>OX637393.1:1742500-2942500 GCA_951799425.1 Ilex aquifolium
GAAGATACCATAAGAAAGCCCACCTAACCAAAATGAAAGGCCAAATGTCAATGACCACCCCTCAATAGATTGATACCAACAACCACACTAATAGACCATATCCTGAGGGGTCTCATAAATATTGCAGGCAAACACTTCTATAGAACAGAGACTACATGAAGATTGGCAAACAAAATGCTGATAAGTTGATATGCATTCCCTAGGTGCATCAAACAATAAGAGGAAATATCTGGCCCAGTAACTGAACAGAACATGAAATGCAATCATTTTGGACTCTCTAAGCATGTTACAGTGCTTAATGGTCTACAAATGCATAAACTTTAATTCAATCAACTTCTTGCCTTCTTCAGTGTAGTGGGATCCAACCTAGAACCTCAGAATACCAGAATAAATGAATTGTACAGCTGACAGCTGACTTTATCTTTCTAAAACACAAAGGAGTTTCTTATTTCAATGTCCTGCGGTGAGTAGCAACTTGTCTTCGCCATTCCCGAATTGGAACCTATTAAAAATATGATGAAAATGTTTGCATGAAGTAATCCGATATTAGACCAAAGGGGTCAGACAACTAACACTTCGGGCTAACAGGTTTATTAATCCGTATAACGCAACATCAAGTGAAAATTGAAGAACAAAACAACATCCTTACAGCAGGAAAGCCACCATAATCCCCAGGTTCACTGATGTCCTTTGTGACACTACTGTTAGCTGCTAGTCGGACCTGCATCTCCCAAAGCCGAAAACTATGTCGATCATGAAAACTAAAATTTTATAAGTAAAAATAAAAAAAAATTAACGCAGGGTCTACAATGGAGCTATCCATATTTAATTTTAAGTCCTTGTTCATTCTCAACAAAGGGATAAGCCAGCATGCAGCCACATTAAGAGTTGGTTGGCATAAAAAAGGTGAATGACTTATGGCTCGGTGCATCCTCTTGATCCTAGTGAATGTAATTAACAATTTGTGGGTTTCGGCTTCAAGCTGCTGAGTCCCAAAAACTAACCTAAATGCTTCAAAACCATGCTGTCAAGATGTTCCAGCCAAACACTAACGCAAATAATGTGACTCAACAGGCATATTACGTCATCGTACTTCCTCCAATTTAGAAGAGACCCGAAAGAACACATAGTGTGCAAAACGCATGAAGAGTCTTCCACATTAAAAACATGACTCATAATTTTTAAAGGTTTATGCCTACTACCCTAAGGAACTATTTTTCAGTTTAAATTGATCATTATTATTTGGAGTCTGTGCTTATCGCTCGAAAATGAACTACTCAGGCTGGGGCACATTTTTAGTTTGGCCTGATGGCGAGAAGTTGAGAATCAAACTATGTATAAAAACTAAACTTGACGCAATGAAGCCCTATTTTAGTCATGGGGCAATCCAAACTATCCCTGTACTGGTCGCACAGTTCCAATAACTAGTTCCAAGATATTAGGTTCAGGCATCCATAAGAAAATCCAAAAGCACTTATAAGATAATCTTTAGATCTATATGCATATCGGAATAAAGTCACAAGGTGCATGACATATTCAAGCAATTAAGTACATACCTTTGATACAATGGAGACATGATCACGAATTGCCACTCTTCCGCCTAAAGTCACATAGTCACCTATCCTAAAATAAGTATGTTCCAAGTCCCATATACATGGAAAGCTAATCAAATTCTACACCTGAAAGTTACTGAGATGAATGGTAAATTTCCTGGTGATAACAGATGTGAAAAGAACATACGTCACTGAACCTGCAATCCCAACTTGTCCGCAGAGCATACAACTCTTCCCAATCACTACATTGTGACCTATCTGCAAAGTAGGATATTGGCAGTTATAAATCAAGGAACAAGTTAACCAACAATGCACAAAAGTCAGAACACACCTGAACTAGATTATCTATTTTCGTATAATCCCCAACTATAGTATCTCTCCAACTGCATAACCAAATATTAACTAAAATTTGAACTTAGGAGAGCCAGAAAGTGCATGATGATTCAGACCATACACAAAAAATATACAGAAAGTTCTCATAGGCAACAACACAGATCTCACCTGCCCCTGTCCATGCATGTATTTGCACCTATCTCCACATGGTTCCCTACCCTTGCTTTCAAGATCTGGAAATTGTTTGTTGGGGATGGGGAGGAGGGAGTAAAAGTACAAACAAATAAGATGATACTTCAACTGAAACGTCAAACTGAACTGGATATTTGATGCAGCTAAAGGAGAAAAGAAAGAGAAGTAGAATTTTCCATACCAAGCAACTTCCTAGTGAACCATTGTTTCATTATATATATAGGTATTTATATTGGGAAAATCATTACATTTGAAGCTATGGTTTTTGATGGACATGAAATATCAGACCAGACAATTTTTTTGTGCATTTTAGAGAACAGAAGTATTGCGAATTTCAAATACCAGAAAATTTCTGTTTATAGTAGACCGCAAAAAATAAACCCTTCATTTCCAAAAAGGAAGGACCCAAAGTGTATTAAGGAGCAAATTTAAATATCACTAACCTGAGGCTTCTTCACCATGTCTCCATATTCATCCACAAAAAACCCAAAACCTATAACGAAACAACATGAATACCAAATGCAAAAATTAATAAAGCAATACTAGTGGCAATTACATTAGCAGTGGCACCGTGTATCATGTTCATCCACAAACATCTGCAATTGCAATTTAAAACATGTATCATGATAATTCAAAAAATCACATGACGTTTACAATGTAGTTTTTTAGTGTCAGTGCAAGATTTGTAACCCAAATGAATGATGTACAACCCCAAAAACTAATACTTAGGCAATGATTCAGTCATCATGATAAATATTAACCAATATAATTCAGCATTACCATCTTGACCTATGCACACTCCATTGTGGATAATGCATGAATCACCGACTGTGCAATTACTAAGCACAACATTGTACCTGGAAAAAATGTAGGCATTCAATTGAGCATTTTAGCACTGGAACCAGTATTACTTAGAGGTATATACATAACGCATTTATGTAATTATGTACGCCTTTACAACTTGAAAACATCCCATAAACTGTAGCATGACTAAGCTTGAGATTGCTGACAACAGATAATTGCTAAAATGCATTAGACAAACGCAAAATGTATATCTGCAGACGAGTATACCCTATTCTCGTTAATTGACCAATTGTGACAGCAGGTCCAATTATAGCTCCTGATCCAACATGAACATTTGCACCCAGCACAGATTCTGAATGGACTACTGCGCCAAATTCTATGTGAACTGTTGGATCAACGCAAGCTGACTTGTGGAAAGTACCACCTCCATTATTCCATTTCTGAAATTCTTGGTGAACGGTTCCAGCATCATCCTCTAATCTTGAATTGAAAGCATGTACAAGTGAGACTTTTTACATAAGTTTGAACTGCACAAACTCCAAATGAAAGCTTGAAACAACATATAAACCCATTGCGTTGCTCACGAAAGGTTTAACAAAAAGTGCAGAAACTGATCTGGGTATTTATCTTTTCATACAGCGGTTAAATAACTTAAAATCTTAAAAATCGGAAGGAAATTTCAATTATAGCATGTGAAAGAGACATTTCATCAAACATATTCAACGCAATCATATACACTAGTCAAGTGGATAAAATTAAACAGCCAGATGAAAAGTAGAAGATGGTGGAAACGAGTTTGCAAGTGACCACCCACCGGGCTTAATAGAGACAAACCCAGAACCATTCTGGTCAGACGAACAAGAGGAAAAATGGTAACGACTACAACTGTTTGATAAAAGTCTTGTTGTGAACAAAGCAAGGGACTCTTGCACATGCGACTTCATAGAGATGAGATTGGTAATTGCTGCTAATCGTCGGATGTAATGTGCCATGGCAACAGTCAGTCGAAGACTACCTCTGGAGATCAAAAGGGTCTAATCTATAATACTATAGTATGATGTGTACGTTCTGAACCTAGAAATTAGACCAATTATACCTAGAATCCCCCGGAGGGGCTTGCTATCCTAACTTCTTTTTTTTTTTCTTTTCGTGAATTTGAAAAAGAGCGACGAATTCATTTTTGTTCGATCATAAGTTGATCCGAACAACTAAAGTCAATTTTCTTAAATTAATTGTTTGGCAGCCGACTGTTAACTAATTGATTATAGATTCAAATTTTACTTAGGGAGAACTTATAATTCTCGTTTTTCTGACCTAACGACCCATGACCTTCTCTTGAAGATCACATAGGATTGGTTCCTATTTCACAAATTAGGGTTAAAACATGGGCAGATCCATCCGAATGAGATCCCAAACAAAAATGTAATTTTAATGAATTTATGATTGAATTGAATCCCATCTTTCATAAGACTTATGTAACTCAATATTTAACCCGATTTTTAATTGTAAATTAAAAATGAGAATTAAAATTTATGTACCCGATTTTGAGTTTGAGTTTGAGTTATGTAATCCAAGTCAAAAGATTTAAACTCGATAATACTCGAGCTGAAGAAGTGGTGTTAAATTTTGGGTTCAAATTGAATTTCAGTTTAGAGATGTTTAACTTTTGAGCCCAAATCCTACTTTTCATTGTACTAATCCGTTGGATTTACTACTTTGCTGCAATTGTCATGTCTGTAGTCTCGATCCTAATCTCGTAGAAGATATTTTTTGGCTATGCCTTTTTGGTTCGTATGATTGTGTTGCCTTCTTCATTGGTATTTTCATATTGGGATTGAGAACCAAGACGAAGCATAGTACTATACTTGAACTTACCTTTCGTTAGTCTTGTTGATTTTTCTGACTTGGTGGTGGACAGTCATTTATGAAAGTTTTTTAGGGATTGATACCGAAACAAACTTTCCGAATCATCTTTATCCTTAGCAATCTGCGAATCTTCTGTGATTATTATATGCAATATCGTTGCATTATGTGCGAGCTATTGAAAGAGCTAGGTGATTATATAGGCCTTTGCCTCTAAAAAAAAAAGACTTCCACATATGTAGCCCAATCTATTGAACTTAATAAGAGTCATTGGAGCATTAAAGATCGAAGCCGAAGTAACGAGTTCATTCTTATACTAGCATCAGTAGTTGGTAAAGTGGATAAGAATTCATATAGCCTACTTTACACCCCCCCCCCCCCCCCCCCCCCCAACCCCCACGTAGCTTGGATGAGAAAGTCGTTTCAGGTATCAATCTAATTTTATGTCTGTTCGTTACGTTCGAAGTTAAACAATTATCTTAACCATGTACTCTTATGACTTATTGCTACAACGTGAGTTTTGGATTAATTCAATCATTCACCAATTACACTTGTCGGTGAAAATAAAGAGACCTCAAAATTAGAACGTGCGTTTGATATCTCGTATTTAACTATTGGACAAACTAGTACCAACCTAAGATGGAATTGCAAGAAAAACACTAGAGTTCAATATAAGAAGCCTATGGTTTACCATCTTACTCCATGCTTAATTATTGAAAATATAAATCATATTTTAGTCGTTTAATTGGTCCATCCAAGGCTGGCTGACACTATAAGCAAGTGATATACTTGCTTAGGACTCCCAAATTATATTTTTTGTCTTCATAATGTGGGTTCTGATTCAAAAAAATTATGAAATAAGGGCCTAAAAGATACAAAATTTGATTCTCTCTCATATTTTTAATAAATTTACACTCTTTTCACCAACTTAAAGGTCACATCTGACATCACTCACTTAAAATATCATACATTCTCTCTTCATTAGTTATCAATCCAACTATTTTCCATAATTAGGACATATAAAAATACATTTTCATAAACAAATCTTGTCTACCTCTCTCTTTCTCACACACTTTCTCATTCAATTTCCCTCATTCATATGATTTTAAGTTCATAACACATTGAAAAATAACATAACCATAAAGTAGTATAAACCCTCTTTCTTTATTGAAAAAATGACATAAACATAAAATAGTATATATAGTTATAATAAATTTAATAAATTTGTAAAAGTCCCGCTTAAAATTTTCACTTAGTACCTCAAATTCTATTGAGCCGGCCTTGGGTCCATCTTGGGGAAACCATTAAACAAATAGTATTGGTCTTTGACTCAATTGTGTGATGAAGTGTGTGGAAAGCATTGTAAGCTTGAGTTTTAAGCTTTATTATACAAATACTGTCTTAAAATTCTCGAAAACTTAAATCGAAGTAATCAATATTATAGAATGTAGGTTACACAGACTACGTATCCCATCGTGCAATACGACCGCCAAGGTGGACGGGGGGCAATGGGGCTTATGTCGATAATAACTCATGTGGTTGGACTTTTGATAAGAAAACGATTATTGTATTTGATGGTCCGGCTCAGATCAGACCAACTAAAAATCAATTAAAATTTTAATTGGGCCAAGTCTATTTTTTTGAGACACTCAGTCCATCATCACGTGGGAAACTCCATTCAAGGAGAGGGAATCTGTGAGGACGTAGTTATTAGAGGTACATCGTCAGTCTCGCGAGATTACCTCGTCTGTTACGAGGTAAATCGAGCTTCACGAAATCAGTTATGAGGATGATGCCTCAATCAGAGTCTCTCAAAGCCAACTTCACTTGTTTTTAAATTGTAAGTTCCGCCTACATATGGAAACATCACACACATCTCAGCAAACTACATCTCTGGAGTAATAAGATTTTTCAGCCACCGTCGTCATTCCCAGTGGAGTAGGTCACCAAGACCGAGCCACCTAATCTTTATGTTTCCTTGTGTTAAATTTTTTTTACTTCATCCTTGATTGATTTTACATAAATTTACTTTTATGCATCACCAATATTCAATCTATCCCAATTAATATTCAATAGAATGTACATGTGAACAAAGCATATTTTCGACATTTGCTATACTGACCACAATGACCAGAGTTGCTTTTTCTCCTCCTTTAAAAACAAAACCGGGTTCATGGTAGCGAAAAGTAATTATTTGGTATCATATCTTCTTTTTTTTGTTAATGATAATTAGATATTTATAAAGATTGTTTATTTTAGTATTTCACTTGAATTTATCATTTTCATAATTAATAGTTGATACGTAAATTATTTGGAGATATGGTATCGAAAGAAACTTTTCTCTAGCATAGTGCTATCCTGATTTTTATTTATTTATTTATTTATTTTTGTTCAACGGTCAGGGATAATCGGGTCAAGTTTATGCATATTTCGACTAATCTTTTCTTTAATCTGATAAAAAATATGTCATCTACGCCGAGACTAAAATATTCATAAAAAATAAATTTTTTATGAATTAGCAAAATTTAAATTTAAAACTTATGAATTTACTGTTTGTTGGTCTGTATTATCACTTAAAACTATCCTAATTTTTATCAGCTTTTCCTTGGCTATCACAGAGTGAAATAGTCAATGGAGACAATTTGATTACAGATATGGCGTACTTGGTTTGGGAAAAGAGGAGCGAAAGGAAGAGAAATTGAAAGAACAGGTCAGAGAGAGAGAGAGAGAGAGAGAGAGAGACAAGTACCCAAATCCTTCACAATAAATGCAAGTTTATCCACCAACGGTTCGTAGGGGTGAAGACCGCAACCATTATTCAAAGCAAATGGCGGTTTGTACACACAACCATCGGTCCAGACTCGGACACGTTGCCCAGACCACACCTTTTGACTTAAGACTATTTCAAGGGAGGGACATTGTAAAGTTCAAATTGGTGATAGCAGACGATGACCTTTAGGCTAATGCTAATCTCAATCTAAGACTCTTTCAAGTGTGCTGATGGAACACTTCTGAGAAAGAAGTTGATTGTGACACGTGTTTTTCATACTGAGGATATTTTTGTCTCTTATAACACCATGTGTTCTCTGCACCAAACATGTTTGATGAAATCACGTGTCCTCGACATTGAGGCACGTCTTGCTCTCTGATGATGACACAATCCCCTCGACGTCGAGGCATCCCCATTCTCGTGGACAACCACATACCCTCGGCTCCGAGGGTACCTCCACTTCAAGGCACCCGAGTGTCCTCAGCTCCAGGGATACTTATTGGGACTCTGGTCTTGCCATATATCTCCGACTTTTAGAAAAGTTGCTGATTGACAGCTGATCAGTTTCAACTAGATTAAGAATCATGAGAGCACTCTACACAATGAGGTCAGGATGGCAGGATAAACAAGACACTCAACCAAGGGGAATCAGACACGTAACATAAAGCGCAGTGTGAAGGGTGAAAAGACATGGATGCCCCTGCTCACATATAACAATTCCAGTCAAACATTTAATGAACCCTCATATGATGGGACACTCTTAATGGCTAGGGAAGCCGAGAAGAAGGAGCATTAAATGTTTCGGGACTCGAGCATTTAATGTCTCAACATTGAAGAAAGAACATTAACTGCTCGGGGGCCCGAGCAATTAATGACAGGGTCTTCCCGATGCAAAATAGGGGGCGCACTGCCCCATGTCTGGACACTACCTACTGTCTAAATCGTCAGTAATGATGGGCCTCTGGTAGTATAAATGGTCCCCAAAAATACAATGCAAAGGTACGCAAAATCACTCCCCAAAAACACGAAATAATGTTTTCTTCTTCCCCTCTCTCAAAGAACTGATTTGATCGTCGGAGGGGATATGCCGGAAGAGACTCCGACGCCCTTCTAACCCGTTTTTTTGTGTTCCAGGAACCCCTTTTGACCGTCGTGATCGAGCGGTCAGCCCCTTAAGCAATTCATCACCACTCTTTAGGTCTCATTTGACCCTCTCAACCCTTTCCTTATCCCGGGATCTTCGACGTTCGAGGCGAATACGAGTTCACCAAAGAAGAGATCTGTCTTTTTCAACTATTGTGCGAAAATCACCGCGCACATGTGCTAATTGTCTAAGTCATGGTTATCATGAACAAGGTGTCTGTGATACCTAAAAAAAAAACGTTCATAGAAAAGAGGAAACAAAATTATTTTTGTGATTTGAAATAATTTTTTTTTGAAAAAAAATGATAACTATGGATTCCTAATGAATATACATTTAAAAGACTATGTAAAAAGAGCTTAAGTCGTAAAGTAGAGATTTAAAAATTTTATAGGCTCCTTTTTATATTAGGCAAAGCAAAGTGCCTACTCTCCAAAGACTACTTTCCACCAAACCTTCCACCCAAAGGGCCAAAAAAAAAAAAAATCTCAACTAAAAGAGACAAATGATATTTTTTTTTTGGTCAAACACACAAATAACACACACAGTCCACACATACTTGGTCCCTCTAAAATGTATTGAATTTGTACTTTATAGATTCAAACATTAAATAGTCTCACAACATTGCACACTAAATTGATTAATAATATCAAGATAATGATGTGATAATGTTATAATATATTTTCTTATATTTTTTTTTGGTAAATATTATGATAAAAAATAATTAGACGGTGTCTTTAGGCCAACCATCTAACCTCTGTTTTCTCTTATAGTAGAGGCTTTTGAAAGTTCAATATTATCATCCTAATCTCACTCCTGTCCTTATCAGTGTAATTACTCTATGCTTTCTTGCAACAACAAACAACATCAAGTCCTTGCCAAACAATTGAAAAAGAAAGCTTCTTTGACTTCCCCTATGGCATCTTCCTCGCCATGACAGAGACTTTCATCATCACCACTCATATATCAAGTACCTGGACATGCCCCGAAACTCAAAAGAAAAGCTTGATCACCATAATAATGTCTTCCTTCAAATTCTCTGATAATCTTCTTTTTCTATGCATGTTTTGCTTCTTTACCCTCATCCAAAAAGTTCTCTCCCAAGCACCTCTCGCCCATAACTGCCCAAACACAACTACTTACACTCCGAACAGTACATACGCAGCCAACCTGAACTCTCTCCTCTCCAATCTCACTTCTAACGCCACCGGCGACACCGGGTTTTACAACTTCACTTCCGGTCGAAACCCACCTGACATAGCCTACGGCTTCTTCCTCTGCCGCGGTGATGTCACCCTAAATGATTGTCGAGAGTGTGTGGCGAGTGCTAGTACCGAAATTCTCCGGCGATGCCCAATCGAGAGGCGATCAACGATTTGGTACGACAACTGTTTGATGCGTTACTCCAACGAATCTATCTTCTCCATTCCGGATATGTCAGTGGGTATAATTTTAAGTAATACTCAGAATGTTACAAATCAAGAAATGTTTAATCAGGTGTTGGGGGCTTTGATGGGTGACATAGCCACACGGGCTTCGAATGATCAGTCGGGGAAGAAGTTTGCGACCGGAGAAGCCAACTTTACGGCACTGCAAAATCTTTATGGACTTGGGCAATGCACACCGGATCTGTCCAATTCTCAATGCAATACTTGCCTTCGAAATGGAATCTCAACTCTCCCAATAGTGCAAGGGGCGAGAGTTCTGTTTCCAAGCTGTAATGTTAGGTATGAGATGTACCCCTTCTTCCAAGCTGTAGCTCCTCCACCAGCCTCTCCTCCTCCTCCTCCTCTCAGTTCTCCAAGCAGTGAAGGTAAGCTCCAGAGGCTGTTATATATATACACACACACACACACACACATATACATAAAAATTCCTAAACTATCTCTCTTTGCACCTTCTGGTTTGAGATGTGATTATTGGAGGTACTGAGAGTTGAAGGTGGGAAGAAGAGGGGCGTGGATGAGCTTGGCTATGACAGAAAATGGAGAAGAAGAATTTTGAGTGAAAGAGATGGAAGGGTATTATAGTCTTTTACTGATTTTCATTACACACATGAGACGGACATTACTAACAGAGATCAGTGTTATTTTCCGTACACGATGGTGGGATCAAGTTGTGTGTCTGATGTAGGAGATGGAGAGTACTGAAAAAAATGGGCTTAATAGCAAAACGAGTGTTATACCCGTAATTTATTCAACCATTCAGAAACATAGACATTCACTAATCTCAATTTTCAGTAGCCGGTCTTGGTGTAGGAGTAAGGTACAATACGAGTCATGGAAATAGAACTTTTTTGATTTCGCAAAATTTGATCCCTCCACACTCAACAATACCCTGAGTCTCGTGCCCTTCTATGCCTTTCAGTACAAGGTTTCGAGTCTACCCTGAGGGTTGCCTGTTGGGTTCTGCTTGTGCCCGTAGCTACGTTCATTAGGTGTCCCCGACTTAGCTTAAAAACCACCCTGGCAAAACAGTACTAATACCTGATTATGCATGCTCAGTTCAGCCTTTGTTCTCTTTGAAAATGCTTGCTGTATTGTAGCCGTCATCATGGATTTCTAAACCTTAGTCATAATTTTAATTTATATCATTTCCTGATATGTACCATTTGTTGCTTGTCGCTGGACTATAGGCTATAATTTTGATTATCAACGAAACATATATCTTTATATTATGCAGAGTAATTAAATGAAACAAATGCTGTTCATGCAGGGAAAAGTGGGATCTCATCACAGATAATTGTTGCCATTGTTGTTCCAATTGTTGTCGCCGTGTTGCTGTTCATCATAGGCTTCTGTTTCCTCGTTAGGAAAGCAAAGAAGAAGAACTACAACACTGTCATGGAAGAAACTGGTAAAAGAAAAGGAAATAAGATGAAAAACAAAAAGGAAAAGAATAAAGAAGTTCATTTCTGTTCTTGCTTGAACCATTTGCTACTTGAGTGATCGCATTAATGAATTTTCATACATTTGTTGGTGTAGAAACAAATGATATCACAACAGTTGAATCATTGCAATATGATTTGACTACAATTCAAGCTGCCACGAACAACTTCTCCAGTGAAAACAAACTTGGTGAAGGTGGATTTGGTGATGTTTACAAGGTAACAAAGGAGTTACTGTACTTCTATAAAGTATGCCGACGATGATCATTTTAAAGATCATTTTTTTGTCTAAATTCATAAAATTAATTCATTGATTATTTTACACTCAGGGTACCTTTCCTAGGGGCGAAGAGGTAGCAGTGAAGAGACTCTCTAGAAGCTCGGGCCAAGGTGCAGAAGAATTTAAGAATGAGGTTGTATTGGTAGCCAAGCTTCAGCACAGGAATCTAGTGAGAATATTGGGATTTTGCTTGGAAGGAGAAGAAAAGATACTCCTCTATGAATATGTGCCCAACAGAAGTCTCGACTACTTTTTATTTGGTTTGGCAAATCTTACCCATTTCTAGTTCTTGAATTAGCTGTGTTTAAATTCACAACACATGGTTTGCATGACAGTACATTTATGGTTGGGGGGGGGGGGGGGGGGGGGGGGGGAGAGTTCAACTTAGAGACACATCCTTGAAAATGTAGAAAATTTCCTTGACAAAGCAGGGGGTGTTCACTTTTTTTTTTTATATTTTTGTTAGAAGGATAAGAACATCATTAACATTGGTCAGGGTTGAACCCCCGACCTATTTTTGGATGGGAACCAGATACCACTGTAATTAGATATATAGTTGGTGAAGCTGGGAGTGTTGTTTAGAGCATATTTGCCATTTCAAGATGTAGACATCCTCTTCCTCAAATTTTCATGTTTGAGTTGGATTGCATTCTTTTGCAGGGAGACTTAAACCTTTCTCCCTATTGCTAACCTGAATGCCTTTTTAAATTTTTTTTTTTCTCAATGTGCAGATCCCGAAAAACAAGGACTATTGGATTGGTCAAGACGTTACAAGATTATAGGAGGAATAGCGCGAGGAATCCTTTACCTGCATGAAGATTCTCGATTTAGAATCATACATCGTGATCTGAAAGCTAGCAATATATTATTAGATCAGGATATGAATGCCAAAATTTCCGATTTTGGCATGGCAAGGCTTTTTGGTGGTGATCAATCTCAAGGAAATACAAGTAGAGTTGTCGGGACATAGTAAGTTTTTCTTTTACTACATCAACAATGAAAAACCTTTAATTTCCGTAACAAATAATGATATGAATTCATGGAGGAATTTAAAAATTCTCTTTTTTGCTTCTACTTTGACCTCTGTTCATGATTTTTTTTGTAGTGGTTACATGTCTCCAGAGTACGCAATGCATGGCCAGTTCTCTGTGAAGTCTGACGTGTTTAGTTTCGGCGTGTTAATTCTTGAGATTGTAAGTGGCAAAAAGAATAGCACTTTCTATCAATCAGACCATGCTGAGGACCTTCTTAGCTATGTGAGTGCAACCATATATTGTTAGATTCCTACCATATATTCATCATCTCCAAAGTGATGAACAATATCACCAATCTTGATAATCCATTGATGACTGTCGCAGGCTTGGAATCAATGGAGAGATGGCACACCCTTGGAACTGATGGATCCAACATTCGGAGATTCTTATAATAGAAATGAAGTGATTAAATGTATTCATATCGGTTTATTATGTGTTCAAGAAGATTTTGAAGACAGACCCACCATGGCATCAATTGCTCTCATGCTCAACAGTAACTCAGTTACCATGCCACTGCCTCACCACCCTGCATTCTATTTTCGCAGCAGAACAGGTTCAAACATGCCAAAAGATCTGGATTTCGATCAATCTGCAAACGAGTCGATTCCACTATCTATAAACGAAACATCTGTTACTGAACTCTATCCCCGATAGAGAGAGCAAGCCAGAAAATGAGATGAACTCATAGAAAACGAGCAAGTCGATGCCATTGTGTAGGAAATATTGGTTAAAAATTTTCAATTATTGTAGGCCAGAGTGATCAGATTCATTACTTGGTTTTGTTTTTCAAAATTCACTCTTCTTACCTTGTGCTATATAGGGGTGATCTTAAGGATTTAAATCATACATAGGCCATATCAAAGATTGTATTTTGTAACAATGAATTTGTTGTATAGTACATCTTTAAACTAAAAATGCTGTGAAAATTTGATTCTCATATTAATGTGTGCGGTGACTCAAATTTCATTTTATTTGGTGAATTGTGTTATAAGTGGGAGATTTAGATGTTCATTTTTTTTTTGTTACTGGGTGTCGAGGCTTATGTCAACTACTACTTCGAATTTAGCGGCTGATCACTATGGCTTGAGGTTTAGAATTCATTAAATTTTATACTTATAACTAGATTCATTTCTTAAATATCGCGCTTAGGAAATGAAAAACATTGGCATAACACGAACCCACATGTAATATTGGATTGGTCAAGACGATACAAGATTATAGGAGGAATAGCGCGAGGAATCGTTACCTTCATGAAGATTCTTGATTTAGAATCATACATCGTGATCTGAAAGCTAACAATATATTATTAGATCTGAATATGAATGCCAAAATTTCCGATTTTGGCATGACAAGGCCTTTTTGGTGGTGATCAACCTCAAGGAAATACAAGTAGAGTTGTCGGGACATAGTAAGTTTTCTTTTACTACATCAACAATGAAAAACCTTTAAACAGAACGACTTCAACAAGTTGATCGTACGGTCTCAATTATTTCATCTAACGGCTACCAAATCCCCCCCCCCCCCCCCCCCCCCCAAAAAAAACTCATCCCCTCTCACTCAAATTATTTTTCAAAATCAGTACCAAGAGGCAGACTTCTCGCTCAGTACGTATCTCTCATCTCTCATCTCTCATCTCTCACCTCTCACCTCTCACCTCTCTCTCTTCTCACTTTGTAAGCCACCAACAGAGACAGACCCACTAGAGCCGAAACCACCAGCGCCACCCCACCGGAGCCAGTTGCCAGGTACTTTCTCTCCTCCCTATCTCTTCTCTCTCATGCGGTCTGTTAACCTCTTTCTCTTCCCCAATCTCTATCTTATCTTTCTGTCTCCACTCTACTAGCCTGAACAATGACCACCACCATGGAGACCCACCAACGACCCCGCCAGCAGCCACCATCACTACCCTCTCACTCTCGACGCTTTCCAAAGCCCACACACATACATAAACATCAGTGATGCACAATATACACACCCTCATAGCCCACACACACATTCACAAAAACCCACATAATAGCATTATCAGTGTAGACCTATAAGCTGTTCGATGAAATGCTCCAAAGGTTTTTGACCCACATGATTGTTTATTTTTCACACTTTTTATATGCACACTTTTTATTTTACGAATTGGGGATATTCACTTTTTATTTTACGATTACGAATTGGGGATTTTTCAATTGTCCACTATATGCACACTTTGCATTTGTTAATGTTCACACTAATGAGGATGTTGATTTTTAGGCATGCATTTGTTTATGTTAGCAATACATTCGGAGCAATGCTTATAAAGTTGTGTAAGTATAATCCGTTCACTGCTTTTATATTAGTTTTTTGATTGAGCATCTTACTCTTATTAAGGCTGCCTAAATTAAAGTCTACTGTATCACATCTTCTGTAGGCCATGAGGTCTAATGAGGTTTTTGTTTACGTCATGATTTTTTTGGCCAACCGGCACTTAAAAACATGATTAGTCTATAGGTAGGTGCCAAAGCATTAGTACATTTGTGAACTATATGTGGATGCTAATCCATTGGTGCATGGCATTCAAGACCATTTTTTTTTTGACATGTTCCCAATGAATCATGTTTCTACAATTGATTCTTTTTAGCAATAATACTTAGTTGTAATGATATTCCTTATTCAAACTATGATATTGATAATAGAAATTACCAACAATTAGCACATAGATACGCCATCATTACAAGATATTTTTCTTTCTTACTGTGTTCATATTATCTATATTACAAGCTCTAGCATAGAGCTTGCTTCGCATTTTCTACATTGCACGATGCCTCTTTTTGCACATGGCACGTAAATGTACTCACAATTACATTGTTTGACCCCTCGATTTTTTTTTATGCATTCATTAATTAATTTGTGCTTTGTCCTTGATGAGCAGTTCAAATGGTGGCAACTCTACACAGAGACACCCCATCCTTTTCATCCAATCAACACACGCCACCATACCCCTCCTTCCGGTAAGTGATCCTTTTCTGCCACTTTTGTTAATTGGCAATTTATGGTGGTGTGGTTGTTCATTGTTTGTGCAATTCGGAATGGTGTTATGGCTTTTCAATCTAACCTTCTATTCAGTTCAAAAAATTAAAATAAAATATGCCCTTCAATGGGTTTTCCCTTTTTCTTATTGACATACTTGGTTTTTAATGATAGCAATCCCCGTTAGTTTCCTGCACTGCGAAAGGAATCCTCTTATCTTTGTTTTCCAAATTTGCTTGGTCGCAAATTAGTTCGAGTTTTGTTCTTCCGTTTTTTTATTGGGTTTATATGATTTCTTATATGCTTCAATTTTCTAGAATTTGCTTTATTGGGTTGGCAATTCCTATTTGGTAGTTTATGGGTGCTTGCTAAAATTTATATAGTTAAGGCTACGGGTGGGTGGTAGAGTATAGCGTGAAGTGGAATTTGGATTGAATGAACAATAGGCGCACTTTTGATTCTTGATTTTCATAGTTTAATTTTTTTTGGGTGCTAAGCTTTAAGGGTTTACAATACTACTTGATTAAGAGGAGGATAAGTGTGTGTTTTGTAGGTTGATGGGTCCATAAACTATGGGTCCTAGAGAAAGGATGCAATGGTGAATGTGTTGTTGGTGACTTTCATAAGGAAGGAAGCATCAATTTCATTCGATAACAATTTTACTGTTTTGTTTTATGCAAAATTAGTTCTTTCTAAACCATGATCCACACTTATTGCAACGTAGTCTGTTTGATGATATTACTAAGTTGTCGCCGTAGTTGATAAATGATTTTGTTAAAGTAGAATTGAGGCATAATATTGAATTCGATAAATGAATTAGGTCGTGTTTTCTTTAAATTCATGTGTTTTTTTAATGAATTGGTTTGATAATTTTGGTGTTCATTTGAGTGTTTTTTCAAATAGGTTTGATAAGTTTTGTTATAGCTTGAATGTTATAGTTTGAATGTTATAGTTTGGGTGTTTTGAATGTTATTGCTCCATTGGTACATAAAGGTTGGTTAATTTCCAACTCTTCGTGGAATGATGGGTCGAGTTTTTTGATAAACATGTGTTTCTATTGCCATTAGGTTCAATTTGACGCGAATTGAAGGAATATTTGCTATGGTTGAACTCAAGCGGCGATCACGTCCACTCGACACTCTCATGTCGTGAGGTAATTTTTTATTTATTTTGAGAATAGCTAGGTTATTTATTTTTAGTGTCATACCACTTTGAATGTGATAAACCTCCTCTTCCACTAAGACCCAATGCCTCCCCCAACTATCACCCAATGCCTACCCAAAAGGGTCCCTTTCCTCCACCAAACATACTCACCACATGTTCAATCAAAGTTCTGAAAGAGCTTTGGGATATACATGCAGATTGTCTCAATTATATGCAGATCATATACATGCAGATATACTGGAATGACATTTGGGTTGTGGATTTTAATATTTATGTTGTTCAATTTCTGATCTGATATGGAACAAAAAACCCTATTAATGACTATTACAATGGAGATTGAGATTGAGAAAATGAAAATCACGATGTAACAGATGGAGATTGCTTGTGATTGAGGCCCAATTTGCTAGCTAATACTACTACAATGGAGATTGAGAAAACGAAAATCTATAGCAAATTTTTTTTGATGAAATGCCCGTGAGAGAGACTCTTTTGATTGACATGGATTTTTATAGGTACAATGGGTTGAATTTATGTTCCTCTTCAATGGGTTTTGTTTGATTTTGGAAATAATTTTATCTATGTTAGCCTGGAATTTCTAATTTGATAGTTGGTATTGATTTTGGAAATCATTTTATCTATGCAGCTACGTGAAATGTGGTGATGGACAATCCTCATACCCCCAACGAGTTGACCAACCACAGCCACCAAGGTGCAGTTCCCTTTATTTTGCTTCAGATTGTGATCAAGGTGCAGTTCAGATTGTGATCAAGATGCAGTTCCCTTTATTTTGCTATTCTTTGAATTTCATTGATTTTTTATGGTTTTTTGAATTTTTTTTATTTTGTGGGATTGTTATGCATACAGCTGGAGATCAATTAGTTGACCAATCTATTCCCATTCTGTCAGCGGTCAATCACAATAAGGGGAGAGAGAAAATGAGTTTGTTTGTTGTGGAGGCTTCGTTGAATTTTGAGTTTTTATGGTTGACTTGGGTGATATAATGAATTAGTATTTCTATTTAATTAGGGTTAAATCTATGTATATATAGGTAGGTATATGTAGAATTTTTCATTTAGTTTTTATGCATATGTAGAAATTTATGTTATTTTGTTGTTTTGATCCTAAAAGAATTTGGGACGCTGTAATTTAATTGCAACTCATATACCTTCTTATATTCTTTGTTGCTGTGTATTGACTATTATCATTGTGGCTTTGATAGGTTGGATCTGAGCAAAGTATATTTATGCTTAAAAATCTAAAATTAATTTGAATATGCATACCTAGATCTTGTTACTACAAATATTGCTCTGTTTGAAAAATTAATTTCTTTGATACACTTTTGGCTGTTGAGAAAAAATGAAGCAATATTTTTGTCATGGTTTAAGAATTAGGGTGCCTGAACTCTATACTACTTTTTATTTTTCTGTGTCACCCAGGGATGCATTGAAAGATGCCACAATGTGTACTAGTCAGATTTGTGTATTTGGCTGGGGATGAGAGAGGTTCTTGGGTAAATTACATTTGTGCCTATAGTGGTTCAACCAATGAAATATATTTGATCATATTCGTAAACTCAAAGCAATTTGTCTCTCTTTGAATCAGCTCGATGAGGCAATTCTAGCGAGGTTATATAAGTGCAAGGGGCTCCAATATCTATCAGTCTTGCAATGGCCTTAATAGCAGCATATCTAGACAAACTAGCAACTTGACTATACTCAAGGCTTTATGTCTTGAATTTAAAAACTTTAAAGGTATATACTACTTCTACATGTAACTTAGGACTTAGTTTTTATTATATGGTAGATTTTTTTTGGCCATTGAATTAAAACTATGCCTCTAAGAATGAAAATGTTCGAATGAGTGTCTTACATCTATTAATTTTAATTTCTTGCTTTTGATTTGATTTGATCATTTGATGATCACATTTTGAATATGGATTTGATTAGTTCTTATATGCAAGGATCTCGAGAAAATGGGTTCTGATTTTGATAATGAAATTCATTACTGATTGGTGACAGAATTGAGGAAAAGGGTGAAAATGGAAATTTGGTACATTTTTAATTTTTATTTTTGGTTTTGTGTATTGTACAGAGTTTTTGGAATGTGAACGATGAAAAATTCAAGTAAACTATACTCTGAAAGTTTGTGATAAGTTTTATTGTTTTTACATCATTTTCTTAGCTTCCGAGTACTTTAATTGGTTGTGTCAACCTTTTTTTACTTATGTGGGATAGTAAAGTTTACTGTTTTTATTTATGTTGTCTCTTGAATTTTTGTCGAGTATTGCTTTCAGTAATTCTCTCAATTTCAGAGTTCTAATGATATTGGGGATGCCCCTTATATCGGGACAAAGATAATTGATATGTCACATGTTTACGTTTTTCTTTCTTTTGTAGTAAAAGACATGGTGTATAAATTCCTTACTTCTCTAATCTATTTTCAGCCTTCTCTAATCTACGATCCCAGTGTTTATTCAACTGTTTGCAATCTTCTCTAATCTATTTGCAAGCTTCTCACTTTCACTAAACTCTTTTTTACTACGATTTGGACCTTTTTGGAGTATCTGGGGTGAGTGATGTGTTTGAGTGCGTTTGATGATCATTGCATGATGAGGAATGTTATGCACTTTGCTTAGCAATGTTTTCTCAAGAAGCTTATTGTTTGACCCAAATCATTAACAATATGTCTTTGTCATGGTAGGAATTTCATTTGAAGTATGGTGTTTCAGTTTTGTGTGTTAGCTGACACATCTTTTTTTTTTTTCTCTTAACACTATAATTATAATGCGACTTCTAGATGGTTTTACTTGAATTTTTGATTGGCTGAAGATCCATGGACTCGAATGGAACTTAAGTAAACAAATAAATTGAAGTCAATTGGTGATCCTCATTTTTCTTTTTGCATGTGGCCCTAACAAGTGCTTCAGAAATGCGTTGTAGATGTGAGGATGTTCTATCTTAGTTGGATGTGGCCCTAAAGGCTTTTGAAATTGCACTCATCTAAATCTCATCATATGCAGGTGATCACCATTCTCATGATCCTGCAGTGTGGTGTACTTTTAAACATTGTGCATACCATGTAAGGTTGGCATAGATGGTTGTGCGATTCAATTGGAGATATGCATCTTCTATTAATTGTGCATGATTGGCTTATATTGTTTTTTTTTTTTTTCATAGCTATGTTGTCATTGAGGCCGAAATAAAAGGTCTGTCTTCTCAGCTGAGTTGTAATTTTCATTTTTAATAAATTTTTCTATTAAGTTATCTGAGAAAAAAGAAAAAGAAAAAGAAATAATTGATTAGTGTGCATATGTGAGTGAAAATGCTCATTAGCTGCTACCATTGCTCATGTAACATATTGGAATTGTTCAAGCCATAGTGTGTGGGGATTGAAAATTGTCTTTGGTCACTAAATGCATCATTGTCCGTTGCCAATAGATTCGAAAAATATATTTGTAGTGTTTTAATTGGCCGCTTCAACTATGAGTGCAAATAACGTATATTTGAGATTCGCATATACAGGTGTAATGTAAGGGGGTATGTATCTAATTGATGTTTGGACAATTCAGTATGGGGTTTTTCAAATTTATCTATTTTCCAGTGCAACTTTTGTTAAAGAAAAATTATTTGCGAATATATTTGAAAAATTCATTAGCGATTTTTTTATGGTACATAGTGCCTTCAGGCACGAATAATTACTAGTATGAATTCATGGAGGAATTTACTCTTTTTTGCTTCTACTCTGACCTCTATTCATGATTTTGCTTGCAGTGGTTACATGTCTCCAAAGTACGCAATGCATGGTCAGTTCTCTGTGAAGTCTGACGTGTTTAGTTTCGGTGTGTTAATTCTCGAGATTGTAAGTGGCAAAAAGAATAGTACTTTCTATCAATCAGATCATGCTGAGGACCTTCTAAGCTATGTGAGTGCAACCATATACTGTTAGATTCCGACCATATATTCATCATCTCCAAAGTGATGAACAATATCACCAATCTTGATAATCCATTGATGAATGTTGCTGGCTTGGAATCAATGGAGAGATGGCACACCCTTGGAACTGATGGATCCAACATTCAGAGATTCTTATAATAGAAATGAAGTGATTAAATGTATTCATATCGGTTTATTATGTGTTCAAGAAGATTTTGAAGACAGACCTACCATGGCATCAATTGTTCTCACGCTCAACAGGAACTCAGTTACCATGCCACTGCCTCACCAACCTGCATTCTATTTTTGCAGCAGAACAGGTTCAAGCATGCCAAAAGATCTGGATTTCGATCAATCTGCGAGCAAATCAATTCCACTATCTGTAAAGGAAACATCTATTACTGAACTCTATCCTTGAGAGAGAGAGAGAGAGAGAGAGAGAGAGAGAGAGAGAGAGAGAGAGCTAGAAAATGATATGAACCCATAGAAAACGAGCAAGTCAATGCCATTGTCTGGGAAATATTGGTTAAAAAATTTCAATTATTGTAGGTCAGAGTATCAGATTCATTACAAAACATGAGGCTGGTTCTTTTTTTCAAAATTCACTCTTCTTAACTTGTGCTATATAGGGGTGATCTTAAGGATTTAAATCATACATAGGCCATATCAAAGATTATATTTTGTAACCATGAATTTGTTGTATAGTACATCTATAAACTAAAAATGCTGTGAAAATTTGATTCTCTTATTAATGTGTGTGGTGACTCAAATTTCATTTCGTTTGGTGAATTGTGTTATAAGTGTGAGATTTAGATATTCATTTTTTTTTTTGCTACGGGGTGTTCAAATTTAGGTCGACTACTCTTTCAAATTCAGCTCTTTCGAATTCAGCTACTTGCCACCGTGATTTGAGATTTAAATATTCATTAAATCTAAATATTTATAACTAGATTCATTTCTTAAATATTGCGCTTAGGAAATGGAAAACATTGGCATAACACGAACCCAAAAGTAATATTCTGAATTGGATCATAATTGTATTGAATGTTAGTATATCTATATTTCACATATTTTATGAATTTGAATTTCAAATTTAAATAATTAATTAATAATATCAATCCATACTCAAATAAGGCCTAGTTGGAATTCTTTTTAACCCAAACGCATGTTGGATCATTAAATGGGTATGGCCGTCTAAGGCCCAACTTCAGGCCATTTGGCAAAAGATTGAATAGTCCATCAAACAAGGTTTAGAAGGCAATATTCACTGCAATAGTCACCTAGCCTTTGACAGTGTATTTATATACAAAAGTAATACGCTTTGCTAAGGCAAATAACAAACGAGACCGATTAATACGAAATATGAATAATATGTTCTTAACACAACAACCGCTTGATTTCATTCATTGAGCATACATGTGCCCAAAAATCAGGAGTCAAGTCTCTCCCACGAACCAATAAAGCATGTTGAGTCAAGCCCATATCACGCATTTCGAAGCCATGCAATAGTTCGTGTTAAGGTTTTTCACCCGTTTATTAAACGTGTCGTGTACGAGTTTATATATTTTTCACCCGTCACCTGTTTAACTCGACATGTAACCGTTTAATTCGACACCATTGACACTCCTAGTCGTGTGGTCTTTCATTGCTATTGGTTTGAGTTCCCTCATCTGCCTTGCGTTGCCTTGCCTGTAACAAGTACCTTGTTGCATGCCTTGTCCAACGGTGCCAAGACTTGGGGAATAATGCCTAGAACTTCTAACTATCGGTGCGAAGACCGCAATTATCGGTCAAGACTCGGACATCCTTTGTGTAGACCAAACATTTCCACCTAAGACTCTTTCAGTTGTCTCAATTGCTCAACATATTTATGTGCTTATGCAAATCGCTGTGTAAATATTACAGTTAGTTCTTAAATTTTGTCTTTTATTTTAAAATGGTCCTTAAACATTCAATGTATCAATTTAGTCTCCAAACGATTAATTTCGTATCAATTAAGTTTTTTCCGTTAATTTTTAAATATCAGGAGACACTATCGGAGAGTTTAAACAAATGTCGGGATAATTTACCCTAAATGATTTTTATTTATTTGAAGTTATTCAATCCATAATGAAGGTGTAAAACTTTGAAACCTTCGTGGTCAAGAGTCAACTGTAGAAAGAACACACATGGGTATAAGTTGCTAAATATTATAATTAATGAAGGTGGAAAACTTTGAAACCTTCGTGGTCAAGAGTCAACTGTAGAAAGAACACGCAAGGGTATAAGTTGCTAAATATTATAATTGACCCCTAAATCTTAAAAGTCTGCATCGTTTCTAAACAACTTCATTTTACTATAAAGTCATCAGATTGAATTATAACTTATCATTATTTTATAGTAGCTTCAAAGCGATACTTTATGCTTGCCAAACAATTATATAGTTGATCATCCTTCACCAGCCTATATGTGATACAAAGTGTCAAATTGATACAGTATTGATTTCGGAATCTGTATATTTTGTGATAATTAAGTTGAGTCTTGTCCAACACCATAACAATGAGTTGGAGTTGGAAACAACTTTTCTTCATTTGTCATATCCTCATAAACTTTGTTGGCCTCACCATTGCTCAGCCTGTTTTCCTACTCACCTTCTGTCAAGAAAACATTGGTAATTACACTAGTAACAGAATATATGAGGACAATCTCAAGACCCTCCTCTTCTCCCTCTCCACTAATATTGACAGTTATGGTTTTTACAACGCCTCTGTCGGTCAAAACTCCGATCGAGTCAATGCCATCGTGCTTTGTCGAGGGGATGTTGAGCTCAATGTTTGTCGTACTTGTGTCAATGACTCTGCTTATAACATCTTAAAACGTTGTCCAAACTATAAAGAGGCAATTGGAGGGTACGATTATTGTATATTGAGGTACTCGAATCGCTCCATATTTGGTACTCCCCAAATCAATCCGGCTGCACTGTATCCAAACGATAATTATGTCTCGAGCCCGGTTCATTTTAATCAAGCACTGAAGAATTTGCTAGACAACGTACGGAAGCGAGCAGCGTCGGGTGATTCTAGGCGGAAGTTCGCCACGGGGAACACGAATGGCCCCGACTTTCAAACTATATACGCGCTTTCGCAGTGCACTCCTGATTTGTCTCAGGGGCAATGTAACGAATGCTTAGATGGGGCTATCAGGCAAATCCCAACATGTTGTGATGGGAAAATAGGTGGGAGAGTAATAAGACCTAGCTGTAACCTTAGGTTTGAGATCAATCATTTCTATAACGACACTCCTAGCAATGCACTTGTGCCACTGTCACCTCAAGGTATGATTTTTATTGTTTTCGTTGCTCGTTTGGTATAATGGAAAGGTAGATTGAGGGTTTATTTTTCTTCATATAATATGTCTTTTCTTCGTAAAAGAAAACGTATCTCTTCTAATTTTTTTCATTTTACCAAAAGGACGATCAGATTGAATTGTTGAACGATCACCATCTAATATATAGAACCATTTCGTCTTTACCTTTTTGAAGCACTTCGTTTTGAAAATTCTATTCATAACATATGTCTTTTCTCCGTAGAAAAAAACGTATCTCCCCTACTTTTTTATCCGTTTTACCAAAAGGACGATTAAATTGAATTGTCGAAGAATCACTACCTAATACATAGAACCATTTCCTCTTTACCTTTTGAAGTACTTCGTTTTGAAAGTCCTGTGCCTGGTTAATCATGAAGAAAAGATTGAGTTAAGGCACGATCGGGTTGAAGAATATATCAAATTCATTTCTTACCTTTTCTATGATTGTTAACATCACTACCTTTTTATTGCTATCTCTAGTTCATTTCCAAATAATTATATGCTACATTTTGAGTTTTTTCCTTCAACTGTTCACATTTTTGTGAACCTAAAAGTAATTTTTTTTTGGAGATTATTGAAAATAAAATTAATTAAAAGAATTACACTCCCCCCATCTCTCTCTCGGCCTTCCCTGGTCATCGGCTAATTTAGTGACTTTATTTGGTGACAAAATGGTTTTTGTACCTAATTTAGTGACTTTATTTGGTGACATGATGGATCGTAGTCATTGAATTGATAGTGGGTCCTAATTAATAGTAGAGTCCACTATCAATCTAATGACAAAGAGTGGTAAGATCACCAAATAAGGTTCACGTAACATTGCCCTATTACCTCCTGAACCCATCACCTCCTAACTGGGCTGGGTTTTGGGTAAGGGGACTAGGGTGGGGTGAAAAGAAGTCCATAAATGTCAAAAAGAAAAAAAATTCAAAAAGTGAGAACAATAATATTGGTATAATTATCTAACAAGCTATAATAGGAGGTTTCCTATAATTTTTGAAATGATAGGGAATAAAACATATTTTAAGTACACTTCTAGTGATGTCAGTGACATTTTGATTATAATGGATAAACCTACCTTCCTTTGTGACATGTATATCGATAAAGTTTTTTCCTTTTTTTTTTTTGGTAAGTATCACAACATTAAGTTTGCTATAATCTAATCAGAACCATATTTCTATTTTTTGCAGGAAAAAACAATAACAAAACTCGAACGGTAATTATTGTTGTCCCTTCAATTGTCGCCATAGTGATTCTTATTGTTTGCATTCTCATCTTTCGAAGAAAGAGGAAGCATACGAAGCTAAAGGAGGAAATTGAGAGTAAGTTCAAAATGATTTTTCATGGTCTGCATAATACTAATGCTTAACTTGTTACAGTACCAAATATTACAGTGATTTTTTTGTTTGTTCTACTAATATTACAGTGAGAAACATGATCTTTTTCAGTCTTTGCAATTATATTCTCAATTAAATATGATTCTAACTTCATAACCAGTATGAGGCCAGATGTGTTTGTGGCACGGTGGTTAGAATGCTGGCATTCAGTAAAGGAAGGGATGGGTAGGGGTGTAAGTCCGGTCTTGTAGAGACATCTTAGTGTTGTGCCATGTCAAATTTGGGTCATGTCATTTTAATTTGGTGTCGTGTTTATGTTAATACTCGGTATGTTAAAAAAATAATTAATTCTAAAATAATTCACACAGTACTAGATGAAGAAATAAAAAAAAAGTACTCATTTTTTTTTCTCTTATAAGACCATCTACACCAATTATTCTAATCTATCCAATTACATTTTCGTTTTAATGGATCATGTGATTTTGTTGGGTTTTATGTTGTGTTCGTGTTGATAGATAAAATTGAAACAATGGCCAATGATAGAAAAAAAAAAAAACTTAGACATTAGAGGAAAAGTATGATTTTATGTTTGCTAAGATTGAAATGTATTGTTATATATAGCTCTATGCCACTCTTATTTGTTTAAGCACTATATTTATTTCTTCTTGTTTTTATGAAGCTATGGATGAAATCAGCAGCATAGAATCCTTGGAACATGACTTTGGTACTATAAAGGTTGCCACAAATAACTTCTCTGATAGTAACAAGCTTGGACAAGGTGGATTTGGAGTTGTTTACAAGGTAAGAGAATATTAAAGTACTTACCTAGCTAGTAACAAGCTTGGTGGGGCGGATTGTGTACAGGGGCGGAGCCAGAAATTTTGTCCAGTGGGGGCAACTTAAACCATATGAATATTAAAATTATTAATGTTCACAAAATTATAATTTCATTAATAGAACGTCATTTAAAATAGTAACTCATATATATGAGCGTTATACAAAAAGAGACAAAAAAAAGTTCACGACAAATTTATCTATAAGATCTAATCACCTAACAAAAAATTTTGAAAAAAAAAAATTTGGTTCAATCATATATATAGTTGAATTTTAACAACCAATTGAAATAAACGTAAACTATGACTATTTTATTAAATTAAACTTTATTATAGGAATTACTTAACCAATCACAATAAAACTATTCAAAACACCAAATCAAAATAATTTAATTTAACACATAATTGAGGCATTTAGCATTTTAAAGGAATTTTTTTGACATTTATAAGTGACCCATATATTTGTCAAAATATCATAACTACCTACAAATCTTTTTAAAAAAATTCAGTGGGGGCAAATCTCTAATAAATTTTAAATTTTTTAAAATTATACTTACTCCCCAAAAACTTTTAAAATTCCAGTGGGGGCAGCTGCCCCCACTGCCCCCACTGTGGATCCGCCACTGATTGTGTATGTGTATTGTCTTTGGCACTATTTCCACAAAGTTCACGTGCTGCCCTTAGATTTGAATCCATAACCTTATGCTTCATTTGGTAGGAATGATGGAAAGTAAGAAGGATGAAAAATAGGGATGATACATTTTCTATTTTTCAAGGAATGAAAGTAAAAATAATATACTTTCATTTCTTTGTATTTGGTAGGATGAATGAAAAATAGAAATGATTAATTTTTTTATATTTTGTATTAATGAAAAAATAAATAGATGAAAAAATATACATACATAATATGTAATTGATAAATATAATATATATAATAAAGTAGCTTACAATTCAAATTTCAAAAAATAAACAAAATGACTTTTTCTTTTCGCGGTTCAGATCGCTTTAAATTTTATTTTAAAGTTAATCTAACGGCTAATATTAACACCCTAAATTTAATAGGAAAAATAGGTCTCTAAGGGTGTATTTGAAGTGATTTTTTAAAAGTACTTCTAAAAATTATTTCTCATAAGTATTTTTTTTTTTAAAAATAGTGTTTGAAACCGCCCCACCACTACATCTACCACCACCACCCCTACCACCACTACCTCTATCGCCACCATTGCCACCGTCACCACCACTACCTCTACCTCTACCGCCACCACTGCCACCACCTCCACCGTCGCCGCCACCGCCACAACTGTCGTTATCGTCGCCACCACCATTGTCATCGTAGTCGCCGCCACCACCACCACCGTCGCCGCCGCTACTACCACCGTCACCGCCCCCGCCACCGCCACCGCCACCGCCATTGTCATCGTCACCGTCACCACTGCCGCCGTCGCCGCCACCATCGCCATCACCACTGCCATCGCCACCACCACCACCACCACCACCGTTGTCGCCATCGCCCACACCGTCGTCGCCGCCACCACCACCACGGTCATTGCCACCCACCACAACCATCACCGTCTCCTACCACCACCATCTCTCACCCCCATTACAACCGATGCTTAAATTCATTTATTTCTCTTCTATGTTTGTGATTTGATTTTGGATATAAATACAAATATGTTTATTGTTTACCATTTTTTATTACTCTGTGCCTTCAGGCACAGACAATAACTAGTATATGTATATATCAAATGATATATAGATAAATAACATACATTTCAACACACATAATAAAATTTTCATCCACTTTCCTCCCAATTTTGGAGGGATTGATTTTGGTGAGTTGGAAGGAAAGTTAATCCATTTACTTTTTCATCCTTCCTATTTTCCTTCCTTACCAAATATGATATTTTATCTATTCCTCCAAATTTCTATCCCACAAACTTTCTATCATTCCATTTTTTTCATCGTAGAGAATGGAGCATTAGTGTTGTTGGAACATTCTCATAAAATCTGTCAAGTCGGGTCACATAAAGAGTTTGTTTCCCTTGAAAAAACAAATTTATTGCTATTGATTCTAATATTTCTCCAGGGAAAACTTCCAAATGGAAAAGAAATAGCTGTGAAGAGGTTATCGGTGAATTCTAGACAAGGTGAACTAGAATTTAAGAATGAAGTCTTGCTGGTGGCAAAGTTTCAACATAGGAATTTGGTTAGGCTCCTAGGTTTTTGCGTTGACGGAATAGAAAGGCTTCTCTTATATGAGTTTGTTGCCAATGCAAGTCTCGATAAGTTCATATTCGGTATGATAGCAGCATTACTATTACCACAAACTTATTTTGTTAGAGTAAAGCAAAAAACTGAGATCCATATGTATATTATTGTTTTTTGAACAATTTTTGTGGAGCTCAGACTAAACCATATTTGTGGCTGGGTTTGTAGATCCAGTCAAACAAGCATTTTTGGATTGGGATAGGCGCTACAAAATCATAGAAGGCGTTGCTAGGGGGCTTCTTTATCTTCATGAAGATTCTCGACTTCGGATCATTCATCGTGACATAAAAGCTAGCAATGTTCTCTTAGATGAGGAGATGAACCCAAAAATCTCAGATTTTGGGACGGCAAAGCTATTTGTTCGCGATGAAACTCACGGAGATACGAGTAGGATTGTGGGAACCTAGTAAGTGCACACACACACACACACACACACACACACACATATATATATACATATACACACACATATATATATATATACCTTCACCAAATCAAGTATCAAATTATAAATCTTGATTAGTATTTGTTCTCTTAGACGACTTAATACTTGCAGTGGTTATATGGCGCCAGAATATGCTATGCACGGGAAGTTCTCAGTTAAGTCAGATGTCTTTGGCTTTGGAGTGTTAGTTCTAGAAATTGTAAGTGGTCAGAAGAATAACAATTTTCGAAACGGGGAGAATGTTGAGGACCTTCTAAGCTATGTAAGTACGAAAAAGTATGACACATCACATGCTTAGATATGTACTAGCCTCTTAAAGGTTTGTCATGGGCAAGGCATACAAGCAAATATATATTCCAATGCAAGCTTCTGACTCTACATATTGCATTCTTGTAGGCTTGGAAAAATTGGCAGGAAGGAACGACTTCAAGTCTAATACATCCTTCTTTGAGGGCTAGTGCTCGTTCAGTACAAGACATGAATAGATGTATTCATATTGGATTGCTATGTGTACATGAAAATGTGACAGATAGACCAACCATGGCTTCAGTTGTTCTCATGCTTAGTAGTTTTTCTCTCACTCTTCCTGTACCTTCCAAGCCTGCGTTTTTTATGCACGGTAGCAATGATCCCGGAGCAGTGAAGACTGAATCAAGTCAATTAGAGAGTAAATATAGTCATTGGTCAGTGAACGGAACTCCAATTACTGATTTATATCCTCGATAGTGTTTCAAGTTACCTGATTATATTGATAAGCATGGTGACAATGTTTTGGTTGTTTGTTTTGTATCGGAGAATTTGCAAGTAGGGTTGAAAGATAAACAATTGACCTTGGTCCGATTTGTTAGTATGATACGTTGTAATATTCTGTGTACATTGATTTTTTTCCTATATTTATTCGTTCTGCCAGATTGTATCAAACACTTTCAACATTCTCTAGCTTTGTCTGATTTTCTTATTGTCTAATTTCCACACTAGCCATTATACAATTCGAACTTAATATGACACGAATTCAAAATTAATATGATTTTAACACAATTAATTTTACGACAATAGTAATCGTTAGGAAGACCGCAACCCTAAACTTTATTGCTATTGTGACTTGAAATGAAACTTCTCGATGGAGGAAAGAAATGGACTCCTAACCCATTTTCTGAGTAAATATTAAAAAAAAAAACAATGAAAAGAGATTAGTTAGTAAAGTAGAAATTAAAAATTCATTGGGCCCCCCTTTTTTTATGTATTCTAGTCATATATAATACTAGAATTCCAAAAGACTCCTTTCCAACAACCCATCCACCCAAAGATAAAAGATCCCAACTAAAAGAGAGGATATAATAAAATCATGTGCTTGATTATTAGGGAAAATCGGGCTTTCTTCATTTGTTAGCTGATATTTTACGTGTGGCGCCAGTAATACGAGACACTTAGTTTTTATGAGTACGAAGTGAAAAATTTTAAATCATTCAAAAATAAAGGGTTATTATGTTGTTTTTTTCGAACAAAAAATCTAACGATCTCTAGTTATCGAAATATATCGCTACACTTTGCATAATCGTAAAACAAAAGTTGTGAAAATTGTTCATCTCACAAAGTTATATTAACACTTAGTAGTTTATGTTGATTTTTTTGTTTCATTTGCATCATTTCAAGTTGAACACAATTTTTCAGTGATAGTTTGTTGAGCGATTTGCATTAATGTTGGACGATTAGTTAGTTATATGATGAATTTGAGTTTTATTAATAAAAAAAAAAGTTGATGAAGTCAATTTTAGACTACCAAGTTTTTCTGTCTACAATCACATGCGGTTCGGGGCATATTGACACCCCTAAAATCTCTTTAAATGTGAAAGTATCATGATATGACACGATTGAATCTTGATCAATGAGCTATTATAGTGAACCAGATTCACACTCTAATATTACTCTCTGCTGAGAGGGTATGGATTTTTTCTTTTCTTTCTTTTATTTTCTCGTCGTAGAGAAAGAGCAAAGTTCTAATTAATCATCCTTATCTCAGTCCTGTCCCCTGTAATGTCATGACTCTGTGCTTGCTGTCCACACTAAACGACACCAAGTCCAGGCCAAAAAATCAAAAAGTAGCTTCCTTGACGTACGTTATGTCTTCGTCAAGGCCTGGTTCATCACTATGCATCACCACTCATTTAGTCATAGTGGTCCTGGTTCATCACTATGCATCACCACTCATTTAATCATAGTGGTCTTGGTTCATCACTATGCATCACCACTCATTTCCTCTTCCTTTCCGAATCTCACTCAGATAAATCAAACACTTGGGCTTGACCACAAACTCAAGTTTGATCACAACAATGGCTTCTTTCTTCATTTTTCATATACTCATAAACTTTGTTGGCCTCACCATTGCTCAGCCTGTTTTCCTACTCACATTCTGTCAAGAAAACATTGGTAATTACACTAGTAACAGCATATATGAGGAAAATCTCAAGACCCTCCTCTTCTCCCTCTCCACTAATATTGACAGTTATGGTTTTTACAACGCCTCAGTCGGTCAAAACTCCAATCGAGTCAATGCCATAGTGCTTTGTCGAGGGGATGTTGAGCTCAATGTTTGTCGTACTTGTGTCAATGACTCTGCTTATAACATCTTAAAACGTTGTCCAAACTATAAAGAGGCAATTGGAGGGTACGATTATTGTATATTGAGGTACTCGAATCGCTCCATATTTGGTACTCCCCAAATCAATCCGGCTGCACTGTATCCAAACGATAATTATGTCTCGAGCCCTGTTCAATTTAATCAAGCACTGAAGAATTTGCTGGACAACCTACGGAAGCGAGCAGCATCGGGTGATTCTAGGCAGAAGTTCGCCACGGGAAACACGAGTGGCCCCGACTTTCAAACTATATACGCGCTTTCGCAGTGCACACCTGATTTGTCTAAGTGGCAATGTAACGATTGCTTAGATGGGGCTGCCGGGCAAATACCAACATGTTGTGATGGGAAAATAGGTGGGAGAGTAATAAGACCTAGCTGTAACCTTAGGTTTGAGATCAATCATTTCTATAACGACACTCCTAGCGATGCACTTGTGACACCTCAAGGTATGATTTTTGTTGTTTTCGTTGCTCGTTTGGTATAATGGAAAAATATATGGAGGGTTTATTTTTCTTCATATAATATGTCTTTTCTTCGTAAAAGAAAGCGTATCTCTCCTACTTTTTATTCATTTTACCAAAAGGACGATCAAATTAAATTGTTGAACGATCACCACCTAATACATAGAACCATTTCCTCTTTACCTTTTTGAAGTACTTCGTTTTGAAAATTATATTCATAACATATGTCTTTTCTTCATTAAAGAAAATGTATCTCTCATACTTTTTTATCCGTTTTATCAAAAGGATGATTAAATTGAATTTTCAAAGGATCACTATCTAATACATAGAACCTTTTCAAGTACTTAGTTTTGAAAATACTGTGCCTGATTAATCATGAAGAAAAGGTTGACTTAAGACATGATCGGGTTGAAGAATATATCAAATTCATTTCTCACCTTTTCTATGATTGTTATCATCGCTACCTTTTTATTGCTATCTCTAGTTCATTTCTGAATAATTATTGCTACATTTTTGGTTTTTTCCTTCAACTTTTCACATTTTTGTGAACATAAAAGTAAATATTTTTTGGAGATTATTGAAAATAAAATTAATTAAAAGAATGACCCCCCCTCTCTCTCGGCTTTCCCTGGTCACCAACTAGAGTATATTACCTCCGAGAAATGGTTTTTGTACCTAATTTAATGAGCTTATTTGATGACATGATGAATCGTATTCATTGAATTGATAGTGGGCCCTAACTAGCAGTGGAGTCCACTGTCAATCTAATGACCAAATAAGGTTCATGTAGCATTGCCTTATTACCTCCTAAGCCCAACACTTCCTAGTTGGGCAGGGGTTTGGGTAGGGGTCCTAGGGTGGGGTGAAAAAAAGTCCGATAAATGTGACATTTTGATTGTAATGGATAAATCTATCTTCCTTTGTGACATGTATATCGCTTAATTCTCAACACAGGATAAAGTTTTTTCTCTTTTTTTTGGTAAGTACCACAACATTAAGTTTGCTATAATGTAATCAAAACCATATTTCTATTTTTTTTGCAGGAAAAAACAATAACACAACTCGAACAGTAATTATTGTTGTCCCTTCAATTGTCACCTTAGTGATTCTTATTGTTTGCAGTCTCATCTTTCGAAGAAAGAGGAAGCATACGAAGCTAAAGGAGGAAATTGAGAGTAAGTTCAAAATGATTTTTCATGGTCTATATAATACTTATGCTTAACTTGTTACAGTACTAAATATTTCCGTTATTTTTTTTGGTTCTACAGTCTTTGCTTTTATAATCTCAATTAAATATGACTCTACCTTCATAACCAGTATGAGACCAGATGTGCTTGTGGCATGGTGGTTAGAATGCTGGCATTCAGTTAAGGAAGGGATGGGTAGAGGTGCTGACTTCTAATCCGGTCTTGCACAACTATCTTTGTGTTGTGTCATTTTTAGCATGTTAAATTCGGGTCGTGTCATTTTAAGTTGGTGTCATGTTTATGTTAATACTTGATTTGGTAAAAAAATTAATTAATTCTAAAATAAATTAAAAAAAAAAAGTAAACTTTTTTTATACTCATTATCCTAATATGTTCAATTACATTTTTGTTTTAATGAATCTTGTCATTTGTTGGGTTTATGTTGTGTTCGTATTGGTAGATAAAATTAAAACAATGGCCAATGATTGAAAAAAAAAAAATTTAGACATTAGAGGAAAAGTATGATTTTATGTTTGCTAAGATTGAAATGTATTGTTATATATAGCTCTATGCCACTCTTATTTGTTTAAGCACTATATTTATTTCCATTTGTTTTTATGAAGCTATGGATGAAATCAGCTGCATAGAGTCCTTGCACCATGACTTTGGTACTATAAAGGTTGCCACAGATAACTTTTCTGATAGTAATAAGCTTGGACAAGGTGGATTTGGAGTTGTTTACAAGGTAAGAGAATATTAAAGTACTTACCTAGCTAGTAACAAGCTTGGTGGAGCGGATTGGGTATGTCTATTATCTTAGGCACTTTTTCCACAGAGTTCATGTGCTGCCCTCAAATTCGAATCCACAACCTTAGTGTTGTTGGAAAGTTCTCATAAAATCCGACAAGTCAGGTCACATAAAGAGTTTGCTTCCCTTGAAAGAACTAATTTATTGCTATTGGTTCTAATATTTCTCCAGGGAAGACTTCCAAATGGAAAAGAATTAGCTGTGAAGAGGTTATCAGCGAGTTCTGGACAAGGCGAACTAGAATTTAAGAATGAAGTCTTGCTGGTGGCAAAGCTTCAACATAGAAATTTGGTTAGGCTCCTAGGTTTTTGCGTTGAAGGAATAGAAAGGCTTCTCTTATATGAGTTTGTTGCCAATACAAGTCTCGATAAGTTCATATTCGGTATGATAGCAACATTATTTTTACCACAAACTTATAGAGTAAAGCAAAAAACTGAGATCCATACGTATATTATTGTTTTTTGAAAAAATTTTGTGGAGCTCAGACTAAACCATATTTGTGGTTGGGTTTGTAGATCCAGTCAAACAAGCATTTTTGGATTGGGATAGGCGCTACAAAATCATAGAAGGCATTGCTAGGGGGCTTCTTTATCTTCATGAAGATTCTCGACTTCGTATCATACATCGCGATCTCAAAGCTAGTAATATATTATTGGATGAAGATATGAATGCAAAAATTTCCGATTTTGGCATGGCAAGGCTTTTTGGTGGTGACCAATCTCAAGGAAATACAAGTAAAATCGTCGGGACATAGTAAGCTTGTCTGATAACAATATCAATGAAAAATCTTTAAATTCACATAACAAATAATTACATATGAACTTATGGAGGCGTTTCAAAATTCATTTTGTGGCCTTCTACTCTTAACTTTTTTGATGATATTTGCTTGCAGTGGTTACATGGCTCCAGAGTACGCAATGCACGGCCAATTTTCCGTGAAGTCTGATGTGTTTAGTTTCGGTGTCTTGGTCCTGGAAATTGTGACCGCCAAGAAGAATAGCAATTTCTATCAGTCAAACTGTGCCGAGTACCTTCTGAGCTATGTAAGTGCAACCATAAATTTGTAAATTTGTAATAGTCTCTTCAATTTATCATCACCAAAATGATGAAATATCACAAATCTTCGCACCCATTGAATGAATATTGTTTTACAGGCTTGGAAACAATGGAGAGATGGCACGCCCTTGGAACTGATGGATCCAAGTCTGGGAGATTCTTATAACAGAAGTGAAGTGAGTAAATGCATTCATATCGGATTATTATGCGTTCAAGAAGATATGGAAGACAGGCCTACCATGGCATCAATAATTCTCATGCTCAACAGTAACTCAGTCACCATGTCAGTGCCTCATCAACCTGCATTCTATCTCCGCAGCAAAACAGGTTCAAGCATGTCAAAAGATCTTGATTTCAATCAATCTACGACCAAGTTAATTCCATTGTCTGTTAACGAAACATCAATTACTGAACTCTATCCCCGATAGAGGGAGTATGAATGCTGGAAAATAAGCTTGTGGTGAGATGAACCCACAGAAGAAAACAAGCAAGCTGATGCAATTCTATCTCAAGTATTTGCTAAAAAAATAAGTGTTGTTGGAGTTTTTAGTCAGAGAGTACCAGCATCATATCAGTACAACCATGTGGCTGGGTCTGTGTTTCAAAATTCACTATGCTTACATTATGTTATATAGGGGTGACTCTTAAGGATATAAATCATACATACCCTGTATCAGAGAATGTAATTTTCGTAACCTTAAAGTTACTATTTATATATTATAGTGGGGGTGTCAATTTTCGGAATCTAAGATGACCGTAAAGCAATATCTATGCCAACAAAGAACATAAAGGAAAAGGAAAACACAAGAAAAAGAGGGTGCATAAAAATTCAAAGAAGAAAGGGTTTAAATAGAAATTCTTGAGTGATGGTTCACTTCTATAAGTGGTGCTAGATCATATTTGTAATTGACTAATTTAATGGAGTTCATTATAAAATCAAAGCGTCATTGAAGGGAAGAGATCAAACATAAAAATAACATTATTCGACCTCTGTATGCACCTTCATGTTTAAGACAAGGTAATGATTTAGACACCTAAGACAAACCTTTAGTTATTTTAATTTTGGTTGATTAGGATGAAAATAAAATTGGAAGCAATCCGATTATGAGTCCTAGGTGATTTAAAAAAAAATGATTTCGAAATACGTGTCGGGTTCAAGTCATCCGATTTCGGCACGATTAACCCATATATTTTAAATGAATTGACTTGGTTCGAATTCGAACCCGACCTAACCCGTTGTAGACCTGTTTAACCATTTATCAAAGTATATAAAAGCAAAAAAAAAAAACTTAACCCTAAACTCATTTCATTTCCTCTCTACTTAAACATGTTGTGTTATGTGTGTTAACCCGAACACCACCAGTATATATATATTAAATAGGTTAAACAGATTGGATTCCGATAACCTGTTTAATGACGATATCAAGTTAGGATTTAGACAACTCGACACGATTAATTAAATATGTCAGGTTAAGGTTTGGGGTTTTTTGACATGAACCTGAAATGGACCCAACACGATTAACCCGAAATGACATGTTTTGACACCCCTATATCAGGGGATCTAAGTGATTAAGTGACAAATCTTAGGAGATCTAAGTGATTAAGTGACAAATCTTAGGAGATCTAAGTGATTAAGTGACAAATCTCAGAGAATCTGGGTATAATTTTCTCTTGTTCTTATGCTTAGTAATTTATCTCTGAGTCTGCCAATACCTTCCGAGCCAGCATTTTTTAGGCACGATAGCATTGATCCAGAAATGCCATTGTTTCAGGAGTATGGTTCAGGGACGACTCAATCAAGTCAATTAAAAAATAAGTCTGGTCATTGGTCAGTGAACGAGACTTCAATTACTGAGTTATATTCTCAATAGTGTTTTAAGTTACCGATTATATTTATCAGCATGGTGACAATTTTTTGGTTGTATGATTTGAATCGGAGATTTGTTGGTGTTCAAAACATGTCTTCCTATATCTTATTCTCTCTGCAAACACTGTAACAAACACTTCCAGAATTCTATCTTGTATCCTCTTACCATTTTCTCCCTAATTTCTCTTGTTTTCTGAGCAACCAAACACAACCATACGGACACAATGTACGAATTGTTGGAGTGACTACTATTGTTGAATCCTATTGTGCAAGGACCTGGCTTTACAAAAATCCTATTTTTTTCTAAAAAATAATTTTTCCAGAAAATCATAAAAAACATAAAACCGTTTCATAGACTCATCATCAACGAGAGCTTTATGTACTGAATACAACCTTTCTAATCACAAAGTATCAGCATCAGTATAAGCATGACTTTGGCTCTGTGTTTCAAAATTTGTTTGGTCTAATTGTAAAATTGGTTGAAACTTTTCAACTTTGTACTCTTAGTCATGACCCACCTTTTTTTCTTGCATGGTCACTTATTATTACTCAATGTGATGATTCCCTTTCATTCCTCCTAAAATCTTTGAACCATTTTCAAACTTACACAGTTTTTTGACACTAAAATGGGGAAAAAGACGACAACATTCTTAAACGAAAAATGTTGTACGAGCATACAAAACTCCCGCCTATAACGAGGCCTGAGCGATAAGTTGGTAGACTTATTTACTCCCCAGTTTGGAGAGATTAATATTCAAACTCAAATTCGCGACATATTGATTGAATAGATGAGTAGTTGTTTCACTAGAAATCCAACATCTAACCACAAGTTTGTAAACCTGAATTTCTTTATTGCTCCAACTCAAAAGTAAAACAAGGTTTCGTTGCAGTCCTTTAAGGTCCATGTGAAGCAAGGATACCAGGATTTTTGGGTGCACATAGGAGGATATTGCTAAATTTCAAATTTACTTGGTCAACGACAATTAAAGATTGGATTGAGTTCCATAATCTCCAGCTGTTTCTAAAAATGATCCACTGCTGCCTTCAAGGATTTCTCTCTCTATGTTGCCGAATGCAAGATATTTTTTTTAGAATCTAGATCTCTTTCAATACATTTTATTTCAATTTTTCTCGGCCGCAAATTTTGATGTTGTTGCAAAAGCTTTTGCACCCAAGTTGACGCTAGTTTATTTAATCAATAAACGGCATGAGTTCGAATCTTAGTAATTTATTGGAATCAAGAATTCCTCATGAATACTCTAGTCCTGGTGTAAATGACCTGTCTTGGACTGGATTGAGAAAGAGATTAATTGAGGTGCACGTAAAATAATCTGGACACCCCTAACTGTTAAACTAAAAAAATAATACTTTTGGGATACCTAATTTCGGGACCTAAGTCATTGAATTAGGTGTGAGTTATACTGTTAGATAGAACTCACTTTTAATCCAAAAGTTGTATTGAATTAGGTTCCCAAACTAGTGTCCGACTCCATGCGATGCACAGACCATCCTCTTCTCCCCCAATGTCGTTATTTATCCTTTACTCTCTCTCCCGTCCATTCTTTTATAAGTTAGTAAAAATATTGTAGAAATTATTGGATTATAAAATTTGATATTTAAAATTTTTTAAATAATTGGTGGTTAGAGGAAATTTATAATTATTTAGGGTAGTTATTAGAGGTATTTGGTAGAATGCCATTGGAGAATGGAAAATTAGGTAATAATTTTTTAAGTAAAAAAGTTATTTTGTCAAAAAAAATAAAATAAAAGCATGCTTCTTACTTTTTTATAATATCAATCTAAATTGATTTTAATATCCATAATACAATTTTACACAAATATGTGTATGTACGTATACTATTGTTTATGTCCTGACCAAAAAAAAATACTATTGTTTATGTGATTAATTTTTTAGGAATGGAATAAGCCCCAATAAGAAAAATATCAAAAAAATAAAAATAAAGTGTACAATTCAAATCTCAAAAAATAAACAAAATAATTTTTGCTTTTCGGGGTTGATATCTTTTAAATTTTACCTTAAAATTAATCCGACAGTTAATATTAGTATTCCGAATTTAATAGGGAAAATATGTCCCAAATTGTGTATTTGAGGTGACTTTTTAAATGGATAAAAAAAAAAAAAATGACTTTTTAAAAATACTTCTAAAACTTATAAGTATTTTTTTTTAAAAAAAAATAATATTTGCAACCGTCCCACCACCGCCACTACCACCCCCACCGCCCCCACCACTATCACCAGTACCACCATCGCCGCCACCCCACCGCCACCTTAATCACCACTACCACCACCACCACCACTATCGTCATCGCCACCCTACCACCACATCTGCCACAACAACCACCACCAACACCACTGTCCTCGCCACCACCACCACCGCTACCCCACCACCACCACCACACCCATCGTTCCATCACCACCATCACCATCGTTGTCGCCACCCTACCACCACCGCCACTGTCCCACCATCACCACCCCCACGACCATCACCATTATCACCACCACTGCCACCGTCGCCACCCCACCACCATCGCCACCCACAACCGATTGCTATCACCGTCGTCCACCGCCACCACTCGCCACAATCATTATCTCATTCTTTTATTTATTACCACTATTACCATCATTCCACTACCACCGTCGCCCACCGTGAGCACCCACCATCACCATTGTTGCCCACCACCACCCACCGCCACTCACTACTATAACCCACACCACCCGTTGTCACCCACCGTTGCCGCAAGCCACTGTCATTCACCCCCACCACACCTACCATAACCAACTACCACCACCCGTCATCGCCCACTACTGTCGTCACCCTTTGTCACCCATCCCCACCATACCTATCACCACCACCACTATCGTCATTCGCCACTACCCATCACACTGTCGCCCAAAATCACTCATCGTTGCCCACCACCACCATCGTCACTGCCAACCACCACAACCCACCACCGCCACCACCACTGCCATCACCCATTGTCACCCGTCCCCACCATACCTATCACCACCACCATCATCGTCATTCGCCATCACCTATCACACTGTCGCCCAGAATTACTTATCGTTGCCCACCACCACCATCGTCACTGCCAATCACCACAACCTACCACCACTGCCAACCACAATCACCGTCGCCCACCAGCACTACCATCGTCACCCATATAGCTGCCACTACCACCATCGTCACCCAAAATTCACCATCACCATCACCGTTGCTATTCATGACTTTCATTACCACTATCGTCACCCAAAACCCACCATCACCATCACCGTTGCTATTCATGACTTTCATTACCACTATCGTCACCCAAAACTCACCATCACTATCACCGTTGCTATTCATGACTTTCTTACCACTATCGTCACCCAAAACCCACCATCACCATCACTGTTGCCACCCACGGTCATCGTCACTCACCACAACCATCACCGTCTTCCACCACCACCACTGTCGTCCACCACCACTACCACCGTTCACCCTCACTATAACCGGTGCTTAAATTCATTTATCTCTCTTTTATGTTTGTGATTGAATTTTGGGTGTGAATACAAATATATTTATTGTTGTCCATTTTTTTATTACTCTGTGCTTTTAGACACGGATAATAACTAGTATAACTATAAAGTAGAAACACTACTTCCAAAAGAAAGTACTTAAAAAGTAAAAAAAAAAAATACATTAGAAACCGTTACCAAGTAATACCTTACATATTCATTGCACGTATTGATTGCTTATTTGCTCAAGCTGTGTGGGGAAGGGTGGCTGCTGTTATGGGCTTTGAGGTGTTGCCTGGGGAGGCTCCTATGTGTAGGTTTTTGAGACTACTTAAGAGGTTTAAGTCTCAATCTTTGAGCCATGGCCTGATTAGAGGGGTTTCCTTGTTGATTTTTTTTTGAGCAATGCTATGTATTCCAAATCTCTAATCCAAATTTTCATCCCAAATCAAGGGAGACCATTAGATCAGTGGGTCCCATTTAAAAAAGTTGATGGGACCCACTGATCCAATGATCTCCCTTCATTTGGGATGAAAATTTGGATTAGAGATTTGAGATATATAGTATTTCCCTTTTTTTTTTTTTATCTATTTGCAGGTGGTTAGTGCATTAAGATTGCAGGCTGTTATGGTGAAACCAAAGAGAACAGATGATGATGTGGGAAAGGAGATGTTGACTGATTTGAAGATTGGGTCTTCTTTTATTGTGACAACAAGGATAAGGTGGATCAAGTGGGAGCCCCCTCCTGAGGCAGGTTGCTGAAGCAATGTAAAAAAATAATGAGTGAGAATGTGCATGAAGTTAACCCTTTTCTCAATAGAATTAATCAAATTGACTGTTTCCTTTGAGTCTTCTTTACACAACTGTAAATAAATGGTCTAATCTCCTTTTACACTTTAAAAGATATTTTGATTTTTAATTTGCACCCTCAAACATTAAAAATCTTAATTGACTCATCATGTTTATAAATTAATAGCAATGTAGACTTCGCCTAAACTGACGTTTAGTTTTCTATCATAAATTGAAGCACATGAATTGTAAGTGTTTCAGACATGAGAATGAGATGTATCCATCGATGCAGATCTTTGTCTGCGATCTGTGAAAAAGAGTGATGATCTCATGGTCATAAGTTGATCCAAAGAGCGAGAGTCAATATTTTTAAATTCATTGTTCGGCAGCCGATTGTTAACTGATTGGTTATAGATTTAAATATTACTTGAAGAGAATTTATAGTTTTCATTTTTCTGACCTAACGACCCCTGTCCTTTTCTTGAAGATCACATAAGATTGGTTCCTATTTCACAAATTAGGGTTAAAACATGGGCAGATCCATCCGAGTGAGATCCCAAACAAAAATGTAATTTAATGAATTTATGATTAAATTGAACCCCATCTTTCATAAGACCTATGTATTTCGATATTTAACCCAATTTTGAATTGTAAAATAAGTATATGAGAATTAAAATTTATGTACCCAATTATGAGTTTGAGTTATATAAGCCAAGTCAAAAAGATTTAACCTCAATATTACTCAAGTGGTAATAGGTACGAATTGAAAATTCAGATATTGTGAGTTTGAATTTTAACAACTTCTTGAGATCAAGCCATGAGGGATTTATCTCTCATGAATATTCTAGTCCCGGCGTGAAAGACTTGTCTTTGACCAAATCGAAGAGAGAATTAATTGAAATGAACGTAAATTAGTTCGAACACCCTTAAACATCGAATCAAAAAAAAGAAGATAATACTCGGACTGAAGAGTTGGTGTTAAAATTTGGGTTCAAAGTTGAACTTCAGTTTGGAGATGTATAACTTTTGAACCCAAATCCAACTTTTCACTGTCCTACCCCCACTGTATTTACTACTTTGCTGCAATTGTGATGTCTTCATACACTTTGAAATTTAAACAAATGCAACTCTAGCTTACTTTACAAAGTCCGGTTACTTTGATATTCACCTCAATAATACCAACCAAACCCCAACGCAGCTTGGATTTAGAGATGTGAAAGTCATTTCGTGTTAGGGATGGCAGTGGACCGGGGAAAAACGGGTATTCGTCCAAACCCGTCCCGTTTGGACCGGGGATGGACTATACGTATTGGACGGTAGACGTATACGGGGATACCCGTATAAACCCGTGCGGGGATGAAGGCGGGGATGGACTTACCCTTACCCCCGCCCCGCCCCCGCTACCCGTTATATATATATACTAGTTATTGCCTGTGCCTGAAGGCACAGTGTAATAAAAAATGATAAATAATAAATATATTTGTATTCATATCCAAAATCAAATCACAAACATAGAGAAAATATAAAAGAATTTAAACATCGGTTTGTAGTGGGGGTGAGAGGTGGTGAGCAACAATAGTGGTGGTAAGAGACGGTGATGGTTGTGGTGGGTGGCAATAACTGTGGTGGCGGTGATGGCGGCGGCGATGGTGGTGGCGGCGACGATGGTGGTGGTGGGGGGTGGCGGCGATGGCGGCGGCAGCGGTGGTGGCGGCGATGGTGGTGGTGGGGGTAGAAGTAGTAGTGGGCCGGTTTCAAACACTATTATTTTTTTTAAAGTATTTATGAGAAATAATTTCTAGAAGTACTTTTAAAAAATCACTCCAAACACACCCTTAGGGCCCTATTTTTCCTATTAAATTTAGGGTGTTAATATTAGCCGTTAGATTAACTTTAAAGTAAAATTTAAAGCGATCTCAACCGCGAATAGCAAAAGTCATTTTATTTATCTTTTGAAATTTGAATTGTAAGCTACTTTATTATATATATATATATATATACTCCCAAATTTTAATAGTTAATTCATGTTCTACATTTGTAGAATGGGGTTTAGTGGCAAAAAAATTTCTACTGCTGTGAATTATCACTATTGTTTTATTTGTAACTCTTGAACTGTTTGTGATGCAAATCTTGATTTTTTCTCCTGATGGTAGTTATGTCCATACAATGGTCTTGTCCGTGCATGCTCATAACTTCAATATTAGTGTAATGCAAGGAAATACTATGAAATAACATCAAATTTGCTACAAAAAAAGGTTCAACAAAATCGCAAGCTAAAAATGCCTATGGATTACAGTATACTATTTTTGATCAATAGGATTGCTTAAAGTGGATAACAGTCACTTAATTTCCTGATCAATCGTCTTGCGTAACCTTGTCATATAGATGGTATAACTTTAAATAACTGTATGTGTGTATGTGCGTGTCTGTGTATGTATGCTTGCTTGGTGTAATACTGGTTCTGAGCATGAGTTATGATGAACCTGTACATAATCTGAGCATGAGTTATGATCATTATGTTGGCTTGGACTTAGGCTTGGGCTTGGGCGGGTACGGGGGAAGCGGGGACGGGGGTGGGGATTAGAAATTTACCCGCGGACGGGGATGGGGATGAAAACTATACCCGTTAACGGGGATGGACCGGGGATGGACGAAATTTTTTTAAGCGGGTACGAGGATGGAGACTACACTCCCCGCCCCCGCTTCGGTCCACTGACATCCCTATTTCGTGTGCATACTTGCATATGAGTGAGGTAGAAAATGAGGTAAATAGAGAGAGACATGAGAGTGAAAATAGACCAAGAGAGACACAATTATAATGACTAAATATTGCTCACCATTACTAATTTTTTTTTTCCTAAATGCTTCCGGAATGATGTGATAGGTGATGTAGCCCGTTAAAAAAAAATCATTAATTATTATAGTAACAATATTATTAGACCATGTAAATTATGATATTGATAGGTGTTAAATCAAATTTTTATATCTAAATAACATTAGTAAGTTTTCTTAGAATATATACTTCTAATTAATAAGTGAGTGGAGGTGTAGAGGTGCTTGTGCTACCACATATCAACACCCATGGATGACCCGGTTGCATATAATTGTTAGTGAAGTCATCATCATTGTGGGTTCCCTTGTCGAATAACCCCCATGAATCAATTTGAGGCTATTTTTTCAAAATTCAGATCCACTAATACATCAAGTGGATGAGTTATCATTATTATCAAATTTTAGTTTAGATTAAGACTTTTGAGTTGAATTGAGAAGTTATCAAAATAAATTTTCACGCAATAAATTGTATAGTTCAAATTGGTTAAATTAGTTAGATGTTAAATAGTTTCAAACGAGTTCATTACAGCTCAATTTATTTACTTAATTACTCTAGTATAAATAAATTTCATCAAGTCTATATAAGGAATTAAAATTTAAAAATACGATTAGGACCTTATAAATATAGAATTTTGGTAAATTATACTTGGTTCTCCTCAAACTATGACCCAAATTTCATTGTACCCACTTGATTAATGATTTTAACACATTTCCCCCTTTAACAATCGAAATTTGGGTTTGCACAATTATTGAATTTTTGATACCATGGGAACTCTTTTAAATGATTACTGGTGCAATTTGTTTAAATATGAGAGGGAAAGTATAAACAAGATCATAATTTAAGGATATAAGTTACAATTTTGAAAACTTGAGATACCATGTAAAATGAAATCAACACATAATTTTAGGATTAAAGTATAATTTCAAAAACTTAAGAGGACCAATTTAGAATGCATGTACTAAAAAGGTTAAATTTTGAGGGGGCCATCGCATAGAATGGCTCCATCACTCTGTGTGTGTGTGTGTGAGAGAGAGAGAGAGAGAGAGAGAGAGATGGGTTTTGAGAGCAACCTCATAGGACCACAAACCGGAGGTTTTAAAGTTGTAGCAGGAATAATTGCAACCCATGAAGAAAAAATACAAGAGGGTCATACTCAAGATTGTAGAGGGAGATGGGGAGTGTGGGTGAGGGGCCCATGCATGCCCACCCTCCCTTGGGCCCACACGAAATCCGCTAATGGTGACAGATAACCAATAACAAGGCAGAGACTAAGATGAACTTCAGAAGTTCATACAATGAACAACGAGATAAGACTAAGTAAAGGATCCCAAAGGCCTCAAAAGATGATGAACTTCAGAAGTTCAAAAGTGCATGGACCAAAGGATCGAGCAACCTGCGCAAAAACTAAAAGCGGTAACTGTGGGTCAGACACACCCTAACAATTATGGTAGCAGAAGTCCTATACATCGAGGGTTCTGTTGTATGGGATCATATCGTATTGTTATACTTCAATTAAAGATTGAGTCAATGAAAATTTTCGTTTTACAAATCAAAAAATGTTCCTTAAGAAGAACTTATGCAACTTGCATCAGGGTTGAATGAGTCTCACTTCAAGGAAGACCCATAATTTATAGATGTACAGTAATAGTCCAAATAAAAAATTTAAATTCATATCTAAACAAAATATTTCAACTTAAATAGTTAGGGCTATTAATTCACCCGTACAATTAAAAGGCCCTAAATTTATTTTTTTAAATAAAGAAAAAAAACTAATGATAAAATTAAAGCTACTAAAAAATCTAATTTTAACCCCTAAAAAAGTTAAGTTTAAACTTACCATCATAATTTTTCAATTATTTTTTCTCTCTCTTATTATTAAGTTCAAATATGCTAACAAAAACTTAAATATAAAAATTTAATTAATATTTTTGTATTTAAAAAAATTAAAAATTAAATTTATTATTAATATTAAAAATAAAAAGGCGTCATTTATCGTTTTCGCTTTAGGCATCAAAATGTCTCGAGCCACCCCTATAGAGCAATGGCTTACGTCAATAATAGCCAAGTCGGACTTATCCTTCACAATCCCACACTTGGGTCGCATTGATAAGAAAACGATAATTGTATTTGACGGATTCAACCCAGATCAAGCTTAGATCGCAGATGCATATTAATAAAGGTTCAGTCACAATTTTAATGGGGTCTAGCCCATCTTCTTAAGAGATCTAGTCCATCATCGGTGCACGTAATAATCTCTATCTTAGTCATGTGTTTTGACTTAGTCAAGATGTCATTTATAGGATGAATGGTGTTTAATTATGATACCAAAAAGTCATACGTCTTTTTTCTAACTAATTAAAATATCACACTTAAATTAATGATCAATAATTATAAATAAATGAATGAGAGATTGACAATCATAATTTTTTTTCCACAATCTTGTCAGTATGTATTAACAATAGAATGTACATGTGAACAAAGCATATTTTCGACATTTGCTATGCTAACCACAATGCCCAGTTGTTTTTTCTCCTCCTTTAAACACAAAATCGGGTTAACGTAATAGCGAAAAGTAATTTTTTGGTATCATATCTTTTTTTTTTTAATGAAAATTAGACATGTATCAAGATTGTTTATTTTATTATTTCACTTGAATTTATAATTTTTATAATTAATGGTTAATACCCAAAATTATTTAGAGATATGGTATCGAAAAAAAATTTCCCCAGCATAGTGCTATCCTAATTTTTATTTTTTATTTTTAGTTCAACAATTGGAGGTATTTAGGCCAACTAACGTGCACGTCGACTATTCCCCTTTCTGCTTTGACTAAAGATAGGTCATCTACGGAGGGATTAGGATATTCAGAAGAGATAAATATTTTATTGTTTGACCTTAAAAAATTGTCAAAATTTAAACTCAACATATATAAATTTATAATTTGTCCCTATTATCTTTTTTTTTTTTGGGCGGGGGGGGGGGGGGGGGGGGGGTATGAGAAGCGAATTAGTCAATGGAACAATATGATTAAAGGTATGGCGTGTTTGGTTTGGGAAAAGAGGAGGAAGAGAAATACAAAGAACAGGTGAGAGAGAAAGAGACCAGTAGCCAAGTCCTCAATAAATGCAAGTTTACCTACCAACAATAAGAATGGCAAAGGACTCTTGGGATGCTTTCAATGAACCCCAGGCTCAGGGGATACCCAATCACTCCATTCTTATTGGTTGGTCTTTTCCTTATGCAGGTTGGATGAAGATGAACGTTGATAAAAGCTCTAAAGGAAACCTGAACCAGCTGCAATAGGAGGACTGCTGAGGAACGATCAAGGAAGGTGGCAGCTGGGTTTCTACGGGAAGCTAAATGACTCTACTAACCTGCAAGCCGAATTGTGGGCTATCTTTCAGGGTCTCAAGATCATCCAAGCACAAAAGCTTAAGAAAGTCATCTTGGAGACTGATTCTTTGGAAGCCCTCAACCTAATCACTGCTAGGTTGGAGGACCCCCTCATCCCAAAAGGAATATCATTGCCAATTGCAAATAATTAATGGGACTGACAAGTACTTTCATTATTCACACATTGAGAGAAGGAAATTTCTGCACTGATAAGATGGCAAGCCTGGAAGGGCAACAACAAGAACCTTTTGTGTTTTTTGAAGTCCCACCGCCTGTGTTGGGACATTACCTTTTGAATGATCTTTCTTGTATTTCTTTTGCTAGGGGGTTTAGATAACCCCTATTAACTTTTCCTCTGTACCAAAAAAAAAATAAGAGTGTACAAATTTTCGATTATACACAAATTTTGATCATATCTTATTTTATCTAATTCTATTAATTGGTTATTCGAAAAAATTGATTTGGCCAATGAAATATTTTTTAGTATTCTACAAAAAATCAGATAAAAATATGAAATATATATATATATATATATGTATATATATGATGTATTGATATTTATGACTTTCTTGTTGTGTTTTACTGTAATTATTTATGTATTATCGAATTTATTGTATTTTTTTAGTGTTATTAATTTATTTTTTTAGCTAATTAGTATATGTTATTTAATTAAATTATTAAAATGATCTAAAAATTAATAATTAAAAAATATATGTTCACCTGATTTCTTACTCGACTTCCTACTCGATTGTTTTGACGAAATTCGAATAAGAATAATACACTTGATCAGATAAAATAGATGGCAAAAAAATTATTTAACAAAATATCAAATAAAAAAATGAAATACTATTATAATTCCTAGAGGGTGAACACCCCTAACCAACAGTTCCTACGGTGAGAGAGAGACCACCAAGTCCTTCACAATAAATGCAAGTTTATCCACCAATAGCTCCTACGGTGAGAGAGAGACCAGTACCCAGTCCTTCGCAATAAATGCAAGCTTATCCTCCTATAGTGGAGGCTGTGGAAAGTTCAATATTGTCATCCTAATCTCACTCCTGTCCTTACCAGTGTAATTACTCTGCTCTTTGTTGCAACAACAAACAGCATCAAGTCCAGGCCAAATTAGGGCTGCAACTCGGCGAGTTGATAGATTAATTCTAGTTTAATTTTATGTATATAATCTTTAATTTTAATTCTAATTCTAACCTTATCTCAATCTAAGATACTCAATTTGAGTGTTGCCAGAGTTTAATTTTGGCCGGCTCTTATTGAATTCAGATTACTTAATTCAAGCTAATTTCGGGTTATAAATCGAATTGGGCTCGGGTTACTTAATTCGGGTTAATAAAAGAGGGATGAAAGAGAGAGGGAGACTGAGAGTCTGAGACAACTCAGACGAGTGACGAGTGAGAGAGGGAGGCCGAGACCAGATGAGAGACGAGTGACGAGTGAGAGAGGGATCTGAGAGTGATGAAAGCGCATGAGTGAAGACTTGAAGTGAAGTGAAAGTTTATACTCTAAAGAGTGAAGATAAATACTAGCCCTAGTTAAATATATTTATATATTTATGTATATTCGAGTTTAATCCGATTTTAATATTCGAGTTTAATCCGATAATCCGATGTCCCAATCCGAAGCTTGCCCGAATTTAATTCTGGTTGATTTTTTTTTTCCAGATCCAATTCAAATATTAAAAATTTTAACTCAAGTCTGGTTTTTGTTTGAATTACACTCGGGTTGAATTCGAATTGCCGCCCAACTTGCACCCCTAGGCCATACAATTGAAAAAGAAGTTTTTTTGACTTCCCCTATGGCATCTTCCTCGCCATGACAGAGACTTTCATCATCACCACTCATATATCAAGCACCTGGACATGCCCAGAAACTCAAAAGAAAAGCTTGATCACCATAACAATGTCTTCCTTCAGATTCTCTGATAATCTTCTTTTTCTATGCATGTTTTGCTTCTTTACCATCATCCAAAAAGTTCTCTCCCATTCACCTCTCGGCCATAACTGCCCAAACACAACTACTTACACTCCGAACAGCACATACGCAGCCAACCTGAACTCTCTCCTCTCCAATCTCACTTCTAACATCACCGGCGACACCGGGTTTTACAACTTTACTTCCGGTCGAAACCCACCTGACATAGCCTACGGCCTCTTCCTCTGCCGCGGTGAGGTCACTGTAGATGATTGTCGAGAGTGTGTGGCAGGTGCTAGTACCGAAATTCTCCAGCCATGCCCAATCGAGAGGCGATCAACGATTTGGTACGACAACTGTTTGATGCGTTACTCCAACGAATCTATCTTCTCCATTCCGGATATGTCAGTGGTTTTAATTTTAAGTGAGCCTCAGAATGTTACAAATCAAGAAATGTTTAATCAGGTGTTGGGGACTTTGATGGGTGACATAGCCACTCGGGCTTCGAATGATCAATCGGGGAAGAAGTTTGCGACCGGAGAAGCCAACTTAACCGCACAGCAAAATCTTTTTGGACTTGGGCAATGCACACCTGATCTGTCCAATTCTCAATGCAATACTTGCCTTCGAGATGGAATCTCACGTCTCCCAATAAAGCAAGGTGCGAGAGTTATGTTTCCAAGTTGTAATATTAGGTATGCGATGTACCCCTTCTTCCAAGCTGGAACTCCTCCTCCTCCGCCCAGTTCTCCAAGCAGTGAAGGTAAGCTCCAGAGGCTGTTATCTGTCTTACGTTACCCAAGTCCTTTAAGTTATGTTTAATTCTTTTACGACAAACTAGGACAAAAATGAAATTCCAGAATGGGATGTGAACTTTTTACCTAGGTGGAATTCTATTTTTGCCCAGGTTTGGTATGTTCAAGTACATATATGTCTGTTTAAATTTTAATATCTCTGAGTCTGGTATTGATTGAATAGTAAATCAGAGCCTTATTTGGTTGGATCATGTTGTGTGTCTGATGTAGGAGGTGGAGAGTACTGAAAAATATCGGCTTAATAACCCGTGTGTGTTATACCCATAATTTATTCACGGGAAAATTTCATCGACACCCCTTTATAATTCGATGACATCCTCTCCTAATTTTAAAAACTTCAATGTCACCACCGTTCAGTGCTTATCGGGTTATGAGGAGATTGTTGATTTATAGAAATATTTTTGAGTATTTTATAAAATAAATTTTATCATATCCCCGGTAAATAAACCTAATTTTAACAATACCCCTTTCGAATTTTGAAATTTTAATGCACTCTCTTTTATTTATATTATATTAGTCTTTAGATTCATCAATTTAACATTTAACTATATCACAAATTAATGTCATTTATTTAATTTAATAGCAAATTAACATTCAATTTCATTAAAGCAACATTTAAATTTATTCAATTTACATTAAATTTTATCAAATCAACACTAAATTAATATTTAATTTTATCAAATTAGTACCAAATTGATATTTAAATTTATCAAATTAAGATCAAATTTATTCAATTAATATTAAATATTATTAAATAATATTTAAATTTTATATATAAAGGATGATATGTGACGAGTAGTCAGGTGACGTTATGGAGGACAAACGATAACAGATGAGTTAAAAATTGATGGGATTTTGACATTTACTTTATCTATTGAAACTCGATTATGTAATTTTTATATGATAATTTTATTATAATATTAGTCATTAATAAATCTTTGGACCAAATTAAAATAAGAAAACGAGTAATAAAGGGCTATTGCATGTGTACAATAGATACCTCAGAATCGAGTGATCCAACTACACATCTATTGCATTGAAAACATGCAAATTAATGACTTTATCTATTGTATCTTTGTTATAATATTAACTAACGAGCCCGAAATTGACTGGACCAAGCTTAACTTATACGGACCAAAAAAAGCCCAAATTACGGTCCTAAATCGATACGGAGTACAAGATCCAAGCCCATGGACCAAGAGGGCGACGACCCATGAGAGGTACATTGGCCACGCCCAAGGGGGCGCTGCCTATGGAGGTTGGCCACGCCCATGGGGGCGCCTATGGAGGCAGGCCACGCCCAAGTGGGCGCCGCCCATGGGGGCGCCTGCCTAGCCTGGTCTCCTCCTCTTCCTTCGCCTCCTGCCTTGGTCTCCTCTTCCCTCTTGATCCCAATGAAGCCTCCTACGACTCAAGCCTAGCTCACTCCAACTCAAGCCTAGTCGGACCACCTCCAACTCAAGCCTAGTCCATCTCAGTACCACCTCCGACGGAATAAGAGCACGAGGGAGAACATGTCGGGATACGCACCGGAGATCTAGTTCTACCATAACTGTACCTACCAAAGTGGTAGAATCCTACCATAACTACACTTACCAAAATAGTGGTGACCGCCTCAACTCACCGCGTTAGTGAACCTATATAATGTAAGCTCTCTCCACTTGGAGAGGCATCTCATAATCTACACACACCACACCTCCTACACCTCTACACATTGCTCCCCCTCTCTCAAAGCTCTGTAGCACTCCTGTGACTCTTCTCCATTAATAAAGAACACCGGCCATCGCTGCCATTCCAGAGAGTGGACGTAGGTCATCCGAGACCAAACCACTATAAATCCCTGTGTTAATTCTCTGTTTATGGTTTTGATTCATTGATTGCCATTGATTGCTTGCTAACTACTCATTAATTGTATCATTACTCATACTTGACTGTTGATCTTGTCAAAGACAATTTTGTGCATCATTAGTTTGGCGCCGTCTGTGGGAACGACAAAGTTCCTATTACTCTATTTCTTTACTCATTGAATCTATGGCAATCACCACGAGATCAAAGTCTCAACAGCCCGGGGACAATAACCAGACTCACCGGGAGGAGGCTCCACCTCCCCCCGCGCCCTCGGGACCTTCTGTCACGGCAACCCCTGCCGTCGGGCAGCAACAACTCTTGCAGACTATGCAGTTGCTGGCAGAACAGAACCAGCAGATAATCCAGCTGATGCTCAACCAAGGAGGCGTTGCCCATCACCCTGCAAGAGGATGACCACTCCCTCCAACAGTAGAGGACCAGCAACCCCTTCCTTCTAGGCATCAGGTAGCCCCTCCCTAGGAGGGCCCTCGCCAGAATGCCCCAAGGCCATACCAGGGCGCAGCTCGCCCAGCAGTCCCGCCTCAACGCGCAGGGAGTTCACGTGTACCCCCTTCACATGTACCTGCGCAAGAGCATGAAGACGGAGAAAGCCAGTATGGAGACCACGAGAGCCAGTATCTCCATTCGGCTGATGAGGTCCCCAACCATTGGGATGAAAAGACTAAGGAGGTGTAAAACCAACTTGGCGACGCACTCAACGCCATCAAAGCCTAGGCGCCTGAAACCGTGGACTACCTGGTAAGACGCACTGATACTCTTTTTACTGCTGATATAGTGAATTACCCTTTGCCTTCAAAATTCAAGATGCCCAACATCGAGATTTTCGATGGTACCAAAGACCCCTTTGACCATCTCGACACGTGCAAATCCCTCATGCAACTCCACAACGTGCCTGAGGAGATTATGTGCAGAGCCTTCCCGACCACCCTGAAAGGATCTGCTATCCAGTGGTTCTCCAAACTCAGGCCCTCCTCTATTCGCTCCTTCGCGGAGCTCAGCAGAGCTTTCGTTTCCCACTTCATTGGGGGGCGACGGCATCAGAAACCAGTAACCCACCTGCTCACCATCAAGCAGAATAGGGATGAAAGCCTCAGAGACTACCTTTCCCGTTTCAATGAAGAGGTTCTCCAGGTGGAGGAGCCAGATGACAAGGTAGCCCTAGCCGCCGTTATCGCCGGCCTCCGCACCTCCAGCTTCATGTTCTCAGTCCTCAAGAAACCACCCTCTAGCATGCCTGAGCTACTGTCCAGGGCACAGAAGTACATGAATGCCGAGGACATCACCAAGACCCGCCGAGGTGAGTCCTCCCGAGGAGGGGAGAAGATGAAGGAAACTCGCGAAGACAGGAGGGAGACTGAAAACAAGAGGAAAAAGGCCGACAGAGTGCCTGTGAAGGACCGTCTTGGTCCACTACCTCCAAGAGACCGACAGCCTTTCACACCGCTCAATGCCTCAGTGGAGCATATCTTGTTCCAAATACAGGATGACCCCGCCGTCCGTTGGCCAGAAAAATGAAGTCCGACCCTAAGCGTCGGAATCCTAGCAAGTACTGTCGCTTCCACCGCGACCATGGCCATAACACAGATGACTGTTTCCAGTTGAAGAAACAGATTGAAGAACTTATTCAGAGAGACCAGCTAAGGCAATATGTTGCTGGTCGAGGACCAGCTCCACCACACGAGGGACACGAGCGCCAACAGCCCCTCGGTGAGATTCAGACCATCGCAGAGGGGTTAGGAGGAGGAGGTGACTCCAACTCTGCCAGGAAGGCGCACGCCGGGAAAGCCAAGCAAGTAGAGTCATATGACTCTCGCCCAATGAAGACACCCCGACATGGGGAATAGGAGGTCATTACTTTCTCAGACAAAGACCTTGAGGGGGTTCAAGCTCCACATGATGACCCTCTAGTCCTAACTTTGATGGTGGTTAACTACCAGGTAAGGAGAGTCCTTGTTGATAGTGGCAGCTCCGCCGACATCCTGTTTGCCACAGCCTATGACAGCCTTCACCTTGGCAGAGAGAGGCTATAACCAGTCAGGACTCATTTGGTTGGCTTCTCAGGAGAGAGAGTCCAACCCTTGGGATCTATCACCCTGTCTGTCACAGCAGGGACTGCTCCAAGGAGTTCTACTATCATGGTAAATTTCCTTGTACTTGATTGCCCTTCTGCATATAATATCATTCTTGGACGCCCTGCCCTCAATGCTCTAAGGGCAGTGCCATCTACCTACCACCTTCTCCTCCGTTTCCCAACCTCTAGTGGGATTGGGGAGATAAGAGGAGATCAGGTCTCAGCCAGAGAGTGCTATGTGGCCTCTATAAGGGCTAAGAGACCTCACGAGACTCTCCAAGTCGAAGTGCTCGACCCCAAAGATGACAACACCTTGGAAAGAGGTGAACCGGCAGAAGAACTCCAACCAATAGTACTCGACGACAGCCTTCCAGAGAGGAAGGTCTACATAGGCTCCTCACTCTCCCAGGAGCTGGCGTCTGCCTTAGTGGACTTTCTCAAGCAGAACACAGACGTCTTCGCCTAGTCCCACGAAGACTTGGAGGGCATTGACTCTGAGGTGGCCACCCACCGACTCAACGTTGACCCCAAATACAAGCCTATCCGCCAAAAATTGAGAACTATAAGCACTGAAAGGGGGCAAGCTATGGAGAAAGAAGTAGACAAGTTGCTGGTGGATCAGTGAGGGAGGTAGCCTACCCGGACTGGTTGTCCAACGTGGTAATGGTAACCAAGACCAATGGGAAGTGGCGCCTCTGTGTGGACTTCACAAAGCTCAACAAAGCCTGTCCCAAAGACAGCTACCCTCTCCCCTGCATCGACCTCCTCATTGACGCCACTGCGGGGCACGAGCTATTAAGTTTTCTAGATGCCTACTCCGGGTACAACCAGATCAGCATGTTCCCCCCTGATCAGGAGAAGACCTCATTCATCACCCCGAGAGGCACTTACTGTTACAGAGTGATGCCTTTCTGACTCAAGAATGCCGGAGCCACATACCAACGCCTCGTTAACAGGATGTTCGAAATCTAGATTGGGAAGACCATGGAGGTTTATGTTGACGACATGCTAGTGAAGAGCATAGCTGCAGTAGACCATGTAGCACATCTCCAAGAGACCTTCAAAGTGTTGAGAACTTACAGGATGAAGCTGAACCCTGAAAAGTGTGCCTTCGGCGTCAGCTCAGGAAAGTTCTTGGGCTTCATGGTCCATAAGAGGGGAATAGAGGCAAACCCGGACAAAATCAGAGCTGTATTAGAGATGAAGTCCCCTGCATCCACCAATGAGGTCCAACGTCTTAATGGGAGAATAGCAGCCCTTAACATGTTTGTTTCTAAGTCCGCTGATAAATGTCTTCCCTTTTTTAAGATACTCCGCAGGTCTTTCCAGTGGGGCTCAGACGCTGAGGAAGCCTTCCAGAAGCTCAAAACCTACCTGGCCACACTGCCACTGCTCTCCCATGCACTACCAGGAGAGAAACTGTACCTCTACCTCTCCTCCTCACCGTCTGCCGTAAGCTCCGTCCTCATTAGAGAGGATGAGGGCACCCAGAAGCCCGTCTACTATGTGAGTAGAGCCTACCGAGGGGCAAAGGTAAGGTACACGGAGTTAGAAAAATTGGCCCTTGCCCTCGTCACTGCAGCCAGACGCCTGCGACCCTACTTTCAGGGCCACACCATCATGGTAGTCACGGATCAACCACTTAAAAGAATTTTGGGGAAGCCTGACGTCTCTGGTAGGTTGCTCAAATGGGCAGTGGAGTTGAGTGAATTTGATGTGCAGTAGCAACTAAGGGCTGCCATTAAAGCACAAGCACTCGCAGACTTCATTGTCGAGTCCACTCCATTGCATGAGCCTGAAGAGGAGGCATCGGAGGCTCAGCGCCCACCTACATGGTATACACTGACTCCATCCTCAAGGAGACTAGTTTAAATGTATTTGACGAAGAAATCCATGCACCAGAGGCGAAGCTGGACGCGATCCCACAGCCTGAGCAGCCCGGGGCGCCGCCCACCTTGCCTCCCTCACCTTGGGCGTCGCCCACCTTGCCTAAGGCGCCGCCCACCTGGCCCAGGGCGCCGCCCAGCCTGCCTAAGACGTCACCTTCATTACCCACCACATGTTGGAAGCTCTATGTTGATGGGTCCTCCACCAACGAGGGTGGCGGAGCCGGACTAGTATTGATCAGTCCACATGGCACTCCATTGAAGTATGCTGTCTCCCTCCACTTTACCACCTCAAATAATCAGGCTGAGTACGAGGCCCTAGTATCAGGCTTGAAGTTGGCATTGGAGATAGAGGTCCTCTACAGTGACTCTCAGCTCGTAGTCAACCAGGTGAGGGGGCACTTTGAAGCAAAGGAGGAAAGAATGCAAGAGTACCTCTCAATGGTCCAGGCCCTTCTCACAAAGTTTGCTTATTTCGACATCCACCACCTGCCTCGAGAAGAGAACGTCATGGCAGACGCCCTCGCCAAGTTTGCCTCTACTAATGTTCTCAAGGGCCCTGCACTGACAGGTCATCAGTTTGAGCCTAGTACCACCAAGGCAGAAGAGAACAAGGTCCACTGCGTATCCTCGGAGCCTAACTGGATGACTCATATCCGAACTTACCTAGAGGAGGGTGCTCTCCCAGATAGCCCGGTGGAGGCCAGGAAGCTCAGGATGAGAGCATCCAGGTATATCATCCTACAGGACACCCTCTACAAGAAAAATCATTCTCTCCCACTGCTTCGATGTCTCACTCCCGAGGAGGCAGACTACGCCATGAGGGAGATACATGAGGGAATATGCGAAAATCATTCAGGAGGACGTACCTTGGCTCAAAAAGCAGTTAGGCAGGGATACTATTGACCTACCATGATCCGAGACACTCGAGATTTTGTCAGGAGATGCGACAAGTGCCAACGTTTTGCGACCGTGCCCAGACAGCCACCCGAAGAGCTCACTACCATCCAGAGCCTATGGCCTTTCTCCATGTGGGGGATCGATATCCTAGGCCCCCTCCCTATGAGTAGAGGCCAGTGCAAGTTTATAGTCGTGGCCATCGACTACTTCACTAAGTAGGCAGAGGCTGAAGCCTTAGCCAGAATCACAGACCAAAAAATAAAAGACTTCATATGGAGGAGTCTAGTTTGTCGCTTTGGAATACCGCATGTCATCGTAAGTGACAACGCCAAGCAGTTTGATAACAAGCTCCTAAATAGTTTCTGTGCAGACCTACAGATCAAACAGTCCCACTCCAGCCCCGCCCATCCACAGGCAAACGGGCAAGTAGAGGTCACTGTCAGGACCATCCTCTGCAACTTAAAAGTCAGATTGGAGACTGCAAAAAGGAAGTGGGTAGATGAACTCCCAGGAGTACTATGGGCATACTGGACCGCACCAAGAAGTCCTACGGGTGAGACCCCTTTTTCTCTAACTTATGGGACAGAGGCAGTGATACCCGTTGAAATCGGGGTACACTCCCTTAGGGTTCAGCATCATGACCCTACTAGTAATGAAGAGGACCTCCGCATCAATCTCGACTTGGTGGAGGAGGAAAGAGAGATAGACATGCTCAGAAACGCAGAGTACAAGCGTCGCATGACCAAGTACTACAACTCGAGGGTGAAGCCTCGGTCCTTCTTACGCGGGGACCTTGTCCTAAAAAAGATCATCCTATCTACCAAAGACTCCCGAGAAGGAAAGCTAGGACCCAACAGGGAAGGACCCTACACGGTCACGGACGTAGTAAGGCCAGGTACCTATAGAATCCGGAATTTCGAAGGAAGGGTCCTGACCCATCCATGGAATGCAGAACACCTAAAGAAATACTATCAGTAGCTGGGGACAGTGAGGCATGAGTTAGTGACAACCATCTAGGATATTTTACCTTGTTTGTTGATTTTTTGTGTTAGTCAATTTCCTTCAAGCATTTACTTTGAACAATGAAATAAAATTTTCCATGTTTTCTCAAAAAAGGAGTTGTATTCCATTCAAATCCATGAACTTTTTACAAAAGGTAACACATATCTTGCCAACAGAATAAAAAAGGCAAAGACACCACACTCCTACCGGCTCTCACTGCCTCCACTCACGTAATCTTCATCATCACTATCGGGGGCCTCATGAGGGTGAAAGATAGTGAAATCATTATAAGGATATGTTACTGTGGCTTTCCTCCTAAGCTCCTCGTAGCCGTCAATAAAGGCACCAGCCCTGCCTCTCTCAGCGGCATCTCTCTAAGCCTCTGCCTGGGTAGCCCTCTCAAGTGCTACACGGAGGTCAGCCTCAAGTTGAGTAGTCCTCGCATCATGCGCCTGCCTCAACTCCTCAGCGACATCCTCTCGTGCCTGCCGTGCTAGCTCCGCGGCCTCCTCTCGTGCCTGCCGCTCAATCCCAAGCTGCACCTCAGCAGTTTCACGTGCCTGCCTCTCCTTCACTTGGCCACTGATAGCCTCCTCAATCTTCAGGGTGTTGTCAAATAAACAAGGCAAGGCAGCTGCCACCTGCAAACGTTCAAAGGAAGAAGTCAAAGACCAAGTCAAAAATGTACAAAGAAAGTCAAGATATGAAGAAGGGGTATGGAACATACCAATGCGAAGCCCTCTACAGTAGCGTTGACTACACCAACTGGACCTCGTGAAGCGACCTCCTAAGCATCTGAGTAACTCACAAAGTCACAAAATCTCTCTTTGGCCAGAGTTATGTCCCGCAGCATGGACACCGGGGCACCACCCGAAGCAGGGCGACTCGACAAGCTCTCAGTCCTGGCTGAAGATGGTGCCGGAACCTCAGCCCCGGCACTAAAGCTACTCCTCGGGGGTGAGAAGCCATCAAGAGGAGAAGGAGGAGCATCGTCAACCTCGCCCTCCAGAGGATCAACCTGTCCAATGGACCACGGCCGAGGAGAGCAGGGGGCATTAGCCCTCGCTCTCTTGGAGGGAGGAGCAGGAGGAGGTGCCACCCTAGAAGAAGCAACTTCCACTACTAGGGACCTATCAATGGATGAACCTGCAGACACAGTATAAGATAAAAGTCTACAACATCATGTTTTAACAAGGGAAGTCACGTACCTCTTTTCCCCGGCTTGGAAGGAGCTGTAGAAACACCAACCGCCGACATGATCTCCGAAAAATCTGTCGTTGGATTACCACGAAACGTCTCGAGCAATCTCTCTTGTTCCGGGGATAAGATCGGCGGAGCTGTAAAAAGACAGTGCACCATATAAGAAGAATATGCGTGGCAAGCGAGACAAAAGTTAAAGGTAAAAAGTCTCACTTTGTCTGGTCTTAGGGACTGTATCCCATCGGGTAGGAACCTTGCCGCGATCGGACTCAGAAGCCCACTCGCCTCCAGCAAAGAAGAACCTCCTCTTCCACTTGTGGTGGTTGGATATAAGCCCGGTGATACACTTCCCCGATCTTGGGGCAAAGCGGTACCACCCCCAGTGGGACGCAGGATTCTCATGAAGGGCATATACAGATAAAAATTCCTCGAACGGAGGGGGGACGGAGTCAGGATGCACCAACCGCCACAAGGCAAAGAATGCGCACATCACCCTCCAACCTTTGGGAGACAGTCTCCCCGGAACCAGCGACAAATGCTCAAGAACCCGACAAATTGGCCCCGGGATAGGAAACCGTAAACCCGCCTCCAGCATGCCCTCGTAAACAACTATCTCGCCCAGGGAGTCACAGCATGCAGACTCATCGGCCTCGGCACGACGACAAGTCACACAAGGCGGGATGCGGTATGAAAACACTATGGCAGCTATATCATCCCCACAATTATACAAGCTGAGTATAGAAGCTACCTTGGAAACCTTGTCTGTCTCAGCGCCTGGACCTCTGTCTGAGTCCTCAGCAGCCTCTCTCGACTGAATAAACACCATGAAAGCAAGTTCAAGCCATTGCTAAAGAAGTTAACTATATAAACAAGAGAGGGAAAAGAATGATGAAAAAGCATACCTCGAGAGCTCGTGTTGTCCAGATCACTGAGTGGCCGCTTCCTAGCACTACGTAGAAGGGACTGAGCCCCGCCTCGGGCACCGCCTAGAGCAACGTGGGCGCCGCCTGGACCGCCCTCTGTCTCATTTGTGGATCCCCTTGGCTCTTTTGAAGATCCTCTTGGCTGCTCTCCGACACCTTGGGTCATTCCAGCTGCACCGAAAGGATTAGTCGAAGGCTTCTTTCTTGTACCCAGCGGACCACTAGTAGTGCCAAATGGTTTCTCACTAGCTGCTGAGGCCACCCCAAAACCGCCACGAGGAGATAGATCCAGAAAATCGGAGCCCGAAGGAGAAGCACCCAAGGAGGCGTCGCCCAAGGGGGCGCCGCCTAGGGGGCGTCGGCCTGGGCACTACCCAAGGGGGCACCTGCTTTGCCTCCTTCGCCGTGCACGCTGCCTAACTTGCCTCCCTCGCCATGGGCGCCTCCCACCTCGCCTTCAACAGCATGGGTGTTGCCTGCCTCACCTCCCACGCCATGGACGCCGCCCTCCATGGAACCGACTTGGGCGCCGCCCACCTTGGCACTCCCACCATCGCCTGTAGTACCAAAGCCGCAAGTCCTCTTTTGCTTCACCACCAATGCCTTGGAGCTCCTAATTTCCATGAGGATTGAAGAAAAAGACTAAGGGAGAAATGGTATGGGTGAATACTAACCTTGAAGGCCCTTTATATAAGGAAGGCAAGCTTCTTGAAGAAGCCTTGGCAAAGCTTCTAGGAGAAGCTTGGTAAGAAAAGCTTCTTGAAGAAGCTTGATGATCTAGCTTCTTGAGGAAGCTTGGAAGAACACCCTTGTGAAAGAAAGCCTCAAGAAATGAAGAAATGAACGGTGACCTCTATTTATAAACGAGGAAGCAGTACAAAAAAAAAAAAAAAAGGAGAGAGCAAAAGCCAGCGCCCAAGGAGGCGTGGCTAAAAAAAAAAAAAGAGAGAGCAAAAGCCAGCGCCCAAGGAGGCGTGGCCAAGAAAAAAAAGAGAGAGAGAGCAAAAGCCAGTGCCCAAGGAACTGCCCAGCTTCGAGGCTTTGCCTAAGGCGCTTGTCCAATAGTCTTGGCGTCGCCCAATAAATTCAGCCAGTCTTCAAAGAATAGAAAGCAACTACAATGCAGAGCAAGGAAACGCTTATTCAAGCGAAGACGAAGTACATGCCCACAACTTTTTCCTCCCACAGAAGTCAGAAGCTTGGAGCATGGGGGGCAAATGACGAGCCCGAAATTGACTGGGCCAAGCCTAACTTATACGGACCAAAAAAAGTCCACAGAAGAGCCCAAATTACGGCCCTAAATCGATACGGAGTACAAGATCCAAGCCCGTGGACCAAGAGGGCGACGACCCATGAGAGGTACCTTGGCCACGCCCAAGGGGGCGCTGCCTATGGAGGTTGGCCACGCCCAAGGGGGCGCCTATGGAGGCAGGCCACGCCCAAGTGGGCGCCGCCCATGGGGGCGCCTGCCTAGCCTGGTCTCCTCCTCTTCCTTCGCCTCCTGCCTTGGTCTTCTCCTCCCTCTTGATCCCAATGAAGCCTCCTACGACTCAAGCCTAGCTCACTCCAACTCAAGCCTAGTCGGACCACCTCCAACTCAAGCCTACTCCATCTCAGTACTACCTCCGACGGAATAAGAGCACGAGGGAGAAAATGTCGGGATACGCACCGGAGATCTAGTTCTACCATAACTGTACCTACTAAAGTGGTAGAATCCTACCATAACTACATTTACCAAAATAGTGGTGACCGCCTCAACTCACCGCCTTAGTGAACCTATATAATGTAAGCTCTCTCCACTTGGAGAGACATTTCATAATCTACACACACCACACCTCCTACACCTCTACACATTGCTCCCCCTCTCTCAAAGCTCTGTAGCACTCCGGTGACTCTTCTCCATTAATAAAGAACACCGGCCATCGCTGCCATTCCAGAGAGTAGACGTAGGTCATCCGAGACCGAACCACTATAAATCCCTGTGTTAATTCTCTGTTTATGGTTTTGATTCATTGATTGCCATTGATTGCTTGCTAACTACTCATTAATTGCATCATTACTCATACTTGACTGTTGATCTTGCCAAAGACAATTTTGTGCATCATCATTAACGATGGATTATGATAAAATACAATAGCCCTAAAAAATGTGGACAATAATCATTAATTTGTAAAATATATTTACTACATTCACTTCATGGTATAGTTCCTGATTTTGCAAAATATTTCTATTTTGTATTGAATTCATTATATTATGAAAAATTCATTTGCATAGCAAAGGGTGTTTTGATGTATTCAGACAAATTTCAAATCAGGATAATATAATGATAGAAATTAAAATATAAATCATGGTTGCTGGCTGGTTAGGGCATATGTAATGGGGAAATGATTGTGGACATTTTAGTCTATTTACATAACAAAGGGTAATTTTGGTATTTTCATAAAATATTTAGTCAAATCATTATTTTATCAACTGGCAGAGGCAAAAGTTACCGTTAAGGGGTGTCATTGATTTGAAAGTATAAATCAGAAGGTGTGCACTGAAGTTTCAGAATCGAGTGAGAGTGTCATTGAATTTAAAACTAATTACAAGAGATGTGGATGAAAATTTTCCTTTATTCAACCATTCAAAAACATAGACATTCACTAATCTCAATTTTCAGTAGCCGGTCTTCGTGTAGGAGTAAGGTGCAATATGAGTCATGGAAATAGACCTTTTTTTTTTGGCATGCATTGTGGTAGGATTTTGCAAAATTTGATCCCCTCCACACCCAACAATAGAGCGAGTCTTGTGCACTTGTAGGGGCGGAGGGAGGCATGGGCCAAGGTGGGCAAGTGCCCCCCTAATTTTTTTTTTTTAATTAGTTATGTATATATATTATATATTTGTATAATATATTATTTGTGTCCACCCAAAACCCAAGATAAAAATGTTAGGCCCACATTATTTACCTAAAAGAATTAAAAAATTAAGTCCATTTAAAACAAAAAAATTTGAGTCCATTACTATCTACCAAAACTTATTAAAAAATCAAATCTTTGACCTATCACAATCCACCCAAACCTATTAAAAAAACAAAACTTTTGGCCCATCATATTTAATTGTGTCTACCCTAATATTTTATTTTGGTGATATTGATTTAAATAAACTCATTCTTAAATGATTGTTAACTTTTTTTAATAATGTTATTGAAACATAATTTTAGGATCTAATACATTGCGATATGAAGTATAATAGTGAGTCTTAATATTTAATAAATTTTACTGTTTATCCAATGGTCACAAACCATTGAGTCTCCATCAATTAAATCTCAAATTAGGTACAGCTAATATAATTGTTAACTTTTAGACATATCCGAATATGTTTTGAACATATTGATGTTATTTTATAATTTTTTTAAATTTTAGGGTTACTTCGTTATTATATAAAAATGTGTATCGTTATATAGTAAACTATATAATCATAAATGGAAGATTGTTACTGCAATTTTATATATATAAAAAAATATTATTGGTAAAATTAATTTATAACATTTTCAAATAATAAAAGCATATCAGGGTCAATTGTAAGTAATAATAATTAGTCGCATTTTCGATAAGAAGTTTTAATTATTATTTTTTTGTTTATGAGTATATTGATTTTTAATCTTTTATGTTTAAAAAGTATTAAATACAATTTATGAATTTTAACGGTCTATTAAAAAAAAATTAATATATACTAGTGTGTCCACCCTAAAAAAATTTCTGGTTTCGTCCTGTGCACTTGTATACCTTTCAGTACAAGGTTTCATGTCATTTTTTTTCTCTGGCGTTTCATATGCTTAATAATGCTCATGTCGGATTATGAGCATTAGTCACATAACAAGGATTCCGAGTCCACCCTGTGGGTTGCTTGTTGGGTTCTGCATGTGCCCGTAGCTACCTTCATTAGGTGCCCTTGATTGAGCTTAAAAACCAGCCTGGCAAAACATTACTAATACCTGATTATGACTGCAAAACTAGCATTGTCCTAGCATTGAAGTTTTGTTTGAGCCTGTGCATGCTCAGTTCAACCTTTGTTCTCATTGAAAATGCTTGCTGTATTGTAGCCGTCGTCATGGATTCCTGAAATGTAGCATTTGTTGCTTGTCGCTGGACTATAGGCTATAATTTTGATTATCAACGAAACATATATCTTTATATTATGCCAGAGTATTTGAATGAAACAAATGGTGTTCATGCAGGGAAAAGTGGGATATCATCACAGATAATTGTTGCCATTGTTGTTCCAATTGTTGTCTCCTTGTTGCTGTTCATCATAGGCTTCCTCGTCAGGAAAGCAAAGAAGAAGAACTACAACACTGTCATCGAAGAAACTGGTAAAAGAAAAGGAAATAAGATGAAAAACAAAAGGAAAAGAATAAAGAAGTTCATTTCTGCTCTTGCTTGAACCATTTGCTACTTGAGTGATCGCATTAATGAATTTCCATACATTTGTTGGTGTAGAAACAAATGATATCACAACAGTTAAATCATTGCAATATGATTTGACTACAATTCAAGCTGCCACGAACAACTTCTCCAGTGAAAACAAACTTGGTAAAGGTGGATTTGGTGATGTTTACAAGGTAACAAAGGAGTTACTGTACTTCTATAAAGTATGCCGACGATGATAATTTTAAAGATCATTTTTTTTTTGTCTAAATTCATAAAATTAATTCATTGATTATTTTACACTCAGGGTACCCTTCCTAGGGGCGAAGAGGTAGCAGTGAAGAGACTCTCTAGAAGCTCGGGCCAAGGTGCAGAAGAATTTAAGAATGAGGTTGAATTGGTAGCCAAGCTTCAACACAGGAATCTAGTGAGAATATTGGGATTTTGCTTGGAAGGAGAAGAAAAGATACTCCTCTATGAATATGTGCCCAACAGAAGTCTTGACTACTTTTTATTTGGTTTGGCAAATCTTACCCATTTCTAGTTCTTGAATTAGCTGTGTTTAAATTCACAACACATGGCTTGCATGACAGTACATTTGTTGAACTCAATCAACCCTTCCTCCTCTCCCAATGGTTGGGGGGGGGGGGGGGGGGGGGGGAGAGAGAGAGAGAGAGAGAGAGAGAGAGTTCATCATTTCCTTGACAAAGCAGGGAGTGTTCACTTTTTTTATATTTTTGTTAGAAGGATAAGAACATCATTAACATTGGTCAGGGTTGAACCCCCAACCTATTTTTGGATGGGAGTCAGATACCACTATAATTAGATATATGGTTGGTGAAGTTGGGGGTGTTGTTTAGAGCATATTTGCCATTTCAAGATGTAGACATCCTCTTCCTCAAATTTTCATGTTTGAGTTGGATTGCATTCTTTTGCAGGGAGACTAAACCTTTCTCCCCAATGCTAACCTGAATGCCTTTTTTAAAAAAAAAATTCTCAATTTGCAGATCCCGAAAAACAAGGACTATTGGATTGGTCAAGACGTTACAAGATTATAGGAGGAATAGCGCGAGGAATCCTTTACCTTCATGAAGATTCTCAATTTAGAATCATACATCGTGATCTAAAAGCTAGCAATATATTATTAGATCTGAATATGAATGCCAAAATTTCCGATTTTGGCATGGCAAGGCTTTTTGGTGGTGATCAATCTCAAGGAAATACAAGTAGAGTTGTCGGGACATAGTAAATTTTTCTTTTACTACATCAACAATGAAAAACCTTTAACTTCCATATCAAATAATGATATGAATTCATGGAGGAATTTAAAAATTCTCTTTTTTTGCTTCTACTCTGACCTCTATTCATGATTTTCTTGTAGTGGTTACATGTCTCCAGAGTACGCAATGCATGGTGAGTTCTCCGTGAAGTCTGACGTGTTTAGTTTCGGCGTGTTAATTCTCGAGATTATAAGTGGCAAAAAGAATAGCACTTTCTATCAATCAAATCATGCTGAGAACCTTCTAAGCTATGTGAGTGCAATCATATACTGTTAGATTCCTACCATATATTCATCATCTCCAAAGTGATGAACAATATCACCAATCTTGATAATCCATCGATGAATGTTGCAGGCTTGGAATCAATGGAGAGATGGCACATTCTTGGAACTGATGGATCCAACATTCGGAGATTCTTATAATAGAAATGAAGTGATTAAATGTATTCATATCGGTTTATTATGTGTTCAAGAAGATTTTGAAGACAGACCTACCATGGCATCAATTGTTCTCATGCTCAACAGTAACTCAGTTACCATGCCACCGCCTCACCACCCAGCATTCTATTTTCGCAGCAGAACAGGTTCAAGCATGCCAAAAGATCTGGATTTCAATCAATCTACGAGCAAGTCGATTCCCCTATCTGTAAACGAAACATCTATTACTGAACTCTATCCCCGATAGAGAGAGAAAGCTAGAACATGAGATGAACTCATAGAAAACGAGCAGGTCAATGCCATTGTCTGGGAAATATTGGTTAGAAATTTTCAATTGTAGGTCAGAGTGTATCAGATTCATTACAAACATGAGGCTGGTTCTGTTTTTCAAAATTCACTCTTCTTACCTTGTGATAGGGGTGATCTTAAGGACTTAAATCATACTTAGGCCATATCAAAGATTGTATTTTGTAACCATGAATTTGCTGTATAGTACATCTATAAATTAAAAATGTTGTGAAAATTTGATTCTCATATTAATGTGTGCGGTGACTCAAATTTGAGTTCATTTGGTGAACTGTGTTATGAGTGTGAGATTTAGATATTCATTTTTTTTTTGCTACAGAATGTCGAGGTTTGTATCGACTATTTCTTCAAACTTAACGGCTGATCACTATGACTTGAGGTTTAGATATTCATTAAATTTAATACTTATAACTAGATTCATTTCTTAAATATCACGCTTAAGAAATGAAAAACATTGGCATAACACGAACCCAAAAGTAATATTCTGAATTGGATCATATTCAGATTGAATGTTAGTATATCTATATTTTATGTATTTTATGAATTTGAATTTAAATAATTAATTAAAAATATCAATCCATACTCAAATAAGGCCTAGTTGCAATTCTTTTGTACCCAAACGCATGTTGGATCATTAAATGGGCATGGCCGTCTAAGGCCCAACTTCTGGCCATTCGGAAAAGATTGAATAGTCCATCAAACAAGGTTTAGAAGGCAATATTCACTACAATAGTCACCTAGCCTTTGACAGTGTATTTATATACAAAAGTAATACGCTTTGCTAAGGCAAATAACAAACGAGACCGATTAATACGAAATATGAATAATATGTTCTTAACACAACAACCGCTTGATTTCATTCATTGAGCATACATGTGCCCAAAAATCAGGAGTCAAGTCTTGCCCACGAACCAATCAAGCATGTTGAGTCAAGCCCATATCATGCATTTCGAAGCCATGCAATAATATTGTCTTAATCGAGTCCACTACATACTACAATTTTCAGCGCTGTGTAAGTCTGTCAAAATTTGACACAATACGATAAACTGACACGAATTAAGCAGGTTTGGGTATGACCTTAACGGTTTTGGGTGATAAACAGGTTGACCTGGCAGATATGTTTAATAAACGGATTTACCTGTCAGACACGTTTAATAAACAGGTCGTGCTCGGGTGAGACCTGTCAATCCGTTTAAATAAAATTAATATAATAATAAATTAATAATTATTTTAAAAAATTAGCCAATTTTTTTTTTTTTTTTTGTGACAGCCACAACATATAAGCCATCTAAAATTGTTGGTTTTATAAAGTTACACAACATTTTTAAACAAACAGCTAAATGGGTCTAACGGGTGGTTTACGTGTTAACCCGACCCTACCCAATACGACTCATTTAAAATTAATCGAGTTAAACGAGTCGTGTCGTGTTACTCGTTTATTAAATAGTTTGTATTTGTATCGAGGTTTTTCACCCGTTTATTAAACGTGTCGTGTATAGGTTTACATGTTTTTCACCCGTCACCTATTTAACTCGACACGTAACCGTTTAATCCGACACTATTAACACCCTAGTCGTGTGGTCTTTCATTGCTACGGGTCCCCACAATTTTTGAGTTCCCTCGTCCGCCTTGCGTTGCCTTGCGCTGCCTTGCCCGTAACAAGTACCTTGTTGCATGCCTTATACAACGGTGCCAAGACTTGGGGCATAATGCCTAGAACTTCTAACTATCGGTGCGAAGACCGTAACTATCGGTCAAGACTCACACATGCTTTCTGTGGACTAGACATTTCCACCTAAGACTCTTTCAACTGTGTCAATTGCTCAACATATTTATATGCTTTTGCAAATCGCTGTGTAAATATTACAGTTAGTTCTAAAATTTTGTCTTTTATTTTAAAATGGTGCCTGAACTTTCAATGTATCAATTTAGTCTCCAAAAGTTTAATTTCGTATCAATTAAGTTTTTTCTGTTAATTTTTAAATATCAAGAGACACAATCGGAGAATTTAAACAAAAATATCATGATAATTTACCCTAAATGATTTTTATTTATTCGAAGTTATTCAATCCATAATGAAGGTGTAAAACTTTGAAACCTTCGTGGTCAAGAATCAACTGTAGAAAGAACACGCAAGGGTATAAATTGCTAAACATAAAACTGTGAAACTTTCGTGGTCAATAGTCAACTGTAGAAAGAACATGCAAGGGTATAAGTTGCTAAATATTATAATTGACCCATAAATTTTGCCTCTAATTTTAATGGAGTCCCTGAACTTTTAATTGTTTAAATTTAGTCACTCAGCTATCAATTTTGTCTCAATTAAAATCATTCAATTCATTTCCAAGGGTAGATCAACCGGAGGCTAGCCCAATTTGATCCATTTCAAGCGGTAAATCACATGTTTCCATTTTGATGTAATGGTGGAAATAAACATAAGGACTTAATTAAAAAATTTACCCTATATAATTCCGTTAATAATTGTTGCCGGCTAGTATTTGTCTTTTTTTTTTTCTGGGGGCAAAGTTAGTATTTGTTTTGTTTGATGTATCGCACCAAAATTTATAATTCTCTAGCTTTGTTTGATGTTCTTATTGTCTAATTTCCACACTAGCTATTATACAATTCGAACTTAAAACTGTAACGCCCTAAATACCACCCTGGACGGCATTACATTCAATAACCATTCATATCATGAGAGCAACTAATAAATCCATAAATAACCGGGGGTCCTTAATTTAACAAAATTCGGGCAGAGCCTCCTTTGTTCGGGGAGCTCTACCCAAAACACAACCTGTGCATTTATAATACATCGACCACACCGGGTCCATTTATCCCTCAAATCTCTACAACGTTGCCCCAAAAGATTTTCCATTCACCACATGTAATATTCACAATAACATTCCCCAAAATAATAAGTCAAGCGATGGCCACAATATCAAAAGAATATGTCCAACAATGGCCTTTACATTTCCAAATGAATTGAACTAAGATAATGCAGCGGAATACAAAATACTAGACTTTACATGACTTCCAAAATAATTTATCAAGTCTAGTACAAAAATAAATGACATCTCTATATGTCCCACTCGGGATCCACGTATCCCTCTAAGGAAGCTTCTCCTTGGCCCGGCTCATGAGCATCGAGCTCCTCCTCTAAAATAAAATCTGAAAATATTCAACGGTAGGGGGTGAGCACGAAGCTCTGTAGAAAAATTCTCTCAATCCCAAACAAGGTTTAGAAAAGTATATAAAACGGTCGGTCTCATTTTACAAATAACATATATAGCATTTCAAGTAAAACATGACATTTTAAGTAGATCTCCAGTTTAAGCTATAATCATGATCTAGTGAAAAGTTAATGTAAATTGCATAACATTATACCATTTATGAAGGGCGTCTTCCGATGCATTGTCCCATACCAATGCACCGGCCAAGACAATCCAACCATCATTCTCTATATATATATTTTGGTTCATCCCCGTACCATGTATGTTGATTGCTTCTCATGAATCTACCCAACGATTATACCTAATCCACCTATTTACATCATAATCACAAGCACTATAGGAAATGACGTCTACCATCCCAATGGCAGTGACGAGTCCCTTCCTAGAAAAAGTATACAATCCCTTGTTCGAACTCCAGTGAACGATAGTGGTCGCATTACCAAATGACAAACCACTACAAGTGTTAGGAAACCATCTCACCCCTCACTGGGATAGACTAACCTCTAACACTCTACGGCATCTCTCGATGGCAATCCAAGTCCTTCACAACAACCATACAATGAGGAAACCAAGATATTCTCCATTCATAAACAATTTCCAATATATACAAAATCCACAATTCCTCATTTATAATTCAAGAGTCACAAGTGTACCATTCTCAATATACTACAATACTAAGGAATTTAAAATATGCAAGAGATCATATCAATAAACCTTCACAACCTTGATATCAAAATTCTAGGGTTTTTCCAAACCAAACATAATTTCTTGGAATAATAACAAGGATTAGATTAAAACATGATTTAGTCAACAATAGACATTTAGAAATCATGAATTCATGTATTTTTCATAACCCAAACATGTATTTAACAAAACTAAGATTTTGGGAACTCAAGAACAATGTCTCTTGAACCCAATCATGCATTTTGTTCAAAATCTATGTTTCAATAACAAAGAATCCAAGAACTCATATCTATTTATCATATACTCTCAAGAATATTGAAAACATACATATATAATACCCTAATCCTCAATGAAAGAGTTTGAGAAGGATCCCTTACCTTGAAATCAAACCAAAGTCCAAACAAAAGCCCAAACTTTAGAGACTCTCTTTGCCTCTTTTCTTCTTCCCTTTCTCTTCCCCTAGGGTTCTAACAAGTTGGAGGTGAGAGTGGAGTGAAAGGATGGGAGCAAATGGACTGAAAAATGGTGTTTTAAACATAGCAGCCCCGATTTTTACTGTTTACTGGGCTGCAATTTGAGTTTTTCTCCAAAATTACGATTTTGCCACTAAGAATCTCCAATTTGATCCATATGACTACCCTAAGGTTTTTCGACGTTCCGGATTCATTTCTAATGTTATTTTAACCTAAAAACATTTATTTTTATGATTTATTTTTAAAACTAAAATAAATTTACACTCGAAACATTAAAATTACTATCCAAAGAATACCACAGTGTAGATTTTTGGTCAACTTCGGAGAATAAACTGATTTGACTCAGGTATTTCTAGTATGTGTGACCTATATGGTTGGAAAGATATACGAGTTAGGGTTCTAACAAAAATAACGGTGCGCAATTTGGACTTTCCAACAAAGAGTTATGATCAAATTGGTGAAATGTAGTCTGCCAGACTGTTTCGACATCGCTTTGTTATCTGGGTATAACTCTCTCATCCGAGCTCCGATTGAGATGATTCAAGATGCTATGGAATGATAAGAAAGAGCTATACAACTTTCATGTTTTGAGTTTTGAAAGATATTGACTGCATCAAGGTCTAAATTGGGCTTGAAGTTGCAGCCAGTGTACTGTTTACGTGCACTGTTCACTGTTTCATCCCTTTTCCATTTCCAATCCATTCCTAAGCCAACCAAATCCATCTCAAACCTCTCCAACACATATTTTTACACCAAACATATTTAATACAAGTTCTAGGACCTAAAATTTCATATTTTCACTTATTAAAACTAAATTTCAACTATTATTTCCACTAATATTTTAAATCTCTACTTTTCCAATCTACCAATTTCAAACACACATCACTACACATATCCCCATTTTTACAACAATTATTTACTATAAATCTATATGCATATATAAAATAAAATGCGGGGTGTTACAATCCACCCCCCTTAAAGAAAGTTTCGTCCTCGAAACTTACCTCAAGTAGCGAACAAAATGGATACTTCTCCCGCATTTCTTGCTCCGGTTCCCATGTAGCTTCCTCCATTCCATGGTGTTGCCACCAAACCTTTACTAGTCGGATGACTTTGTTACGGAGCACCTTCTCTTTGGCATTGTGAATCTTCAACGGTTGTTCTTCATAGGTTGCTCTATCTTGAATTTCAATATCTTCCAAGTCTACGACCGGCGTTGCATCCGATTGACACTTTCTCAACATCGACACGTGGAACACGTCATGTACTCCGGATAGCTGGGCTGGTAGTCGAAGTTGATACGCCGCATTGCCTACCGCTTTGATCACTTCAAACGATCCGATATATCTTGGCGCTAACTTTCCCTTCTTGCCGAATCTAAATACTCCTTTCTTGGGCGAAACTTTGAGGAACACGTAGTCTCCCACTTTGAATTCCAAGGGTCTTCGTCTGTGGTCCGCATAGCTCTTCTGTCTATTTTGCGCCGTGCGTAGCCTCTCTCGGATGAGTTGAATCTTCTCCGTAGTTTTCCTATTGTAGTCCTTACTCCGTTAGTTCGCTGCGCACTCTGATATAAATTACAATCCACCAAAGGTTACAGTTGAAACCTAACCAGACTTGTCCTCCCATTTTAGCTCCCAAATCCATATACATTTTTTTTTTAATGAAATAATTTAAGAAAAATTAACCTAATATCATCGAAAATACCATTTTAGTGGTCACTACCAATCACTAGAGTTTTTGAATTCATGAGCAAATAAACAATCAAGCTTTGGAATCAAGAATAAATGGCTATCAAGCTTGAAAATCAAGAACAAAAGAATAAGCAAGGTTTGAAATTAATAACAAACGAATCTCAAGTTTTGGAATCCAAAATAAAGGGACAATCAAGTCTCGAATTCCATAACAAACCCATATCAAGCTTTGGAATCAAAATAAGAAACAATCAAGGCTTGAAATCAAGAACAAAGTAACAATCGAATCTTGGAGTCAATAACAAAGACATATCAAACTTTGTAATCAGGAACTAATAAATCTCAAGTTTCGAACTCAAAAACAAAGAGTAATCAAGTATTGAAATCAATAATAAACGAATATCAAGTTTTGGAACCGAGAATGAAGGAATATCAAGTATTGAAGTCAAGAGAAATTGAATGTCAAATCTCGAAATCAATAACCAATAAATATCAAGTATTGAATATCGAAAATAATTGAATCACAAGGGTAGAATCAATAACAAACGAATATCAAATTTAGATACCAAGAACAAATGGATCATTAAGCTTAGGAAATTAAGGGCAAGGAAACAATCAAGTCTCGAGATCAATAACAACGGATATCAAGTTTGGAATCAGAGATAAAGCAATAATCATATATTGGAGTCGATAACAAACGACTATCAAGGTTTGAAATCAATGACAAAGGCAAGATAAAGATAAGGTTTGAAATCATCCTTAATTGATTTTGCATAAATCTACTTTTATGCATCATCAATATTCGATCTATCACAATTAATATTCAATATCACATTCGTTTGGGGAATTATATGTAGAATACTATATAATTATGAGCTTTTGACCTCCACTATATAATGTGTTTTAAGATTATATAAATATAATCTAAAAACAATAATATTGTATAATTAGTTATTTCCTGCTCCTGAAGACATGAAGTAATAAAAAAATAGTAAAAAATAAACATATTTGTATTCACATCTAAAATCAAATCACAAACACAGAGGAGAGAGAAAAAAATTTAAGCATTGGTTATAGTGGGGGTGAGCGGTGGTAGTGGTGGCGGGCAGTAGTGGTGGTGGGAGACGGTGATGGTTATGACGGGTGGCGACGACTGTGGTAGCGGCAACAGTGATGGTAATGGCAGTCATGGGTAACAACGGTGGTGATGGTGGCTGGCAGTGGTGGTGGTGGGGCGACGATGGTGGTGGTGGTTGTTGTGGGTATTGATGGACGACGACGGGTGCTTTTGAACGACAGTGTGATCGGTGGTGATGGGGATGAGTAACAGTGGGTGACTACAGTGGTGGGTGATGACGAGTGGTGGTAGGTGTGGTGAGGGTAGGTTTACAGTGGTTGGCGGCGATGGTGGACGACGACGGGTGGTAGTGGATGATAGTAGACAACAATGATGGTGGTGGGTGCTGACGGTGGTAGTGGGATGATGGTGGTAGTGGTAATAAATATAAGAATGAGATGACGATGGTGATGAGTAGTGGCGGTGGACGACGGTGGTAGTAATCGGTAGTGGGTGACGATCGTGGTGGTGGGGGTGGGGCAATGGCGAGGGTGGTGGGGCAATGGCGGTGGTGGTGGGGTGGCGACCATGACGGTGGTGGTAGTGATGATGGTACTGGAGGTGGTGGCGATGGTAGGGGTAATGGTGGGATAGTGGCGATGATGATAGGGTGGCGACGATGATAGGGTGGCGACGAAGATAGCGGTGGTGGGGGGTGATAGTAGTGGGGATGGTGACGACGACGATGGTGGTTGTGGGGCAGTGGGGATGGTGACGACGACGATGATGGTTGTGGGCCAGTGGGGATAGTGACGCCGACAATGGTGGTTGTAGGGCAGTGCTGGTGGTGGTAGGGTGGCAGCAGCAGTGCTGGTGATGGTGGGGCGGTGGGGGCGGTGGTAGTGATGATGGTGGTGGTGGGGCGATGAGTGGTAATGGTGGTAGGGTGGCGATAATGGTGGTGACAGCAGCGGTGGCGGCCAGGGTGATGGGGTAGCGATTGGGGGTGGGGGGTGCTAGTGGGGTGGTGGTGGTGATGGTGGTGTGACGGTGGTGATGATGATGGTGATGGTGGTGCTAGGGTGATGAGGATGATGGTAGTGGTTATGGTGGTGGTGGGTGTGGTGGTGATGGTGAGGTGGCGGCGATGGTGGTAGTGGTGATGGCGGTGGGGGTGATGGGGGGGAAAGGGCAGTTGTGGTGATGGGGTGGGGTGGGGGTGGGGGTGGTGATGGTAATGGTGATGGTGGTGAGAAGTGGTTTTGATGGCGGTGGGGATCGAGGAAGTTGTGGCAGTGGTGGTGGTGATGGGGTGGTTCCAAACACTACTTTTTTTTTTAAGTACTTATGAGAAGTTATAAGTTCTAAAAGCACTTTTAAAAAGTCACTCAAAACACACCCTTAGGTGCCTATTTTCTCTATTAAATTTAGGGTGTTTAAATTAGTCGTTGAATTAATTTTAAAGTAAAATTTAAAGAGATCTCAACCACGAAAAACAAAAATTATTTTGTTTATCTTTTGAAATTTGAATTATATTGTACTTTATTATATAGATTCCATCAGATTTTCGTCTTCGGGATATTTCTTTAGTCATGTTGACTTGGTCAAGATATCATTTACAGGATGAATGGTGTTTAATTATGATACCAAAAAGTCATTATCTGTACCATACGTCTTTTTTCCAACTAATTAGAATGTCACACTTAAATTAATGATCAATAATTAAATGAATCAGAGATTTACAATCATAATTTTTTTTTCCAGTACTATAATCTTATCAATATGTATTAACAATCTATATAATAAGATATCTCACAAGTTGAATTTTTCCCATATACATTTTCTTCCCCAAAAATATCACATCACTTATTTTTATCTCATGTCCAATTATTTTAATACTTGTGAATTTTATCCCCTATATATTTTCTCCCCCAAAAATATTACATCACTTATTTCTATCACATGTCAAATTATTTTAATATTTGATTAATTTATAGTTTAATATATTTTTTATTTCAAACATTATTCATACACGATAGCATACATATGTTGAGAAAATTGTGTCGGATTATGTATTTTGAAAAAGATTTGTCGATATTTTTAAGAAAACAATGGATAAATATAGATTTTAAATGATGTAATCAAAGAAATAAAGGAAAGAAAAATTATTATTTAATAGAGTGAGATAAATTTTTTTGAGTGCTTAAATTTTATGTTTCATCATATCTTTGACCACGAATTATGACCAGTAGGATGTCCATGTGAACAAAGCATATTTTCTACATTTGCTATGCTGACCACAACGACCAGTTGCTTTTTCTCCTCCTTTTAAAACAGAATCGGGTTCACCTAGTAGGGAAAAGTAATTTTTTAGTGTCATATCTTTGTTTTTTTTAATGACAATTAGACATGTATAAAGATTGTTTATTTTATTTTTTCACTTGAATTTATAATTTTCATAATTAATAGTTAATACCCAAAATTATTTAAAGATATGTTATCGAAAAAAAATTTCCCCAGCATAGTGCCATCCTAATTTTTATTTTTTTTGGTTCAAAGGTCAGAGGTATTTAGATCAATTAACGCGCACCTCGATTATTCTCCTTTTCCGGTTCAACTAAACATAGGTCATTTACGCTGAGACTAGAGTATTCACAAGAGATAAATCTTTCATGGTCTAACCCTCAAAAATTACCAAAATTTAAACTTAACATATCTGAATTTATAGCTTGTCTTTATTATCTTGTGAGGTATCTTAATTTTTATTAGCTTTTTTTTTGGCTATCACAAGCGAATTAGTCAATGGAACAATTTGATTAGAGGCATGGTGTGTTTGGTTTGGGAAAAGAGGAGGAAGAGAAATAAAAAGAAGAGGTGAGAGAGCGAGAGACCAGTAGCCAAGTCCTTCGCAATATTACCTGTAAATTTTGATCTTACTTTATCTTAGTCAACTATATTGATTGGTTACTCAAAAAAATCAGTTTGGCCAATGAATTTTTTTTTTTGTATTTTGTAAAAAATCAAGGAGGAATACGAAATATATATATACTAGTTATTGCATGTGCCTGAAGGCACAGAGTAATAAAAAATGGTAAACAATAAACATATTTGTATTCATATCCAAAATCAAATCACAAACATAGAGTAGAGATAAATGAATTTAAACATCGGTTGTAGTGGATGTGAGAGGTGGTGGTGGTAGTAGACAGTGATGGTTGTGGTGGGTGGCAATGACCATGGTGGCGGTGGTGTTGGTGGCGGCGGTGGTGGTGGCGACGACGGTGGTGGCGACGGTAGCAACGGTGGTGGTGGTGGTGGCGACGGTGGGGGCGACGGTGGCGACGGTGGTGGTGACGACGACGGTGATGGCAGTGGCGGGGTTGGCGGCGATGGTGATGGCGGTGGTGGTGGCGATGATGTTGGTGGTGGCGGCGTTAGTGGTGGCGATGGTGGTGGTGGCTGCGGTGGTGGGGGTGGAGGTGGTGGTGGCAGTGGTGGTGGCGGCAACGGTGGTGGTGGCGACGGTGGCAGTGGTGGCGATGACGGTGGTGGTGGTGGCGGCGGAGGTTGGGGTGGTGGTGGGTGCGGCGATGGCGACGACGGTGGTGGCGGCAATGGTGGTGGTGGCGGCGGTGATGGCGGCGACGGTGGCGGCTACGGCGGCGACGATGGCGATGGCGATGGCGATGGCGATGGTGGTGGATGCGGCGACGGCGGTGGTGGTGGTATAGGTAGTGGTGGTGAGGGGTGAGGTGGTATAGGTAGTGGTGGGACGGTTTCAAATACTATTTATTTTTTAATGTACTTATGAGAAATAATTTCTTGAAATACTTTTAAAAAGTCATTTCAAGTACACTCTTAGGGGCCTATTTTTCCTATTAAATTTAGGGTGTTAATATTAGTCGTTAGATTAACTTTAAAGTAAAATTTAAAGCGATCTAAACCGCGAAAAACAAAAGTCATTTTGTTTATCTTTTGAAATTTGAATTGTAAGTTACTTTATTTTATACTAGTTATTGTCTATGGCTGAAGGCACAATGTAATAGAAAATGGTAAACAATTAACATATTTGTATTGATATCCAAAATTAAATTACAAACATAGAAAATAGATAAAAGAATTTAAGCATCGGTTTGTAGTGAGGGTGAGAGGTGGTGGGCGGCGGCGGTGGCGGTGGTGGTGGTGATAGAGGTAGTGGTGGGGCGGTTTCAAACACTATTATTTTTTTTAAAGTACTTATGAAAAATAATTTCTAGAAGTACTTTTAAAAAATCACTCCAAACACATCCTTAGGGGCCAATTTTTTCTATTAAATTTAGAATATTAATATTAGCCGTTAGATTAACTTTAAAGTAAAATTTAAAGCGATCTCAACCGCGAATAGCAAAAGTCATTTTGTTTATCTTTTGAGATTTGAATTGTAAGCTACTTTATTATATAGATATATATATATCTCTAATCTCTAAAAATTAAAATTCAAAAATTTAGAAACTCTAATGTTTTATTGATGTTTATGGCTTTCTTATATATGATGTATTGATGTTTATGACTTTCTTGTTGTATTTTATTGTAATTATTTATGTATTATATAATTTATTATTATTTTTTTAATGTTATTGACTTATTGCGTTAGTTAATTAATATATGTTACTTAGCTAAATTGTTAAAATGATCTAAAAATTAATAACTAAAAAATATGTATTCACTTGATTTTTTACTCGACTTTCTACTTAATTGTTTTGGCGGAATTCGAGTAAGAATAATATATTTGATCAAATAAAGTAAATTATAAAAATATTCTTTCACAAAATATCAAATAAAAAATGAAATATTATAATTCCAAGAGGGTGAACACTGCAACCATCAAGTCAAGACCCGGACATGCTTTGTGTAGACCAGACCTTTCCACCTAAGACTATTACAAGGGAGGGACACCGAAAAGTTCGAACTGGGATCTCAAGTTCAACAATTGGGGTGATGATCCTTATGCTAACGTTAACCTTAAGCTTAACCTTAACCTAAGACTATTTCAAGTGTGCTAATGTGTAGACTAGACCTTTGCACCTAAGACTATTATAAGGGAGGGAGGGATAACGGCAAGTTTGAACTCGTGATCTCAAATTTCATAGGGACGATGACCTTTAGGTCAACGCTAACATCTACTTAAAACCCTTTCAAGTGTGCTAATGTGTAGACCAAACCTTTGCACCTTAGACTATTATAAGGGGGAATCTCAAGTTCAATAGCAGGAGTAGGACTGTCAAAATTCGACACGACACGATTAATCGACACGAATTAAGCGGGTGTGGGTGAGACTTTAACGGGTTTGGGTGATAAACGGGTTGACACGCTAAACACGTTTAATAAACGGGTTGTATTCGGGTGAGACCTGTCAAACCGTTTATCACACGTTTACCCATTTAAATAAAATTAATATAATAATAAATTAATAATTATTTTATATATATATATAAAATAATGAATGATTAAAGAAAAAATAGTAAAGAAAATATTGGCTTATATAAGAGGCAGTGGTTGTTGGCTAGGGAGTGAAGAGAGTACCACTTCTTTGAATCCCACATCGCCTAGGAGTGAAGAGAATAGTGGCTGTTGGCTATATAAGAGGCAGTGGCTGTTGCCTTATCATGTGGACTATGGTGTGGCTTATAAAGTGGCTGCCCATTGTTGGCTGGCTTATAAAGTAGTTGCCTATTGTTGGCTGGAACTCCTCTAATTGAGGAAAGTACTGTCGTGTTGTGTTATTCGTTTATTAAACGGTTCGTGTTCGTGTTCAAAATTTTTACCCGTTTATTAAACGTGTCGTATATGGGTTTGTATATTTTTTACCCGTTATCCGTTTAACTCGATACGTAACCGTTTAATCCGACACGATTGACACCCTAAGCAGGAGTGATGACCTTTAGGCCAACACTAACCTCAACCTAAGACACTTTCAAGTTTGCTAATTGCCCAAGCAATGGTATCATGAACAAGGTGTTTGTGATACCCCCAAAAAAAAAAAGGTTCATAGAAAAGAGGAAACAAAAGTGTTCTTTTGATTTGAAATGAACCTTTCTCAGGGTAGAAACAATAACAATGGATTCCTAATCCATTCTCAGAGTGAATATACATTTAAAGGACCATGTAAAAAGAGCTTAGGTAGTAAAGTAGAGATTTAAAAATTTCATGGGCCCCTTTTTTATGTTAGGCAAAGCAAAGTGCCTTCTCTCCCAAGACTACTTTCCACCAAACCATCCATCCAAAAAAAAAAAATCCCAACTAAAAGAGACAAGTGATACTTGGTCCCTCGAAAATGTTTTAAATTTTGTACTTTATAGATTCAAACATTAAATAGTCTCACAACATTGCATACTAAATTTCTTAAAAGTAAAATGTTATTAGACCTAATTTAGAGACATAATTTAATACAATCATTAAATTAGATGTAAATTATATTTAAGAAGTTATAACTGATCAAATGATTATATTTAACATTGCTCTTCTTAAAATTGTTATGACATACTCAATTAATCTTTTAAGTATAATAATGTGACACTATCGTATCTTGATCATATGATTCTTATTCATGGATATCAATATAATATCGTAGAGGCATCATGCCAAAATTAATTTAAGGTTTTTGATTTTATTTTAAATGGTTTGCAATTATTGAATGAAAATGATAAAGTAATTGCATAAAAAAATTTACATTCACATTGGCCAAAAAATAAAAAAATAGAATAAAAAATAATTGTTTAATATCATAGTTTTAGGCTAATCATTGACATGTTATGGCAAACCAAATTCACACCCTATATTATGCATAAATATTTAATGTAACAATTATCCTACGTCATTATTATTGTGCGAAGTCATCGATCAATAATACCTAAATAAATAAGATACATAAACTCTACTAATCTCAAGTGATAGTTATTGAATATTGAAATTATTAATGTTATAAAATTGAGTAGGACTATTCTTACCCCACAAATATCTATTTTCATCCCCATTTAATTTTTTACTATCAAACTACCAAGTTCCCCCTTTATACTCACCCCATTAATAATCAAGTCAACCTCATGTTATGTACACCTCTTTAATAAAGTAGTCCACCTTATATCTTCTCACAATTAAAATTTTATTTATTATTCCATCTTGAACACTCACAAAAACACTTTTTCAATATATAACTTTTTAGTGAGATACAAATAAACATTTCTTCTCGATTTAATTCTATGTTTAATTTCATATGCAGTTAAGCCAATTTTACGCTATGAAGTTTTTCTCTCCACAATCACATGAGGTTAAAATTCGGGACATATTGAGAATCCTAAAACCTTCTTCAATGTGAAAGTATCATGATACCACACGATTGAATCTTGATCATGTGATCCTCAATGAGCTATTGTAGTGAACCAGATTCATACTCTAATATTATTCTCTGCTGAGAGGATTTGGGCCATATGTTATGGCTTCGTCAAGTCCTGGTTCATCCTTGTTCAAAAAAAAAAAGTCCTGGTTCATCACCACCACTCATTTCCTTTTCACACTCTAATATTACTATCTGCTGAGGGGTTCTGGATTTTTTCTTTTCTTGTCGTAGAGAAAGGGCAAAGCTCCAATTAATCATCCTTATCTCAGCCCTGTCCCCTGCAATGTCATGACTCTGTGCGTGCTTACTTTTCATGGTGAGTGTGGCCAAAAAATCAAAAAGAAGCTTCCTTGACTTATGTTGTGGCTTCGTCAAGTCCTGGATCACCACCACCACTCATTTCCTTTTCCTTTCCGCATCTCACTCAGATAAATCAAACACCTGGGCATGACCACAAGCTCAAGTTTGATCACAACAATGGCTTCTTCCTTCAGTGTCTCTGGAGGAGTCCGCCTCTTTGTCTGCATGCTTTGCTTCCTTAGCATCAGCCCAAAAGTTATGTCCCAACCTTTCCATGACTGCCCAAACACAACAGTTTACAATCCGAACAGCACCTATAGAACCAACCTCAACTTCCTACTCTCCACTCTCACCTCTAACGCCACCGTTGCCACCGGTTTTTACAACTTCACCGCCGGCCGTGACCCACCAAACATAGCCTACGGCCTCTTTCTCTGCCGCGGCGATGTCACACCAAATGATTGTCAACAGTGTGTGACCACTGCTAGTAGAGAAATTCTGCAACTGTGCCCTAACAGGTCTAGATCAATCGTTTGGTACGACAAATGTTTGTTACGTTTCTCAAACCAACCTGTCGTCTCCATTCCCGACCAATCAATCAGGTATTTTGCTTATAATACTCAGAACTTTACGGATCAAGTAGAGAAGTTTAAGCAGTTGTTGGGAGAGATGTTGAATGAGATAGCCACCGAGGCTTCAAATGATCAATCGGGCAAGAAGTTTGGTACCAAACAAGCCAATTTCACGGCACTGCAAACCCTGTATGGACTTGTGCAATGCACACCAGATTTAACCGGTTCTGATTGCAATACTTGCCTTCAAGATGCAATCTCAACTCTCCCAGGTTGCTGTGATAGGAAGAGAGGGGCGATAGTTTTGTTTCCAAGCTGTTATGTTAGGTATGAAACCTACCCCTTCTTCCAATCTGTAGCTCGTCCACCACCGCCGCCGCCGCCGCCGCCAGCCCGTCCTCCTCCTCCCAGTTCTGCAAGCAGTGACGGTAAGCTCCAGACCCTGTCCAGTTTCTTGCATATATTATATATATAGAGAGAGAGAGAGAGAGAAAGAGGAGGACGACTACAGTAAGGTACTGTCCAAATAGGCAAGAGGTACCGTGCTAAAAATAAGTCATAGGTAGATCAAATAATAAATGAGATCAACTATAAATATAGAAGTCCTGGGTTCACTTTTTGATTAATTTTTAGACTTGGTAATGAGGAATTTATTTTTTATAGGTACCCTAGTCTTAATATAGATGATCTATATTTGATTAGACTGAGAAAAAAATTAGTTATATTGCTCTTACGCTGATCCAAACACTCAAACAATAGAAAAAAAAAAAGAAAAGAACAGAGAATAACAAGATCTTATGGTTAGTTATACCCTTTAGAGCGTAAGTTATACCTCAAGGGGCTGTTTGGTTGGTTTTTTTAGAGGAATTTAGATTGGCTTGTCCAAATCCTTTCAAACTCAAAAATGAGATTCAAAAATAAGATTCAACGTTCAATGCCGTTTCATACCCATGTTTGGTATGCGCACGGATATATGACTATTATGATAATATATTTGTATATAAATAACTATTGTGCCCCTTAAGCAATTTAATTCAAACCCATGTTTGTTTACATACATGAGATATATGTGGGTATAAATGTCATTTGTTAGCTTAAACCCATTAACCCACATATGAAACCCACCCCCGGTGGGTTTCATGAAACCAATGAACTTGGGTTTAATTTTCGGGCTTAATGCGGGCTGGGTTTCAAACCCTGGATTAACTATGCATTTACCAAATATGGGGTTGTTGGGTTTTATTCTCCAACTCATGTTCCAAAACCCCCCCTAAACCCACATACCAAACAGGCCCCAAATAGTTATAATTGATTATAAAATATTGTGATTAATTATGAAAAATATAATTTTAAAAATGTTAAATGTATTAATGATTGGTGAACTTATACCAATTAAATTATTCATTCTCATAAAAGATTCAAAATAAAAACAGTAAAATTTAAAAAAAATATATTTTGATAAAATTGTTACTTGTAACAAGTAAAATATAACAAAAAAATTAGTTGAAAATTGCAAACATAACCAAGTAAAAGATTCTTAAAAAATGAAAAAAAAATAGTGGAATAATTCAACAAAAAAAAATGAAAATGAATGCAATTCTAATAATAGTCAATCACGTAATACTATAATTTCGATGAAGTGTATACAAAATAAATAAGAATAGGTACCATCACCATAACTACAGTGACACATGCATTACCGAAGTACATCATGATATTTTGGGGGCATCAAATTGGTTTTATGGCTGAAATGGGTTCTGGGTATGAAGGAGTTGTAACGCCCCGATTTCTCGGACCCGTTACTTGATTAAATCAATCGATCGATAATAAACTACAAATAAATCTCCGAATACAGGGCCAAAGTTCTAATTGCCTGAATAAATTTATAATCACAATTTGGATCTCCAAATAATAAAAAAAATATCCTCAATATACAAAGTTAAAAATTATATCATGATTCTTCCGTCTTCGATTCCTCAAATATCAACTCTGGTCCTTTCTTCCGAGATAATCCTGAAAAATATTAAAGGCGGAGAAGTATACAATATGACAGGAAACAATATGCTCAACGAGAAAAGAATATGAATGATCAAATACCAAATAATTCAATCGATAGACAATCATAGATAAAAGAACCAGGAATCCAATTCGATAAGTCACATAGCTCAATTTCTATCAAACATAGCATCATACTCGGGTCCTCTTGGTAACATGACAAGTGACACTTAGGCATTTAAAATCCGTACTCATTTCGAACCATTACACCCCTCAGGGCTGTAATCACAATCGCACCCCGCAGGGCCATCATCACATTTCATCAATTATGCCCCCAAGTTCACTTCGTACATGTACCAATCAATCCCAAAGTATTTACCCTAACGTACACGTACAGATCAATCGATAATATTGAAAGAATTTCACATCAATCAGAATAATCAATAGGAATACAATTTTCAGATAACGAAAGGACACTCTTTGCAAAGAGATTTAAAGACAGAAGCATATTGTATACTATCCCGTACCTCAAATCCATGAATGACTTGAATAGATGCGAAATTCGAAATACCGCGAATGAAATAGTTGAATTTGATAACGATCTAAAATAAAATCACTACTCAATTTTTGACCCCAAAATCTCATAAATTTCTTTCTTTCTCTCTCTTTCTCTTCCTCTATCTCCTTCTCTCTTTTTCTTCTCCTGCTATGCCGTTCAAGCACCTGAGCTTGGCTATTTATAGCCAAGATATGCTTCGTCCCCAAGCAACTCATGGACAGGTGTCATTTCTCTCTTGTTTTTTTTTTTTTTTCTTTCTACACGTTTCCAAATCTAGAATAGGATACCAAATCTTGTAAAAGTCTAGCATAGTAACTTTCACATAAATATCTCTATATATATAGATATGAATATATTAATTTATTATAGGATTACAATGTTTGGCCTAAGTTATAGTTATTTGACTCGTTTTCAAGCGAAGAGTTTATATTTGAGGTCCATTTGTTCATTTGAAATTTCTAAAAAAATAATTTTTAATTATATAGAATCATAATTAACGACTTAATTAACGTGTTAATGATTAATTTATATACGGGTCGTCATAATCTACCCCCCTTAAAAAGAATTTCGTCCTCAAAATTCGATACTAACCTTAAGAGAAAAATAAGTATTAATATATTACATAAATATCTGTTGCGCACTCTGATACTTTTTTCAACTCTTTACTATATAACCCAAGATTTTGATATGAATTCTAACTTACACCTCCGTCTAATGAGAATTTGTTGACTTACACCGCACACTTCAACTTCTATATCTACAGCGAAAACTGATAGTCTCACTTCCCACAAGACCCATATAAGCTCTGATACTTAAGCTCTGATACCACTTTGTAACGCCCCGATTTCTCGGACCCGTTACTTGATTAAATCAATCGATCGATAATAAACCACAAATAAATCTCCGAATACAGGGCCAGAGTTCTAATTGCCTGAATAAATTTATAATCACAATTTGGATCTCCAAATAATAAAAAAAATATCCTCAATATACAAAGTTAAAAATTATATCATGATTCTTCCGTCTTCGATTCCTCAAATATCAACTCTGGTCCTTTCTTCCGAGATAATCCTGAAAAATATTAAAGACGGAGAAGTATACAATATGACAGGAAACAATATGCTCAACGAGAAAAGAATATGAATGATCAAATACCAAATAATTCAATCGATAGACAATCATAGATAAAAGAATCAGGAATCCAATTCGATAAGTCGCATATCTCAATTTCTATCAAACATAGCATCATACTCGGGTCCTCTTGGTAACATGACAAGTGACACTTGGGCATTTAAAATCCGTACTCATATCGAACCATTACACCCCTCCGGGCTGTAATCACAATTGCACCCCGCAGGGCCATCATCACATTTCACCAATTATGCCCCCAAGTTCACTTCGTACATGTACCAATCAATTCTAAAGTATTTACCCTAACGTACACGTACAGATCAACCGATAATATTGAAAGAATTTCACATCAATCAGAATAATCAATAGGAATACAATTTTCAGATAACGAAAGGACACTCTTTGCAAAGAGATTTAAAGACAGAAGTATATTGTATACTACCCCGTACCTCAAATCCATGAATGACTTGAATAGATACGAAATTCAAAATACCGCGAATGAAATAGTTAAATTTGATAACGATCTAAAATAAAATCACTGCTCAATTTTTGACCCCAAAATCTCATAAATTTCTTTCTTTCTCTCTCTTTCTCTTCCTTTATCTCCTTCTCTCTTTTTCTTCTCCTGCTATGCCGTTCAAGCACCTGAGCTTGGCTATTTATAGCCAAGATATGCTTGGTCCCCAAGCAACTCATGGACAGGTGTCCTTTCTCTCTTGTTTTTTTTTTCTTTCTACACGTTTCCAAATCTAGAATAGGATACCAAATCTTGTAAAAATCTAGCATAGTAACTTTCACATAAATATCTCTATATATATAGATATGAATATATTAATTTATTATAGGATTACGATGTTTGGCCTAAGTTATAGTTATTTGACTCGTTTTCAAGCGAAGAGTTTATATTTGAGGTCCATTTGTTCATTTGAAATTTCTAAAAAAATAATTTTTAATTATATAGAATCATAATTAACGACTTAATTAACGTGTTAATGATTAATTTATATACGGGTCGTCACAGGAGTTCATGAGTTTTTTGGTTGGTGGGTTGGCGGAAAAAGGAAGGGAGACGGTGGTGGGTTTGATTAGGTTAGTGGGAGGCAATGATGAGTGGGAAGTGTGTTGGTGGTGTAGTGTGTGCGCGTGTGTGATAGAATGGTGGGGGTGTTCCTTGTCGAATAAACACGATAGAGCTGGGATATATATATATATTAATGGTGTGTGAAACGTGATTGAGCAAACTATGTATACTACTGGATTTGATCTGAGCTACAAGGCTCTTAGAAATAATGTGGTAACTTTTGGGAAAAGGGGGGGGGGGGGATTGCATAGACGAGTTATAGTGGTTTACTAGCTCGACTAATCCACTCTTCAAGGGAGTCTCTTGCTCCTGAGAATTATATTAAGGATGAAGAAGGGATGACATAGTCTTCTTGGTATTTTTTTTGTTTTCTTGCCTCAAATTGAGGACATTTTACAGTATTTATAGCTTAGTTCCTAGTTCCACGGGGTCTGGGGCGAGATTTTCGCCTCTCTCTTGTAACGTTTTGCTTGATTTCAGGCAATAGTTTAGGCGGTTGAGGTTCTTGCGCCTAGACTGGCGTTTAATGCTGTTGAAGGGGCGTTTAGTGGTTGCTAGCCGTCTTCCACTCATTTTCTTTCGGGTGCAGGTCGAGGGAGCCCAAGGTCTGGACCTCCGAGCTCGGGCTTTCTTGGCTGAGCTCCCATCCTGACCTCAATACCCGAGCTCATACTTGGAATTCTTTTAGGTATCATCAGTTGTCCCCCAGTCCCTAGTCAAAGTGGGTTTGAGCAGGGGCTGAGCTGTGAATGGGTCGAGTTAGGTCTCCTTAGGTCGATCTCGATTTGCGCATGATGGGACTTCATTCTGACGATTTTGTCGAACGTGCAATCATTCCTTGTTTCTCGCGCACGTTCCATATTTTGACGGTCCACGTACACTAAGCTTTAAATGCTCTGACGACGAGGGAAACCATCCCTCTTCACCTTTCGACTTCTCTCCCCTGGCTCTGCTCTTTTTCTTCCCTTGCGATTTTAGTTTCTTTAATCCGTTGGAGATCTTTGGGTTTCACTGAAGAACAATTTTCCCCAATTTGACTCAAAGATTCTACGAGGCTTGCTCTCCGATTTCGCTTCGGGCTTCGATTTATCGCTCGCTCTTGGTTAGGTACGCTTATTGGCTCTGTTCATTTTTTCGTTCTAGATCCCTCAAATCCGAGGTGGTTGCTGCATTTTTGGACATTTCGCTTTTGCTACTTTAGGAATCGAGGCTACTCTTTGTCCTGTCTTCCCCTTTTTTCGGACCCTTATTCCACTGCTAGAGTCTTCCTCATTGATCGCTGGTGTCTTGACCCCTTGACTCTCAGGGATTGTTTTGCTAACGTCCCATTTCCTTATTCCTCCTTTCATCTCCCTTTTCTCAATCTTGTCATGTCTGGTTCTTCCGAAGCCACTGCTTCATCGGTCTCTCTTGCCATGGGCGAGAGGTCTGCTGGGGAGGAGGATATCGATTTAAGTGACGTAGACGATGAGATTGATAATTTTTTCAGTGTCGATTCTGTCGCTGTTGGGGAAGAAGCCGAGGAGCTCCCCTCATCATCTTCTCCTATGCCCAAGAATTCTAGGAAAGGAAAGTCCAAAGTGAGTGGCGTTGGGGTTTCTAACAACGCTGAGGAGGCTGAGGTTGCCCTTTGGGCTTCAGACCTTGTGGGTCATAGTGAGGTCACCCCTCCTTTTATGAGTGTCCTTTCGGCTCGATTAGGCTTTCCTCGGGGTATGCAGTATTGGTGCCCAAACGTGGATACTCGATATGACTCCCAAATCCCTAAGAAGGTCTACTTCTTTGTGGCCGCTTTCGAGAACGGTCTTCATTTTCCAATTCACCCCTTTCTTAAGAGCGTCATTTGTTGTCCGAATTTGATATTGACAATTTACGTACAAGCATACACGATCAACAAGTAATAAAGTAATGAGAAGAGTATCGTTCTCACGGAGAATTATTACTAATAATTTTCAAGTACTAATTTTATATCAATTCGATTTTATTTAAACAATTGAAATTAAATATGAATTCATTAATTTAAAACTAAATCTAAATTTAATAATCAAGGATTGAATTTACCAGATAAAAGAACTTAAGATTACAATTTTCCCTAATGCTTCGCATAAATCTGTTCACTCTCTTTCCAGTTAATTGATCTTAATAAGTTGTTAACTGAGAACTCAAAATTATTTATCAAACCTCTTCCAATGGTTAGATAAAAATATCTCTTCCAATTAAATCACTATATTCCTATGCAAAATAAGTTGGAATAGACTCATTAAGTTCAAACTCTCATTAAAGTTACACACGACATATAGGTATATTCCTATCCTGTACACAAACCCAGCTATTCAATCCTAAGAAGAATCAACCAGACGCATGTCATCATATTCAGATCTAAACCTAGAATTCATCTTCCAATTTCATCTAGGGAATCAAATTAATTGATGTCCAAACAATCATATATTAAGCACAAAATATGATAAACAAAAGTAAAAACATCATTCTCAAATTAATCAACATCTAAGAAAATTAAAAACTAAAAGTAAGAGAAAAGAATGAAAACTTAGTTGCAATCTTCAATCTCTCTCTAGCCTTCAATCCCGATCTTCTTCGCGTCGCTTCCTTCAATTCTTGCCTTCAATTTTTCTATCAATCCTTGGTTCACCCTATATTAGCAGCCCCTCATATCAGTATATATATATAAGCATAAACCCTAACATGTGGGAAGCATTAGAGTTCAATTCCTACTCAAAGACAAGCCAGAATTCGCGGCCTAAGTTGAAACCCGCGCTGCAGCCCCAAAAATCAGCGCAGTTGCGCTGATTTTCTGCTCTTCTAGAGTTGCAGCGCTGCATGTAGACTTGCGGCGCTGATCCCATTTTATGCCTACAGCTGCCCTTGTTGCTTAATCCTCAATTAATCCACACTTTAGGCTACCAAATGACCTTGTTTCCTTCTAAATCATGATCCATACAAAACAAAATTAAAACACACAAAACGAATAAAAATTAACATAAAATACTTGGAAACTCGCAATTTCATCAAGCAAAGAATACTCAATTCGTAGGTATAAAACCCACTCATCATCCTTCAACATTTCAACGTTTGTCCAGCTCAACTTTCCCCCAATTTTTTGGGTTGTTCTGGTGGGTCTTCTTGTTTTCTTCAAGAAGCACGAACTTAGAGTTCCTTCCGTGTCTTTGCTTATGAAGTTCTTCAATGTCAAGTTCACTCCTTCTGACGGCTGTCTGTATGTTTCCAAACGAGTAAAAGCTCGAGCTATCATTACTGACCTCTCGAGCTCCCACAAGCGTTGGAAGAAGCTCTTCTTCTTTATGTCAGGTAGAGAATGAGAATAAAATCTTGGAGATGTAGCTGACACCCTCCCAGTGCCTCGGGCTTGGTCTACCCCTAATAATCTGGGTAAGCCTTGCCTGAGTAAGCTTGGATCAGCCTTGACGCTTTATTCTACTGACCTTGTTCTGCTTATTTTGTTTCGCTTTTTAGGTATTCGACCCGAGTTTAGTGCCGAGGATAAACTAGTCCTGCTGGGCTTAGAGGGTTACGAGCTAGAGAGACATTCTGAGCTCATCAAGCCCAAAGTGCTTATCGAATTTGGGTTTAGTCCTCCAGAGGTGATGGTTGAGACCTCTATCCCCATTTCTGTAGCTGAAGTAAAGGAGGTGGCAAGTAACACTTCCTCCTTCTATCCTTAACTTTTATTTTACATCTCCTTTCTTTCTTTCTGATATGTTTGCTTTGGGTTTCCAGGTTCTAGCTCAATGGATCTAGGTTCAAAAGCTTTGAGGGGGAAGGTTAATTTGCTAAGGAGATGTAGGAGTGGCGGAAAATGCAAGGCCAAGGTCGGATCAGGAAGTGATTCTACCCCCCCCAGCCAAGGTCAAAAATGCCTCCAGCTTCTCCCCTTTCTTCCCAAGCGATTCTTATTCCACCGTCGAGCTCGCCAAAGGTCACACAGACCTTAGTTCCTCAAGGGATCGTGCCTTCCTCTCTTGGCGAGGGTTTTGAGCAAACCGCGGTTCCAGCCTCTCCTTCGTCGACAAAGGTCGAGGGGGCCATGGAGATGGTTGCTCGCATTCTGCCTAGGTCTTCCTTTCCTAGATCGACTAAGAAGTCTCATCAGCTACTTCTGAGGGGCTCTAAGGTTGAGAAAGATGAGGGCTCCCTTATTGATAATGTGAAACTTGATGCGGAGGCCATTGCCTCAATCATCCCTGAGTCTGATATCCAAAGGGTTGTCATTGTACCCCTCTCTACTTTTGTCACCACAACCTTATACGGTGCTACTTTGGTAAGTTTCTGGTTTTTCAAGTTCCATTTTCGTCATGCATCGTTACTTTGTGTTGACTTTAGCTTTTGGTTGTATTTGCTCCTAGTTGGCTATTCATGTGAGCGGTTTGGTGAGTCGGATCAGAGCTCTGGAGAGCTCAGCCAAGGTGTCGAAGGCCTTTGAGCTCAAGGCTGTCGAGCTGAATTTTGCCAATAATGATCTCAAAGCTCAAGTTTAGGACCTGCAGGCGCAGTTGGAGAGGAGTCTACATTTACTAAGGGTTTGGAGGCTGAAAAGGGGAAAGTTGAGGATGAGGTTAAGAAGACTAAGGAGGAGCTCAGGTTGAAAATCGACGATTGGGCTAAATCTAGTGAGGCATTCGAGACTTTAGATTCTTATGTGGCCATGAAGAGAGAATACGACGTTCTGGCTGAAGTGAATGATGCTTTGCGGAGAGAGATTGAAGTTGAGAGAGCTGCCGTAAAAAAGAAAGATGCTTTGATTGCCAAACTAGAGGATGATGTTACCACCAAGTGGGCCACTGAGTATCTTGTTTTTCAAGACCAAGCTATGCAGAAGTACCCAGACCTGGACTTTGAATTTGATCCCCCTTCGGATAAGGAGGAGGTGCCAAGCACAGAGAAAGAGGCTGAGGTTTTGGCCCCTTCTACTTCTGAGCTTGCTCTTGAGGTTGCTGAGGTACCTGCCCCTTCTGTCGAGGTCCTTGTCAGTGTGGTTTCTTCTACTCCAGCTATCTTTGCAGCTCTTGAACCTGCTCCAACTTCTGCTACTGGAATTGCTGAACTGCCCATCGTTCCTGTTGACCCTATTCTAATTAATGTCTCTGAGGCTCCTGCGCTGCCTGTGGCTCTGGCTGACCCCGATTTAACTGATGCTTCCCAGATTGTTGAGCTATCTGAGGCTCCAGTTGACCCTGCTGTTTAAAATTCCTCTGTATTTGTGTTCCCTCTTCTTGTAAATGAATCCATAATTGTCTTCTTTGAGAAATGAAAAAGTGTTTTTGTTTTGTCCACTGTTATTGATTTTTTTGTTTTTGAATTGTTGTACTGTGCTTTTGCATTCTTTCTATTCCTCTTGCCCCATGCTTCAGGGAGAACTTAGTTCTTCTTGAAGTATGAGGTCGCCCTTAGATTGAGTCGAGGTGCAAGATAGAAAGATCTGGTTGTTCGAAAAGCTTGTCCTAGAAAACTCATTTTTCAATGAACTGAAGAGCTCGTCTCTGTGAGCCGGAGAGCTCTGCTTAGGCTAGGCTGAAGAGCTCACACTTGTGTTAAATTGAGTTGCTTATGTTTTGAGCTCTTCCTAGACTGAGCTGAGCTTATCAGAGCTAAGTTGCCATTTTGGCATGGAGCGCCGACTTTTCTATCGTTATGTGTGCCCACCTACTTTCTTAAAACGTCTTCACCGTCATAATTTTGGAAGCTTAAAGGACCGCCTCTTCATCTTCACGCGTTTCTTGGTCCCTTTAAACTCGGGATCTCCTAATGTTTCTCTAAAACTTGGGACTCCTTTATCTTCTATAGATCTTGGAATTTCTTCTTCACGTTTTTCATCATCCCTGAGTCTTTCTCTCTTTTCTTTTTGTGTTTTTTTGTCCCTCTTCTGATTTCCATGGCTTCCTCTCTTACTCCCCTGTTCAAACAACGAGCCCAAGCTACGGTCGACATGAAGTGGCACTCTAATTTCTTGGTTTCTTCTATGATTACCACTACAAAGTTAGAAGAAATCAAGAGGCGATACCTTCTTCCTGCTAACTTACTCCTTCGAGTCCCAACTCTTGATGAGCCTTGCAACTTCCTTCCCCAACGAGAAATTTACTTCTTTGAAGGTGCTTTCGAGATGGGTCTTCGTCTGCCCATCAATCCGTCCATTGGGTGGATTCTTGCTTTCTTTGGGTTGTGCCCCTCTCGTCTTTCTCCTAAAGGATGGGGTGCTATGATCAGCTTCTTCATTTTTTGGCACCTGCAAGGCAACAGTGAATTCCCTACTGTTGACGAGTTCCTCTATTTTTATGAGCTTGACCAGGACATGCCCCTTTACTTTAGTTGCTTCAGATAGAGGCGCCACTTCGATCCTCCGCTGATAATTGATGTTCCCAACTCTCCTGAAGGATGGATTCAGTGTTTTTTCTTTGCCTCTAGGGATTCTTGGAGGTCTGCTGAGCAGCGCTGCGCACGCTCTCGGGTCCCTTGCTCTTGGGGGCGCTTTTCTCATAGAGGTAGAGGATTAGTTCTATTATAATCATGGTGATTGCTTCTTATTGCGCTTCTTCTGTGCAAGTGCCCGCAGTTTGACCCCGGCAGAGCTAGTAAGGCTTAGCCAAGTGGCTCATGTTGAGCCTGTTTCTTTCTCTTTGCTGGTTAACCCCAAAATCTTTTTTGGTTTAGTGTTTCTGTCGCTGCTCTGAATTTTTCCATGTACCCTCTTTCCCCTGATTCCGATGTAGACTCTTTTTCTGCTAAATCAAATGAGGATGAAGACGTTGCTACTTCTTCGAGGAAATGCAGGAGAAGTGGTTCCTCAACTCCATCGTCTGGTTCCCCTTCTGATGGTATTTTATTTTCTGCTACTAAGGTGAAACTTTCGGAGTTACTTATGAAAGTGGAGAAGGAACGTGACAAACTAAAGGAAGAGAATGCTTGTATGTAGGCTGTGAATGCTCGTTTAGAAAAGGAAATATCTGAGCTGAAGAGAAGACCTAGAGGGGCTTAGGAATTTTTCCTTTTCTTTTCCCTGTATTCCACCGTTTAGATGAATAAAAGTCTCTTTTTTTTTTCTGCTTTGCTTATTTCTTTTGCAATTTTTACTCTGTTGGTTGCCATGTTTGCGAGCTCGTTGTTTATGAGGTGAAGATCTCTTCGTTTGTTGAGGAGCTCATCGTTTGTTTATGAACTAAAAAGCTCATCGTTTATTTATGAGTTGAAGAGCTCATCGTTTATTTACGAGCTGAAGAGCTTATGTTTTTATTTATAAGCTGAGGAGCTCGTCTTTTGTTTATGAGCTGAAGAGCTCATCGTTAGTACATGAGCTGAAGAGCTTATCTTTTGTTTATGAGCTGAGGAGCTCATCTTTTGTTTATGAGCCAAAAATCTCATCGTTAGTATATGAGCTGAAGAGCTTATCTTTTGTTTATAAGCTGAGGAGCTCATCTTTTGCTTATGAGCCAAATAGCTCATTGTTTGTTTATGAGCCAAAGAGCTCATCGTTAATATATGAGTTGAAGAGTTCATCTTTGTTTATGAGCTGAGGAGCTCATCGTTTATTTATGAGCTGAAGAGCTCATCATTTATTTATGAGATGAGGAGCTCATCTGTCGTTTATGAGCTAAAGAGCTCATCTATCGTTTATGAGCTGAAGAGCTCATCTGTCGTTTATAAGCTAAAGAGCTCATCCGTTGTTTATGCTAGTAATGAAATGCTGACTGAGCTGTAACGTCTCACTTTATTGATGGAGGCATTCTTATAATAATTTACTGAAAAAATTACTTCAAATGTTCAACGTTCCAAGAGTGAGGTAAGATTTTTCCCTTCTCCGTTTGTAACTCGTAATTCCCGGATCTGATTATCTTTGAAAATGTAAGGACCTTCCCAGTTGGGACCTCACTTTCCATGAGTGAGGTCCTTTTTCGTAGGAAGGAGTTTCTGAGTACCAAATCTCCGACCTTAAAACTCCTGTGTTTGACCCTCTTGTTGTAGTATCTTGTTGTTTTCTTTTGGTAACTCACGATGCGGTGCAGAGCCCTGTCCTTCTTTTAATCCAGGAGGTCGAGATTTAGCAGAAGTGACTCGTCGTTATGCTCGGGCTCTGAGAACTCAGCCCTGGGGGATGGAATGCCAACCTCCATAGGTGCCACTGCTTCGGTTCCAAATGCTAAAACGAATGGTGTTTCCTGAGTCGCTGATCTGGCAGTGGTTCTGTAGGTCCACAATATTTCTGTGATGTGTTCTACCAATTTCCCTTTCAGATCTTCTAGGTTGGTCTTCAGAGCTGCTTTTATGATTCGGATGGTCACCTTTGCTTGCCCGTTGGATTGAGGATGAGCTGGAGCTGAGCAGTAATTCTTTATTCCTAGCTCGGCACAGAACTTTCTAAACTTGGGATTGTCAAATTGCTTCCCATTGTCGGAAACGATTGCCCTAGGTATTCCAAACCTGCAGATTATAGATTTTTAAGTGAAGTGTTGAACTTTTTGTTCTATGATTGTTAAGGGCTCCACCTCTGCCCATTTGGTGATGTAATCCACCTCAATAATGGCGAACTTGCACTGTCCAATACTAGTGGGAAGGAGCCCAAGTATGTCCAGCCCCCATTGTTAGAAAGGCCAAGGGCTTACCACCGAGGTTAGGAGCTCTGGTAGACAATGAGGGATGTTTGCGTGTATCTGACAGACTTTTCCACCTTTTGACCACATCTGTAGCGTCTTTGAGTATAGTGGGCCAGAAGAACCCTTACCTTAGTACCTTTCATGCCAGAGCTCGAGCTCCGATATGGTTGCCGCAAATTCCCTCGTGGATTTCCCTGAGAATGTAATTAGCATCCTCGTCTCCTACGCATTTAAGGAGAGGTGCTGAAAAGCCTCGCTTATACAGGTTTCCTTGCAGGATCGTAAACCTAGATGACCTAGCTCTTAGCTTCACGGTCTCTTTGGGATCTTTTGGCAAGGTTCCATTTTGAAGATATTCTCTGATTGGGTCCATCTAGCTAGGCGGGGCCAATACAGGGAACACCTCTTCGTCTTCATGATTTACAGATGGTTCAGCTAGGTGTTCAACTGTGATTAGTCTATTCAAGTTCTCCTGGGAAGCTGTAGCAAGCCTTGCCAAAGCGTCCGCTCGGGAGTTCTTAGCTCTGGGGACATGCTTGATTTTAACTTGTACGAATTTTTTAATCAATTCTTGCACCTTTTTAAGGTACAAGATCATTCTTTCTCCCTTAGCCTCATAAGTTTTCTCAATCTGCTTTACTATAAGCTGGGAATCACTACAGATTATGAGCTGCTCTGCCTCCATTGAATGTGCCAAATTGAGCCCAGCAAGGACGGCTTCATACTCTGCCTCGTTGGTTAAAGCTTTGAATCCGAACCTGAGGGCGTATTCAATGTCTATGTTGTCAAGGGAGGTCAAGATCAATCCTGCACCGCTTCCATGGGCGTTAACAGCTCCATCCACTGAAAGTTTCCATGTGGGGAGGTCGGGTACTAGCTGGTTGGCTTCTGTGGATGCTTCCGGACCCGTGGTGAATTCTGCAATGAAATCTGTCAGCACTTGTCCTTTGACTACAGTCCTGGGTTTGTATCTAATATTGAATTCGCTGAACTCTACTGCCCACTTGACCAACCTTCCAGAGGATTCTGACTTATGTAACACTTGTCTCATCGGCTGGTTTGTAGGAACTTCAATGGTATGAGCCTGAAAATAAGGTCTGAGCCTCCTAGCAACTGTGACCAGAGCTAAGACCAGTTTCTCCATCTTTGGGTATCTTTCCTCCGCCTCTCTTAGAGCTCTGCTGCAATAATAAATTGGCCGCTGAGCTCTATCTTGTTCTCTGATGAGCACTGCACTGGTTGAGAAGTCTAAAACAACAAGATATAGGGTGACCACCTCTCCTTCCCTCGGACTTACCAGAATTGGGGGTGTGCTATGATAGTCCTTGAGGGCCTTGAATGCCTCCTCGCATTGTGTATCCCATTGGAAAGCCCTCTTTAGAACCTAAAATAAAGGTTGACATTTGTCGTTTGACCTGGACACAAAGCGACTCAAAGCTGCTATTCTTCCTGTTAGGCGCTGGACCTCTCTGGTGTTGGAGGGAGGCTGCATGTCTATTATCGCCTTGACCTTCTCCGGGTTTGTCTCGATTCCTCTGCTGTTGACTATGAAGCCAAGGAATTTTCTGGCTGAGACCCCAAAGGCGCACTTGGCTGGATTAAGTTTCATCTGGTATTTCTTCAGGATTTGAAAGGATTCCTCGAGGTGCTCGATATGGAGCTCGTCTCTTAATGATTTCACAAGCATGTCATCAATGTATACTTTCATCGATGACACAATCTATTTTTGGAACATTCGGTTTACTAGACGTTGATATGTAGCTCCAGCGTTCTTCAATCCGAATGGCATGACTTGGTAACAGTATGTTCTCTGCTTTGTTATAATTGACGTCTTCTCTTGGTCGCTGGGGTCCATTCTGATTTGATTATACCCTGAGAAGGCGTCCATGAAGTTGAGGAGCTCGTGTCCATTCGTGGCGTCTACGATCAAGTTTATTCGAGGTAGTGGAAAACTATCTTTGGGGCAAGTTCGATTCAGATCAGTGAAGTTAATGCAGAGGCGCCATTTGTCGTTAGTTTTTTTAATGAGGACCACGTTAGCTAACCAGGTCGGATAGTCTACCTCCCTGATAGCTTTGGGGTGGAGAAGTTTGCTGACTTCCTCATTAATTGCCTTTTGTCGTTCTGGGGAAAAACTCCTTCGTTTTTGTTTGATGGACTTGTAGGCTGGGTTCACGCTGAGCTTGTGCGTGATGACCAATGGGTCAATTCCTTGCATATCTTCTTGCTTCCATGAAAATACCTCCATATGCCTTCTAAGGAACTGAACAAGGAGGTCTTTGAGCTCTCTAGACAGATTCGACCCCACATATACCGTATACTCTAGCTTTTCGTCGAGCTAGATGGGCTCTAGTTCTTCCAAGGGTGTCGGTCTTGAATCCAGCTCATCTCTCATGTCCAGCTCATCCAACTGGATGTTTTCAACATCTTTCCTTTTCATTGATGTCATATAGCATTCTCTCGCCACTCGTTGGTCTCCTCGGACCATTCCAATGCCGTTTTCAGTGGAAAATTTTATAACCAGGTGATAGGCAGAGGGGATGAATCTCATGGTATTGAGGGAAGGTCTTCCCAGCAGAACATTGTATACTGAGGGGGCATCGACTACTAGGAACCTTACCGCAGTGATGGATTGGCAAGGCAGGCTCCCCAGGGTGAAGATGAGTTGAATTGACCCTAGGGGCAGTGCTCTTTCCCCTGAGAATCCCAGAAGATGAGTTCTCACTGGTTCGAGCTTGTCCCTACCTATGTCCATTTTGTCGAAGGCGGATGCAAAGATAATGTCGACAGAGCTCCCGTTGTCGATTAAGACCCGATGAACAGTCCTGTTAACAATGATAACTTTTACCACCAAAGGATCATCATGGGGGTGCTGGTACCCCTCCAGGTGTACATCCAAGAAAGTGATGTCCATGTTCATCCGAGGTGCCTTGTTCACAGTCTGCACCTCCAACATTTCCTCGGTCCTGACCTTGCGCATATGGGCTTTTCTGGCTGAGCTGGTTTCCCCACCACCAGCAAATCCCCCAGAAATCATCCTAAACTCCCCCATTGGCTGCTGGTGTTGTGCAGGAGTTTGCTGCTGAGGTGCTGGAGGAGGGTGAGCCCTGTTCTAATTATCATGCGCCACAAAGCGGCGTAGCTGCCCTCGTTGAATCAGAAACTCGATTTCCTTTTTCAATTGGATGCAATCATCAGTAAGGTGTCCATGGTCCATGTGGTACTCACAATACTTTGTCCCATCTCTTTTTGCTGGGTCTGCCTTTATCCGAGGTGGCCACCTCAGGAATTTCTCATGATGTACTTCATATAGGATATGGGATATCGTAGGTGTGAGTGGAGTGAGCTGCCGAGGTGCATACCTCGACTGCAATTCTGGTTGCGGAGGACCTAGGCAATCCCTGACATCTTCCCTTCTTTTAGGAGAACGATCTTTGTCTCTTCTTGGAGACCTGTCTCAGCCTTTTCTTTTCTGAGACTTCGGTCCCTCTTCTTTTCTTCCTTCCCTTTTTCTTTCTGCGTGGATGAGTTCTCTGCTTTAGAAAGGAGAGCCTCTTCGCCATTAATGTACTTTTTTGCCTTGGCAAGCACCTCTGCCATACTGGTTTGTGGGTTTTTAGATATGGAGAACATTAAGTCCTTTGACTGTACTCCTAACCTGGCGATGAAAGCAGTGATGACGAATTTTTCATCTGGAACGTCCACCTTCAGTGATTCTGAGTTGAACCTTTGGACATAAGACCGTAGGTTCTCGTTGGATCCTTGTTTCAAATTCAACAGATGGTAGCTTGGTTTTTGGTAGGTCCGAGCTCCTATGAAGTGTGACACAAAGGATATGGAGAGCTCTCTGAAGGAGAAGATGGACACCAGCGCTAGCCTGTTGAACCACGCTAAGGCTGAGCCTTTTAACGTGATGGTGAAGGCTCGGCATCGTACAGGGTCTTGATATCCGTGCAATTTCATTTGGTTCTTGTAGGTATTGAGGTGATCCATAAGATCTTTCGTCCCATCGAAGGCCTCCATCTGAGGCATTCTGAACTTCGGAGGGAGGGGAAAATGCAGTACATCAGCAGTGAAAGGGGACTCAGTCTATTGCACTAAGGCGTCCATAGTTACTGGGGTCTTACCTCTCATAGCTTCCTTCATGTGGCTGAGTTCCTGTTGGATATCTTTGAAACGTTGTTCCCAATATTGCGCTCTTCTTTCCTGCTGGAAATGGAGAAATTCATTTTTCTCAGTTCCCCCATTCTGGCTCTGTACTTCTTCGTTGTCTCAATTCTTGGGAAATGGATGAGAGCATGACCCATGGCTTGGCTATGTTCACCCCCTTCGTTAACCTCCCTTAGGGGATCGAGATGTTGATGCTCCACTTGTGGGTGATCATCCTGGGCTGGTCGTGTCTTCTAAGGATGTTGTAGGAACTTCAAGAGTTCTTCGTTCTGTTGTAGCAAACACTGGTTGACTAGGCAAAGAGCCTCCAGTTCGTTATTTGGAGGGGGGTCTGCCATGGGAGGATTAGTCTCAGTGGTGGGCAGGAAGTCTTGAAGATTTTCTTGTTGTCTTCCACTGGTGGCTTCCTGCTGGTTCTGCAACTGCTGAGGATTCAACTGGCTTCTGCTCATATCGCACATAGAGAAAATCAATTACTGAATAAAATCAGTATATTTGTAACAGGAACAGTCGTTCCCATAAACGGTGCCAACTGATGGTGTGTGAAACGTGATTGAGTAGACTATGTATTATACTGGATTTGATCTGAGCTATGAGTCTCTTAGAAGTAATGTGGTAACTTTTGGGAAAAAGGGGGGGGGGGGGGATTGCATAGAGGAGTTATAGTGGTTCACCAGCTCGGGAGCTCGGCTAATCCACTCTTCAAGGGAGTCTCTTCCTCCTGAGAATTATATTAAGGATGAAGAAGGGATTACACAGTCTTCTTGGTATTTTTTTGTTTTCTTGCCTCAAAGTGAGGACATTGTATAGTATTTATAGCTTAATTTCTAGTTCCATGGGGTCTGGAGCGTGATCTTCGCCTCTCTCTTGTAACGTTTTGCTCGATTTCAGGCGATGGTTTAGGCGGTTGAGGTTCTTGTGCCTAGACTGGCATTTATTGATGTTGAAGGGGCGTTTAGTGGTGGTCGAGGGAGCCCAAGGTCTAGACCTTCGAGCTCGGGCTTTCTTGGCTGAGCTCCTATCCTGACCTCAATACCTGAGCTCACACTTGGAATTCTTCTAGGTATGTTATGAATGAAAATTTCTTGAGATAGATTCACATACATAAGTATGCATTTGTGTCTAGATAGAGAGGACAGAGAACTTGGCTTTTAAGATGTGGTTATTGGATGTACTGAGAGTTGAAGATGGGAAAAAGAGGGGGGTGGGAAATGATGAGATTGGGTATGACATAAAATGGAGAAGAAGAATTTTGAATGAAAGAGATAGAAGGGTATTATAGTTTTTTATTGATTTTCATTACACACATGAGACCGGCGTTACTACTGTCAAAGGAGTTCAGTGTTATTTTTCATACATAAGAGAGTCTTATTGTTATTTGACCAAACCTCAAGGAATGTGGATGTAATTTACCCTAAATTTTGATATCTCTAAGTGGTCATGATTGAATATTAAACCAGAGCCTTATTTGGTGGGATCAAGTTGTGTCTGATGTAGGAGGTGGAGAGTACTGAAAAAAATGGGCTTAATAACCAACGAGTGTTATACCCATAATTTCTTTAACCATTAGAAACATAGACATTCACTAATCTCAATTTTTAGTGGCCGGTCTTGGTGTAGGAGTAAGGTACAATACGAGTCATGGAAATAGACCTTTTTTTTTTTGGCATGCATTATGGTAAGATTTCGAAAAATTTGATCCCTCCACACCCAACAATAGCGTGAGTCTCGTGCACTTGTATGACTTTTAGTACAAGGTTTCTAGTCCATCCTGAGGGTTGCTTGTTGGGTTCTGCTTGTGCCCGTAGCTACCTTTATTAGGTGTCCCCAACTGAGCTTAAAAACCACCCAGGCAAAACAGTACTAATACCTGATTATGCATGCTCGGTTAAGCCTTTGCTCAATACTAATACCTGAAAATGCTTGAAGTATTGTAGCTGTCATCATGGATTTCTAAACCTTAGTCATAATTTTAATTTATATCATTTCTCGATATGTACCATTTGTTGCTTGTCGCTAGACTATAAGCTATAATTTTGATTATCAACAAAGCATATATCTTTATATTATGCAGAGTATTTAAATGAAACAAATGTTGTTCATGCAGGGAAAAGTGGGATCTCATCACAGATAATTGTTGCCATTGTTGTTCCAATTGTTCTCTCTGTGTTGCTGTTCATCATAGGCTTCTGTTCCCTCGTCAAGAAAGCAAAGAAAAAGAACTACAACACTGTCATGGAAGAATCTGGTAAAAGAAAAGGAAATAAGATGAAAAACAAAAAGGAAAAGAATAAAGAAGTTCATTTCTGCTCTTGCTTGAACCCATTGCTACTTCAGTGATCACATTAATGAATTTCCATACATTTGTTGGTGTAGAAACAAATGATATCACAACAGTTGAATCATTGCAATATGATTTGACTACAATTCAAGCTGCCACAAACAACTTCTCTAGTGAAAACAAACTTGGTGAAGGTGGATTTGGTGATGTTTACAAGGTAACAAAGGAGTTACTGTACTTCTATAAAGTTTGCCGACAATGATCGTTTTAAAGATCATTTTTTTTTGTCTAAATTCATAAAATTAATTCATTGATTATTTTACACTCAGGGTACCCTTCCTAGGGGCAAAAAGGTAGCGGTGAAGAGACTCTCTAAACGCTCGGTCCAAGGTGCAGAAGAATTTAAGAATGAGGTTGTATTAGTAGCCAAACTTCAACACAGGAATCTAGTGAGACTATTGGGATTTTGCTTGGAAGGAGAAGAAAAGATACTCCTCTATGAATATGTGCCCAACAGAAGCCTTGACTACTTTTTATTTGGTTTGGCAAATCTTAACCCATTTCTAGTTCTTGAATTAGCTGTGTTTAAATTCACATCACATGGCTTGCATGACAGTACATTTGCTGAACTCAATCAACCCTTCCTCCTCTCCTAATGGTGGGGGGAGAGAGAGAGAGAGGGACATCCATGAAAATGTAGAAAATTTCCTTGACAAAGCAGGGAGTGTTCACTTTTTTTATATTTTGTTAGAAGGACAAGAAGAACATCATTAACATTGGTCAGGGTTGAACCCCCAACCTATTTTTGGATGGGAGCAAGATACCACTATAATTAGATATATAGTTGGTGAAGCTGGGAGTGTTGTTTAGAGAATATTTGCCATTTCAAGATGTAGACATCTGCTTCCTCAAATTTTCATGTTTGAGTTGGATTGCATTCTTTTGCAGGGAGACTAAACCTTTCTCCCCAATGCTAACCTGAATGCCTTTTTTTTAAAAAAAAATTTCTCAATTTACAGATCCCGAAAAACAAGGACTATTGGATTGGTCAAGACGTTGCAAGATTATAGGAGGAATAGCGCGAGGAATCCTTTACCTTCATGAAGATTCTCGATTTAGAATCATACATCGTGATCTGAAAGCTAGCAATATATTATTAGATCAGGATATGAATGCCAAAATTTCTGATTTTGGCTTGGCACGGCTTTTTGGTGGTGATCAATCTCAAGGAAATACAAGTAGAGTTGTTGGGACATAGTAAGTTTTTCTTTTACTACATCAACAATGAAAAACCTTTAATTTCCATAACAAATAATGATATGAATTCATGGAGGAATTTAAAAATTCTCTTTTTTGCTTCTACTTTGACCTTTGTTCATGGTTTTTCTTGTAGTGGTTACATGTCTCCAGAGTACGCAATGCATGGCCAGTTTTCTGTGAAGTCTGACGTGTTTAGTTTCGGCGTGTTAATTCTCGAGATTGTAAGTGGCAAAAAGAATAGCACTTTCTATCAATCAGATCATGCTGAGGACCTTCTTAGCTGTGTGAGTACAAGCATATATTGTTAGATTCCTACCATATATTCATCATCTCCAAAGTGAAGAACAATATCAAAAATCTTGACAATCCATTGATGAATGTTGCAGGCTTGGAATCAATGGAGAGATGGCACACCCTTGGAACTGATGGATCCAACACTCGGAGATTCTTACACCAGAAGTGAAGTGATTAAATGTATTCATATCGGTTTATTATGTGTTCAAGAAGATTTTGAAGACAGACCTACCATGGCATCAATTGCTCTCATGCTCAATAGTAACTCGGTTACCAGGCCACGACCTCACCACCCTGCATTCTATTTTCGCAGCAGAACAGGTTCAAGCATGCCAAAAGATCTGGATTTCGATCAATCTGTGAGCAAGTCGATTCCACTATCTGTAAACGAAACATCTATTACTGAACTCTATCCTCGATAGAGAGAGCAAGCCAGAAAATGAGATGAACCCATAGAAAAAGAGCAAGTCGATGCCATTGTCTGGGAAATATTGGTTAAAAATTTTCAATTATTGTGGGCCAGAGTGCTCAGATTCATTACTAGGTTTTGTTTTTCAAAATTCACTCTTCTTACCTTGTGCTATATAGGGGTGATCTTAAGGATTTAAATCATACATAGGTCATATCAAAGATTGTATTTTGTAACCATGAATTTGTAGTATAGTGATGATGTACAAATTGGTCTTGCACACCACCTGTCAAATGACTGATAATTAATGCAATAATTAAGAAGTAAGAGAGTAACTCAAGTGAGACAAATATTTAGAGTGGTTCGGTCAATGTGACCTACGTCCACTATGAAGGGTTATGATTGACCTGATATTTTATTTACTTCAAGGAGTGTAGGGAGAGCAGGGAGATACAAGTTATGAGAGACAGGGGAGTGTGATATCAGATGTGCTCAATCATGTGAGATGCCCCCCAAGTGTTGGCGGGGCTTACAATTTATAGTCGCCTCCTAATAGATTGAGGCGACTTATCAGTAACTAAGTGGCTAATCTGGTGGAGCTGACGCCATCTTCTCAACAAATGAGGCAGTTACGGAGCTCCCCATAAGATCCAGTCAAAGGATGACATGGTGGTTGACTCTTTCCAAGGCGGCGTGGATGAGACTCTTGGATGACCCTGCTTACTCTCTTGGTGATGTAGCTCCTTGAACCCTAATGAGCTTGACCGAGCATGGATCCCTTTGGGCTGGACTTACTGAATCTCTTTAAGTTGGACTCTTAATTTAAACTGGGCTCACAATGTGGGTTGGGCCCTTAGGCCTGACCCATCATTTTCCCCCCCAATGCCTTGTGTCCAATGAAACTTGGAGAGGAGGGCATTCGGCTGAGTTTGGATTTTGGCTGAACGCACAATTGGAAAAATTTTGGAAGGCCCAAACATATGTTTCTACGCCTTTTTTGGGATTTTAACAGTGTCTGTCACAACCAAAGACAATAAGTCTTGTAGGGCTCGTCGAGAGCTTCGATTTGATATATTATGGGCCCTGTTTGGAGAAACGGATCAAAAGTTACGGTCAAAACAATGTCAATCCTTCTTGGACTTGGATTTTTTGGAGACTCCTTTCATTCCTGATATATTCCACCTTTGCAGGACATCTCAAGTCCTTCCCCATTTTATATTTGGATTCTAGAAGAATCCTTGGTTATAAATATGAACTTTTTCCCCTTTTCTCCATTCCATACAAGTTTGAGAGAGAGAGATAGCTCTTTCTGAAATCCTTCAAGAACAAAGAGGTGAGATTCTTGAGTCGAGTGTTCAAAGTAATGTCGATTGAAGAGGAGGAGACGCAAGCACCCACTGTCATCAAAGAAAGAGAAGCAGGCATTGATCGAGTTCTCAACACCGGCGTACATGCGAATTCCGACGATCCAGGGGACGTTGTGGGTCATGGCGGTGTTGACGGAGCTCGGGCCATTGTTGGAGGTGATCTTGTGAATCAAGGTGGTGGAGAGGGGACCTGAATGGGTGAGGCGCCCCACATTGGCGTCAAAGGCGAGATCCACGAGCATGGTGGTTTAGGCGACCCTGCGGGCTTCGCTGGCGTTCTCCATGTAAGGCCAGAAGGCGAGGCGTTGAAGTTGCGTCCAGGTAGCGAGGAACGAGGACATCCCAGGCGAGCTCCCATGGGCGCCACTGATAGTGAGGCGCCATGGGCGCCACTGGTTGGTAATCGTGTCGCCCATCGATGCGGCTTTGATGGCGAGGCTAAAATGTAGGCATCGAGGCTCCAAGGGGGGTCGACCCAAGCAAGGGGCGCTGTTGTAGAGGCTACCCAGGCGCTGGGCGTCGAGATCAGGACGACCCAGGCGCTGGGGGCCGAGGTCGGGGCAGCCCAGGCACCAAGATCAGGACGACCCAAGCGCTGGGTGAGGAGCTGCTGGCGAAGGGCAAGACGCAGCTGGGCGACGGGCACTGACCGTGGAGCAGGATTGGGACTCTGACCTGTTGGGTAAGGATTGGTGAGTGCTGATATGGCCCCGAGAGACACTGGGCTTGGCCAGGTAGATGCGCAGGTGGTGCCGAGGGCCACTAGGCGCAGTCAGACAGTGTTGTGTACAGCTAGGTTGTCATTGTTGGGTGAGTCAGGTGAGGTGGAGGTAGACACTGGGCATGGATCTCTAAGTAGTGGCCCGGGCAATGCTCCTCGCTCTACCAGCAGCAAACATCGGGGGAAAGCGGCTCTCGACGACGGATCAAAAGTAAGTACAATTTCTTGTACTTTCAATACGGACGTTGATATTTTGCAGATTGTCTCCACCTACCACATTCTTCCAACGGTATTGTATCGTCGAGCCGAGATGGAAGAGCCTGCTTGTGATGGCTCGTCTGGAGACATTGCCATTTATGAGGAGGTTCTTGAGGATGGACTCAAGTTCCCAATGCCTTCTTCTATTTGTTGTATTTTGCATTGATTTTCACTGGCGCTAGGGCGGTTAACGCCCAATGGTTGGAGAGTTCTGTTGGGGTTTCTGGCATTGTGGAGAAAGGTGCATTATGAGGATGCTTCTCCTGAAGAATTCTATGCAGCTTATACTTTGAGTGAGACTCCTGCTCCCAATCGTGGCTGGTACTACTTTGCTCCGAGGGGAGGTAAATTGATCACCGGATTACGCTCTAACTGCCATGACTGGAAGACTCGCTTCATGTTTGCTGGAGGAGAGTGGGCTTTAGAGGCTAACAGAACTTTGGTACCAACAAGATGGGACACTCCCAAGAGAATAGGTACGCCCACTCTTATTCTTTATGTTTTCCCCTTTTTTTGCAAATGTGTACTCACCACATCCTTTAAAGGTTCTCTAGCGCTCTCGAAGGACCAAGAATGGAAGTTACAGGCTGTGAGGGCTCACCCTGTAAAGGACTTTGGAGCTCTCATACTTAAAGAAGGTGGAGTTAGAGGCTCTCTTACAGTCGGTGCTAGGGCTGGTGCACCCTCTTCGAGACTCGACGGTTCCTCTTTAAAGAGAAAGGGTACGTTGATTCCCTTGTCTTCCCCTCCTTTACTTAGTTTTTATTAGGATAACATTTTTCTCCTTCTGTAGTGGACAGGACAGTGGTAGAGTCCCGTTATTCCACTAGGAGTACTCCTCCTCCTAAGGTGGCGAGGGTGAGCGATGCTCTAGCGAGCCCCTCTCAATTGACCTCTTCAGTGGTGCCTCATCGGTCAGCGACTCCTTCAGATGTGACCGCTACTCCGGATACTCCTCTATCGACTACACCTCCTGCCCCCTGTTCGACTCCTCCTCCAGTGGGAACTTCTAAAGGAGCACCTGCTCAGATTGACTCCATGTTGGGTGATGTTCGAGTCATCAGGGAGCGACTTAGGAGATTTGTGTTCCCGACAGACATTAATGAGATTAGTGCTCGGGGCACCGAGGGTGTTATCGACACTTTTTTGGAAGGTCTGGCTCAGGTAAGGGTCTGTTTTCTCCCTTTCTCCAGTCCCTCCTTAGGCACTAACATTCTTTTGCCTTTTTCAGGTTTTAACTGCCTCTGTGTGTCTTTTTTCAAGAGCTGTTTATTATGGCCAGCTGAAGCAGAGTCATGAGGCTGTGCAAAATGAGCTTCTTACTACTCAGGGAAGGATTGCTGAGCTTGAAGTTGATGGTAAGGCTTCCCAGGCTGAGCTTGTGGCGACCCATGGAGGGCCGAGCTTAGAGAGGCTGTTTGCACGAGAGCTGAAACAGAGCTTTTAGCGACCTGTGAGAGAGCGGCTAAACTTGCGGCTGAGCTTTTGGTGACCCGTGAGAGGGACGCGCTCAGAGAGGCTGAGCTTATGGAAACCCGCGAGAAGGCCGCGCTCAGAGAGGCTGCCTGCTTGAGAGCAGAGGTAAAGGTGAAGACAGCTCACGAGAGGGCTTCTCGGGCTGAGGCGGATCTGTTGTTGGCTCGTGAAAGGGCCATCAAGGCTGAGGGTGATTTGGAGAGTGGCCTTGCAGATGCCTTCATTGATGGTTACGAGGAGTTTCGGGGAAAGATTTCTGCTGCTTTCCTTAATATTGATCTTTCAGGCTTCGTGCCATATGAGGCGCCTGATGATGGTGATGGTGGCTCTGACAATGCAGAGGATGAGGAAGAGGACGAAGACCATGAGAGCAGTTAGAGTGTTGGGGACTTTTGATTTTTTTTTTAAAAAAAAAAACAACGTGTAGCCTCACTTTTGTAAAAGTGGTTTTTTGCCACTGATGTTCCTTTGAAATAGAATGCCAAAATGTAAAGAAATTTTGAGTAAATTTAGAAAGTTTTATTCGATGACTGCTCATGCTAAGCAATGGTGGGTAATAACCCAAAAAAGTTACAATAAAATCAAGTTTCACATCTTTATTACTTCTATTCTCCTAAAGTGTCATTGGTAGTACCTCTTCAAATACTCAGCATTTTCAGGGATGGGGTAAGACTTTTCATTCGAAATTCTGGATCTTGTAGGTTTTTGGCCTCACTACTTCTGTTATGAGGTAGGGTCTTTCCCAGTTTGGTCCAACCTTTCCTTTTCGTGGATCCTTCGTGGCGAGGATCACTTTCTTGAGGACTAGATCTCCTGGTTGGATGGAACGAAACTTCACCCTCGAGTTTTAGTACCTCGCCATGCGGCGCTTGTATTCTGTATTACGGACCACAACCGTTTTCCTTGCCTCCTCCACTAAGTCGAGGTTGACGCGGAGTCCTTCCTCGTTGGTGATGGGACTGTGGTGTTGGACCCTTAGAGAATGTACCTCGATCTCCACAGGTATGATTGCCTCAGTTCCAAAAGCGAGGGAAAAAGGGGTTTCTCCAGTTGGGGCTCTTGGCGTCGTTCGGTAGGCCCATAATACACCCGAAAGTTCGTTAACCTAGAGACCCTTCGCTCTTTTGAGTCTTGTCTTTAGGCTACATAGTACTGTTCTGACCATGACCTCTGTCTGTCTGTTTTTTTGCGGGTGCACTGGGATAGAATTAGGCTGCTTTATCTGGAGGTCGGCGCAGAACGAGTTCAGGAGCTTGTTGTCGAATTACTTGGCGTTGTCGCTGACTATGGCATGGGGTACTCCGAAGCGGCAGACCAGGTTCTTCCAGATGAAGTCCTTGACCTTTGCGTCTGTTATCTTCGCTAAGGGCTCGGCCTCCGCCTACTTAGTGAAGTAGTTGATGGCTACCACCACGAACTTGCACTGCCTCTTGCTCAGAAGTAGGGGGCCCAAATGGACTTGTGATTGTCGTCAGTTCTTCTGGTGGCTGTCTGGGCACTGTGGCGAAGCGCTGGCACTTGTCGCATTTCTTGGTGTACTCCTGGGCGTCTCTGACCATGTTTGGCCAGAAGTAGCCTTACCTGAGTGCCTTGTGGGCTAAGGAGCGGCCTCCGAAGTGGTTTTCGCAAACTCCTTCATGGATTTCCCGTAGGGCGTAGTCAGCTTCATCTGGGGAGAGGCATCGTAACAATGGCAAGGAATAGCCTTTCTTGTACAAGACGCCCTGTAGGATAAGGAATTTGGAGACTCTCATCTTGAGCTTCTTGGCTTCCAACGGGTCATCTGACAACGCACCAGGTATGCCCTTATTGGGGTCATCCTGTTCGATTCGGGAGATGCACAGTTGACGCTAAAGGCTTCCACGTCTAGCCTGCTTGACTCGAACTGGTGACTGATGAATGTTGGTTCTGGTGGGGCTTCTGAGGACGAGGCGAGCCTAGCAAGTGCATCTGCAGTTATATTGTCTTCCCTCGGGATGTGACAGATCTGAAAGTGATGGAACTTCGTAAACAAGGCTTGCACCATGGCAAGACACTCCTGCATTCTGGTTCCTTTCGCTTCGAACTCGCTCTTCACTTGGTTGACTATCAACTGAGAGTTACTATAAGTGATAAGGTGTTGGCCGGCTGTGGACCCCTTTGGGTTGGACTTACTAGATCTCTTTAAGTTGGGCTCTTAATTTAAACTGGGCTCACAACGTGGGTTGGACCCTTGGGCCTGACCCATCATATAGTACATCTATAAATTAAAAATACAGTGAAAATTTGATTCTCGTATTAATGTGTGCGGTGACTCAAATTTCATTTCATTTGGTGAATTGTGTTATAAGTGTGAAATTTAGATATTCAATTTTTTTTTTTTACTACAGAGTGTCGAGGCTTGTATCGACTACTCCTTCGAACTTAGCAACTGATCACTATGGTTTGAGGTTTAGATATTCATTAAATTTAATACTTATAACTAGATTCATTTCTTAAATATCACTCTTAGGAAATGAAAAACATTGGCATAACACGAACCCAAAAGTAATATTCAGAATTGGATCATAATCGGATTGAATGTTAGTATATCTATATTTCATGTATTTTATGAATTTGAATTTAAATTTTAAATTTAAATAATTAATTAAAAATATCAATCCATACTCAAATAAGGCCTAGTTGCAATTCTTTTGTACCCAATCGCATGTTGGATCATTAAATGGGCATGGCCGTCGAAGGCCCAACTTCTGGCCATTTGGAAAAGATTGAATAGTCCATCAAACAAGGTTTAGAAGGCAATATTCACTACAATAGTCACCTAGCCTTTGACAGTGTATTTATATACAAAAGTAATACGCTTTGCTAAGGCAAATATATAACAAATGAAACAGATTAATATGAAATACGAATAATATGTTCTTAACACAACAACCGGTTGATTTCATTCATTGAGCATACATGTGCCCAAAAATCAAGAGTCACGCCTTGCCCACGAACCAATCAAGCATGTTGAGGCAAACCCATATCATGCATTTTGAAGTCATGCAATAATATGAGTTTTTTTGCTGTGGGTACAATTTTTTAGACTTATTTGAGAAAAAAATGTATGGATAAGTTATTTACACTATTAAGTTCAATTTTAATAAAATATATTGTGTTTAAGTACAAAATTCAAATGAAATCAAAATTGTTTTACTTAAATATCTTCCCTTAAATTATGCATTCTTGATTGACAGTTTTATATTTAATTAAATATGTAAAGATTTCTTTAGACTCTCACTATCTCTCCCCTATTTTCTCTCCATCTCTCTCTCTTTCCCCATTACTTTCCCCATCTCTCCTCTATTTTCTCTCTATATCTATCATTGATAATTTATTTTTTTTTCTCAAATATGTAAAAATTTGATTTATTTTTTCATCTCTCTCTCCCCTATTTTTTTTTCTCTCTCTCTCTCCCCCTATTTTTTGTAACCATTTCTTTCTTTCTCTCTCTCTCTCCCTATTTTCTCTTTCTATTTATATCAACATTACAACAATACAATTACATTAATCAGTTACACTAATCAGTTATAATTGTCTTATAATATATCAAACAGTTACTTATGCATTCTAATAAAACCAAACAGTTACACCAAACAATTACACAAATTTATAATACCAACTCAATTTATCATTCAGTTGTTTACATAAACTAAATAGTTGCACTATTTAGCATCGCGACATTGTTACATCAATCATATATATCAAATTTAGTATAATGGTAAAGTCTTTTGTGTAATGATAAACTCAATTTGATGTATATAATTGGTGTAACCATATCGTGATACTAAATAGTGTAACTCTTTGATTTATGTAAATAACAAAATGACAAATTGGATTGGTGTTATAATTTCATATAATTGTTTAGTGTAACTGTTTAGTTTATTAAAACACATGAGTAACTGTTTAGTGTATTATAGAGTAATTGTAACCAATTGGTGTAACTGATTAATGTAATTGTGTTGTGTAACGTTGATATAAGGAGATAGAATAAGGAAATAAGGGGAGAGGGAGAGAAAAAAATAGGGGGAGAGAGAGATGAAAAAATTAAATCAAATTTTTACCTATTTAAAAAAAAATTATCAATATGAGAGAAAGAGAAAGAGAGAGAGAGAGAGAAATAGGTAGAGAGAAAATAGAGAAGAGAGAGTGTCAGAGTAATGGAGAGAGAGAAGGAGAGAGAGTAATGGAATAATAAATACCATTTTAGTATTTTTTCAAAAAAATGCACTTAAGGCCAAATAAGTTTTCTTAATGTAGTTTTTTTTTTCCTTAATGTAGTTTAGCTCAAATAAGTCTAAATTTTTGTACCAGCTTCCAAATTACCCCAATAATATTGTCTTAATTGAGTCCACTGCATACTACCATTTTCAGCGGTGTGTAAGCCTGTCAAAGTTCGATACAATACCATAAACCGACACGAATCGACAGGAATTAAGCGGGTTTGAGTGAGACCTTAACGAGTTTGGGTGGTAAACAAGTTGACTTGTCAGATATGTTTAATAAACAGATTGACCTGTCAGATACGTTTAATAAACATGTCATGTTTGGGTGAGACCTGTCAACCCGTTTAAATAAAATTAATATAATAATAAATTAATAATTATTTTAAAAAATTAGCCAAAATTTGTTTTTTAGTGACAATCACAGAAAATATATAAGCGATCTAAAATTGTTAGTTTTATAAAGTTATGTAGCATTTTTAAACAAACAGGTAAATTGATCTAACAGGTGGTTTACATGTTAACCCGACCCTACCCAACACGACTCATTTAAAACTAAACGAGTTAAACGAGTCGTGTCGTGTTACTCGTTTATTAAATAATTCGTATTCGTGTTGAGGTTTTTCACCCGTTTATTAAACGTGTCGTGTATGAGTTTACATGTTTTTCACTCATCACCTGTTTAACTCGACACGTAACCGTTTAATCGGACACCATTGACACCTCTAGTCGTTTGGTCTTTCATTGCTACGGGTCCCCACAATTTTTGAGTTCCCTCATCCGCCTTGCGTTGCCGTGCCCTGCCTTGCCCGTAACAAGTACCTTGTTGCATGCCTTGTCCAACGGTGCCAAGACTTGGGGCATAATGCCTAGAACTTCTAACTATCGGTGAGAAGACCGCAACTATCGGTCAAGACTCGGACATACTTTGTGTAGATCAGACATTTCCACCTAAGACTCTTTCAACTGTGTCAATTGCTCAACATATTTATGTGCTTTTGCAAATCGCTGTGCGTAAATATTACAGTTAGTTCTAAAATTTTGTCTTTTATTTTAAAATGGTTCCTGAACTTTCAATGTATCAATTTAGTCTCCAAAAGATTAATTTCGTATCAATTAAGTTGTTTCTGTTAATTTTTAAATATCAGGAGACATTATCGGAGAGTTTAAACAAATATCGTGATAATTTACCCTAAATGATTTTTATTTATTCGACGTTATTCAATCCATAATGAAGGTGTAAAACTTTGAAATCTTCGTGGTCAAGAGTCAACTGTAGAAAGAACACGCAAGAGTATAAGTTGCTAAATATTATAATTAATGACGGTGAAAAACTTTGAAACCTCTGTGGTCAAGAGTCAACTGTAGAAAGAACATGCAACGGTATAAGTTGCTAAATATTACAATTGATTCCTAAATTTTGCCTCTAATTTTAATGTAGTCCCTGAACTTTTAATTGTTCAAATTTAGTCACTCAACTATCAATTTTGTCTCAATTAAAACCATTCAATTCATTTCCAATGGTAGATCAACCGGAGACTAGCCCAATTTGATCCATTTCAAGCGGTAAATCACATGTTTCCATTTTGATGTAATGGTGGAAATAGACATAAGGACTTAATTTAAATAAAGTTGATAGTTGAGCAATTAAATTAGGACAATTGAAAGTTAGGTACTAAATTAAAAATGGAGACAAAGTTTAGGGGACAACTATGATATTTACCCTATATATTTCCATTGATAATGAAATGTTTCTACTATGTGTGACACAATACTAAATGTTTTATTCTTTTTAAAATACTAGTGAGGTGTGGTATTAGAGCCAATTTTTATTAGACAAGAAAATTTTCTAAACTAAAGTGAATGCATTTTAGTATACAGTAACCATCCCTCGACCTAGCTAGTTCACTATCCAATTGACTACGTCTTCTCTCTAGAGAAATATTCACATTCGACCCAATTTCAGTGACGATTTGAATTTGCTTCCCAACAAAATCGGTCACCTCAACTGCGACCCAAGCGTTAAATCAATTTTCTCAATTTGATGGAGTATTCCCAACGAAATCGGTCACTTCGACTACGACCCAAGCATTAAATCAATTTTCTCAATTTGATGGAGTACAAATAAATATTCTAATGTATCATATACACGTTAGTTTTGATTGGTACTACACAATAGATGTCCCACCATTGTTACTTTTAACAAATGGAGACGGAGCTAGAATAATGTATTATTATATTTTAAAAAAAGTATTAAAAAAATGCAAAGAATAACAACCCCTTATAAATTTTGTTAATTATTAATTTCGCTTTGGAATCTCACGTTGGAACAATACGTAAATGATTGAACAAGTGCTTGTGCAAGGCATCAGATCGACTGCCTCATAAGATGAAGTCTTCTTCCCAACGACTTTACTTCAAATTCGGTTTAGTGTGAATGTCACACCCCCACCCCGGATCACATAGGGTGGGCGGCGGACCGGCCACCAAGGCCTTAACCAACCATACCTGTGCATAATAAATACAAAATACAGCGGAAGACAAATAATAAAGTGATCCATTCCACCGATCTAATGAATACCAGAGGAATAAACTAACATCACCGACATTATTATTAAACCCATGTAAAGCAATAATTAATCCATAAGGTTCACTACTCTAAACATAAGCAACATTGTTCACAAAACAATTGAATACTTGTCTCAAAACTATAAAAGACATTTATTCCTGAAGACCTATGATAAAATAAATCTTCTATTCTTCTAATCCCTTGTCTATCCGAGGACTTACTCCTCTCCCTGATCCTCACCTGAAAAATGTTAAATGTTTGGGTGAGCACAAATGCCCGTGAATAGCAACCACCTCTAATGAGGTGTGAAAATAAATCCCACAGTTATATATGAAAATAAATTTTGATATACACATAAGTACAACAGCTGTACCCCAACCCTTCCCACATAATCATTTAAAACAAAAATGTTCTCATGATCACTAATAACTTTATAAATGAAAAGATATTTATAATTCAAAAACACTCACCCACACATTCAGTTCTAAATACATCTGTCAAATCATGTTTGTTACCACTAGCCTGGTAACTGGCCCCGTCTCTTGTCATCACTAGCCTGATGACTGGCCCCGTCTCTTGTTACCACTAGCCTGGTAACTGGCCCCATCTCTTGTCATCACTAGCCTGATGACTGGCCCCTATGTGCACATCCCTATACCGACCACGCCGGTATACAATCTCGTTACCATTTAGACCTGGTAACCCAGTCCCCGTCTCATAAACATGATTTTCACACACACACCAAAACTGTAGTTTCAGTCCCAACACACACAAAACTTTCCTTTCATCACCAAAACAATGATATAAAATCATCCCACAAATTTCTCAAAATTCACATGTATAACAGTTCACATTTGCAAAATATTTAATTGCAACCCCAAACATCAACACATATATCATACATATGAAAAATTCACACACACGCACCCACACATTTAATATAGAAAATTCTCCCAAAAGAAGTAGTAAACTACTCACCTTGATTTCCAAAATCCAATTCAAAGCACTCTTTCTCAATTTCAATGCAATCACCACCTAATCCAAAATAACAGATAACAATCAAGCTCTATTCCTAACTTCGTCGTTTCGCGATTTTATATTTAATTTTTATACCTCCTACCCCTTGATATATACTTAGTATATCTTTTACTTATAAATATCCTTTCCAATATGAGGTAATAGGGTATAGAAGCATTCTGGGCTGTTTAGAAAAAGTTTCTAAAGTTTTGGGGTCAAATCATAATTTTTGTAACTTTTGGGGTCAAAGTGTAATTTTCTTAAAAACGAATTTTTCTATTTTCGAGGCTGCCACAAAATTTTCAGAATAGTGCTTAAGGTTATAGAGACCCATTTTTCAATAATACAACCTCAATTTGACTTATTAGAGTAACCGTTGATTATTTAAATACTTAATCGAAACTTATAGGGGTCGTTTCAAAATTTCAGAAGTTTTTCAAGACTCGGGGACTGTTTTGAAATGATCATATTTGTTTCAAATATATTTCAAATATATTGAGTCAGTTCTATAAATTACCAAGTTCCATGGTAGTCAAAAATTGAGTTTATAAAAGTATAGGGATCAAAATACAACTACTTAAAACTAAGGGGAGCTTTCTGTAGTTCTAAAGAATTCCATCTTCTTCACCAACGTAAGTTGCAGGTTCTGCAACTTTTCTTCTTCTTCCCTTTTTGTTTTCTTTTTGCTTTGTAAGACATTAAATAAATTCTTTAAAGGCCTCAAAACAATAAATCTATACTAAGTCTCAAAACACTTAACTTAACAACTTCCAATAAAACTCATTTATACATTTATCACTATTCTTCACCATGAACATATATATATTCTTTATCACTATTTATGATAACCTTAATACTATGTAATTGAATAACTTACAAACCTACCAATAATTAATGAATTCATACCTTAAATGAGTCCAAATCTCTTCTTCTTCTTTTTCCTTCTTCTTTTTTTTCTTCCTTCTTTCTCTTCCTTTTTCTTTACTTGAAACTCTAGCCTCTCCCTCATTTTTCTTATTCAACGTATGTATAGGTGTTGGGAAGAGAATATATGTATATATATATATCTATACATATATATATGAAGAGTTTGACTTATCCCACAATACTACCATATTTAAAATCACATGTATAAGAGTCCTAATAGGTCTCTCTAGGATAAGACTTTTATTAGAGACATATTAGTCTTCTTTAATTATTTTTATCCTTATATATATATAATTACTCCTAGGTAACCAATGCACCAAAATAAAATAATAATTTTTTTTTTTCGGGTAATTACAGTGAAGCCTCAAATTAGAATCCTTAAACTGAGCCAAAGCCGCGCCGCAGCTATCGCGCTTTTTTTTTTTTCAACGGTTAGGGGTGTTCGGATCAGTTTACGCATACTTCGATTAATCTCTTCCTCGGTCAGGTCAAAGGCAAGTTATTTACGTCAGGACTAAGATATTCATGAGGGATAAATCTCTCATGACCTGATTCTAAGGGATTACTAAGATTTAAGCTCAAGACTTTAGAGTTTACAACTTGTCTCTATTATCACTTGAACTATTCTTATCGTACCTTAGTGTGAACAGTAGGCAGACGAAAATGACATTAGCTCTTTTATATATATAGAATAGTAGGGGGACGAAAATGACATTCCCACTTATATATATATAAAAAACACATTAATAATTGTTGCCGGCCAGTATTTGTTTTTTTTTTGGGGGTGGGGGGGGGGGGGGGGGGGGGGAAGTTAGTATTTGTTTTGTTTGATGTGTCGCACCAAAATTTATAATTTCTTTGGGTCAAATTCCAACTAAAGAGGTCACGTTTCGGCCAAAAAAATTTAAGATTAATATTAAAAGTCTGCATCGTCTCTAAACAACTTCATTTTATTATAAAGTCATCAGATTGAATTATAACTTATCATTATTTTATAGTAGCTTCAAAGCGATACTTTCAGTACCGTAAACCATGCTTGCCAAATAATTATACAGTTGATCATCCTTCACCAGCCTATATGTGATAGAAAGTGTCAGACTGATATTTGAAAGAAACGATACAGATCTAGTTACAGTATTGATTTCAGAATCTGTATATTTTGTGATAATTAAGTTGAGTATTGTCCACACCATAACAATGAGTTGGAGTTGGAAACTGCTTTTCTTCATTTGTCATATCCTCATAAACTTTGTTGGCCTCACCATTGCTCAGCCTGTTTTCCTACTCACCTTCTGTCAAGAAAACATTGGTAATTACACTAGCAAGTAACAGCATATATGAGGAAAATCTCAAGACCCTCCTCTTCTCCCTCTAGGAGTAATATTGACAGTTATGGTATTTACAACGCCTCTGTCAGTCAAAACTCCGATCGAGTCAACGCCATCGTGCTCTGTCGAGGAGATGTTGAGCTTGATATTTGTCGTACTTGTGTAAATGACTCTGCTTATAACATCTTACAACGTTGTCCAAACTATAAAGAGGCAATTGGAGGGTACGATTATTGTATGTTAAGGTACTCGAATCGCTCCATATTTGGTACTCTTCAAATCAATCCGGCTGCACTGTATCCAAACGATAATTATATCTCGAGCCCGGTTCATTTTAATCAAGCATTGAAGAATTTGCTGGACAACCTATGGAAGCGAGCAGCGTCGGGTGATTCTAGGCGGAATTTCGCCACAGGGAACACGTGTGGCCCTGACTTTCAAACTATATACATGCTTTCGCAGTGCACGCCTGATTTGTCTGAGTGGCAATGTAACGAATACTTAGATGGGGCTGCCGGGCAAATACCACCATGTTGTGATGGGAAAATAGGTGGGAGCGTAATAAGACCTAGCTGTAACCTTAGGTTTGAGATCAATCATTTCTATAACGACACTCTTAGCGATGCACTTGTGCCACCTAAAGGTATGATTTTTGTTGTTTTCGTTGCTCGTTTGGTATAATGAAAAAGGAGATGGAGGGTTTATCTTTCTTCATATAATATGTCTTTTCTTCGTAGAAGAAAACGTATCTCTTCTACTTTTTATTCATTTTACCAAAAGGATGATCATATTGAATTGTTGAACGATCACCATCTAATACATAGAACCATTTCGTCTTTACCATTTTGAAGCACTTTGTTTTGAAAATTCTATTCATAACATGTCTTTTCTTCGTAAAAAAAACGTATCTCACCTACTTTTTTATCCGTTTTACCAAAAGGACGATTAAATTGAATTGTCAAAGGATCACTATGTACTACATAGAACCATTTCCTCTTTACCTTTTGAAGTACTTCGTTTTGAAAATATTGTGCCTGGTTAATCATGAAAAAAAGCTTGAGTTAAGGCGCAATCGGGCTGAAGAAAAGATCAAATTCATTTCTTACCTTTTCTATGATTGTTAACATCACTACCTTTTTATTGCTATCTCTAGTTCATTTCTGAATAATTATATGCTACATTTTGAGTTTTTTCCTTCAACTTTTCACATTTTTGTGAACCTAAAAGTAATTTTTTTTTTTTGAGATTATTGAAAATAAAATTAATTAAAAGAATTACACTCCCCCCATCTTTCTCTCTCTCTCTCTCTCAGCCTTCCCTGGTCACCAGCTAGAGTATATTACCTCCAGGAAATGGTTTTTGTACCTAATTTAATGACTTTATTTGGTGACATGATGGACCATAGTCATTGAATTGATAGTGGGTTCTAACTAATAGTAGAGTCTACTGTCAATCTAATGATAAAGAATAATAAGGTCACTAAATAAGGTTCATGTAGCATTCCCCTATTAACTCCTGAGCCCAACATTTCCTACCTGGGCGGGGGTTTGGGTAGGGGGGACTAGGGTGGGGTGAAAAGAAGTCCGATAAATGTAGAAAAGAAAAAAAATTCAAAAAGTGAGAACAATAATATTGGTCTAATTATCTGACAAGCTATTATAAGAGGTTTTCTATAATTTTTGAAATGACAAGGAATAAAACATATTTTAAGTATACTTCTAGGGATGTCAGTGACATTTTGATTATAATGGATAAATCTACCTTCCTTTGTGACATGTATATCGATAAAGTTTTTTCTTTTTTCTTTTTTTGGGTAAGTACCACAACAGTAAGTTTGCTATAATGTAATCAAAACCATATTTCTATTTTTTGCAGGAAAAAACAATAACAAAACTCAGACGGTAATTATTGTTGTCCCTTCAATTGTCGCCATAGTAATTCTTGTCGTTTGCATTCTCATCTTTCGAAGAAAGAGGAAGCATACAAAGCTAAAGGCGGAAATTGAAAGCAAGTTCAAAATGATTTTTCATGGTCTATATAATACTTATGCTTAACTTGTTACAGTACTAAATAATACACTGATTTTTTTTTTTGGGGGGGGGGGGGGGGGGGGGTTCTACTAATATTACAGTGAGAAACATGATCTTTTGCAGTCTTTGCAATTATAATCTCAATTAAATATGACTCTAACTTCATAACCCGTATGAAACCAAATGTGTTTGTGGCACGGTGGTTAGAATGCTGGCATTCAGTAAAGGAAGGGATGGATTGGGGTGTTAGTCCGATCTTGTAGAGCCATCTTTGTATTGTGTCAGTTTTAGCATGTCAAATTCGGATCGGGTCATTTTAATTTGGTGTCGTGTTCATGTTAAACACGGTTTGGTAAAAAAATAATTAATTCTAAAATAATTCACACAGTACTACACGAAGAAAAAAAAAAAAAGTACTCATTTTTTTTCTTATAAGACCAACTACACCAATTATTCTAATCTGTTCAATTACATTTTTGTTTTAATGAACCATGTCATTTGTTGGGTTTATGTTGTGTTCGTGTTGATAGTTAAAATTGAAACAATGGCTAATGATTGAAAAAAAAACTTAGACATTAGAGGAAAAGTATGATTTTATGTTTGCTAAGATTGAAATGTATTGTTATATATAGCTCTATGCCACTCTTATTTGTTTAAGCACTATATTTATTTCCACTTGTTTTTATGAAGCTATGGATGAAATCAGCTGCATAGAATCCTTGCAACATGACTTTGGTACTATAAAGGTTGCCACAGATAACTTATCTGATAGTAACAAGCTTGAACAAGGTGGATTTGGAGTTGTTTACAGGGTAAGTACTTACCTAGCTAGTAACAAGGTTGGCGGGGCAGATTGTGTATGTGTATTATCTTTGGCACTCTTTCCACAAAGTTCATGTGCTGCCCTTAGATTCGAATCCACAACCTTATGTTTCATTTGGTAGGAAGTATGGAAAGTAAATGAGATGAAAATTAGAGATGATACGTTTTCTATCATTCAAGAAAGGAAAATAGAAATAATACATTTTTCTTCCTTCGTATTTGGTAGGATGGATGAAAAATAGAAATGATTAATTTTTTTTATGTTTGGTATTAATGAAAAAATAAAATTATGAAAAAATATACATACATAATATATAATTGATAAATATAATATATGTATATATCAAATGATATATAGATAAATAACATACATTTCAACACACATAATTAACTTTTCATCCACTTTCCTCCTAATTTTGGAGGGATTGATTTTAGTGAGTTGGAAGAAAAGTTAATCCATCCACTTTTCCATCCTTCTTATTTTCCTTCTGTACCAAACATGATGTTTTATCTATCCCTCCAACTTTTCATCTCTCCAACTTTCCATTCTTCCATTTTTTTTTCCGGACCAAATGGAGCATTAGTATTGTTGGAACATTCTCATAAAATCTGTCAAGTCGGTCACATAAAGAGGTTGTTTCCCTTGAAAAAACTAATTTATTGCTATTGATTGTAATATTTCTCCAGGAAAGACTTCCAAATGGAAAAGAAATAGCTGTTAAGAGGTTATCGGTGAATTCTAGACAAGGACAAGGTGAACTAGAATTTAAGAATGAAGTCTTGCTGGTGGCGAAGCTTCAACATAGGAATTTGGTTAGGCTCCTAGGTTTTTGCGTTGAAGGAATAGAAAGGCTTCTCTTATATGAGTTTGTTGCCAATGCAAGTCTCGATAAGTTCATATTCGATATGATAGCAGCATTATTATTACCACAAACTTATTTTGTTAGAGTAAAGCAAAAAACTGAGATTCATATGTATATTATTGTTTTTTGAAAATTTTTTATGGAGCTCAGACTAACCATATTTGTGGCTGGGTTTGTAGATCCAGCCAAACAAGCATTTTTGGATTGGGATAGGCGCTACAAAACCATAGAAGGCGTTGCTAGGGGGCTTCTTTATCTTCATGAAGATTCTTGACTTCGGATCATTCATCGTGATCTAAAAGCTAGTAATGTTCTCTTAGATGACGAGATGAACCCAAAAATCTCAGATTTTGGGATGGCAAAGCTATTTGTTCTCGATGAAACTCACGGAGATACGAGTAGGATTGTGGGAACCTAGTAAGTGCACACACACACACACACACATACACACACACACACACATATATATATATGTATATATATTCCTTCACCAAATCAAGTATCAGAATATAAATCTTGATTAGTATTTGTTCTTTTAGATGACTTAATACTTGCAGTGGTTATATGGCGCTAGAATATGCTATGCACGGAAAATTTTCAGTTAACTCAGATGTCATTAGCTTTGGTGTGTTAGTTCTAGAAATTCTAAGCGGTCAAAAGAACAACAATTTTCGAAACGGAGAGAATGTTGAGGACCTTCTAAGCTATGTAAGTACGAAAAAGTATGACACATCACATACTTAGATATATACTAGCCTCTTAAAGGTTTGTCATGGGCAAGGCATACAAGCAAATATATATTCCAATGCAAGCTTCTAACTCTACATATTGCATTCTTGTAGGCTTGGAAAAATTGGCAGGAAGGAGCGACTTCAAGTCTAATACATCCTTCTTTGAGGGCTAGTGCTCGTTTAGTACAAGACATGAATAGATGTATTCATATTGGATTGCTATGTGTACAGGAAAATGTGGCAGATAGACCAACCATAGCTTCAGTTGTTCTCATGCTCAGTAGTTTTTCTCTCACTCCTTGTACCTTCCAAGTCGGCGTTTTTTATGCATGGTAGCAATGATCCCAAAGTAGTGATGACTGAATCAAGTCAATTAGAGAATAAATCTAGTCATTGGTCAGTGAACGGAACTTCAATTACTGATTTATATCCTCGATAGTGTTTCAAGTTACCCAATTATATTGATAAGCATGGTGACAATGTTTTTGTTATTTGTTTTGTATCGGAGAATTTGCAAGTAGGGTTGAAAAATAATCAAATGACCTTGGTCTGAGTTATTAGTATGATACGTTGTAATATTCTGTGTACATTAATTTTTGTTCCTACATTTATTCTTTCCGCCAGATTGTATCAAACACTTTTAACATTCTCTAGTTTTTTTTTTATTTTCTTACCGTCTATTTTCCACACTATCCATTATACAATTCGAACTTAATATGACACTGATGATACCTAGAAGGAATTTAATTAAGTATGAGCTCGGGAAATGAGGTCTGATACAAAGGTCAAGCGAGTCATCCAGAGCTCGGTTGTCCTGACCTCGAGCTCGCCACAAATGAAGCAGAGTAGGAAACATGAAGGAGACAGCTGGCAATCAGTAGGTTCCCCCAAATCAAGGGAACGCTATAATCAAGGCTCCAAACTCTCAACTGACCAAGAATCCTCTCCCGAAAATTAAGCAAGATCTCACGAATTGAAGGCTGGGATCTCGGGATAGATCCCTAAGAGATAGGAATTGAACTATAAATATTGTACAGTGCCTCCATTTAAGGAAGAACCCTAACGGTAGCAAAAATTCTCTGCTAGTTTTATTCACCATCAATAAAGTGAAAGGAGCAAGAGACTCCATTAAAGAATGGATTAGCCGAGCTCCCGAGCTGGTGAACCACTGTACTTTCGTTGTGCAAATTATCAGTTTCCCATAGAACTCTCATTTCAGTATTTACGAGTCTAGTAGTATAGATCCTAAGTCTAACCGAACAATCACATCATCTGCTCAATCACGCTTGTATTCACACCATCAGTTTGGCGCCGTCTATGAGAACGATTGTTCTTATTTACAAGTACGCTGGTTTTTCTAGCAACTGATGGTCTCCACACGTAACATGAGCAGAAGCCAGATGAATCCTCCACGGGTACATAACCACCAGGATGTCACTAACAGCAGGCAACACGAAAATCTTCGAGATTTCTTCCCTGCTGCTGAAACCAATCCCCCTGGGACAGTTCCCCAAACGAACAACAAAATGGAGGCACTTCGCTTAGCCAATCAACGTCTGTTCCAGCAGAACGAAGAACTTTTGAAGCTTCTGCAAGGCCCGCAGCAGGCGAGACCCGCTCAAGGAGATCCCCCGCAAAGCGAGCACCAACACCTCGATCTCCTCAATGAAGACAACGAAAAGGGGGAGAATAGCCAACCCAGGGGGGCGGCTCCCCACCAAAATGGTGATAATGAAGAGGTGTAGAGTCAAAACGATAGGGGAGAGAAAAATGATTTCTTTCTTTTCCAACAGGAAAGAAGGGAGCAGTACTGGGAACAACGCTTCAGAGGCATCCAACAGGAGCTCAGTCACATGAAAGAGGTTGTGAGGGGAAGGACCCAAGTAACAATGGACGCTCTAGTGCAGCAGACTGAATCCCCATTCACTGCTGGAGTGCTGCACTTTTCCTTCCCCCCAAAGTTCAGAATGCCCCAAGTGGAGGCCTTTGATGGGACAAGGGATCCTATGGATCATCTAAATACCTACAAGAACTAGATGGAATTGCATGGATACCAAGATCCTGTGCAATGTCGAGCCTTCGCCATCACGCTGAAGGGTTCAGCTTTAGCATGGTTCAACAGACTTCCCCCTGCATCAATCTCCTCCTTTAAGGAGCTCTCCATATCATTCGTGTCTCACTTCATAGGAGCTTGAACCTACCGAAAATTGAGTTACCACCTGCTGAATGTGAAACAGGGACCTAACGAAAACTTGCGGTCTTATGTCCAAAGGTTCAATTTAGAATCCCTTAAGGTGGACGTCCAAGATGAGAAATTCGCCATCACTGCTTTCATTGCTAGATTAGGGGTGCAGTCGAAGGACTTGATGTTCTCTATTTCAAAGAACCCGCAAGCAAGCATGACAGAGGTGTTAGCCAAAGCAGAAAAGTATATTAATGGTGAAGAAGCCCTCCTCTCAAAGGTAGGGAGCTCTTCCTCGCAGAAGGAAAAGATAAAGGAAGAAAGGAAGGGAGACCGAAGTCCCACGAAGGAAAGAGGACGAGAGAGGTCCCAAGGAGAGACAGAGATCGTTCCCCTAAAAGGAGGGGGGATGTCAGAGATCGCTTAGGTCCTCCCTAACCAGAGTTACAACCAAGGAATGCACCTTGGCAGCTCACTCCTCTTACTGCCTCGATATCGCAAATCCTGTATGAGGTACAGAATGAGAAGTTCCTCAAGTGGCCACAACGAATGAAGGCGGATCCTGCAAAGAGAGATCCCACCAAGTATTGTGAATATCATAGGGATCATGGCCATCACACCGGCGATTGCATCCAGTTAAAGAAAGAGATCGAGTTCCTGGTCCAGCGAGGATAGCTGAGGCGTTTCGTAGCCAACGATAATCAAAATCGAGCTTAACCACCCCCAGCACCTCAGCAGCAAGCCCCCGCGCAACATCAGCAATCTCTAGGGGAGATCAGAGTGATATCCGAAGGATTTGCTAGAGGTGGAGAATCCAGCACAGCCAGGAAGGCTCATCTACGCAGAATTAGAACTAATGAGGCACTAGAGGTGCAAACCGTGTCCAAGGTACCACGACTAAGCACGGCCATCACTTTCTCAGATTCAGACCTAGAAGGCTGTCAACATCCCCACGATGACCCCTTGGTGGTAAGAGTTGTCGTTGCCAACAGAATTGTCCACCGAGTTCTGATCGACAATGGGAGCTCAACGGACATTATTTTCGCACCAACATTCGACAAAATGGGAATAGGTAGAGAGAAGCTTGAGCCAATAAACACCCACTTGTTAGGATTCTCAGGAGAGAAGGTGCTACCCTTAGGATCGGTACAACTTGTGCTCACAATGGGCGATCCTCCCTGTCAGGCCACTACTACTGTGAAATTCTTGGTGGTTGATGCGCCCTCGGCGTACAATATGTTGCTTGGAAGACCTTCCCTCAACGCAATGAGGGCTATACCATCTGCCTATCACTTGGTTATGAAGTTTCCTACATAAAATGGAGTTAGAGTTGGAGTGGTCCGAGGAGACCAGCGAGTAGCACGAGAATGTTACATGGTATCTATCAAAGAGAAAAGAAGTCAAAAATATTCAACTGGACGAGCTCAACATGAGGGACGAATTAGATACCAGACCCATGCCGTTAGAAGAACTGGAGCCCGTCCAGCTCGACGAAGAGCCAGAGCACCTAGTATACGTGGGATCAAAGTTGAGCAGAGAAATCAAAGACCTCTTGATTCAGTTCCTGAGGAGAAACGTGAAAGTCTTTGCATGGAAACAAGAGGACATGAAAGGAATCGACCATTCGGTCATTACTCACAGGCTTAGTGTAAGTCCTGCCTGCGAGCCTATTAAACAGAAGAGGAGAAGTTTCGCCCCAGAACGCCAAAAAGCCATTAATGAGGAGGTCAACAAGCTTCTGCATGCCAAGGCCATTAGAGAAGTGGACTACCCAGCTTGGCTAGCCAATGTGGTTCTCGTCAAGAAGACCAATGGTAAATGACGTCTCTGCATCAATTTTACTGACCTCAACCGCGTCTGTCCCAAAGACAACTTCCCTCTACCCCGGATAGATTTGATTATAGATGCCACCGTTGGACACGAGCTCCTCAGCTTCATGGACACCTTCTCTGGATACAACCAGATTAGAATGGATCCCAATGACCAAGAGAAGACCGCCTTTGTGACAGAGCAAGGAACGTATTGCTATCAGGTTATGCCTTTTGGGTTGAAGAATGTTGGGGCTACTTACCAGCGACTGGTAAACCGAATGTTTCAAAAACAGATTGGGACGACCATGAAAGTCTACATTGATGATATGTTGGTCAAGTCATTAAAGGCAGAACTCCACATAGAACATCTAGCAGAATCATTCCAGGTCCTTAACGAGTATAGAATGAAGCTCAACCCTACCAAGTGTGCTTTTGGGGTATCTGCGGGAAAATTCCTAGGCTTCATAGTCAATAGCAGAGGAATTGAAGCCAACCCAGAGAAAGTAAAGGCAGTAATGGACATGCAACCGCCATCCAATACAAGGGAGATTCAGCGTCTAACAGGGAGAATAGCAGCGTTGAGTCGTTTCGTGTCCAGATCAAGTGATAAGTGTCAACCCTTCTTTCGAATCTTAAAAAGGGCATTCCAGTGGGATACTCAATGTGAAGAGGCGTTCAAAGCCCTGAAGGACTATTTAAGCTCCCCTCCCGTATTGGTAAGCCCCTTAGAAAGGGAAGTACTTACTCTCAGATTTCTCAACTAGCGCAGCACTAGTAAGAGAGCGAGACAGAGCTCAGCAACCAGTCTATTACTGTAGCAGAGCTCTGAGGGGGGCGGAGGAGAGATATCCAAAAATGGAGAAGATCATCTTGGCTTTAGTCATAACTGCTAGAAGACTTAGACCATACTTCCAAGCTCATACCATTGAGGTTCCAACAGATCAACCGATGAAACAAGTGCTGCATAAGCCAGAATCTTCAGGGAGATTAGTTAAATGGGCTATCGAGCTCAACGAGTTCGACATCAGATACAAGCCCAGAACAGCAATCAAAGGGCAGATCCTGGTAGATTTTATCGCAGAATTCACATCAGAAACACAGGCGGAAGCAACATAGTTGGTACTCGATCTCCCTACATGGAAGCTTTCAGTAGATGGAGCCGCCAACGCTCAAGGGAGTGGTGCTGGGCTGATTCTAACCTCACCAGATGGAATAGATGTGGAGTACGCTCGTAAGTTTGGGTTTAAGGCTTCAAACAATGAAGCCGAATATGAAGCTGTCATTGCTGGACTAAACCTCGCACTCTCAATGGAGGCAGAGCAGCTTGAGATCTGTAGTGACTCCCAACTCGTGGTGAAGCAGATAGAGGAGTCTTATGAGGCCAAGGGCGAGAAGATGGCCATTTACCTTAGGAAAGTGCAAGAATTAATTAGGAAATTTGTGCAGGTGAAAATCAGACATGTTCCTAGAGCTGAGAACTCGCGAGCAGATGCATTGGCGACACTGGCAACAGCCTCGCAGGAAAACTTGGATAGGCTAATTCTGGTGAAACACTTAGCAGAGCTATCTGTGAGTACTGAGGAGGGAGAAGTGCTCCTTGTTTTGGCCTCTTCAAGCTGGATGGACCCCATCCAAGGGTATCTTCAAAATGGAGCCTTGCCAGAAGATCCCAAAGAAGCCGCAAAGCTAAGAACCAGATCGGCCAGATTCTCTATTCTGCAGGGGAATTTGTATAAACGAGGTTTTTCGGAGCCTCTCCTCAAATGTGTGGAAAATGAGGACGCCAACTACATACTCAAAAAAATTCACGAGGGAATCTGCGGAAACCATATTGGAGCTCGGGCGCTGGCAAGGAAAGCCTTAAGACAAGGATATTATTGGCCCACCATGCTCAGAGACGTCATGGACCTAGTCACGAAGTGTAAAATCTGCCAGCTGCATGCCAACGTCTCCCATTGTCCGTCGGAGCTCCTAACATCAGTAGTGAGCCCCTGGTCATTCCAACAATGAGGTCTCGACATCCTTAGACCCTTGCCCGTGAGAGTGGGACAATGTAAGTTCGCCATCATAGGGGTGAATTATTTCTCCAAAGGGGCGGAAATGGAACCCTTGACAACGATCACAGAACAAAAAGTACAGAATTTCACATGGAAGTCTATAATATGCAGGTTTGGAATCCCCAGGGCTGTCGTCTCTGACAATGGGAAGCAATTTGACAATCCTAAGTTCAAAAAATTTTGCGCTGAGCTAGGAATAAAGAACTATTTCTCGGCTCCAGCCCACCCGCAATCTAACGGGCAAGCAGAGGTCACCATTCGAACTATAAAGACAGCTTTAAAAACTAAGCTAGAGGCCCTAAAAGGGAAGTGGGTGGAGCACGTCCCAGAAGTACTATGGGCCTACAGGACAACTGCTAGGACAGCGACCCAGGAAACGCCATTTGCTTTGGCTTTTGGAACTGAAGCAGTGGCACCTGTCGAAATTGGGCTCCTATCCCCCAGGGCCGAATTCGCAGAGTCTGAACACAATGACGAGTCACTTTTGTTGAACCTTGATTTCTTGGACGAAAAAAGAAACGAAGCCCTGCAGCGTATCAAGAATTACCAGAGAAGGGTGGCAAGATACTACGACAGGAAGGTCAGACACAGAAGTTTTAAAGTAGGAGATCTAGTGCTTAGGAAGCTTCTGCTTGCAAGGAAAGACCCCACTCACGGGAATTTGGGGCCCAATTGGGAGGGCCCTTACATCATCTCAAGGGTGGTCAGACCTGGAAACTACGAGTTACAAACAGAAGAAGGGAAGATCCTGCCTCATACTTGGAATGCAGAGCATCTCAAAAGGTTTTTTTAGTGAATTTCTTTTGTAATAAGACTATTCTCAATAAAACGGTAAGGTTTTTCCTATATGACTGCCTGAACTAGCTAAAAAACTAACGATGGACTCTTCATCTCATAAAATTTGAGATAAGCTCTTCAGCTCATAGATCTAAGATAAGCTCTTTAGCTCATAAAAACTAAGATGAGCTCTTTAGTTCATAAAATTTGAGATGAGCTCTTCAGCTCATGAATCTAAGATGAATTCTTTAGCTCATAAAAACTAAGATGAGCTCTTCAGCTCATAAAATTTGAGATGAACTCTTCAGCTTATAAGAGTCAGAGATGAGCTCCTCAGCTCATATAAATCAAGGTGATCTCGTCAGCTCATAAATGAGCTCATTCAGAGGGACTTACCAGTCTGTAAAAGCAAGTAAACTCAAAGGATCGCAGGATACAACTATAAATCGCATAGCCGCAAAAATAGATCTGTATTTCAAGTTTTCAGAAAGTACGAAAATGAGAAGTCATCACAAGAAACATACAAAAAAAAGTCATAAAAGTCCTCTGAGTGAAGCAAAACATATGGAAAGAAAGCGGAAACTTCTAGCTCTCCCCAAGTCGCCTAGTTAACTCGGCGACCTCTTTCCTTAAGCGAGCATTCTCCTCTTTCAGCTCATCTCTCTCCTTCTCTGTCTCCGAAAGCAGCTTCAAGAGTTTCTAACCAGCGGAAGAAAACAAAACTGCCCCAAGTGAAGACCCGGAGGAGGCAAAAGAAGGGCTGCTCGAGGCACCACTCCTCCTACGCTTCTTGGAGGTTGTCCCAACATCCTCGTCCTCATCTGATTCGGAGGGGAATGTGATGGGAGAATCTGGGATGGAAGCAAAATCCAGAGCTGTTGCAACAGCACTGAAAAGGAAAAGATTCTCGATAGTCACCAGGTCAGAGAAGGACATTGGTTCAGCTCGGATCACCTGCTCAATGTTTATCATCTCAATCAGATCTAGCTCAGGCACACCTGCGCAAAAAAAATACGGTTGGAACCCAGCATCGTGAAAAGTTATTCAAGAAAGTTCTGAATATACCTACTTGTATGAGAAAAGCTTTTCTAGGAATGGGGGACCCTGTTCTGAGAACAGTGATACTCAGTAGATCTCCAAAGATCTCTAGAAACAAAGAAAAAACGTTGAGTCCACCCTTCAAGAGAGGGGGGAAGATTAAGAATTAAAGGACGTTCGCGGAAATGACTCCATCGGAAGTTACTGAAGCAAGGGACCTCGTCGTCCTCAAGAACATAAAAATAAAGAAATTCAGCAAACGTAGGAAACTCCTTGTCTTGTAGGCTCCAGAAGAGGAAAAAGCTAATCATGGTAGCCCATCCTCGAGGAGAAAGACGAGAAGGGCACAATCTATAGTAAGCCAAGATCCGCCCAAGGGAAGGATGTATGGGAAGGCGAAGGCCCATATCCAAAGCACCTTCAAAGAAGCAAACTTCCCTTCGAGGAAGGTAGTTACAAGGCTCATCAGGGGTTGGAACACGTAGGGACAAGTCCAGTTCAGGAAAGAATCTCTTCTTGATATCTTCCAAGTCTGAAAGTTTCATTGCTGAAGGGGTTAGGTAATGGGAATGCCACTTCCAGTCGATCCCAAAGGAAGTTCGTTCTTTAAACTGAGAAGAAACAAGGGCAGCCATTAGGACCACGATGAAGCAAGAACGTGATCTCCAAAACCTAAGAAAAGACTCCAAAATCTTTAGACAATGGAAAAGGTACAAGAAATATGGAAACTTTAAAGAATCCCGAAATTAAAGGGGCAAGAAACGCAAGAAGGCGAAAAGACGCCCCTCAGGTACACAATCATTGCAACGGTTACAAATTTGGAAGGTAGTTGGGCGCTCGCAACATTAATGAAGCATTTAGGTCTAGATTAGCCAGACAAACGAACCCCGGTGAATAATGAGCACAGAGGCACTCCTATGATAGTGCAAGGCTGAGTTAGAGGCTCAGCCCAAGCGAAGACCAACATGAATGAGAATCGCAAGGTTATATCTCTTGTACGATTGTGGAGGTTTCTCAGATTTCTTGGATCGAAGGCCAGCTTGATGAGCTGCATAGACTTCCCACTCCTCAAAGCCATCTACCTTAAGACACTTCTCCAGTTTCTGGTCAAAATGGGGCTGGACCTCAGCATCAAGTTGCAAAGCTCAGCAAACTTCTCATCACTATGAGGAAAGTCAAGTCTCTTGTGAACACAGAATGGCCAAAGGAGTTTTTTGAGGGAGAAATAGCTTATGGCAAGATGACCTGAAGGAGGGCCTAGTCCCCCAGGCATGGAACCTCGACTTAAGCACGTCACAAGCTTATCAACCCCTCCAAATTCTCTAATTTTTGCTTTAAGGAGAACTGGTGTACTCCTTCAAGCAAGGGGGCAAGGGGAGCATAAAGCAGAAGTGTAAAGCGGAGTAATATATGGTAGAAGCAATAAGAAAATAGTGGATATTCATAACTCAGAAAAGCAGTTTGCATTGCATGTACATTGCTTAGTAAAAAAAAAAAAACTAAGAGTCTGTAGGAGCAGGAGGAGGGGAGCTCGGCAGCTCAGTGGTTGATGTTTCTGGCAGTTTGGTAGGTAAAATTTATGGCACATCAACAGTAGGAGTCTCTGAAGGGAGGGATCCTTGCAGCTCAGCCATTGAAGCTCCCAAAGAACCCAGAGCAGGCAAGAGAGGAGAAACCTCAGGGAGCTCAGAAACAGGAGCCTCAACTCCGGCTGCTGGCAGGTTAAGAGCTCTAGTCACAAGGTCAGCAGAAAAAGAAGTAACAGTCGAGGCAGTAGAAGAAACAACGGGGAGCTCGGCAATAAGGGGAGTAAAGACAACTCTAGGAGTATGAGTGGCAGGAGGAACGTCCTGAGTTAAGGCTTCAGTAGGAGGGATAAGCGTCCCAGCACTCTCAGGAGCTATCTCAGCAGCAGGAGGGACCTTAGTATTAGCCCCAGTGTTAGATGCCTCAGCTCCCTCTTCAAGTGGAAGCTCAAAATCGAAATCCAGATCTGGATAGGTCTGTTCAGCCCGCTCCTGAAAAGCCAACCATCCAGTGGCCCATTGAGTAGTAACATCATCTGCCAACTTAGTTATTAGAACATCCTTCTTCTCAGCAGCAGCCTTCTGCACCTCAAGCTCTTTTCGGAGAGTATCACTTGTCTCAGCTATGACATCGTACTCCCTCTTCATTCCCCTATAAGAGGCCAAAGCCTCAAAGGTCTCTTGGCTGGCCATGATCCACGCATCAGTCTTCAGCCGGAGATCCTCCTGGGTTTTCTTCAGCTCCTCCTTGGCGGAAACGCCCTCACCTTCGGTCTTCTTCTTTTCAGCTTCTAGGCCCTTGATAATGGAGGTCTGCTTCTCCACCTGTGCCTGTAAGTCTTGGACCTGGGCCTTAAGGTCGCTATTCTCAAAGGACAGCTCGGCAGTCTTTAGTTCGAAGGCTTTGGAAGCTCTAGTTGAGCCCTCCAAAGCCTGAATCCTCTTTAATAAGCCACTCACATGGATAGCCATCTGGATGCAAACACAAAAAACTAGTCAGAGCAAAGAAATAAGATAAAGAAGGAGTTGGAGAAACCAACAACTTACCGAGGTGGCACCGAACAGGGCGATAGAAATAGAAGTGCCTAGGGGCATAGTTGCAGCCCTCTGGATGTCAGACTCTGGGAGAATGAAAGCAATGGCCTCTGCAGCACGCTTCATATTATCAATGAGGAAGTTACCACCAGCCATGGGATATTTCCCTCTTTCATCTTTGGAGCTCTTCAAAGATGGCGGGGGGGGGGGGTTTGCAGCTGACCCCAGGGGAACAAACCCAGGTAGAATATTGGTGACCACCTCCAGAGCCATCTCAACCTCAGCAGAAGAGGGCGAAGTTGGGATTATCTTCTGATCAGGAGCTCCCCTAGAGGATGAAGGGATGATCTCTTAAGGAAGAGAGGTATGAGCGGTCAGGGAAGAGCTCGCCTGACAGAAACACTACTTGTGGTTCCCTCAGCTCCAGCAATAGAAAGGGGAATGAGAGCCTCAATCCTCACCTCAGAAGGGCTAAGGCCTTGTTTGATGAGCTCGGAAGGGTCGATCAGAGAAGAGTACCTCTCCGGTTTCCAGCTCCTGAGGGTAAGTAGAACCCTTTCTATCCTCAGCCTCTAGCTCGGGGCGAGAACCTGGAATAACCAAAGAAATGAGCTCAGCATCTTGCAATAAGGGAAGAAGAGGAGGGCCCATTCTCAGAACCTTAAGCTTACCCAGGTTGTCTGGACCCACCCAAGAGCGCGGGACTGGAAGCGAGTCAGTGGCATCATTGGGGTTAAATTCCCATGCTTTCCCGGACACGAAAAAAAACTGCTTCTTCCAGTTCTTATGGGAGCTAGGCAGGTCAGTAATCAGGACTAGGATCTTCACCCGTTTGGAAATGTATAAAAAACCATCCGGATTGAGTTTGACGTTGAAGAATTTCATGAGTAAAAGAAGGGTAGGGGTCCCAAGTCTGTTTTTCTTTAAAAAAAAAAAACCAAAAGGTCTATTAAGATCCCCCAGAAGTTGGGAAAGATTTGGGCAGGACAAACGTTGAAATGCTGAAGGACGGACTTGATAAAGGGATGCATAGGGAACCTGAGCCCGTTCTCAAAAGAGGCTACAAAAAAGCAGGTCATCTCGGGGACCTCAGAATCATACCGAATAGATTCGTCTGGACGCCAGAGCTCTATACCCTTAGGAAAACCAAAACGTGCAGCTAGGATTTTCAATTGAGAGGGGGAAACCTCACTAGGCCCAATGAGCTCAGCACTACTTGAGATTCTCAAGCCGCTCACCTTGGCTTTACCTTTGCTGGGGCTCTTAGGCATTGGGGAAGACGAAGAAGGGGGTTCCTCGGCATCCCCCTCGACATCGACGGAACCAACACCGGGGAAGTTATCAATGTCATCTCCTACGTCTCCTAAATCAGTATCCTCTGTTTCAGGAGACTTGTCTCCTATAAGGGAAATAGACGAACCCGTGGCTTCGGAGGAAGCAGACATAGCTAGGCAAGAAAAGGGAAGTTTAAAAGACCTATAGAGGGGTGGAACCTCTGATTAGCACTCCCTGAGAACTCTGGGGTCGACACAACTATGCCCGATAATGAAAATTCTAGCGGTGGAATAGGAGTCCAAAAAGAATGGGAGACGAGACAAGGAATAACCGCGGTTCCTAAAGTAGCAGAATCGGAAAGTCCAAAAGTGTAATAACCACCTCAGATTTGAGGGATCCAGAACGAAGAAGTACGAAAGAGACAAACGTACCTAATCACGGGCGAATGGCAAATCAGAACTTGAAATGAGAAACAGAGAGCAAGTCTTGCAAGCCAATTCGAGGAAAAGTGATGCCCAACGAAACCCTAAGACCTCTGATGGAGTGGGAGAAACCAGAAATCGCGAGGAAGAAGAAAGGGAAAGGATTGGGGGGAAAATTCAAAGAGTAAAGTGAGTCGTTTCCCCTCAGCACAGAGGCATTTAAAGCCTTTGGTACGTGGGCCTCGAAAGTGGAGAACGTTCACGGAAAAAGAGGAAATAAATGATTACCCAAAACCGTCAAAAAAAAACTGTTCGCGCGCAGGTCGAGGTCGCTGTGCGGAGGTCTGACTTGATCCCAGAACAGCTCAGCCCTAGCCCAAGCCAGCTTGGGCCAAGGGCTGGGGGGCAACTGATGATACCTAGAAGGAATTTTAATTAAGTATGAGCTCGGGAAATGAGGTCTGATACAGAGGTCAGGCGAGTCATCCAGAGCTCGGTTGTCCTGACCTCGAGCTCGCCACAAATGAAGCACAGTAGGAAACATGAAGGAGACAGCTAGCAATCAGTAGGTTCCCTCAAATCAAGGGAACGCTATAATCAAGGCTCCAAACTCTCAACTGACCAAGAATCCTCTCCCGAAAATTAAGCAAGATCTCACGAATTGAAGGCTGGGATCTCGGGACAGATCCCTAAGAGATAGGAATTGAACTATAAATATTGTACAGTGCCTCCATTTAAGGAAGAACCCTAACTGTAGCGAAAATTTTCTGCTAGTTTTATCACCATCAATAAAGTGAAAGGAGCAAGAGACTCCATTAAAGAGTGGATTAGCCGAGCTCCCGAGTTGGTGAACCACTGTACTTTCGTTCTGCAAATTATCAGTTTACCATAGAACTCTCGTTTCAGTATTTACGAGCCTAGTAGTACAGATCCTAAGTCTAACCGAACAATCACATCATCTGCTCAATCACGCTTGTATTCACACCATCAGACACGAATTCAAAATTAATATGATTTGCTAAGGTAAATAATAAACGAGGCAGATTAATACGAAATACGAATAATATGATTTTAACACAATAAATTTTACGACAACAGTAATAGTTACGAAGACCCCAACCCTAAACTTTCTTTCCTTCTCTTCTAATATCAAAGTTTACAAGGCAACCATCGGCCAAGACTCGCTAAGAAAGATATTGTATATAAGTAAATCTCTCACTAATTAAATTTTTTAATAGATGACCTATCCTTTGTTCAAATAAAACATATTGTATATAATCGAATCTCTCACTAATTAATGTTTGCATTATCTTTGGAAATTGAGAAAAATCTCAAGTACCAATTAGAAAAAACTTGAAAAAGTTACGATCCAATGAAAACGACACAATGAGATTAACACTATGATTTAATAAGGTCAAAAGTTTGGTATTGAGCTAATTTTTTGTTTATCAATTGTAATTCGACCCCATTGTGTCAAACCTTGACCTATTGACATTTGCTATGTTTTTTTCGTGCACTATGCAAGTTGTCATTACGGAAAAAGAAAAAGAAAAGTTTATAGAAAAGAGGGAGAAAAATTGCTCTCGTGACTTGAAATGAAACTTTCCCAATGAAGAAAAGAAATAGCGATGGACTCCTAACCCATTTTCAGAGTAAATATTTTTAAAAAAAAAACAATAAAAAGAGATTAGTTAGTAAAGTAGAAATTAAAAATTCATTGGGCTCCCCTTTCTATGTATTCTAGTCATATATAATAGTAGAATTCCAAAGACTCCTTTACAACAACCCATCCACCGGACCTTTGGGTCCATTGGGCACATTAAGGGCAGAGTTTGACTCATTCCCCTCGTGTAATAGTGTGATAAAAAAAAAAAAAAATTTAACTCATCCACCCAAAGATAGAAGATCCCAACTAAAAGATAGGGTATAATAAAATCATGTGCTTGATTATTAGGGAAAATAGGACTTTCTTCATTTGTTAGCTGACATTTCACGTGTGACGCAAGTGATACGAGACAATTTTTATGAAGTACAAAATGAAAGTTTTTAAATCTTTCAAGGATAAAGTGCTATTATGTTGTTTTTTTTCAAACTAAAAATCTAACAATCTCTAGTTATCGAGGTATATTGCTACCTTTTGCATAATCGTAAGACAAAAGTTGTGAAAATTGTTCATCTGACAAAGTTATATTAACACTTGGTAGTTTATGTTGATTTTTTGCTTCATTTGCATCATTTCAAGTTGAACACAATTTTTTTGTGAAAGTCTGTTGAGTGATCTGCATTAATGTAGGACGATTAGTTAGTTATATGATGAATTTGAGTTTTATTAATAAAAAAAAAAGTTGATGAAGTCAATTTTAAACTACGAAGTTGTTCTCTCTACAATCACATGCCGTTCGGTATATATTGACACCCCTAAAATCTCCTTAAATGTGAAAGTATTATGATACGACACGATTGAATCTTGATCATGTAATCCTCAATGAGCTATTATAGTGAACCAGATTCACACTCTAATATTACTCTGCTGAGTGGGTATAGATTTTTTCTTTTCTTTTCTTTCTTTTATTTTCTCGTCGTAGAGAAAGGACAAAGTTCCAATTAATCATCCTTATCTCAGTCCTGTCCCCATGTAATGTCATGACTCTCTGCGTGCTTACTTTCCATGGTGTGTGTGGCCAAAAAATCAAAAAGAAGCTTCCTTGACTTATGTTGTGGCTTAGTCAAGTCCTGGATCATCACCACCACTCATTTCCTCATCCTTTCCGAATCTCACTCAGATAAATCAAACACCTGGGCATGACCACAACCTCAAGCTTGATCACAACAATGGCTTCTTCCTTCAGAGTCTCTGGAGGAGTCCTTCTCTTTGTCTGCATGCTTTGCTTCCTTACCATCAGCCCAAAAGTTATGTCCCAACCTTTCTCATATGACTGCCCAAACACAACAGTTTACAATTCGAACAGCACCTATAGAGCCAACCTCAACTTCCTACTCTCCACTCTCACCTCTAATGCCACCGTTACTACCGGTTTTTACAACTTCACCGCCGGCCGTGACCCACCAAACATAGCCTACGGCCTCTTTCTCTGCCGCGGCGATGTCACACCAAATGATTGTCAACAGTGTGTGACCACTGCTAGTAGAGAAATTCTGCAACTGTGCCCTAACAGATCTAGATCGATCGTTTGGTACGACAAATGTTTGTTACGTTTCTCAAACCAACCTATCGTCTCCATTTCCGACCAATCAATCAGGATTGCTGCTTATAATACTCAGAACATTACGGATCAAGTAGAGAAGTTTAAGCAGTTGGTGGGAGGGATGATGAATGAGATAGCTACCGAGGCTTCAAATGATCAATCGGGCAAGAAGTTTGGTACCAAACAAGCCAACTTCACGGCACTGCAAACCTTGTATGGACTTGCGCAATGCACACCAGATTTAACCGGTTCTGATTGCAATACTTGCCTTCAAGATGCAATCTCAACTCTCCCAAGTTGCTGTGATGGGAAGAGAGGGGCTAGAGTTTTGTTTCCAAGCTGTTATGTTAGGTATGAAACCTACTCCTTCTTCCAATCTGTAGCTCGTCCACCACCGCCACCGCCACTGCCACCGCCAGCCCGTCCTCCTCCTCCCAGTTCTGCAAGCAGTGACGGTAAGCTCCAGACCCTGTCCAGTTTCTTGCATATTATATATATATAGAGAGAGAGAGAGAGAGAGAGAGGACGACTACAGTAAGGTACTGTCAAAAGAGGCACGAGGTACCGTACTAAAAATAAGTCACAGGTAGATCAAATAATAAATGAGATTAATTATAAATACAAGCATTCTGATTTCAAATCTTGACTATTTTTTAGATTCGATCACGAGAGATTTATCTTTTATGAATATTTTACTCATGACATAGATGATCTACCTTTGATTAAACTAAAAAAAAGATTAATCGTATTGCTCATACGCTGATCCAAACACTCCAATAGTTGAAAACAAGAAAAGAGAATAACAAGGTTTTATGGTAAACTATACCTCAAATTGTTAGAATAGATCTTAAAATATTGTGATTAATTATGAAAAATACAGATTTTATCATGTTAAAGGTAATAATGATCGGTGAAGTTACACCAACTAAACTATTCATTCTCATAAAGAATTCAAAATAAACACTATATAATTTTTTTTTAAAAAATTGATAAAATTGTTACTTGTAACAAGTAAAATATAACAAAAAATTAGTTTAAAGTTGCAAACACAAACGAATAAAAGATCCTTAAAAAATGAAAAAAAAAAATAGTGGAAAATTCAACAAAAAGATAAAAATGAATGTATTTCTAATAATAGTTAATCCCATAATACCATAATTTCAGTGAAGCATATACAAAATAAATAAAAACACAAAAATATTAATGAGGTAATAGATTATAATCCTATCAAAAATTTTATGTTGAATTTCATACTATCAATTTAAAAAATACGTTTGCATAATTTGGATAAAAAAATTTAATTAGTAATTATGAATCTCAAAAAATAAAAATAATAAATTTCAAGTTAAAATTTTATAAATTTAATTTAAAAAAACATCATTAGCATTTATCGCTTTAGGCCTCATATGTTCTTGTGCCGCCCCTAAATGGATCTTCTTGCAGATAAAATATTTTAGTACTTGAAATCATTTTTGATCATTCCATTTTCTACCGTCAGTCATGGTCCGATGAAATTTGCAACAAAAACAAAAAAAATTTGAGAACAATTTTTGCGAGGAAGTTTTAGGTTTTCCCTGGAAAATTTTTCTTAGGTAAAAGCTATTTCTGGTAGTGGTGGAATGAATAATGTTATTTAGATATAATTTATTAGCGATGAAACACATGTTTCGATTATGCAGAGTATTTACAAGAACTGAATTTTGTTCATGCAGGGAAAAGGGGGATCTCATCACAGATAATTGCTGCAATTGGTGTACCGATTGCTTTCGCCATTTTGGTGTTCATCATAGGCTTCTGTTTCCTCACCAGGAAAGCAAAGAAGACATACAACACTATTACAGAAGAAACTGGTAAAAAAAAAAAAAGATGAAAATTAATAAGGAAAAGAATAAAAAAAGGTTCATTTCTTGGTTATTGGAGACATTTCCTAATTCAGTGATCACATTTACGAATTTTAATTCATTTGTTGGTGTAGAAACGAATGAAATCAGCACAGTTGAATCATTGCAATATGATTTGAGTACAATTCAAGCTGCCACGAACAACTTCTCTGATGAAAACAAAATTGGTGCAGGCGGATTTGGTGATGTTTACAAGGTAACAAGCTAGGCAGTCGTCCCTGTAGGTCATACAAAAGTCATTTAATTCAGTAGAGCTCAAGGCAGTGTGAAATGTAATAACGCTTCATTGAATCTATCCCGACCAGAAATTTTTTATACATGCGTATATAGAATCTCTCTAATTCTTTAAAGATCATTGTTTTTTTGGTTTAAATTCATAAAGTTAATTGTTTGATTATTATACGCTCAGGGTACGCTTCCTAGTGGCCAAGAGGTAGCAGTGAAGAGGTTATCGAGAAGCTCGGGGCAAGGTGCAGAAGAATTTAAGAATGAGGTTGTATTGGTAGCCAAGCTTCAACACAGAAATCTAGTGAGGCTACTGGGATTTTGTTTGGAAGGAGAAGAAAAGATACTCCTCTATGAATATGTGCCCAACAGAAGCCTTGACTTCTTTTTATTTGGTTTGGCAACCCTTATCTCCTTTCTTGTTCTTCAATTAATCTTCTTTTCCAAATTCATAGCACACAAGGATGGAGAGAGAGAGAGAGAGAGAGAGAGAGAGAGCTTACATCTTATATACACATCCTTGAAAATGTAGAAAATTTTCCACACAAAGCAGGGAGTTTTTTTTTTCTTTGCTGTTGTTGAGAAGGATAAGAACATTTTTTTTTTTTAAAATCAAATTGCATTGTTTTTTTGGTTTGACGACTAAATCTAAATCCTCAATACTAACCTGCATGCCTGTTTTTGTTCGACGTGAAGATCCGGAAAAACAAGGACAACTGGATTGGTCAAGACGTTACAAGATTATTGGAGGAATAGCACGAGGAATCCTTTACCTTCATGAAGATTCTCAATATAGAATCATACATCGTGATCTCAAAGCTAGCAATATATTATTGGATGGAGATATGAATGCAAAAATTTCCGATTTTGGCATGGCAAGGCTTTTTGGTGGTGACCAATCTCAAGGAAATACAAATAAAATCGTCGGGACATAGTAAGTTTGTCTGATAACAATATCAATGAAAAATCTTTAAATTCATATAACAAATAATTACATATGAACTTATGGAGGCGTTTCATAATTCATTTAATGGCCTTCTACTCTTAACTTTTCTGATGATATTTGCTTGCAGTGGTTACATGGCTCCAGAGTACGCAATGCACAGCCAATTCTCCGTGAAGTCTGATGTGTTTAGTTTTGGTGTCTTAGTCTTGGAAATTTTAACCGGCAAGAAGAATAGTAGTTTCTATCAATCAAACCTTGCCGAGGATCTTCTTAGCTATGTAAGTGCAACCATAAATTTGTAAATTTGTAATGGTCTCATCAATTCATCATCTCCAAAATCTTCACAATCCATTGGATGAATATTGTTTTACAGGCTTGGAAACAATGGAGAGATGGCACACCTTTGGAACTGATGGATCCAAGTCTGGGAGATTCTTATAACAGAAGTGAAGTGAGTAAATGCATTCATATCGGGTTATTATGTGTTCAGGAAGATCTGGAAGACAGGCCTACCATGGCATCAATAATTCTCATGCTCAACAATAACTCAGTCACCATGCCAGTGCCTCACCGACCTGCATTCTATCTTCGCAGCAAAACAGGTTCAAGCATGCCAAAAGATCTTGATTTCGATCAATCTACGACCAAGTCAATTCCATTGTCTGCTAATGAAACATCAATTACTGAACTCTATCCCCGATAGAGTGAGTATGAAGGCTGGAAAATAAGCTTGTGGTGAGATGAAACCACAGAAAACAAGCAAGTCGATGCCATTCTCTCTCAAGTATTTGCTAAAAAAAATAAGTGTTGTTGAAGTTTTTAGTCCGAGAGTACCAGCATCAGTACAAACATGTGGCTGGGTCTGTTTCAAAATTCACTATGCTTACATTATGTTATATAGGGGTGACTAGGATATAAATCATACATACCCTGTATCAAAGAATGTAATTTTCGTAACCTTAAAGTTACTATTTATATATTATACTCTCAGAGGATTTAAGTGATTAAGTGACAAATCTCAGGGAGTCTGAGTGTAATTCTCCCTTGTTCTTATGCTTAGTAATTTTTCTCTGAATCTGCCAATACCTTCTGAGCCTGCATTTTTTAGGCACGATTGCATTGATCCAGAAATGCCACTGCTTCAGGAGTATGTTTCAGGGACAACTCAATCAAGTCAATTAAAACGTAAGTCTCATTCAGCTACTGAGTTATATCCTCGATAGTGTTGCAAGTTGCCAATTATATTTACCAGTATGGTGACAATTTTTTGGTTGTATGATTTGTATCAGAGATTTGTTGGCGTTCAAAACATTTGTCTTCCAACATCTTATTCTTTCTGCTAGACTGTATCAAACACTTCCAGAATTCTTTCTTGTATATATCCTCTTACCATTTTCTCCCTAATTTCTCTTGTTTTCTGAGCAACCAAACACGACCATACGGACACAATGTACGAATTGTTGGAGTGATTACTGTTGTTGAATCCTAAAAAACATAAAACCGTTCCATAGACTCATCATCAACGGGAACCTTATGTACTGATGAGTACAACCTTTCTAATTGCAAAGTGTCAGCCTCAGTACAAGCATGACTGAGGCTCTGTGTTTCAAAGTTTGTTTGGTCTAATTGTAAAATTGGTTGAAACCTTTCAACTTTGTACTGTTAGTCATGACCCACCTTTTTTTCATGCATGGTCACCTATTATTACTCAATGTGATGATTCCCCTTCATTCCTTCTGAAATCTTTGAACATTTTTCAAACTTACACAAAGTTTTTTGACACCAAAATGGCGAACAGAACGATAACATTCTTAAATGAAAAATGTTACGAGTATACAAAAATTCCTCCTACAACAAGGCCTGAGAGGTAAGTTGGTTGGCGTATTTACTCCCAAGTTTGAAGAGATAAATATCCATACTCGAATTCGCGACATGTTGATTGAATAGATGAGCAATTGTTCCACTACAAATCCAATATGTAACCACCAGTTTCTCAAACTGAATTTCTTTATTGCTCCAACTCAAAGTAAAACAAGGTTTCGTTGCAGTCCTTTAAGGTCCATGTGAAGCTAGGATACTAAGATTTTTGGGTGCACATAGGAGGATATTGCTAAATTTCAAATTGACTTGGTCAACGACAATTAAAGATTGGATTGAATTCTATAATCTCCAGTTGTTTCTAAAAATGATCCACTGCTGCCTTCAAGGATTTCTCTCTTTATGTTGCCGGCGAATGCAAGATATTTTTTTTTAGAATTTAGATTCCTTTCAATACATTTTACTTCAATTTCTCTCGGTGGTAAATTTTGATGTTGTTGCAAAAGCTTTTGCACCCAAGTTGACGCTGGTTTATTTAATCAATAAACGTCGAAACTTAGTAATTTTTTGGGGTCAGACATCTTTCATGAATACTCTAATGCTAGTATAGATGACCTATCTTGGACCGAACTGGGGAAGGAACTAATCGAAGTGCACATAAACTGGTCTGGATACCCCTGACCGTTAAACCAAAAAAATAATACCTAATTTGGGATATCTAGTTTGGGGACCTAATTCAATGCAGTTACTGAATTAGGACTGCATAGAATTAAGTGTGAGTTCTAATGTTAGATAGAACTTACTTTTAATCCAAATGTTATTTTGAATTAGGTTCCCAAACTAGTGTCCGACTCCATGCGATGCACGGGCCATCCTCTTCTCCCCCAATATCTTTCTTCACCCTTCACTCTCTCTTCCACCTATTCTTCTATAAGTTAGTAAAAAAATTGTAGAAATTATTGGATTATAAAATTTGATGTTTAAAATTTTTTAAATCATTGGTGGTTAGAGGAAATTTATAATTATTTAGGGTAGTTATTGGAGGTATTTGGTGGAATGTGATTGGAGAATGGAAATTTTGGTAATACTTTTTTAAGTAAAAAAGTTATTTTGTCAAAAAAAATAAAATAAAAGCATGCTTATTACTTCTTTATAATATCAATCTAAATTGATTTTAATATCCATAATACAATTTTACAAAAATATGTGTATGTACGTATACTATTGTTTATGTGATTAATGTTTAAGGAATTGAATAAGCCCCAATAAGAAAATTATCAAAAAAAATAAAGTGTACAATTCAAATTTCAAAAAATAAATAAAATAACTTTTACTTTTCGTGGTTGAGATCTTTTAAATTTTATTTTAAAGTTAATCCAACAATTAATATTAGTACTCCAGATTTAGAGGAAAAATAGGTCTCAAATGGTGTATTTGATGTGACTTTTTAAAAGTACTTTTAAAACTTATAATTTCTCATAAGTATTTTTTTTTTTAAAAAAATAGTATTTGCAACCGCCCCACCACCGACACTACCACCACCACCCCCACCGTCCCACCACTATCATCATTACCACCACCGTCGCCAGTCCACCACCATATTTGCCACAACAACTACCACCAACACAACTGTCGTCGCTACCACCACCACCGTTACCCCACCACCATTAGCACCACACCCACCGCCCCACCACGATCGCCCCACCACCACCATCCCCACTACCATCACCATCATTGTCGCCAGCCTACCCACACCGCCATTGTCCCACCATCACCACCCCCACTACCACCACCACCGCCACCGTCGCCACCACACCATTGCCACCATCGCCACCCACCACCAATTGTTATCACCGTCGTCCACCGCCACCACCTACCACAATCGTTATCTTATTCTTTTATTTATTACCACTACCACCATCATTCCGCTACCACCGTCGCCTACTGTGAGCACCCACCACCACCATTGTTGTCCACCACCATCCACCGCCACCCACCCCCACCACACCTACCACAACCAACTACCACCACCCGTCATCGCCCAGCACTGCCGTCACCCATTGTCACTCATCCTCACCATATCTATCACCACCACCACCACCATCGCCATCGCCCACCACCGCAACCACCATCACCGTCGTCCACCACACCACCGTCGTCACTCATGGATGTCACTACCACCATCGTCCCTCAAAACTCACCATCACCATCACTGTTGTCACTCATGACTGTCACTACCACCATTGTCACCCAAAACCCACCATCACTATCACCATCACCGTTGCCACCCACGGTCATCACCACTCGCCACAACCATCACCGTCTCCCACCATCACCATTGTCATCCACCACCACTACCACCGTTCACCCTCACTATAACCGGTGCTTAAATTCATTTATCTCTCCTCTATATTTATGATCTAATTTTGAGTATGAATACAAATATATTTATTGTTGATTATTTTTTTTATTACTCCGTGCCTTCAGACACGGGTAATAACTAGTATAACTATAAAGTACAAACATTACTTCCAAAAAAAAAAAAGTACTTAAAAAGTAAAAAATAAAAATAAAAATACATTAAAACCGTTACCAAATAATACCTTACATATTAATTGCACGTAGAATATTTTTGTATAAACTATAATTGATATGGTATGAGTTTGAATCCTAATTGTTATATTTTGAAAAAATCCTTCTGCCTTCTTCTTCACGATTTGACTTTGGAGACGTATTAATTTACTTCTCAGGCATAGCTACCTGGCCTGTGCATTATTTAATCTGGCAGGTAGCTGAAGCAATGTGAAAAAATAATGAGTGAGAATGTGCATGAAGTTAAGCCTTTTCACAATGGAATTAATCAAAATTGACTGTTTCCTTTGAGTCTTCTTTACACAACTGTAAATAAAAGGGCTAATCTCATTTTACACTTTGAAAGATACTTTAATTTTTAATTTATATTGTCAAATATTAAAAATTTTAATTTACACCTTCAATATTTATGAATTGGTAGTAATGTAGACTTCGCTCAGATTATCGTTTAGTTTTCTGTCATAAATTGAAGTACATGAGTTGCAAGTGTTTCAGACATGAGAATGAGGTATGTACATCGATGCAGGTCTTTGTCTGCAATCAATTTCATCGTTTTATATATCGAAAATAAAGTTCCGTTAATCAAATAGAAGTTAAGTCTATCATGTGCAACTCACATGAGACGCTAATAGTCTATGAATTTATACACATAAGCTCATGGCAGAAGCTTTTGCAATTTACATGCTTCAATTTATGACGAAATACTGAATGGTATTCTACGTAAGGTCCATGTTGCTACCAATTCATAACATTGAGAGTGTAAATTAAAATTTTTAATATTTGCGGGTATAAATTAAAAATTAAAATAAGTATAAAGTTACATTAGCCCAAAATAAAAAGAAAAAAGACCCATATAAACTAGGGATGCCGCTCGATCAAATCATCTCATTCGTATTTTTATCATGTCATATCAAATTTATAGTCAAAATAATTAATCCCGACACAATCCATTTAATTATTTGTATTAGATTAAGTGACACCAACACTACTAATTTACGACATGAATACGTATATAGATCACTTTCGGGTCACGGGTGAACTCGTGACAGCTAACACCAAAACCCATCCACTTAAAGGCATCCCAAGTCCCAACCCTTTTTCCTCCCCTTCCAGAAACCTTTCTCAAACTCATTAAATTACTTATGAACACAATCGAAACCCAAAAGAACTAAATTTTCATAATTGGAGACCATAGAGCAAGAAAATCTTTACACATCCTTTCCCACATCTCTTAATGATTAGTCACCATTATCCTTATAAAAATATGTTCTAACTCAGCTCAAGTCATCGTAGTCCGTCGTTAAACTTAAAGAAATAGTCGGCGTAAATCTGAACACCTTATAGTCAAAAAAAAATTATTAATAAGTTTTTCGGGTTATTTGGATCGTAACCAATCAGAGTTTAATATGTTGAATTAACTAGATATTTATGATGAAATTAATCTAGTATTCTCAAACTAGAACACGATCCATTTATTTAAAGTATCAAATATATAACTTAGTATTCATGTAAAAATATTTGAGCATTACTATGTATCCCAAATTTCTAACTCAAATTTTCATTCCAAATCAAGGGAGACCATTAGATCAGTGGGTCCCATTTAAAAAAGTTGATGGGACCCACTCATCCAATGGTCTCCCTTCATTTGGGATAAAAATTTGGGTTAGAAATTTGGGATATATAGCATTTCCCAAAATATTTTGATCTAAATCGATTGATTTGCTTTATGTGACAACCCCGAAATATAGACATTAGAATCTGCGTCTATTCTCTTTGGAATTTCTGCCCTTTCGACATCAAGTTTTCAAGTTTAAAATGACACAATAGTTTTGACGTTGTAGAACCAGACAACCACCGGTCGACAGTTTGTCGTATGTTTAAGCAATTACATAAAAATTATATTTTTATCCCTTTAACAATGACCCTAGGTGTTAATTGAGGGTAGGAGTGGTAAACGAGCCAAATGAGCGAGTTTGAGCTTGAGTTTGACGAGTTCGTTGCCCAAAAACATATTCAAATTCGGCTCGTTTTCTAATCGAACGAACTCGAGTTGAGTCCAAAACGAGCCGAACCCGAATAGTTCGATTATTTTATGTATAAACAAGTCAAATTTTGCGCGCTCGAGTCCAAAATGAGCCGTGGGCTCGTTTTTTAAATGTCATAGTTGAGGAGAGTCATGTAAGACAAGTATACGGTAAGGGGGTCAAATTACAATTTGCTGCAAACTCCAATGGGCCATATTGCATCCTCCCATGTGCCGTATGGCAACCTAGAGATCATTTACTTAATCCAAAGATTGCAACAATTAACAAGACTACTACATTATAATTATCTATAATCACATCTAATCCGACCAGCCATTCCAAGTTTTTAACTGAAATAGAAAAAAATAATGCTTTTCCTTAAAGACCCCAAATCATACATCGTACTCTTGATCATCTTCGACCAGATTCTCCCTGTTTCTGGCCAAGCACCGCCTCCGACATGCTAATTTCATATCGATTCTGTGTCAGATTGGCGGGTCGGATGGAAAATCTCCAAACATAGACCAGACATTCAAATTGAAGCAAAAGAACAACGACATCTATTCCATTTGAAGGAGACAAAAAAAATGGTTCTCCTCAAAGACATCAAATCATTCATATTACTCTTGATCTTAATCTTTTCACTGAGTGTCTCTGTTCATGGCCAAATACTGGCCAACTTCTGTTCCAATGACACAGCCAACAGCAGTAACATAGCCGACCGGACGTCCCTCTTGGACTCTTTCTCTTCCAGATCAGCCTCCATTGACTTCTACAATGATACCTCCAATAACATCTATGGCCTCTTCCTCTGCAGAGGCGATGTTAATGCCTCTACCTGCCAGAACTGTGTCACTGGTGCCGGGGAAGATATTATCAGGGTATGCCCATCAAATAAAACAGCTATTATATGGTATGATTTATGCATGATTCACTACTCCGATGTAGACTTCTTCGGACAGGGACAATCTCTACCTGCGATCGTATATTATAATACCCAAAATTTTAACTCTACAGAGGCAGTTAAGAGTTTCATGTCGTTTTTGATTTCGGATTGTCAGATTACAGACAAGTTGTACACTGCAAATAGCATACCTCTGCCTAATAGCAATCAAGTTCGCTATGGGATGGTGCAGTGTGCCAGAGATATAAGCAAAACAGCTTGTGGGGATTGTTTGAATCAGCTTGAAATGAATATACCGCAAGGGAAGGTGGGGTGGGCAATTTTGGGAGCAAGTTGCTTTATTAGGTATGAACAGTACCCCTTCTTTTTGCAACCATCTGCTGCTCCGCCAGCACTACCACCACCGCCTCCGCCAAGTCCCACCATGGTACCTCCAACTGAGCAAGGTGAGTCAAACAGTTTGAGCCAGTGAAAGTAGGTTTTGATTTGATTTAGCTTCTGATACTTCATGAAAAAAGATGAGACATGTATGACAAAATCTCTCATACGAGGCACATGAAAAACCAGGCGAAGTGGAAGCGAAAAGTGGTCACATAGATGGAGGTGTAAAACAGTGTCGATGCACATGGCATTTGTATTTCTTCAAGCTATCATGATCTAACCCTTTAGCTATACATTTTAAAGAATCGAATAAGTGAACTCTAGTTCAAAGCACTGCTTTTATGACAGATAGCTATTGATCTCCAATTGAACTCACAATTTTGAGACAATAAAGCATGGAAGACCATGTAATTCAACTCCAACGGTGAGATTGGAAAAAAGAGATGAGCAAAATATAAGTACTTAAGTCAATATTAGAGAGGCGTCTAACAGCATAATTCAACATTGTTTGTCACGTTGCCTAGACAAATTAAACTTGTGGGAAAAAGACTATCTTTCTTTCGTTCCTCCCTTTTACTGAATTTTCTTTCAAATATAAATTGTAGAGGTTCCTGGTTTTCTTTTACTTTTTTTGGGGACGAAGTGAACCCACTATAGCTGGGTGTTGAGTCTCTAAATTTTGAATCAGCAGCGGCTAAGGTGTCCTCTAAAACAAGCCTAATGAACTTTCAAGCTGACTACTATCCTCTTCTTTGATCCCTCTCAATTAGAGGGCTAATGCAAACATTCAGAGTCATGTTAGACGATGTTTCAAAATATAATTTAATTCCTTTCTAGCCAATTAAGCAGAGTTACTGCCACATTATTCAAGATGTATTTGAAGAAGAGTACTTCTTTAACATTGGGTTGCCTATTACACTTACCTTAACTGATGCAGTGTGTGACAGGAAATGGTGGACGGAACACAACAAAAATAGCAGTCATCACTGTATCAATTGCAGCTGGTGTAGCTGTCTTGGGTTTATGCATTTACCTATGTCTTTGCAAAAAAAGAGGGCAGAAAGGTTAGAATTTATCATGTAGCATGATGAAGTTGTGATGATTATATCCAATTCTCATTTTCTTAGCAGATCATGAAACAGGAGAAGAAATTTTATTAGGAAGTATGCATAGGAGAGACCAGGATGAAGGCGGAGAGATGCAGTACTTCAATCTTGCTACCATGCAGGCTGCTACAAATGATTTCTCGGCAGCAAATAAGCTTGGGGAAGGTGGATTTGGACCTGTCTACAAGGTAAAGAACATAGCTTCAACATATTCAAACTTTATTAAATTTTAGCTTTGGTTAAGCAGTTTATGAAATGCATTCAGGGCAAGCTGCATGATGGAAAGGAAGTAGCAGTTAAAAGGCTTTCAAGAAACTCCGGGCAAGGGCTTGAAGAGTTCAAGAATGAAGTGAAGTTAATCATAAAACTTCAACATAAGAACCTGGTTAGGCTTTTGGGTTGCTGCATTGACAAGAATGAAACGCTTCTTGTCTATGAGTACATGGCCAACACCAGTCTTGATGCCTTTCTTTTTGGTTTGTACTCTCTTTCTCTCTCTCTCTGATATATTTAAGCTATACATTGGAAATAATTCGGACAGATCTTTCTTTTTGCTGAAATTCTTTTTGCAAAGGCAGATCCAACAAAATGTAAGGAACTGGACTGGCCGAAGCGTGCTAATATAATATGTGGAACGGCAAAGGGACTTCAATATCTACATGAGGACTCCCGCCTCAAAATCATCCATAGGGACATGAAAGCTAGTAATGTTTTATTGGATGATGATATGAACCCAAAGATATCAGATTTTGGCACTGCTAGGATTTTTGGAGGCAATCAGATTGAAGCCATCACCAACAGAGTTGTTGGAACATAGTAAGCGCATTTCCTCTGTCTCAATTTCTGAATCAGCTTACTAGTTACTATCTACTATGGGACCATTGAACTTGATCTATCTTGCTAAAGTGAGGCAATTTTTCTGTCATTCAACTATCAGGATGCTTTTTTTCTTGGGTTGCGCCTGGTTCTGACTATAGAGCATACTGAGATACAACAATGTTTTGCATTATGTACCTTAACGATCTTTTTTTTTCCTTTCTTTTTGGTCTTTGATAGTGGTTATATGGCACCCGAGTATGCAATGGAGGGATTGTTTTCGACAAAGTCCGATGTTTACAGCTTTGGTGTCTTGATGCTTGAAATTATAAGTGGAAAGAAGAGCAATGGCTTCTATCACTCAGACCATGCCCAAAGCCTTCTATCATATGTAGGTTAACATATTGATCAACATAAACCTACTGAAGTTATAAGTATGTCTCATATAATGATGAACTCAATCACACGTGACACTTCACAGGCATGGCTGTTATGGAAAGAAGGCAGAATGCAGGAGTTGATAGATCAAAATATAATCAACACTTGTCCAGTAAGCGAAGCTGTGGGATGGATTCATATCGCGTTGTTGTGCGTTCAGGAAGACCCTACTCATCGCCCCACCATGTCATCGGTTCTTCTCATGCTTGGAGGCCAGTTGACAAACCTTCCCCATCCATCAGAACCTCCATTCTCTGTTGGTAGATTGTTCATGTCTGATCAGTCTGCTATGAGTCGGGTAGATACAGGAACTTTTACATCAGATCAATCTTCAACAAGTGTTTCAAGCTAATTGAGAGGGTAGGGTGCAGATTTCATCTCCTTAAAAAAATTTCAGTAGTTGGATAGTCTTCTATACTCTCCAGTTAAACTATTGCAAGGGGTCTACCCTTAGTCACATAATTCTTCTAAATTCTTAATGCTCTTGCATTTCGCTTGCAAATTTGCGCTCTGAGAGCGAATTTTTTGTGAATTCGCTTGCGCTCTCATTTTATAAAATTGACGAATTCAATTAATTCGCACTCTAATTACTTATTTATATGCTTATTTATTATTACTCAAAATTTTATTTAGAAAGTACTGACTGAGACCTAAAGATACATATCAAATTAGAATAATATTTATAAATTATAATTGTCATTTTAAGACTTTGTAATCAACATATATTTAAAAATTAAATAGTTTGTGTCATAGTTGTGTACGAAATTTTAATTTTTTATATTTTATTTATATTAAACTTTTTAAGGGTAAATGTCTCTCTCTCTCTCTCTCTCTCTCTCTCTCTCTATATATATATATATATATATATATATATATATATATATATATATATATATATATATTGATGCTTTTGTGCTCTCGCTCCCACTCTATGTGATCTAGCCACCACCCACTAATAGGCAACCCATTCCCCCATCTCTCCCGGAGAAATAGTAAGGATTAAAAATTCATTTCAGTGTATAATTTTAGTTAGTTTGAAAACAAAATCTCTAGTTAATATTTCAAACAAATTTTGAAAATAGAATTAAGACAGAAAAAATTAAAAAAAAAGTTGACACATTGATAAAATGTATGAAAACGTCTCGAAATATCTTAAAACAAAAACATTTTGAGAGTTGATGATCTCTGATTCATTTTAGCTTGCATGATAGAAATAAAATAAATTTTTGATTCAAAAACCATTCTCTTAAACATAACAATACCAATTATATATGCCATATATTATTGAGAAAACCACCACAGTGTATATAAGGTTAAAAGTCAAAACCAGAAATTAAATTCCAGCAAGTCATGTAATTCTTTATTAACATAGGAGAAGACTACGGTATCAAAATAAAAAAATAAAAAATAAATCATATTGTACCTCCAAGCTTTACAATTTTTTTGGATTTTGATATAAGTTTTTGCGTTTGTTTACAAAAAAAAAAAAACTTTTTTGACTCATGTTATAATTTTTAAAGTTTGAGTTATAATTTTTTTGGCCAAAGTTATTATAAAAGATATAAATAACCCAAAAATTATAATTAACACAATCAAAATCCAAAAGAATCATAAATTACAACAAATCCAGAAAGTAAAATGTACTTGTTAATCATGTCAAAATCTTTAGTCCAAGTCAATTGATTTCGTGTAAGTTCATCCAACACCCTCCCATAGATAACCCCATTTAAAAAGTCTTTTTCGATCAACCACTCGTAGAAGGTGAGAAGGGTCCTTATTCTATCCCTATTCTAATAAACTATAAAAAAAATTATACTTTTACTCCCTAAATTATGAACATGGCTTTATTTTTAATTTTAACTATCGGATTTTCCAGTTATCCCCTCAATTATGTGAATTGGATTTTAAGTATTTAATGTAAGAAACATGATAGCGATGACAAATGTAGTACAACTTTATTTGGACATGAGTCCTAATACATTGATTTCTCGCAGACTTGAAACTCTAGTTTTTAACTATTGAAAAATCAAATCAAAGAGACGAACAAAGCTATATAGATTCTCAATAAGGGAATAACTCCACCTCAGCCAAGCTGTACCACTAAAGAAAAAAGGGTTATGGAGATGAATGTGCGTAGATCGAGGTTGAGATGGTGGCCGATGAAAATTGTACTTTTCTACTAACCAAGCAGCTGAAAAATACAAGGACAACTTACACCTTAATTTCTTCAACTATAGCTCTCATCTCACATTGTGCCCTCAACAACGGAGTTTCTCACAGTACTCCAACCATGATTATCGATTTCATACGATCCCAACATTCATCGTGTTTCGAATGCAAAATGTCAACTAATGTAATAAGATACGCATTTTTAATATTTACAAAATTTGTGCAATGTGGTGTTAATAATCATCGATGGAGTTGCAATGTGAGGAACTTAATGGTTGAGTGAATAACGTGAAATCAATAACCATAATTGACAGTACAATATGAGAAACGTAATAGTTGATAGGAATAACGTGAGACAAGTAACATAATAGATGGGTGAAAGTATAATTTTCCCACAAACCATTGAAATACACAAATAAGACATACCACTATCAATCTTAATCTTTGCTCAGATTGTCTCTGTTTATGTCCAAACACTCAGATGATTTTGTGTTGAATGATATCTATTTTCATTCAAAGTAGAATGAATCATGCTTCTCCTCAAAGACCCCAAATCATACATACTGTTTGTGATGATCTCAATCAATGGGTTTGGGCAGATCTTCTGTGTTCATGGCCAAGCACTCTCCTATGGCTGCTCCAATGACATAGCCAACTCCAGTTACATAGATGACCGCACTTCCCTCTTGGACTCTTTATCATCCAGAGCAACCTCCATGGACTTCTACAATGAGACTTTCAATGATATCCATGGTCTCTTCCTCTGCAGAGGCGACGTTAACGCCTCTACTTGCCGGAATTGTGTCACTGGCGCCGGAGAAGAGATCATCAGGGTATGCCAGCCGAATAGAACAGCAATAATATGGTATGATTTTTGCATGATTCGCTACTCTGATATCAACTTTTTCGGAGAATTGCAATCTGGACAAGTAGTGATTTTATATAATACCCAAAATTTTAATTCAACGGAGGATCCACAAAACTTTGCAGCTGTGAATTTCATACAGTTATTGATATTGGATAGTCTGCTTACGGAGAATCTGTACACTGCAAATAGTTTACCTCTGCCTAATGGAGATCAGGTTAGGTATGGAATGGTGCAGTGTACCAGAGATATAACTAATACTACTTGCCGCGATTGTTTGGAAATGCTTGTCCAGATTATACCACCAGGGAGGGTAGGGTGGCGTATTTTGGGAAACAGTTGCTATATAAGGTATGAACAGTATCCCTTCTTTTCGCAATCAACGGCTGCTCCACCACCAACACCACTACGACCACCACCACCACCACCAAACACCCCTGCACCTCCAACTGATCAAGGTGAGTAAAAAGTTTTGATTTAGTTTTTCATACTGTCCCAAAAAAATTGGCATATAATCTATTATGACAAAGCACATGGAAAACCAGGCAAAGTGGGAATGAAAAGTGGTAAACTTGGTGGAAGGTGTAAAATAGTGTTAGATTTATCTCTTTAAGCTCACAATTAGATCTAACACCTTTAGCTATACTTTTTAGAGCCTCAAACAGAAAGGTGTACTCTATATTTGGTTTCGATATTATGTTTACCTTAATGCAGTGTATGGCAGGAAATGGAGGATTGAAGAACACAACAAAAATAGCAATCATCACTGTATCTACAGCAGCAGGTGTAGCCGTCTTGGGTTTATGCGTTTACCTATGTCTTTGCAGCAAAAGAGAACTGAAAGGTTAGACTTTATCGCATAGAATGGTGAAGTTATCATTGTATTTGATTCTCATTTGCTCAGCAGATCCTGAAACAGGGGAAGCAATTCTGTTAGGAAGTGTTCATGGGAGAGACCAGGACGAAAGTGGAGAGATGCAGTACTTCAACCTAGCTACCATAAAGGCTGCTACAAATGATTTCTCGGCAGCAAATAAGCTCGGAGAAGGTGGATTTGGACCGGTCTACAAGGTAAAGAACATAATTGCAACATATTTGAACTATAGTAAATCGTTGTTTTGGTTAAGCAGTTTAATGAAATGCATTCAGGGCAAGCTGCATGGTGGAAAGGAAGTAGCAGTTAAAAGGCTTTCTATGAACTCCGGGCAAGGTCTTGAAGAGTTCAAAAATGAAGTAAAGTTAATCATAAAACTTCAACATAAGAATCTGGTTAGGCTTTTGGGTTGCTGCATTGACAAGAATGAAAAGCTCCTCATCTATGAGTACATGGCCAACACTAGTCTTGATACCTTTCTTTTTGGTTTGTACTCTCTCTCTCTCTCTCCCCCTCTGTGACATAGTTAAGCTATACATTGGAAATAATTTTAACAGATCTTTCTTTCTGCTAAAATTTAATTTTTGAAAAGGCAGATCCAACAAAATGTAAGGAACTGGACTGGCCAAAGCGCTCTAATATAATATGTGGAATAGCAAAAGGACTTCTATATCTACACGAGGACTCGCGCCTCAAAATTATACATAGGGACATGAAAGCCAGCAATGTTCTGTTGGATGATGATATGAACCCAAAGATATCAGATTTTGGCACTGCTAGGATTTTTGGAGGCAATCAAATTGAAGGCAGCACCAGCAGAGTTGTTGGAACATAGTAAGTGTTTTCTTCTTTCCCAATTCTGTGTTGCTATCTACTGTGGGACAATTCAACTTGATTTATCATGCCAATTTGAAGTAATTCTCTAGTCATGACATTATCAAGGTTCTTGTTTTGTTGGGCTGCATCTGCTCTGACTATGGACCATATTGAAGTACAACAATGTTTTCCGTCATGTACATTAAAGACGTACAATCTTGATCTTCACAACCATGTTTTTTCCTCGGCTATTGTTAAGGTTGAACACTTGTTGGCAATAGTTGTAGTAATTTCATAGAATAATTCACTAGAGTACTTCCAATATTGTTTTCTGATATTGCTAATTCAATTTTAAGCATACAAACATTTCATGCCATATAAACCAGGATTTTTTTTCATCCCGCAATAGTTTTTCTCTCTAATTTTGCTTGAACCATAAATCGGAATTTTTTGTTGTTGTTGTTGTTGTCTTTGGTAGCGGTTATATGGCACCAGAATACGCAATGGAGGGATTGTTTTCGACAAAGTCTGATGTTTACAGCTTTGGTGTCTTGATGCTTGAAATCATAAGTGGAAAGAAGAACAGTGGCTTCTATCACCCAGACCATGTCCAAAGCCTTTTATCATATGTAGGTTAAGATACTGATCAATATAACCTGCTAAAGTTAAGAAGTATGTCTTATATAATGATGAAATCAATAACACATGACACTTCACAGGCATGGCTGTTATGGAAAGAAGGCAGAATGCAGAAGTTGCTAGATCAAAATATAATCAACACTTGCCCAGTAAGCGAAGCTGTGGGATGGATTCATATCGCGTTGTTGTGCGTTCAGGAAGACCCTACAAATCGACCCACCATGTCATCAGTTCTTCTCATGCTTGGAGGCCAGTTGACAAACCTTCCCCAACCCTCAGAACCTCCATTCTCTGTTGGTAGATCGTTCATGTCTGATCAGTCTCCTATGAGTGGGGCAGATACAGGAACTCTTACATCAGACCAATGTTCAACAAGTGCTTCAAGCTAGTTGAGAGAGAGTGTGGACTGCATCATCCTTAAGAGACTAAAATTTTGTTATTAGTTTAATATTATCCTAATTCTATTTATGTATATAATCGGTGGCAATGGATGGGGAGTTGCTAAATTTGTCAGCTGCTTCTTGATGAGGAATTAACTCACTGTCATTGATTTAACTGTAGGTTCCAGTATTTATTGAGACTCACTATTTATTCAATAATTGTGATTGATAGAATCAGTAAATTGTATCAATTTTTTGAGTTCAAATAACATTTTTCATAAGAAAGAGCATGGTGAATCCGTCTTAGTTTTTTACTTTTTTTGCTACTACTTGAGGTGAATATTTGTTATCGACACAATGCATATGGTTTAAGTGTAAGTGTCTTTTTTATCTTTTTTTGGTCGGGCACTATTATAGGATGGGGATGACGAGATTCAAACTTGTGATTTTAAAGTTTAACAACAAGGCAATTATATTTTAAACTAATGTATTACACATGAGTGTCACCGTAGCAATTTATATAAATAGTTTATAATGAAAAATAATATTTAAAAAAGTAATTAAAATATAGAAAATTTATTGGAATGTATATTAAAAAATTAAGTAGTTAAAATAAAGAATATTATTTTGTGGATAGTTAAACTAACTTTTGTTGTTTCCGACGCTCTAATAGTAGAAATACACTGCATTGCATGACATAAGAAATTGCTTAATAAATCAATATCGTATCATTTGGTACAAAGAAATTAGTGAAAAAAATTGGTGTATGCAGTTTATTAGTTATCGACATTGCAATAAATCAATAGAGAGAGGATTCCTTGAAGATAGTGTTATCAGAATTGGACCGGATTGGCTGGTCGAACCAAGGCTTTAACTGGTCCGAGTGATGAATTAGATCGTCCATGCAACTGAACCGTCTAAAACCCGTAAAATCGACCAATGTTTGGTAAAACCAGTAAATCGGACGATAGGTATTTCAGATCAGACATATCTCAATTGGTATTTATCACCACCTAATGAAGCACTTGAAGTTTTATTTTTATAAGTTTTAGGGGATGAAATACCCCAAGATTGTGCAATTTCAACTAGATGATCAAAATAATCAAAGGCTTCATCAGGTTCCTTGGCCATAAACTAACAATTACATCCCTAGTTTAAAAATAAAATTTGTAGCCTGCAGAGAAAAGATAATGCATGATGGTGCAGTGTATCGTGTAGGTTGCAAATACTCATGCAAAGTCCTACCCTGGTTAACATGCTTATTATTGACCTTATTCTCATCATGATTACTCCTATCATCATCAACCATCTTAGTATGTGTGTGAGATTGTATAGAAGAATTAAATAAATCACCAAAAAAGCACTTCTAAATCCTCTCAAATTAATTGTCCACTTGGCTTACGAAGCCAAGAGCTCATAAGAAAATAAATAAAAGAGGTAGAAGCAGAGAACAATAAAATAAATAACAAAAAAAAAGAGTGAAACGAGGTTACCGAATCTCCGAAGAATCGCATATCAAACCAACATCAATAGATGTGACGGTGCGCTCCTTGTCTTCCAACAAATTTTCGGAAACGGTGCTAAAAATTTGCTACCACTTAAAGAATGTAAAACGCAAGTGTAGGTTGTCACGAAGTAATAAATCTCAGAAGCCCAAGGTCACACCACTGGGAGTTGTTTAAACTGAGAACACAAAGAAAAATTAAAAGAAAATTGCTTTAAAAATTGTTGTAAAGATTCATTTGTTCAAAAGAACATAAATTGTTTGGTTGACAATAGGAATTCGAACTCATTAATCTAACTATTTATATTGATTTGGTATAAAAATATTGATAGACTGCATGGACAACTTTTGATCATTAAAAAAAAAAATCCATCTAGAAGTTATGAAAAACAGCAAGTTTGTTACAAATTCTTTTGCACCCTGGTTCATTAAATGGGTATGACCGACTTAGAGGCCAATCATGGGCCATTCAGGAAGATTGAATGGTTTTTTTTTTTATCATAAGGAAGATTGAATGGTTCAATCCACTAAAGTTTAGAAGGTAATGGTCAAATTTTATAAGAAAATGTTATATAATTCAAATAAAACCTAAAAATTTAAATTTAAATGCATATCATCCTTAGATAAATGTTGGATGATTGAGTCTCACTGAAAAAATTAATGAGACTCACTCATCTAATGGATGATATGTATTTGAGTTGTAACTTTTTAAATTTCAATTGGATTTTATAGTACAATTTTATATGACTCTATTCCATTTTGCCTTTTTCCTTAATTTTACCATTTGGGCTCTAAATGTGACCCGTGTAACACGTTTAATATACAAATTATTTTTGGGTTATAGAAGAACTCGTCAACCTATAAAACTAACACCACCCACTAATAGGAATAAATATGTAATGCAACTGTGATACTATGCTAACATTGTCATATAATATCGTCAATTAATAATAAACACCAAATGGATAAAGTGAACCCCACTTGAGTAAAAATTGGCTTCATGAAAAAAAAAAAAAAAAAGTGGGTAGTTATTGGTTTGAGCAATACCTCTTGGACTTAAAATGTTGACTTGATCAATCACTGTCATTGATTTAAGTGTAAGTCTCAGTATTTATTGGGATTTATTACATATTCAATAGTTGTGATTGATGAAGTCAACAGATCAAGTTAGCATTTAAGTCCAAGTAGCATTTTTCTATGGGTAATGTTATGCTTACCAAATCTTTATCCTAAATGATGTGGTACAGTTTTTCACTATCAGATAAGTAGATCTCATTAATATTCAATGATGAGGATTGTACCACATCATTTGGGTTGAAAATTTTGGTTAGCTTACATGAACATATAGTTATTAGTGTGTATAGAGTTCATTTTCTTACTTGTTTACACATTATTGATTGATGATATCATGTAATAATACTGATGTGATATCACCGTTACATTGAATATTTAACCGGTGAACAAAATTTTATTTTAGTGTACAACTTCGATTGATTACAACAAATCCAGACAGTAAATGTATTTGTTAATGACATCAAAATCTTTAATGTAAATCGATTGATTTCGTATTGGTTGCAATTGTTGAATTAGAAATTGTCTTTGGAAATTTCCACACTGTTGGCGCCAAGTTTTCATCTTCCAATGATAGTTTTTGACGTTCTCCAACCAAATAACCGGTCAAGGTTCTTTGTATTGTAGTAAACCACCACAAAATTATACTTTTACTCCCTAAATTATGAACCTTCGCTCTATTTTTACCTTCTTAATTATCGAGTTTTGTAGTTCTCCCCTTAATTAATTTATACTCATTCTATTTATAATCTTATATAGTTGAATTTATAATATATATAAGTCGTATTTAGTCGAATTTATATTGATCTGTTTATTTGAAAGACTTATCAAGTTTATTTGTTTATCACCCGTATCTACTAAGCTAAATTCAAGTTCGTTATTTTTCTATCGATTTCTTATTGAATTCACACTTTCGTACCTTAAATTGCCTTAAATTTTTTTTGGGGTCCCAAATATACGTATTAAATTAGACCCCCTAGGCGGCAGGCTTAATGGCCTAGGCTTAGGGCCGACGACGTGTTCTACTGGTAGGATTGTTTTTCTTTGATGTATATTTTATAAATTAGGGCATGTAATTTAGCTATGAAGTAAGGCTAAAACAGTTATTGCCTAATAAAAAATAATGGCTAACATTGAAAAGTATGGTAACAAAAAAAATTAGCACAAGAGGATTTTCAGAAGCTCCTCTAGAAGAAGCACTTTTTGAAGGGGGTTTCACACTTTGTACCTTAAAAGATTTTAAAATTCTTATTTTGTACCCTCAAAAATTAAATTTTTTACATTGTACTCTCAATGTATTAAAATTGTTGTAATATGACTTTTGTGTTAACTTTTCCGTCAAAAGCCATCTTGTTGACACTAACGAAAAGCTAACAGAAAAATCGCATTACAACACTTTTGATATATTGATGGTGCAATATAAAAATTTTAATATTTAAGAATGCGAAGTGAGAATCTTAAAATCTTTCTGGGTGAAAAATGCAATTAGCCCTTTTTGAGGAGACTGAATTTTACCGGGCACCAAACAGCTTTTATCTGTAGCAGAAGCATTTTTTTGAAGAGTCTGAATTTCCCCATGAACCATTGAAATACATTGTTTGCATACTCCTAATGTGCCTTTGCACCACAGAAGCGCAGACATCATTGACCCAGTCCCGACTACTCAAACATTATGAACATTACTAGTCCTACCAAACAATGAGCTATAACCACATCTTCTCTTACCAGCCATTCCATTTGAAGCAGAAAAAGTTTTGCTTCTCCTCAAAGACCCCAAATCATACATACTACTCTTGATCTCAAATGTTTCCTCAGATTGTCTCTGTTTATGTCCAAACAATCGCTAATTTTGTGTCGATTTCGCTTTGAATTGACTAACTATTCCACTTGGAAAGCAGAAAAATCTAACTATTCCACTTGGAAAGCAGAAAAAGTATGATTCTTTTCAAAGATCCCAAATCATACATACTATTTGTGATCTCGATCTTCGGTTTTGGGCAGATACTCTGTATTCATGGCCAACCACTCTATCACGAATGTTACAATGGCACAGCCACCACCACTTACCTAACTGACCGCACTTCCCTCTTGGACTCTTTGTCATCCAGAGCAGCCTCCTCCATGGACTTCTACAATGAGACCTTCAATGATATCCATGGTCTCTTCCTCTGCAGAGGCGACGTTAACGCATCTACTTGCCAGAACTGTGTCACCAGCGCCGGAGAAGAGATCAGCAGGGTATGCCCGTCGAACAAAACCGCAATCATATGGTATGATTTTTGCATGATCCGCTACTCCGATATCAACTTTTTTGGAGAACAACAATCTCAAAAAGGATTGATTTTGTTTAATCCCCAAGGTATTAATTCGACTGCGGATCCACAAAACTCTGCAGCTGTGAGTTTCATACGATTACTGATATCGGATAGTCTGCTTACGGACAAACTGTACGCTGCATATAGTTTGCCTAACAGCGATCAGGATCGGTATGGGATGGTGCAGTGTACGAGAGACATAAATAAAACTGCTTGTAGAGATTGTTTGGAACAGCTTGTCCTGAATATACCACCAGGGAGCGTAGGGTGGCGTATTTTGGGAGCCAGTTGCTATATAAGGTATGAACAGTACAACTTTTTGCAACCAGCACCACCACTAGCTCCACCAGCACCACCACCAATCCTCCCCGCGCCTCCAAATGATCAAGGTGAGTCAAAACTTTTGATTTAGCTTTTCATACTTCTTCATGAAAAAAAAATTGACACACATGACTTGATTTATATGACAAAATCTTCCTTACAATACACATGAAAAACCAGGCAAAATGGGAATGTAAAGTGGTAAACTTAGGGGAGGCGTAAAATAGTGTTACATTTGCTCCTATTACTTTTATATGGGATTTGTATTTCTTCAATCTCACAATTAGATTAAAACATGTTTCATACTGATGGTGTTTATACAAGCGTGATTGAGCAGATGACTCGATTATTCGGTTAGACTTAGGGTCTTAGCTACTTGGCTCGTGAATGTTCAAATGAAAGCTTTCTGGGGAAAGTGATTGGTTGCACAACGAAAGTATAGTGGTTCACCAGCTCAAGAGCCCGGCTAATTCACTCTTTAATGGAGTCTCTTGCTCCTTTCTCTTTATTGATGGTGAATGAAACTTACAGAGAAAATCTGTTACCACTAGGGTTCTACCTTTTATGGAGGCACTGTACAATATTTATAGTTCAATTCCTATCTCTTAGGGATCTGTCCCGAGATCCCAACCTTCAATTCGTAAGATCTTGCTTAATTTTCGGGAGAGGATTCTTGGTTAGTTGAGAGTTTAGAGCCTTGATTATAGCGTTCCCTTGATTTGGGGGAACCTACTGATTGCCAAATGTTTCCTTCATGTTTTCTACTCTGATTCATTTGTGGTGAGCTCGGGGTCAGGACAACCGAGTTCTGGATGACTCGCCTGACCTCTGTAACATACCTCATTTCCCGAACTCATACTTAATTAAAATTCTTTCTGGTTATCATCACATACATATCATGGATCTAACACCTTTAGCTATACTTTTTAAAGCTTCAAGTACAAAAGTGAACTCTAACCATGGAAGCCTTTTAGAGCCTCAAACAAACAAGTGTAATCTAACCATGGAAGCTCAAGTAATCAATGGTGGGATTGAAAAAGTATGAGCCCTCTACAAGTACTTAATTTACAACTATACCAACTTCTGCTACTAGAGAGGCGTATGAAACATTGCTCTCATATATAGGTTCGTTCCATGACAAATTGAATTTTTGAGAAAAGTGTTAATCTGTCCATCTCTTCTTCTTTATATGTTTTTGACAATAATATCGGGGGGGGGGGGGGGGGGGGGGGGGGGGGGGGGGGGGGTTAAAGTTCTGTCTTTCTATGCCTCTTCTTTGTCGTATGATGACCAAGATGGCAAGATCCCTCTACATTAGAGGGCTAATGTAAACATACGGAAATGTAATTCAAAACATGGTTAGACCATGTTTCAACATGTATTTCGATTTTTTTCCTAGCTAATTAAGCAGAGTCACTTAAATCATCAAAGATAAAACTTCTCTAATATTCAGTTTCGATAGTATGATAACCTTCAGTGTATGACAGGAAACGGAGGATTGAAAAACACGACAAAAATAGCAGTCATCACTGTATCAACGACAGCAGGTGTAGCCATCTTGGGTTTCTGTGTTTACCTGTCCCTTCGCAGAAAAAGAGAACAGAAAGGTTAGAATTTAATCATGTAGAATGGTGAAGTTGTCATTTTATCCAATTCTCATTTGTTCAGCAGATCCTGAAACAGGGGAAGAAATTTTATTAGGAAGTGTGCATGGGAGAGACCAGGACAAAAACGAAGAGATGCAGTACTTCAACCTAGCTACCATACAGGCTGCTACAGATGATTTCTCGGCAGCAAATAAACTGGGAGAAGGTGGATTTGGACCAGTCTACAAGGTAAAGAACATAATCTCAAGATATTCTAACAATAGTAAATTGTAGTTTTGCTTAAGCAGCTTAATGAAATGCATTCAGGGCAAGCTGCATGATGGAAAGGAAGTAGCAGTTAAAAGGCTTTCTAGAAACTCCGGGCAAGGGCTTGAAGAGTTCAAGAACGAAGTGAAGTTAATCATAAAACTTCAACATAAGAATCTGGTCAGGCTTTTGGGTTGCTGCATCGACAAGAATGAAAAGCTCCTTGTCTATGAGTACATGGCCAACACTAGTCTTGATGCCTTTCTTTTTGGTTTGTATTCTCTCTCTCTCTCTGATATATAGTTAAGTTATACAGTGGCAATAATTCTAACAGACCTTTCTTTCTGCTAAAATTCATTTTTGAAAGGGCAGATCCAACAAAATGCAAGGAACTGGACTGGCCAAAGCGTGCTAATATAATAAGTGGAACAGCAAAGGGACTTCTATATCTACATGAGGACTCCCGCCTCAAAATTATACATAGGGACATGAAAGCCAGCAACGTTCTGTTGGACGATGATATGAACCCAAAGATATCAGATTTTGGCACTGCTAGGATTTTTGGAGGCAATCAAATTGAAGCCAGTACCAACAGAGTTGTTGGAACATAGTAAGTGCATTTCCACTTTCGCAATTCTCAAATAGCTTACTTGTTGCTATCTACTGTGGGACAAATCAACTTGATCTCTCCGGCCAAAGTGAAGTAATTCTCTAGTCATGACACTATCAAGGTGCTTGTTTTTTTGGGCTGCACCTGCTCTGACTAGGGACCATTTGAAGTACAACAATGTTTTTTGTCGTGTACATCAAAGACCTACAATCTAGATCTTTAAAACCATGTTTTTTTCTCAGTTATTGTTAAGGTTGAACACTTGTTGGCAATAGTTGTAGTAATTTCATAGAATAATTAACTAAAGTACTTCCAATGTGTTTTCTGATATTGCTAATGTCAATATTAAGCGTACAAACATTTCATGCCATATAAACCAGGATTTTTTTCACCCTGCAATAATCTCTCTCTAATTTTGTTTGAACCATAAATCAGAATTTTTTGTTGTTGTTGTTGTCTTTGATAGTGGTTATATGGCACCCGAGTATGCAATGGAGGGATTGTTTTCGACAAAGTCTGATGTTTACAGCTTTGGTGTCTTGATGCTTGAAGTTATAAGTGGAAAGAAGAGCAGTGGCTTCTATCACTCAGACCATGCCCAAAGCCTTCTATCATATGTAGGTTAACTTATTGATCAACATAAACCTGCTAAAGTTAAGAAGTATGTCTTATATAATGATGAAATCAATAACACATGACACTTCACAGGCATGGCTGTTATGGAAAGAAGGCAGAATGCAGGAGTTGCTAGATCAAAATATAATCAACACTTGTCCAGTAAGCGAAGCTGTGGGATGGATTCATATCGCGTTATTATGTGTTCAGGAAGACCCTACAAATCGCCCCACCATGTCATCAGTTCTTCTCATGCTCGGAGGCCAGTTGACAAACCTTCCCCAACCATCAGAACCTCCATTCTCTGTTGGTAGATCGTTCATGTCTGATCAGTCTACTATGAGTTGGGTAGATACAGGAGGAACTCTTACATCAGAACAATTTTCAACAAGTGCTTCAAGCTAGTTGAGAGAGCATTTATATTTTGAAACTTAGCCCTAATACCTAGTGTTTTATGTGTGAATACTGAATGTATGTTACAGAAAACAAACATATAGTCAAAGTTTAGTGAAGGTTAGAGATTAGAATGTTGATCATGTTGCCCACACAAACCAAGCCTACATGGCTATCAATTTTAACTGCATTTAGACGTATATTCAATTTTGATTGCTTTCCCCTTCTTACCCAAACCATCTTGTAAAGACCAAATGGCATGCGGCATACCCCTGAGTTAGGGTAGCTTGCTGAACAGATTTTGAGTTGTAGATCGAAAGAGTGAACCTAAATCCAGAATCCCTCATACCTTCATCCAAGATTCAAAAGATTAACTAGGACAAAAATTGAATAATCTGAGAAACTAGGCCAAATTAAGAATGCCTTTTACAAACTTTAATATTGCTTATTGGCAGAATTCTGAATACATTTTTCTCGGAAAGTAATCATACAAGAACTTCCATAACAAATTACATGATCTAGGACAGGATATACACACTAACACATAGGAACGGATCCAAGAGCCGGTATAGGTTGAGGTATTCATAGCTAACAGTAGTATAATACAGAAGATTTTTGTAACTTGAGGGAGACAATCTCCCCCTCCGCCCCCTCCGGAAAAAAAACATTACTTACCGAACTTATTAACCATGTCCATGTCATTTGTCAATACAAAGCTGGAATATCGCAAACCACATGAATGTACAAAACCAAAATATGGTGACTAGGCCATGTACACACGATTGGGCTGAGCAAGACCCTCAATCATTCTCCTTATCTCATCTGAATTGGCACCCACAATCTTGTCCACTTGAGCACCTTCCTTCATCAGCAAAAATGTTGGCATAGCCTTAATCTCAAATTTGGTTGCTACCTCCTACCAAAACAGATCAACAATAAATATCTAAAAAAGGGTCGTACTCAGTGTACAAGGCTTACGCCTATGACAAGTCTGAAATAAGTAACTATTAAGTAATCTTACTCCATTTTGGAGAGATTAATTCCCGAAACAACAATAAACATCTAATAACGTTTAATCACCACCAATTAAATATCAAACTGAAGAATATTGAACATCTATATCATCTCTCAAATTTCCAAACAGTGAAAAGATGCTATGAATATTCATGCCCTAATGCAGAATAGATTATAGCTGAAAATAAAAGATAATATCATTTTAATTTCAAGAAGTGAGATGAATTACCCTGACATCATCCACATCAACAGTGAGGAACAATATATCTTGGTAAGTTGATGCCAATTCCTCAACCAAAGGGTTCATCGCAACCGATGGCATGCACCATGCAGCAGTAAAGTGTACCACAATCTACAAATCCCCCAACCCCTCCATCAATTAATAAAAAATCAGTTAATAATCATAAAGAGTAGTATTAAAACCTCATTAAATTATCACCAGATATGCCATCTTTGTCTAATTAGCTGATCCTGGCTAATAGATTAACATCTCTAGGTGTTTAGTAATTTTGCCAAATTAATTAATTAATGAAAAGAAAAATTCAGGGGGGGGGGGGGGTGAGATCACTGAGATTGGCTATTAGATTAATATCTGTACATATATAACAGTTACCCCAAAAGAATTAATAAATGAAAAAGAAGACTTCAAGGGGGTGAGATCACTGAGATGGGTACATCAAAAAATGGAAAATGCAATAGAGAGAGAAAGAGAGTAACAAGACACTGAAGCAAGGGCTGCTATTCAATAATCAATTGAGGGGTCTTTTGAGTTATCTGTAAGAAGTACAAGATTAAAAAAAAAAAAACCCTGAAATCAGGATTCTATTGGCTTGCAAAAATAGCAGAAGCAGAAGAAAAAAAAAGAAACACAGAGGGTGTGAATACTTTGTGTGTGTGAGTAAGATGAAATATACTTACAGGGCAGCCTTCATCGGTGGCTTTAGTTACATAGGAATCCCATGACTGCTCTGAGTCCACCCCAACAACCCTTGATGTCTTTTGATCATCTGGGCTTTCCATATCTCTTCTTGTTCTTCCCTGGGATTAGATTGCAGTGGGTCTCTACAGTAAATCGATAGGATTGCGGAGAATAATCAAAAATCGAGATCGCACTAGAACAGCGTAGGCTAAGAAACAAACGATGACAATTTACCGAAGTCTGTCTGGGTGGGTTTACTTCCACCCCCACAAATTTTTATTTTCCCTCTATTTAATTTTTTATTATTAAACAATTAAATTCATCCTTTATATACCCACTCTATTAATAATTAAACTTATCTCATACTACAGGCATTCCTTTTAATAAGTAAACGTTTTTTATATTTTGTCATAATTATGGTATTATATTTTTATCTCATCTCATGCACTCACAAAAATATTTTTTCAATATAAATTTTTTCAGTCAGATACATGTTAGTATTACTTCTCAATTTACTTCTATATTTGATTTCATGTTTGTTATATGGATTTTCCTTATTTTCGTATATTTTGATATCTCTGTCAAGTTTAATAATTTTTTATTTAAAATTTATATGTGTGTATATATATGTATGTTTTCAGGTTATTTGTTCTTTTTTATCTTATTAAGGTTTTGCATCTATACTTGTTATTTTTTTTTCTTGTTCGATTTTGTGTCTGTGCTTAGTGTTTATTTATTTTTTTCATATTCGATTTTGTGTATTGTAGTTTTACTTGTTCCTTTAATATTTGTTTAGGTTTTTTTTTCTCCTTGTTTCGGTTTGCTTCTTTCTTTATGTTTTTTTTCTTGTTTCGGTTTACTTCTTTCTTTTTTTCTTTTTTCTTGTTTCATTCTTTTCTCTTTTTTTTCTTGTTTTAGAATACTTGGTTTTTTTTACATGTTTCGTTTTTTGTTGTATTTTTTTCTTGTTTCAGATTTGCTTGATTTTTTTTTCTTATTTCGTAAATATATTTATGCATTCAAACTAATTGTCTTCTTTCATTATTTTTTTTCTTACGATGCTTTCTTTCATTGAATGAATGTACATAGAATGCGTGAGTTTAACTATTAATGGGGTGTATATAGCATAAAGTGGACTTAATTACTAATAGGGTGAGAATAGAAAGAGTGGACTTAATAATTTGATAATAAAAAATTAAATGAGATGAGAATGAAAATTTATGGAGTAAAAATAGTCCCACCCAATCTGTTTACAACTTTACAGGAAATGTGATAACATTAGTGACAATTTGTTTTGTTGTAATTTTCGAAAGTATACCAATCTATATTGTGTTATGACCCCATGGTGGTCCTCTCTATTTTTTTAACGGTTAGGAGTCTGGTTAAAGAAAGGTCAGTTACGACGAATATAGGATATTTATGAGAGATAAGTTTTTCATGATTTGGTCCTAAATGATTGCTAATATTCAAACTCAGAACGTTTAGATTTAAAACTCATCCCTCTATTCACATTAGGCTTAGCAATTGTGTCGAGTGGAACGATTTCGTATCGAATGAAACGGTTTTGTGTAAAAAAATCCTCCATCTATATTCCATTCGTTTATATAAATAAGTTCAATTATCACACTCATACACGAATCGTTTATTACACGAATTACGTGATACAACCCGTGTGTCACTCTGCTAAATAAGAGAATATGTTAGAGTATTTCGAGTCCACACGAAAAATCATCAACTCGCTACACATTACACATATTTGACATGTTTACTATAACAATAAATCATGGTTGAATAAAAAATTAAAGACAAAAAATAAACATTAAATGACTACTAAATTTGAATGAGTCCGAGAGATGAGAGGTGTGAGATGAGGCAGAGGCTGAGAGACCTAACTTTTGAAAAAAAAAAAATTATAGTATCACTGTTAAATGGTTAAACGTGTTGAAACGAGTTTATGAGTTAAACACGAAACCGATTCGTTTATTTCACGAGTCTGACGAGTTAACTCGTTAAGACTATACTCAAACTCGTTAAATCTGTGTCGGGTTTATGTCAGTTTCAAGAGTCGTGTCTAGAATTGTCGAGCCTAATTCACGTTGACTTAATGAAAATTATTTCTGTATTAAATAAGATAGAACTATAACTATACATCATACCACTTATATGAGATTCGGGTTGAATTGATGCACATGAAATTTAGGTGATGATGTGCATCGAAGATTTATGTCGTAGATATTAAGGAAATTAAAAAAATAAATAAATAAAAGAAGCTCAATCCCTATAGTCCACATGTCAAGATGCTATTGCTCCAATAGAACCTAATCCAACTTTGTGAAGAACTCAAACAACCATTGGCCAAAGCCATATCCAAAAGCCAGATAAGGTGCTTCACTCTCTTCAATCTGCATCACAAAAAACCACAAATATCATCCTCCCCAACATAAATTACACTATCCCACCTCTCTCTCTCCTCCCAACTTTCCTCAAAAGCTTTTGAACATCACATAGAAAACTGATTTAGAAATGGCCCATGCTATGGCTTCAATGGCAGGCTTACTTGGCTCCTCTCAGGCTGTCTTGGAAGGCAGCCTCCAACTCGGCGGCTCGACAACCCGCCTGACCACCGCCAGCAGCGGCAGAATTGCCACCAACCGACCGGGGTTCACCGTTAGAGCCCAGCAAGGTTCATCTGAGATTGAAACCAGCCGCCGAGCTGTATTGGGCCTTGTTGCTGCTGGCCTGGCCTCCGGGTCCTTTGTCCAGGCCGTGCTGGCCGAAGCCAAGCCCATCAAGCTTGGACCTCCCCCTCCCCCCTCCGGTGGACTGCGTAAGTGTCCTCTTTCTTTTTTCAATCAATTTTCTCCTTGGGGAGGAGCGAGGTGAGAATCTCCCCGCCCCTCCCCTAAATTAGGATTAACAATCGGTAGTGTCATGTTGATTTTATGTCAGTATCAAAATTATTCAACTCATATGAGATTAATTTATAATTGTGTTCTCGACGTGTCAAATTTGTGTTCAGTATAAGTCGTGTTTAAAGAATTCGTGTTGATTCATACATTTTATGAATTTAACGAGTCCACCTATTTACCATCCATACATGTTAATTCCGTATTGATTTTGTGTCGGATTCACTCAACTTCCATTTAACAGCCATTTAAGCAATGGCTTTCAAAGATCTTTTACTGGAGAAGTGAACAACTTTTAGATTCATTGGAATGTTTTTTGGTGACAAACATTTGACATTTTTCCGGCAATTGTGCCGGAAAAATTTGTGTCTGGGCAGCTGGAACTTTAAACTCAGATGAGGCAAGAGACCTTGATCTAGCACTGAAAGATCGGTTCTTCATTCAACCACTGCCACCGGCCGAGGCGGCCGCGAGGGCAAAGGTGTCTGCCAATGAAATTAAGGGTGTGAAGACGTTCATAGACAAGAAAGCTTGGCCATACGTCCAGAATGACCTCCGGCTGAGGGCATCATACCTCCGGTATGACCTCAAAACCGTCATCGCCGCCAAGCCCAAAGATGAAAAGAAACCACTGAAAGAACTCACCGGAAAGCTCTTCCAGGACATCAGCAATGTGAGTTCAAACTCATTTCCTTGTACAGATTATATCAGATGAATGGTCCAAAAATTTGGTTCACCCATGTGTATATTGCAGGGATGTTAACTTTACACTTTAACACGAACACAACATGTATGTAATGCGCCACAAACCCAAAATGACGTGATCAATTGACACGAGTAACCTATTAAGCTGTTGTGTGAAAAAATAAATATCTAAATATCTTAAGAACTATTTTAGAACCAAATAGTTTTTTATAACACGTATGTTGACATGAATACGACAACTCTAAATGACATGACACAACACGAAAATGATACAACACGATTCGATTGACATCCTTAATATATTGTGTGCTTGAAAAATGGAATTTCTGTGGCAGTTCTTCTAATTATTCTTCTTGTTCTCCTCTGTTTTTAATCAGCTGGACCATGCTGCAAAGATTAAGAGCACCCCTGAAGCAGAGAAGTACTATGCAGCAACTGTATCTTCACTGAATGATGTTCTAGCCAAGCTTGGTTAGAAAGAATCATGTATCTTGGTGTATGCTTTGCCCTTCTTATAACAAGACACTTCAATTTCTCCCATGAAATTTTGAAGTTACAATGAAGTTTCTTTTAGGCCCAGGTGCATATATGATGAGGGGTCTGGTGTACTGGATGTTAAGAATAGCCTATTGCGTTCGACCATTTAAGTACTAGACATTAAAAAATAGCGGTAGTGGGGACTCGTGCACTAAGCTGCCTTTTTACGCTACAAATTAGACGGTTTACACAAAAGCTATGGTGTTTCACATAAAAACTGAGAAACAGTTTGATTGTTACTGTCAATGACTCACCAATGGTTTCCAGATGCAATTACAAGGATTGTTGTTTAGCTCGAAGGGGCCAGAAAATCTTGTTTAAGGGAAGCCTCTTTAACCACCATCTGGAATTTGGAAGAACAAGACCCTGGAATATATTACGTAGTGTGGGTGTGGGTGTACACAACCATCGAAATCTTGGCTGTAGAACCTTTATTTCAATAGCAACCTCAAAAACTCACCTCATCTAGTGGCACTACAGCTCAATGCTTTCAGTTTCAAACGTTTTCAAATGAAATCAATGGAGTTTTGCGATACAGAACTTCCACGACAGTAGTGCATGTGTAGTATCCAAAACTATAAAAGCAGCATAGGATATTCACCCGATCAGACAGGATCTGCTGCTGTGACATGATCTAAAACATTTGCAGACCATCCAATTGAACAAGCACACAATGGTAACACAGAAAATTGCTAACACAAAAGATAATTTAGTTTAATATTCATTTCCTCAGAAGGACTTATTTATACCAAGTCATTGAATAAAATCTAACACTAAAAAATAGGATAGAAAGGTTTGAATACTTGCTGGCTAAGGGGATTAACACTTACTATATGCAACACACCATTATGGAAAATGTTTAAGAAAGAAAACATTAAGCAAACCAAATTCAGATTTCCTAATTAGCTGGCATCTTCTGGTTTCATTCCTTCAAAAGTAACCAGGCTAGGAGGGGATTGATAGACTTTTCTCGATATTTTACACCCTCCAGGCGCGGATAGTTTGTGCCCAATACGTCTATGAACGATATTATAAGAAAATATTTGCTTACCTTTCAACCGGAACCACAGATTGTCGTACCGAGCAAAGAGAGGAAGAAGATCCCCCTCCATATCTTTGTTTAATTTCAAGGGAACAACCACCATTTCACCCCATTTGTGCTTGATGTAATCTTCTAATACCCAAACCCGGAGATTTTGTTTCACTCTATCAGCAAATGCTAATTTCCCATTCCAATCCAAAGCCCAAAATGCATTCCCATCTGGAAACAGAACCTCTGGCGAAGGTGTGATTGTGGAGCACTCGGTTCCCAAATCTATGGACAGTACTTCTATGTCTGATCTGATTTGAGATTCCCAAATGCAATGAACAGCTGCACCTGCTGACAAAATTGTAACTCTCTCCCTCTTGTGATGATCCTCCAATTTTGGGATTTGAAGGGATCTCCATGAATCATCCTTTCCAATTGTAAGAACTTCGCAACGTTTGCTGCCAGATTCTTCTTTCTCATCATATATAGAGACCAGTTTATAGTTACCAGTAGCCGGGACAAAAAATAAGGTGATGAAATATATGCCTTCATGTGGATCAGGCAGTTCAAGGATTTGGCGTGTTGTTGGATTGTGAATGTGGTATTTATAAGAAGAATGGCTTCTCTTGAGTAACAATCCGTCACAACCACAGATCAATTCAAAAGTTTCATCTGCTGCAGGAGGAAGCTGATTTACATTATACCAGCAAGTTAAAACGGTGCCCTGCTTCATATGCTTTTCAACAAAGTGGCGATCTTGCATTAGAGCATACCATTGCTTGCACACCAACTGCAACCTCAATAAGGACCCCACAGGCAACCAGCTCAGAATCTCCATAACAATTTCAGGGAGGAATATCGGTTGAGTGACAGGAATTGAAGTCTTCTCTTCAATTTTCTCATTTGTAGCAATTTCTTGCGTCTCTAAGCCCTCAAGGGATAACATTAGTTCAGTACTAGGAGCAGAGGCGTTCTTTCGCTTCTTCCTGTTTCTAGCAGTCTCTTGCTTCTGAAAGTCCAACAATGTCTTTTCTTTGTCTGGAATTGTTGCAGACCGTAACGTTGATGTTTCAAGGCTTTGCAGTGATATCACTTCTGACCTGACTGAAAAAACTGCATTTCCCATAACTGTCAACAAAGATTACTTTCTAAAATCTGCACATAAAACATGTAGAATAATATATGTGGAATTAAATTCCTAATATGCAGGTAACATACAACTTCAGATCATAAAATAGGCATGGGCGAACAATGTGCAGTGTTCATCCATAACTTCAAATAACCAAACCAATAAAGGAAAGAACAAACTGAAAAAAAAGGATAGTTTGAGTGTGTGTGTGTGTTGTGTGTGGGTGTGTGGGTGAGAGAGAGAGAGAGAGATTCATGCATAAGGCTGCCTTCTTATATCAGAGGTGTTTAAGTACTTTGGCCAGGATATGCCAGCCAGGCACCCATATAGAATGACACCACATGTTCTAAACTCAACCAGGAACATAACAGGGTGGAGAGTATCAGCTCAGCTGTCTAGGCCTTGAAGAGGGTCCAATCCCTGACCATGACCCAAAGCTTTGCCCATTCCATCAAGATAGTATGCGCATATTTCTTCTATTTTCTATTTGATCCATGTTTTAAGCTAACATATTAGGTTGTTAAACCAGCTGACTAAGAAAAACAGTGACTAAGAAAAAGGGTGCTTTCGAACATAGGAGGAAAACCAAGTACTCGCAATCAGACATGAAATTGAAAGAAAGAAATAGTAAAGGGGTTCGACTATTTTTCTCGTAAGAGTCCTAAAGAATCATTGGTTTACATCTAGTTATCAATTCAATGATAACTTTCATCCCATTTAACTGTCATGAGAAAAAAACAAATAAACACGAAAAACTCTAGTCCTTATTATGCAAACTCCCAATTCGTTTCTCTTAAGAGTAAGTTAGACTCATCCATGTATATATAAAACGAAAATAATAAGATTTGTACCTTGAGAAACATATCAAAACAAACAAACATTTGGACTTAAAACTAGGAATGACATGGGTGTGTGTGGGTTTGAGCCCCCAATTTGATGAGTTGTAGATAAATCTACACACAACAAAGCCAGAGGATGCTTATAATTATAATATATGGAGGAAACTCCTAAAACAATGTTTCAACTTTCTTTCACAATCCCCCCCCCAAAAAAAAAAAAAAAAATCACCCACACCAAAGTCAGACATACAAGCATGTTTACCAATGCTGGCCCTATAATACTTCAGACCTAAGATAAATGCCAGTGATATTATGTTTATGTGATGTATGAACAATTATTATATTGTATAACTTGCAAAGATCCTGTAATGACGGGAGACTCGAACACTACTTTTACAGTATAACCTGATAATTAACAACAACAATAACAACAAAAGATTGGAAAATTTTCAATACCCAAATTGGTAGACAGCTGAAGAAGCCACCAGATTCAGGAGACGACCCAAAGACCCATCCAGAGAGTGAGAGGGAGAGAGGTTTTCTTCACACTATATACCTCTCCACATTACCTTCCCTTAAATCTTTTTTTCATTTAGGAGAACGTATTTGAGCGTGATTGTATCACTGTTGTGCATATCGTCTCCATTCTGATTTGAGTTATTGTTAGAGTTGATAATCAACTCAATTTTGTGACATCCAATTGACTCATTTTTTTAAACGAGTCTAGAAAAAAATATTCAAATTTTATTTGTTTAAAAAATAAATCGAATTCCGAATAATTTAACTATTTTACATATAAATAAATCGAACCTAAAATATTATTTAAAACAATGAATTGAGTTCAAGTCAAATTCTATATAACTTAAATTCAAGCCAAGTTCGAATAGCAAAACTCGATTATCAACCACACTTTTATTATTACTCAGAAGAAAATAGTAAGAAAATGGAATTCTTGGGTTGGTCAAAGAGCTTTGAGTACCCCAATTGCACAACAATTCTATTTTATTCTCTCTCATACTAGTTATTAAGGGTAATTCAGGTAATTCGTGTTTGAAAGTACGGTGTAATGTAAATGATTTTGAGAGATGTTGGTGACCATTGGATGAGTCTATTTGAAACCGTCAAATAGACTTATTGAAGTCTGTATTATTTTATATTAGTCGTGCACACATGGTAGTATCATGTGTAGATAAATTTTTTTTAAAAAAATAAAATAGTTCGTTTAAGTTATTCAAATCTTTTCAGCCAAATTAGTGAAAAACAAAAAAATAATATCAACTTTTGACGGGTATTCTGTAATTCAATTTAAATAAATCTTAAAAAATGAAATATTTGGAGAAAATTAAAAATATTACACTAATCAATATAAACTTGGTGAAAAGACAATATAAAAAAAATTATTTATTAGATGGGTTAACCCGTTTGAAAAGATTTGATTTTAAAAAGTTAAATATACGTTTTTTATATGATAAGAATTATAATTAATATCATTATAAAATTTCCTGTTTTGTTAATAGAATAATTTGGTAAGCTTTTACATTTAATTTTTGTCCTCTTTCACTGCTAATCGTGATATCACGATCTAACATTTTCGTTTTGAAAGAAAACGAAATGAATCAGTGATAGAATCGAAATTCTAATAATTTGAAAAAATAATAATAATAATTTGAGGTGTTTCATAATATTTTGAGTTATTCAATCAATGTTTTAGAAAAATAATTCTTAATTTTTTAAATTTTTTATTATGTTTTTAAAATAATAAAAAATATTTTTAAAACACATTAAAATATTTTCGTTTGTTAGGTGACCGAAACAATGTATCAAAATAAAATTTTAAAAACTCATCTGATCGGACCAAACCGACCCAATGCTGACCCCTGGTTACTACCGTTAATGGGAAGGTGAAAAGTCAACGAGGCAACCCAATCTGTACAATACTCTCTCTCGTCTCTGTATAAGAAACCCTAGCTCGTAAATCCATCTTCCACTCTATCTCTCTCTGTCAAAATGCCCCAAAACCGTAAGTCTGACCATGATCCACCTCATAACTCAGACTCTGAAGAAGAAGAGGACGAAGGAGATGGGTCATCCGAAGAACAAGAGGAGTCTGAATCAGAAGAGCAACAACAACCCAAACCTTCGGCACCCACGCCCCTAGTTACCAAAAAGCCATCGGCTCCGAAAAAACCAGAACACCCTTCTCAAACCCCCTCAAAACTCCAGTCTTCTTCTTCCTCCTCCTCCGAATCTGAATCGGAATCGGAATCAGAATCGGACATTCCGCCGGAGAAGTCTAGAAAAGCTGACCCAAATATCAAACCCATTGCTTCAAAGCCCATGGATGAGTCAAGCAAACCCACTAAAAAGCCGAGATCCAAACCTAGTTTGCCACCCAGTTCCCCAACTCCGGCGAAACCCGCCAAAAGGCCGGCGGAGAGTGAAGTCAAGGAGTCGAAGAGAGCGAAACAAAAAGTGGATTCCAATAATGGTGATTCGGAGAAGAAGATTTCCAGTGTGACTCAGGATGATTCGAAGAAGCAGTTGTTTCAGAGACTGTGGAGTGAAGACGATGAGATTGTGATTTTGAAGGGTGTGATCGAGTACATGGCGAAGAAAGGGGCTGACCCAGTTGCGGACATGACTGCATTCCATGAGTTTATTAGAAAATCTTTGCATGTCGATGTGAGCAAGACCCAGGTGTCTGATAAGGTTAGGAGGTTGAGGAAGAAGTATGAGAATAATGTTAGCAAAGAGGAGGACGGAAAAGAGCGGAATTTTGCGAAACCCCACGAGCAGAAATTGTATGAATTGTCGAAAAAAATTTGGGGTGGTGAGGGTAATAGTGTAGCAATTGAGAATTCTTCCAAAATTAATGGGACTGCAAGGAGGAATCAGAGCCAAAGAGGTAAGGCCACGATGGCTACTCCAAAAGTGGAGAAAAAAGTGAATGACACTCCGTTGTCTGATGGGCAGAAAAATGTGGAAAAGATGGAGGTTGAGCACAATGAGGCGCCATTGTGGTCGCTTTTGAGTTGCAGAGGCATTGGGGATAGGGCTCTGGAAGAGGAGATCGTAAATAGTGGATTGGAGTTGATTAAGGGGCCGAAGAAGGTTGAGTTGGAGGAGAGGTGGAAGAAGCTACATGTTGAGAGTGTTGAGCTTTACTTGAAGCGTGCAGAGTTGATTTGCGAGCAGACGAAGATGGTATTGGAAGCACTGAAGTCAGGGCATTAGGTAATTTCTGGTTATTAAGTTGGTGATGGATGATACTGAGGACAAGAATGGTAGAGTAACTTTTGTTTTTGTTTATAGGAGCCCATTAATTAAGTTAGTCTGTTAACTAAGTATGAATGCCTAGTATTTATCTTTTGGAAAGGGAATATGCGCATGGTTAATTTCTATGGACCCCTTTTTGTTAATGTCTTTGAAGCTTGTAAGGTTTGATATTCTAATCTTGGTTTCCATAATTTGAGGATTCTAAATATCTTTGTACATCCATGCTCCTCTGCTTACACAGTATGATGAGTTATGTTTTTTTCTCACTGGTTTGAAATGTTAGTATAAACAGGCTGGTTAAATCTAGATGTGTTGTTTCCTCTTTTCTGTTTTTATTGGCATTGGAATAGCCTATGAGATGAATCAGAGTTAATTGGAGGGATAAGAAATTAGAGTAAGAGGAGAACTGGAGTCAACTCCAGGTACAAGGAGCTCTACTGGAGGTAGAGACCAGCGAATGCATGAGTCTATTTTAGCCAAAATTATGCGTATGCTATTTGGGGAGTATTTTTTCATTCCATTGCATAGATTACCTTTCTCTGATTACTTATGTTCATCTTGTCGGATATTTGACCTTGACATCAAGAATCGGAATGATAGGTTTCCAAATTTTCTGTAATGACTTGGCACTGCCGTTTGCTTAGTTTTGTGGGAATTCTTTCTTCGGTATATCATTTGTACTAGCGGTGGTCCCGTGCAATGCATGAAATTTGTAACTTATATTCACCTTATCCCCACTCACACCTAGTAGTATTCAAAAATTATCCATTAGTATGTATGCCTTACTGGTTTTTTAGAAATGTAAATTTGAGAAGTTAAGCTAAAATGTAGGAGTGCTTAATTGATTGCCTGAAAAATCTCAAGTTTATGGTAGTTAGCAAATTAAGTATTGAGAGGATTATACAACCCATTTAGATTCCACCTGCATAACCAAGCTACTAATATTTGCAATAGCCAAAACATAGAATGTTTCATGAAAACCAGCCAATTTAGTTCAAACATCATCACTCACTTTGAAATATTGGTCAAACAGACGAGCCGTAATTGTTTTTTTTTTTGGTTTTGGGGGGGGGGGGGAGAGAGAGAGAGAGAGGCAGACAGATCGTGGCATGTAGCACATATTTGATAATAGCAGAGATCCTTTGAATGCACAAAAGCTCCCAACATGCCTGCAAAAAATCGCTACAGAGAGTGGTTGTGTGTGGGTTTGGGTTTTTTTTTTGGTGGGGGGGGGGGGGGAGGAGGCGCACCTCAAAAAGGTTAGGCACTTGAAGTGAAAAGTACTAACTCCAATTTTCAAACTCTCTTCCGAAGTATAAGAACTCCTGTTTGTCCCAACTTTTGGTACCCCTGCTTCTGTCTCTGTATTTGTGCTGAATTGATGATAAACTATAACTGAAAAAAATGATTCAAGGTGGCCCAAGGGAAGTGGAAGAGTTGGTGATGAAGTGGGCATCATAGATATCGGTTATTAGATCAAATCTAGAGATATTGTTACTTTTATTTGCATAATTGATGCTGGACTATGTATGTATTCTCAATAACATTAACAGTTTTGGATGTTGGAGTATTTTTCCTTCAACTGATTATTTATCTTTGTAAGTTGAATATATGGTTTTTTGCCCAGAAGCATGTATGCTTGAGATATGGAACTCTTGGAGAGAGTGATGGAATTAAGGTGATGAAAGACTTGCATGAGGAAATAGCGATAAGCATTAGAGTAGGTGGTAGGATGAAAAGTGAATTTCCATTTGAAAATGCTTTCCTTAGATGTTGGCATGAACGCCTAGTCGTTTGCCGTGGTTATGAATGAGCTGGTTTGGAATGTTTAGAGAGTGGTGCCATTGTCTTCATTGTCGGCTTGATGGTGTGATTTTGAAATTGGTGTGGGTGTTTAACTTAGAAGTATGGAGTTTTTTTTAGAATTATGATTTATATGTTAAGCAAAGGTACATCTGAATTTTATTTCATATAGTGTTAGGAAGAGAAATTATCACATGGAAGAGAGCAAAGAATGGTAGATTCCTGTAAGTGCCCATGTTTTGATTGACCCTTCAATAAGGAAGAAAGATGATGGGGGACTGTTATCCATGGGCTTCCACTAGGATTAGATGAAATGGAGAACCCTGAAGTGGTTAAGGTTGGAAACTTGTTAGATAGTGTGTGGCACCCTACTGTATGTATGAAATGTTTTGTAATATTTGTTTCTTTGAGATGAAAGTAGCTAAAATGGTAGGTGGAGATGAGCAGTAATGCAAAGAAACGATAAGAATAAGCGATGAAATCAGATTTGGTAGCTCTTTAGAAGCATTGATTAAGGTCGACATCTAACTATCTAAGAAAGTTGTCTACTATGGTTGCGCATTTGAGCTAGGAAGATATAAACTGCACAGCTAAAGAGAGGTGATCTGATAAGAGGAGGTAGGAAGAATTTGTCTGATTATGTGCTGTTCTTAGCTGTTATTTTTTCCTTCATTTTTTGTACTCCCGTTTCCCTTACCTGATTCCATTTGCAGTTAAAAACCATACTAGATTGGTCTGGCTTCTGCATATGGCTGTTTTCTGCTTCACCTATTTTGTTAAGATTGTTCTTACCCAAAATAAGCAGTCCTCCGAAATATTAACATCCGAATTATCCTAACGGGTTAATGAATCCAGTTTTTAAGGAATCCAGGAACATGGTATTCGATCATAGTTACTATGAAATATGAGAGCATGTTTTTTTTTCCATTGATAGATGAAAAAAATAACAAGAGGGAAACATAACAGATTAGTACATGATGAAGAAGGAAAGATCAAGCTTGGCCTTCTTGGTGGTGGTGTTGATTCAACTTCTTTTCTTCTGCAATGGCTGCAACTGCAGAAACATAATATGAAACTGCAAAAAGTCCATGTATGAAACATAAAACCCCTCCTATAGACATAAGACGATGTTGTGATATCCCACAATCTTTTCTGGACCTTGAGTTTGATAGTGTTCCCAGTATTAGCATCGAGAATGCCACGGCCAATATTACCCTGAATCAACACCGAGATTAAAGCATAATTGGTTAAGTACTGGCATGACATTTTGAGGGAAGGGATGGGTCTAGGATTTCAACTTATAACCCGATAGATGTATCCATGAACTAGAAAATTTTACTTCATTTGTTTAAGATCGGAACGTTTTGGTTTCTGTAGAAATTGAAATGAATCAGTGATTGAATATTGAAATTATGTGTTTTGATTTGTTTTTGGTCAAATGTTTCATAAATGATTTTCAAATTTTTTTTTTTTTTTTACTTTTTCCATTTTGTTTTCAAAATGTTTCTATTTCTGGCTGACCAATCAAAACAAAATTTTTGATCCTTGATATGGGGATGGTGATGCAAACAATTACCATGAAAGAATAAGGGAAGCAGCTGCTGATTGCTTATTAGCAGTGGTCCTTTCAAGTTCTTCCTTGGACCAAATGCAAATGCACCCACCAAGCAAATTGGCAATCACATGTGCTAAAGCCAAGAGCACTGCTGCAGCCAAACCCAACTTGAAAGCTGTGTAGCTTGGATCTCTACAATCAAATATCCACAGCTTTAAATGTTTCACCTGTCCAAACAAAGATCATGTTCTAAATCATACCCATAGCCTTCAAATTTTTTTTTTTTTTAATGATGCCCCACATAAATTGCAATTCGAAACTACTGCACTTTTCATCTTTATTCGATTTAGACCGTGGTGTACTTATTTCATTGATTGACGTTGTTTATATGAAAAACGTAGGTTTGTGCAGGTTTCTGAATACAAAAATGTCTTTATAAATGACATTTTTTAAGGTTTTGTATTGAAAATATATATTTTGCAAATACGCTTTTTAATTGAAAAGCATGAGTTTCATGTATGCACCTTCATGCATACAATAGTACATCGAGTAATAAGTTTGAAACCGTTATAAAGAGATAATAAAGTAAAAAAAAAAACAAGGATGGTATTTTGGGAAAAAGTCAATACCTTGTTCTCAGCAATCTCAGCTTCAATGCCGAGTATACCTGCAGTGATATCCAAAGCCATGATCAAGATACAAACAAGGAAGCCTATGCTTTTTGCCATTTTTACGAACAGAGAGCTCTGAAAGAGATGGGTTTGAGAAAGAAGAATACAGGCAGGAGAGAGAGGGAGAGAGACCTTGTTTCTCTTCGCTGTTAAAAGGACAGGAACATATTATATAAACAATTTCACCCTTTATGAGTAAAAGCTCATTAGGGTCTGCATGAAGATGAGAATATGAATAAAGTGCAAAAACGCATGCAGATTAGTATAGTATACGAGAAAAATAATTTTTAGGGATAATCCAGTGGTTAAATTTGTCCTCTTACAAGAAAGAAATCTCACGTTCAATATTTTTCACATTTCTTAAAGGTCAATCACCCTTGTTCTTTAGGGGACGTGTCATTAAACTAGCTCGAATTACACTGATCGATCTCAGAGTTTGAGAGAGTAATTGATACAAATTTAGATACTCTATAATAAAAATATATATATGTATGAGAAAGATTAGGTGTGATAATGGAGGAAAGGCTTCTTTTGTCCTTGGACTTCCCTTTATTCTACTTTGGTTTCTGGCTTGCTTTGTTAGATTTGGATTCCTTATATGGGGGGTGAAGAAAAGCAGGGTATCACCAGCAAGGTGTAGCATCAATTCAAAGACTCGTATGGCAGGACAGCTCACTATCTGGTGTAATCTCTCAACATATTCAGATTCCATAATCATATTTTATCTTAGAATTCTTATTTAGATCGTTTTTATTATTACACAAAATAATAAATAAATACATTCATAAACATATACTCAATTATTATTTATTTTATGTTTGTACTCGAATTCATATTATCTGCAATTATAAATAATAATATTTATTTAAAATATGTGATATATATTCTAAAGTGAATAAATTTGAGATCAGTATTATAATTTAGAGTCGGACATTTAGGTGATATGTATAGGGAACTCACCCTATTACAAAATGTTCCTTTTAAATTTGGGTCAAATTATAATAAATTTTCTCTGATTTCAATTTAAACAATTTTCTCCCTTCAAATTTCCATAATAGATTAAATGAATGAAAATATGAAAGTCCCAGAAAACTGATTGGTCTACATTTCGATTAATTCATGGAGTGTGCAAATTTAAATTTAAAATTTTAATATTTGAGGGTACAAATTAAGAATTAAAATATTTTGGGGGTGGAAAGTGAGATTAGCCCAAGAAAGAAAGGCTTGTTCCAACTCGTTCAAATAATGGACACGTGTCCTGGATCAACCGAATGAAAATAATGACAAAGTCTGAATCAATTTCCAGAAACTACTCAAACCTTCTTCAGCTGAAGAAGAACCCACTCTATTGTTTCATATTCATACAAACATATATACACATCTGATTAAAGGGAAACAGATTGCCTCTCTCTCTCTCTCTCTCTCTCTCTCTCTCTCTCTCTCTCTGCCATTGAATCTTGCGGTGATTCCTGGTGTGTGAGAGCGCGAAGGGTGAAGAAGATGTCATTGTTTGGATGGAAGAGCTTCGACGAGAACGAAGATCGCCCGGAGAAGCCTCGGAGGTATGGCGTCACAGAAATGAGGGGTCCCCATTACACCCTTTTGTCACAAAACCTCCTTCAGGTACTCTCTCTCTCAGTCTCTCTCTCATTATGCATTTTGGCCATTTGTTTTGCTCTTGGATTCTCTGAAATGCCTGTCGTGAAACTTCAATTGCGTGTTATACAGAATAATTGCAGCTATTTGTGGCTCGAATTCTCGAATATTTTGTGAATTGAACAGATTGATTGCAGAACGAAGCTAATTTAATGATTGAAAGAAATAGAGAAAACAGAAAAACAAGTCTATTTGGTAGTTTAGCATATTTTGGCGTCCAAATTGCCATTTGATAAGAGCAATTCTAAACATCCCGTAAGAACTGAGCTGCTCACTTGTGTTTTTGGGGTAAGAATTCAAACTAGTACGGAATTCATGTGCTCTGTCATGTCATTTGTGAGGGTATATGCTCAGACAACTGCTTTCTGTTGTATACAATGGAGCAATTTGATTTCAAATTTCTCTTCAATCAGCTCGGAATACTGTTCTGTACTCTGTCTGTGTTGCACTCTATTTACTTTGAGATCCCGGTAGCGATGGCCAAAGCATGACGGACTGGGTCAAATTGAGGAGCTTGCTGTGGAGATAGGCCTCCGGTTCATGGACCGACTGTCTCACCCGGCGACTCCATAATTTTCCCTTATTTTGTGGTAATAAAATTTAGAACTTCTTTGCCAGTGCATTTTAATATGTTAAAGTAATGATGGTATAGACAAACAATTTGAAGTAACCATGTTGGACTCAAAACATCCGGTATCTGTAGGTATGAGATATGTGTTCAATACATCCCCAATAAATATGTCAAGAAAGACCGAAGAATAAAACTTACATTTATTAATGAATTCTACTGTATATTTTTTTTTTGTGTTGCTATTTGACATGAAAAACACAATGTTGAGTGCATTGTCAATCTAATCGGATCTTGGAGCAAGAAATATGGAAATATTTAAATGTGTTTACTATTATGTGAACACTTAAAAGTGAGCTGCATTTATAATCGTTGAACCATTTCTCGATTTGTGAGTGTCTTCCTTGGGTAGGGGCCATGCTCTTGTTTTTGAAATCCTTCCATTTTTATCAATGTCCCCAAATGGACGTTTATAATTGTTGAAGAAGAGAATCTAATATTAACTCTTTATCCAAATCTGTTTGACATCCCTATTATTATATGTACCTACCTATGTGATTCTCACTGTTGTCCTTTTATTCGTGAGCTACTCACCTGATAATGCAACATTCTATGCCAGAGATATTGGTTTTGAACACGAGAATTTTTGGAACAAGATTCATGTTATTCACTTCAATATGTTTTGCAGGATATTTTTGAGTCTATGGGACAGTTTGTTGATGGTCTGAAGTTTACTGGAGGTTCTCATAGTTTGATGCCAAAAACTTACATCAAAGAAGTGACTAACATGGCTCACAAACATAACGTGTATGTCAGTACTGGTGATTGGGCTGAACATTTGCATCGCAAGGGTCCATCTGCTTTCAAAGAGTGCATAGAGGTGTGTGATATAGGTCATCGTCTTTCTCATCAATTCTACATCTAAACCTTCACGTTAATATCGTTTCGTGTCGCATGATTTCAGGAATGTAAGCAACTGGGGTTTGATACAATCGAGCTTGATGTGGGATCGCTTGGACTTCCTGAAGAAACTCTTTTGAGATATGTGAGGTTGATTAAGAGTGGTGGTCTAAAGGTCAAGCCTCAATTTGCGGTAATGTTTAACAAGTCTGATATACCCATGAGTGGTGACAGAGCATTTGGGGCTTATGTAGTCCCAGCACCTCGAAAATTTGGTAGGCAAGCAATTTCCTTTTGTTGTTCATGTTCGGAAAGCACATATGTATTATCTCTAGTTTACAAAAATCTTTGCCAGATAATATCCTACAGAATGGTGAAGTTGGAACATATTGATCATAAGATAGCATGATTACTCATCCTTGCTTCTGTGACGTGCTTTAGTTAATATGTTCATGAAATGTTGTACTAGTATCGTAGAAGTAAAAGTTATATGCTAAAAAGATTCTAATTTTACAGATGGTGTAGTAAGCTGATTAGGTTGTCCACTATGCATGCTTTTGAACTGGCATGTGTTTTAGCATAGATAGTAGCTAAAAAGTTAGCATCATTTTTGAGTAGACAATGTCAATTTATTATTTGAATAGACAATAGTTGATAGACATGCAGACAGTTGATTATTATGGAAGGAGATACGCAACATTTTGGAGAAAAGTAAAGTTGATGCCTAATGGATGGTTGAGAGAGGAGTGTCATTTGTCTCTTCGTTTTGGACCTTAGAACCATTTCGCCTGTGTTTTATTGCCATTATAGGAATACAGATAGAATTTACTTTCATGGTCATACAAGACAGTGTTTCCTTTTCTGTGTAGAATTTGTTGAGGATGTGGATCTTTTAACCAGAAGAGCCGAGAGATGCCTAGAAGCTGGGGCAGACATGATAATGATCGATGCTGATGATATCTGCCGATATGCTGATTCTGTAAGAGCAGACATAATTGCAAAGGTCATAGGGCGTCTCGGACTTGAGAAGACCATGTTTGAAGCATCAAATCCCAAGACTTCTGAGTGGTTTATTAAACAATACGGTCCAAGGGTATTTTTTTTATCTTTCTTTCAACTTCTTCAGTTGAGGCTGTCAAATTTTTCCCTGTCAAATGTTGGTAAAATCCTTGTCATTGATCTGGATTTTGCAGGTGAACCTCTTTGTGGATCATTCTCAAGTGATGGATCTGGAGTGCCTTCGAGGGCGCAACCTGGGTGAAAATCACACTTCTATCGTTGGTTCGTCCTACTCTCTGTTCTAAACTGCCGCTACCTTGTAGAGAAACTTGGGTTATGTATTGGGACTTTGTTATGTTTGTGATAATTCTCTGTTGTCTATTGACTCTATTCAGATCATGTGGAATATCTGTCATTAGAAGTTGTAAAATCAAGAGTGACTATGTTTTCTCTGCAATAATAGTAACTTTCTCTTTAATAAATTACTGTGTTTCATAAGTATACATTTCTTTCATTCCTCGTACTTTGGTGTCTCCTCAAGGTTGAAGCAGATATCTGGCTATACATCTTTTGCACATGACATTTTTCATCTGTTTTTTGACCGCAATTAGTGTCGAGGACTATATTGGTCGAATATGTAAAGTTTTGAGGATGAAATTGATAAAATTAAAATTTTAAAGATCAAAGTACGACTAATGATAAATCTCAGGAATCATTGGCGCGATTTACTCTTAGCAAAAATGGTTGAAAAGATATAAAATATCTTGAAATTGCAGGAGTTGATCTAAAAACACTTATGCTCCGTTTGGTATGATAGAAAAATGGAAGGATGAAAAATTAGAGGATAAATAAAACATCATGTTTGGTAAGGAAGGAAAATAAGAAGGATGAAAAAATGGATGTATTAATTTTCCTTTCAACTCACCAAAATCAATCCCTCCAAGATCGGAAGGAAAGTGGATGAAAAGTTAATTATTTGTGTTGAGATGTATCTTATTTGTCTATATATCTTTTTATATATACATATATTATGTATATATTAATTTCATATAAAAATACAATGATAAAATATGTATTTATATATATATTTTAAAAAGTTTTAAAAATAAATTTAAAAATAAAAATAAAAATTTTAAATTAAAAAAAATATTTTTTCTATCTTAGTTAAACGTGAAATTTTTTGACTTAACACTATGACACAACTCGAACTCGACACGAATTTTATGACACGAACTTGATTATAATTCGACACGAACTTGAAAATAACCTAACACGCGAACAACAAATATAAAAGTCTCATATTCAGTTTAACCAGTCATTCAAAATTGACACCATCAACTCGTTTATTTAAAAATAAACACTTTCTCTATTTTCTCGTTTGTATGGTAACACGAAATTAACATGTTTAACTAGTATTATAGACATAAAATGTTAATTATTTGTAACTATTTATTAAGCACTTACATAATTATTATATAAAAAAAAATATTTTTACTTATTATTATTATTATATTTATTTAAGTTAATTTTTAGTTTGTACAAAAAATATTAACATAAATTCAATTAAGTGAAAATAGAATATTAGCGTTAAATTTTTTATTCAAAGTTTATGTGGGTCAACACGAACACGACATGAAAATAAACAGGTCAACTCGCAACTCGACACGACACAATTAGTTAAATAAGTTGAGTTAGATTTGACTAATGTTCGACACAAACCCGTAATAACTCAACACGAATCTAACACGACGCGACTCGATTGTCACCCTTAATTTTAGCCAGCACAAAAAAAGAAAAAAAAATTAGTCATTTTTATTTTTCATCCATTCTACCAAACATAAAAGAAGTAAAGTGTATTATTCCTATTTTTCTTCCTTCGAGGATAAAAAGTGTATCCCTCCTACTTTCCATCATTCTTATCAAACAGAGCATTAGTCGAATAATTGTCATAGCTTTTATAACTGTTTTATCTACACGAGTCATGTAAACCACAAATAAATTAATAAATATGAAGCTAAGACCTATTTCCTTCCATCCCAAGAATAATTGAAGATAGTAAGAGAGTTACCTCTCTAATAACACATAAATCGGAGATTACGTAGATTTTCACGCATTTTTTACGATGATGCACTATTATAGGAAGGGGACGATAAAGTTCAAATTTGTAACTTTAAAATTTAGTAACAGAAATAGTAGCCATTACGATACGCCACATGCCGACTCCTTTCTGTAGATAGGCACGTGCGGTTCACGATCTCATCTACATATGCAAAACTCTACCACGTAATGCATGATTCTTAGGTGCCCAACAACCACACGAGCAATGGAGATAATTTGACGACTTAAATAAAGATCTAATTTAATATAAGTTATTAAAATATTTTATTATTATAATTATTAAATAGTAATTTCGAATAAGTGTTATTAAAATAGAAGGGGACGACGAAGTTCAAGATTTTAAGGACTAACAGCGATCCAATGAGGCAATGAGGATAGAGACCATTAGGTCAATGCTAATTTCAAATTAAATTAAAATAGTGGATTTGATTATGGTACTGAAATTTTACCAAAATTTATTACATTTGAAGACATTTTTACTATATTTGTGGGTACTTTTATCACTGTTGTGGTACCTAAAAAAGTGATAAAAATAGTACCACAATAGTGATAAAAACACTCGCAACACAATATATAGTAATTTTTTTATACCTATAAAAAGTGGTAAAAATAGCTACCACAAAAGGAGTAAATATTTTGGTTGTAAAATGACACAAAAATTATAAAAATATTCTTTGAAATAATAAATTTTAGAGGTATGGTACCGAAATTTTTTTAGTGTACCGTAGTCAAATCCTAAAATAGTATTTTTCCACACATTGTGAAACCACCCCCACATAGACCTCAAGGAAACCTTAAACAAAACAATTGTCTCCACCTTGACCCGGACTTATTCTAGTCCAAGGATGAGTCTAGTTGACAAAAAAGACGGGGAGGTCACCTTAGGATAGAGGCCCATACTTTTGGAAATTATATTTTGCCCCAAAAAACTATCTCTAATTAAATTATTTGAATTGGATTTTTTATTTTTGATGGATTCAGAAATAGATTGAAAAAAATAAAATTTGTCAAATAATTTGATCGTATTTGGAACAAATTTTTTTAATTTAAATTCAAATAAGATGAAATCCGATTCATTGGCGTACAAAAATGAAGTCTATCCCTCCAAGCAACCTTTTAACCCTGGTTTTCACTGCAAAAAAGTTAGATAGGGTTATGCCAAAGATTACAAGCCCATGGTTAATTTGGTAGTATAATTTTTTTTTCTTTTTTTTTTTTTGTTTGAAGAGAACATCAACCAAGCTCCAAGCAAGGTTTTCATTCTTAGATTTCAATAAGGTCACTATTCCTATTTTAGGAAGAAATAGAGTAAGACCTTTATCGTTCTAAAAAAATTGTTTTTTCACTTTCACCCTGATCAGTAAAGTGGTTACGGTTGAGTGTTTAACTTAAATTGTAGTTTGGGATGGGACTTATAGCATATTACCAAGGGGGTAATGCTATGCTTACCAAATTTTTTTAGTGAAAATTGGAAATGAGTCTCTTTAAATGTACTTGTTTGGAAATAAGTCCTGCAATGAAACTTATAAGAAGTTAAGTCCATGTTTAAAATTATATGTAATGACTTAAGTCCACTTTTTTTTTTATCTCAAAAATACCCTTCCTTGAAAGGAAGTTAAATTAATTTCCTATTTTGGAAATTGTTATCCCTTAATTCAAGGTCAATTAAAATATGCCAATAAAATCTTCATCATAAATTTAAAATTCAAATTACAAAGCTCTCTCTCCCTCTATATATATATATATATATAAAATTCAAAGCTCTCTCTCTCTCTCTATATATATATATATATATCAAATTCAAAGCTCTCTGTCTGTCTGTCTCTCTCTCTCTCTCTCTCTCTCTCTATATATATATATATATATATGTACGCTGAGTTATTATGGAGATGATGCAAGTATAGTGGTGGCGGTGGTGTGGAGTAAAAATGAGCTATCGAAGTGGAATTTGAATGAGCTTTTGTGTGGTGTGAGCTTTTGTGTGGTGGTGATGGTGGTAAGCGTTGTTGTGGAGGTGATGACAACGTGATGGTTGGCGTTGCTCGGGAGGTGACAATGGTGCAATGGTGACAGTGCTATAGTGAAGAAAGTGGTAGCCGAATATATATATATATATATTCAAATTCATGTTACTATTTTTTTTATTATATTACTGTTCATGTTACTGCTTTGTTGAGTATGTTACTGTTCATGTTACCATTATTTTGAGCATGTTACTATTTTTGTTAAACATGTTACTACTAATATTTTACTAAATATTAATATTCAATGTTACTATTTGTTTTGTTTTTGAATATTACTATTTTTTGTGTTTGAATGGTACTATTTTTTACGTTTGAATTTGAGAGAAATAATTATTGTTAAGTATGTTACAGTTTTTGTTAAGCATGTTACTATTTTTGTTGAACATGTTAATATTTTTGTTGAACATGTTACTGTTGTTATTTTTTAAAAATATTAATATAGAATGTTTCAATTTTTTTTATGTTTAAATGTTACTATTTTTTTGTGTTTAAATGTATTATTTTTTGTGTCTAAATGATAATTTATTTTTGTATTTGAATGTTACTATTTTTTATTTTTAATGTATATATATATATATATATATATATATATATATATATATATATATATATATATATACACACATAACCTATATATGAATATAGATAGATAAGAGAGATGAAAAATTGTAATGTTAGTCAAACTCTTAACCTATATTTGGATATAGATAGATATGAAAGAGAAAATATTTTAATATTAGTCAAACTCCTAAGATTTAGGAGTTTTTAATTTTTTGTTTTATTTCACTTCTAAAGGGAAGGGATAGTATGACAAAATTGATAAAAAACGGAATTCATAACAAATAAGTTTCCTTGACGGACTTAAGTCCAAACAAGTCCATATAGGGGGACCGGTCTCCAAATTTCTCATTTTTTTACTAAATCTCTATCCCAAATGATGTGACATAGTTTTTCACTATCAGATAAGTAGGTCATATTAATATTCAATGACGGAGATTGTGCCACATCATTTGATATAGAAGATTTGGTAAAATTTTTTGGTACGCATTACATTTTCCTTACCGAGGATATATAGATATGTGGAGTAAATATTATATGTAACGATTGTCACGTGATGTCACCATTCTACAATAAAATGGACAAGGTGGTGGATATCAAATGACATAGAGGGGTAGTTATTAAAATATGTGAGATCCACTTGTTAAGTTTTTATGTTTTTATTGAATTGTGACACCATGTGACGATAATGACGTAATATCACCGTTACCCCCAATATTTCTCTAGGTAGGTGGGTTTATTATAGATATGACTATGAGTGGCAGGTGTAGTGGCTAGTGACATCACGTGCTCACCTTCGTCCTCTAACTTAACAATTAGACGAATTTTTACCTTTCTATTTATACACCAAGAAGAACCACTTACCATATGCTTCACTAGTTAGTATCTTCCTTCATCATCATCTTCATTCCCTTGTTACATTCTTAATAGAAGTGTATCCATGGCGGCTCAACTTACAGGATCAAAGACAGCCTGTGTGATCGGCGGCACCGGTTTCGTGGCATCTTTGCTTGTCAAGCTATTGCTTGAGGAAGGCTATGCAGTCAACACCACTGTCCGGGACCCTGGTTTAGTGATCTCCTCTTGTTTCTTTCATTTTTCGGTTTCATGTTTGGACTATTCTTTCAAGTTTCTGCCACTTTAATGAAAATGGCAGCTGTGGATCAATAACACCCTTGTGTTTTTTCTCTCAAAAACCACTTAAATTCCTGAAGTTTTAAAATTTTCATATGTTTGGTTAGTATGAAATGAAAAACGATGAAAAAAATAATTTTCTTTGATGTTTGAATTTTGTCACAACTAATCAACATTTTTTTCTTGTAAAAAACATAATGAAATGAAGAAAGTTGTGATCTATAATTAATTTTTTATTAGTTATTAATTTTAAAAAATTTTGGTATGAATTTGATTAACCATAATTTAGCTCAAAGACATTCGTGCTAGTGCTTGTCCCAAAATTAGGTTACGAGCCACTTTTTTTATTTTATTTTTTATTTTTTTAACTTTCAATTATAATATATATTTTTTCTTCTTTAGACCGATTTAATATAATTAAGGATAATTTAGAAAATTAGAAAAAAATTCATGCAATTTTCTTTCCTTTCAAACAATATAATGAATTATTTTAAAAATTTTCTCGCAAGTTTTTCATACTAATTAAATACATTCATAAAAATATATTTTTTATCATTTTTTTTTCTTTCACTTCGCTTTGTATCATTTTCACTTTCCATTATTATTTCTTCCTAACGAAACGGTCCTTAAAAGAATGAAAATGTGTTTGTTTTTTTTTCTTCCCGTTTTCGGGTGCAGATAATGAGAAGAAGATTTCTCATCTTGTAGCACTACAAAGTTTGGGAAGCCTAAAAATATTCAAAGCAGATCTAACAGATGAAGCCAGTTTCAATGCCCCTATAGCAGGTTGTGACCTTGTCTTCCATGTTGCAACACCAGTAAACTTTGCTTCTGAGGATCCAGAGGTATGGAATTGCAACATTGCTTCACTTTTAACATTTAACAATTAAAACAAACTGCAAGATTTCTGATCAACTTGGCTGTACCTTCTTCTTCTTAATAGAATGATATGATAAAACCAGCAGTTCAAGGAGCCCTGAATGTTTTGAAAGCATCTGCAAAAGCTGAAACAGTTAAGCGTGTCATTTTGACATCATCCGCAGCTGCTGTAACGATCAGCTCAGGCGAGGAGACCGGCCTAGTCGTGGACGAGAGTAACTGGACTGATGTGGAGTTCCTGACTTCAGTAAAGCCACCCACTTGGGTAACTCAAAAAATTGTAGTTCTATCTAGATATGTTAGATTTTGAAATTGTATTCCTTTTGATGGGCGAGATGTCTCCAAGTCGAGCATGAGTCGAGTGAGACTCTTGTTCTACATGGAACGTGTATTGTTCTCGAAACAGAAAGTACCTAGCAGGATACCATTCTGTTGAGTCATGTCACTACCAGCTGAATACTTTGAACCATGATGAGTGCATGGCAGGCTATCAAATTAACCAATGATCAATCATCTACCTTTCCAGGGCTACCCTGCCTCCAAGACTCTAGCTGAGAAGGCAGCATGGAAATTTGCTGAAGAAAACGGCATAGATCTTATCACTGTCATCCCGAGTCTCGTGGCTGGTCCTTCTCTTACTTCGGACATCCCCACCAGTGTTAGTCTTGCCATGTCCTTGATTACAGGTAAACAAAAAGCCTGAAATACATGGATTGGTTCCATGAACGTTCACTGTACATTACATCACAATATTGATGACTAAAACATGTTAAACCAGAGTCTCATCTAGAAGTCAAGCTGTTAGATATGATGTAACATGAATGTTAATAGACTTCAACACGCCCCTTCATGTGATCGATAGATTTTAAGAGGGTTTATTTCAAATGTCCGTATACTTGAACAAAAAGTGTCTACTAATGTCTCTGGACATTTTGCAGGGAAAGAGTTCCTAATAAATGGATTGAAAGGTATGCAGATGCTATCAGGTTCGATCTCCATTTCACACGTAGAAGATGTGTGCCGAGCTCACATATTTGTGGCCGAGAAAGAACCAGCTTCTGGTCGATACATTTGCTGTGCTGTCAACACAAGTGTACCTAAGCTCGCGAAATTCCTGAGCCAAAAATTTCCTCAATATAAAGTCCCCACTGCGTAAGCCCCCTTCTCTAAACATTTTAAACAAAGACAACAACTTTGTGGTTCTAATCCCCCAAGAAAATCTGTATTGTCACCAGTTTCACACTTTCTTGAATGGAATAGTTTATGTACAGAAACAGGAACAAGTTAGAAGGAAAAATGGAATGGCATAGGTGTGTAAGTTCTAACACAGTTGGATATGAGATATAAATGTTGCATTTGAACTGATATAACATAATGTTACTATGATGAACCCTCTTCAAAGTGGATTTATCATCTTTTTTCTTGGTCTTTTGAACAATTGCAGTTTGGGGGATTTCCCGTCAGACGCCAAGTTGATCATCTCATCAGAAAAGCTTGTCAAAGAGGGATTTAGTTTCAAGTATGGGATTGAAGAAATTTACGATCAATCAGTGGCATACTTCAAGGCTAAAGGGTTTCTGGAGAACTGAAGGCCTCGGTTTGGCAGTTTATATAAAGGCTACAATGATGCACTATCATGCATTTGATTTTCACCTAGAAATGCTTTCGTTTCTTGTAATGTGCACTCTGATCATACAATATAGAGAATGTAATGTGCACACAGTCTTACCAAGCATATAAAAGACTATTTACATTACTCTGATCATACAATAATAGTCCCAGAATGGTGCCCTAAATGTGCAGGGATGACATCATGTCGTAAATGGTTGTGCAATAATAATGCAAGAATAGAGCAGGACTTATGCAGTAGTGCAGGAATTATGCAGTGATGACAATGATCATCGACTTCCCATCCTGGAGGAGCTTGTTAATTTGATGCTCTATTTACTTTAGAGGGGTTTCCTACAGTAGTCTGGTGGAAGTTTTATAAATACTATCTGACAGTAGTCTGGTTGAAGTTTTATAAATACTATCTGATAGTTTCATTACAGACAGAACATTATGTATGTGAAATGCTTTTCTTCTCTTGCTAACATATTATTTGTTTTCAGGGTTCATGGGGCAGGGAAGGGTGTTACAGTTGCAGAAGGCGATTTCGACCCATTTGGAGTCAAAACTGACCCCCCATCTCCCCCCCCCCCCCCCCCCCCCCCCCAATATGCATGCAATTGTTAGCAAATCAGACGCATACAGCAACCTACTGTAAAATCAATACTGCAAGATCGAGTCCTAAACCATACATTTTGAATTGTTTTAAATACCACAATTGAGAGATTTTGTCGATGCTGAAACAAACGTCGGGACTACCGTTATGACATATCAGGTTCAGCACCAAGGAGTAGATAATCATCAAACCACATGTTCTAGTTTAAGACACAAAAATTAACCTTCGAAGCATCATGGAATGCCCACAATATTCTAAAGCCATACCAATTATTAGTAATTTCTATGATACCTTGACTTCCAAAACAACAGGGCAGAAATTTGACAATACTGATCATGGATGCGGCAAAATTCTTCTTGGTGTTGCACATTAAGCTTACAAGATCTACTTCAGACTCTTTCATTTGGTTCAAAAGTCCCACAAAAATCCACAGATGCAATAATACATGGAACTCAACAGTAATGATTTGTGGACATTGGAAGGCTTTGGCTGTATATTAGATCGATGTGGTTAGGGTTGGGTTCAGGGGTTGGCATTGAGGCCGATGGATATTTATGTTTAAATGTTTTCAAGCAAAGGTGTATTTTCTTTGCTTTTTTCTCCCATTTTTTTTGGGGCCAAAAGTGTAAACGATTGATGCTAGAATCATACTAAAACTCCAAAAGAAAATCCATGGAATTGATGGGACCATGCAATATAAAACCTCAAAATGATATTACGACACACACTACAGAACCAAACATGCTATATACAACCTGCAAAATAAAAACATGTCACACCATACAGCCACATAAGACAACAACATTCAAAATGGTCATAAGACATTCATCCCCTGTTGAGTACATGGAAGAGTACAATTTATGCTCAAGGTGAAAATTGAGTTACACAGACCAGCAATTCAATCCACCAACAAAGTTATCAATAAAACAACAAATAAGATCCAAATTAAAGTTCCACTACTCATCTGTTGGGAATTTCAGATTATAATGAAAGAAACGATTTGACTTCCCCAACTCCACAAGCTCTTTTGCTTCCTCAACCATCGATTCCTTGACCAATCCATCTACCATACGCTGCATTATTATTGTATCAACAACGCACCGCCGCTTAATAACCTCCTTGCACAATTCAAGACCAAAATGATAATCACCTTTGTCGCAAACAAAGGGAATAAGTGTCATAAATGTTACTCTATCCGGAACACAATCATTTTCGACTATTTTACCATACCACTTTTTAGCTTCCTCCATATTCCCATCGTCACAAAACCCTTTAATCAAGGCCTTAAAACTAAAAATATCCGGCTTCACTCCCTTCTTCTCCATTTCCTCAATCAATTCAACAGCTTCCAAAATTCGATTATCACCAACCAACCAGCGCAATTTTGGGTTGTAACTCCTCACATTAGGAACCACATTCTTTTGTTCCATTTTTTCCCAAATTTTCTCAGCATCCGAAATTTGGTTATTCTTATAGAACGCATCAATAAGCGTGTTAAAGCTTATAAAGTCCGGCTCAATCCCATTCTTCTCCATCTCATCAATCACCACAACTGCAGAATCCAACGAACCCATTTCACAAAAAGCCTTAATAACCGTATTGTACGAAACTCTGTCCGGCTCAATGGACAATTTCTCAGGCAATTCCCTGAAAAACTCGCTGATTTTATCGAACTTTTTCGAATTGACGCAAGCTGCTAAAAGGGCATTGAAGGACATTACCGTACGGTCACATTTCAGCTGGGGCATTTCGTCGAACAGGTTCTGGGCTTGATCGAACATGCCAGATTTTCCATACAAAGAGATAAGCCGGACTATGAACCTCTCATCAGTGATGTCACTGTATTTTTTTTGGTGTTCGAGGATATCGGAGATGAGAGGGAATTGCTCTGCTTTGGCGAGGCGTTGAACGGTGGTTTCGTATTGCGAAATGCGGAGGCGGAAACTGGGGGAGTTTGAGGCTTTCTTAAATTTCTTGACAAGGAGTTTGAGTCTTTTCTCTTTAGAGGAGGTGGTTGTGGTGGCGGTGGTGGTGGTGGATTCAGTGGTTTTGGGTTTTGAGATAGTGGTGGAGGTGGTGGGTTTGGTAGAGACGGTGGTGGTGGGTTTGAGGAAAAGGCCGTGGAGACGGCGGTAGAGGGAAGAAGACATTTGCTGTTTGGTGGTGGGATGGAAATTGAAACAACAAAAGGGTTTTGTTAGGGTTTAGATAATCTGGGGGTTCGGCTACGGTACCAACGCCCATTTTTCGGTATGATATCGAAAAAATAAAATGAACGGTTCACAACTCACAAATAATTTTTACTGTTGATCAAGTTTATAACTTTTTACCGGCTACCACTGAGCCTTACAAATTTATAAACAAAAAAAAAAACTCAGATGAAGAAGAAGATGGAGTTACAGAAATGTTTTTATTCCTATGAACGCTTCAAGAAATTATAAAATTATCATCATTTATTAAAACTAAGATTGAGTAGTAGTCTTTTCATTAAAAAAAAAAAAACTCAGACAGGAAAGAAGAAAGAGAAAGATTAATGCATGGAGTTACAGAATTGTTTTTATCTCTATGAATCCTTTAAGAGCTTATAAAATCATCATCATTTTATTAAAACTAAGATTGAAATTATAGTAAATTCATAAAAAATAAAAAAAAATCAGATGACAAAGAAGATGGAGTTGCATAATTGTTTTTATCCCTATGAACCCTTCAAGAGATTATAAAATCATCATCATTTATTAAAACTAAGGTTGAGATTATAGTAAACTTATATTTAAAAAAAATAAATAAATACACTGTTTTAGTTAACATTACACTTTTTTTGGTTAAGAGTACCACTTTTTTGGTTAATATTATCATTCTTTTGATTAAGATTAACACTTTTTTGGTTAAAGTACACTGTTGGATAGGAGTACCATTTTTTTAGTTAAGATTACCACTTTTTTTGTTAACATTACTACTTTTTTTTGTTAAGAGTATCACTTTTTTTTTGTAAGAGTATCATTTTTTTGGTTAAAATTATCACTTTTGTGGTTAAGAGTATCACTTTTTTTGTTAACATTATAACTTTTTTGGTTAACATTACCACTCTTTTGGTTAAGATTACACTTTTTTTGGTTAACATTACCACTGATTAGGTTAACATTACCACTCTTTTGGTTAAGATTACACTTTTTTTTTGTTAAGAGTACTATTTTTTTGGTTAACATTACCATTCTTTTGATTAAGATTACCACTTTGTTGGTTAAGATTACACTGTTGGGGTAAGAGTACCATTTTTTCGGTTAACAATACCATTTTTTTTGTTAATATTATCATTTTTTTGGTTAAGAGTATCACTTTTATGGTTAAAATTACCACTTTTTTGGTTAACCTTACAACTTTTTTGGTTAATATTATTATTGATTAGGTTAACATTACCACTCTTTTAATTAAGATTACATCTTTTTAGTTAAGAATATCATTTTTTTGGTTAATATTATCATTCTTTTGATTAACATTACCACTTTGTTGGTTAAGATTATACTGTTTGGTAAGAGTACCATTTTTCTAGTTAACAATACCATTTTTTTGGTTAAAATTATCACTTTTTTGATTAAGAGTACCACTTTTTGGTTAACATTACAACTTTTTTAGTTAACAATACTATTAATTGTGGTTAAAAAACAAGAAGTTGATCGCGATATGAACGATCTAACCTGGATCGCTTATGTAGCGATCGAGCATTCACTTAGCGATCAAGTTTGCAAACCAATCTCGATCGCTTAACCAGCGATCAAGATTTTAGCTTGTCTAATAAATTTCATTTTATACCCCTAAATTATCACATTTTTTCAAATTTTCCCTAATATATTTTTCAAATTTTTTTTAATTATTTTTTTAATATTTTTCATATTACACCCTCAACTATGTAATTAGTTTCATATTACCCCAAATTTCTTTACCTTTTTTAATTTAACACCAAAGGTTTACCAAAATATGATAACTTTGTTATAATTTATTTAGTAGTGAAAAACTTTGTTGTAATAATTTTAACTTAACCCAAAAATATTTATTTGTTGTAATAATTTATTTGTTAATTACATGTTAATTAAATACTTTTGAGTTAAGTTAAAATTATTACAACAAAGTTTTTCACCACTAAATAAATTATAACAAAATTATCATATTTGGGTACACCTTTGGTGTTAAATTAAAATAGGTAAAAAAATTTGGGGTAATATGAAACTAATTACATAATTGAGGGTGTAATATGAAAAATATGAGGGAAAAATTGAAAAAAAATGATAATTTAGTGGTATAAGTGAAATTTATTGGACAAACTAAAATCTTGATCTTGAGCGATGGAGATTAGTCCAGGGATCAAAATTGGTTTGCAAACTTGATCGCGCTACATAAGTGATCCAATAAAAAAGTGATACTCTTAACCAAAAAAGTCATACTTTTAACTAAAAAAGTGGTACTGTTAACTAAAAAAGTGGTAATATTAACCAAAAAAATGGTATTCTTAACTAAAAAAGTGGTACTCTTAACCAAAAAAATAGTAATGTTAACAAAAAAAGTGATACTCTTAATCAAAAAAGTGATTCTCTTAATCAAAAAAGTGGTACTCTTAACCAAAAAAGTGATACTCTTAACAAAAAAAGTGATACTCTTAACCAAAAAAGTGGTACTTTTAATCAAAAAAATGGTAATCTTACCCAAAAAAATGATAATGTTAATAAAAAAAGTGGTACTCTTACATCAACAGTGTAATCTTAACCAATTGAAAGTTAAATATGATAAATAATTATCATTTTTTAAAACTAATTTTAATTTCTATTATCACTTAAAATAGTGGTGAATTTGGATAACCTAATCTAACATCCTAATATTTTTAACTTAATGTAAAATGGTAAATTTAATGTCACTCAATAACCCCAAATATTGTAAATTTTTTTTATATTTTTATTTAGGTTTAAATAAGATAAATAATTATAATTTTTTAAAACTAATTTTAATTTCTATTATCACTTATTTTTAAAGTGTATAACGGTTTTATTTATTTTTAAAATATATACCAGTTTCACCGGTTATGGATTTTGTGGGATTTGAGAGTGTACATGTGGCGACCTTACATTCATTTTAGATTTTCAGTATCGTACCAATTTTCACCTTTTCGGTATTGAAGCCAACTTAATCTGACATGTAAATAGGTCTTTGTTTTCTAATAATAATTAAATAAATATTAATCAAAATAGAATGGCATTTATAATTTAATACAGCAAATATTCAAGTAAATTTGCCTAAATTGCAATTTGGACTATTTCTTTTTTCAAATAAATAGAAAATAATTGTGTTTTAACTCGGAGAGAATAAGAATGAGAGATCAATGGATGGTCATCGATGTAAAAGTTTGATGATCCTATTCAGAACGACTATTTAAAAAATTTAGTTTGAAAAATTTAATTATAAAATGAGAACATTAAATGAAACTTGGAAAACAAACATAACGTACTTTAAAATTGGCATTTATATTTTATTTAATTATTTTTTTAAAATTAAATGATGAAACTTCAATTGTAATTTGGTGATATATGAAGGAACTAATAAAACATCAAAATAATTCTAAGGGATAACTCTAGTGGTAATAGAGATAAATATACGTCATGAGTTTGAATTTTGGTAATCTCTTGGGGTTAGGTCATGAGATATTTATCACTCATGAATATCCTAATCCCGACATAGATGACCTGTCTTTAACCGAATTGGAAGAGGATTAGCCGAGGTGCACGACACCCCTAACAGTTGAACAAAAAAAATTGTAAAATTAAACTTTTTCAAATTTAAAAAGCCAACTAACTGAATGTAACATAAATGAAGTCGAATAACAAATTACTCAAAGTTTAATTCCAAAATGAAACAAGTAGAATCAGGTCAATTTCTAATTATTTTTTATATATAATCTATATATTCTACTTAATTTATTCACTCAAATTGAAAAAATTAACAAGTTTGTAAATAAAAAAAATTAAAAATTAAAATCAAATTAGTTTTTGACATTAACAATAGCTAATTTGATTTTAGTTTTTAATTAATTAGAGTTATAAATTGACCCATGTCGTCTAATCACCATTCTCTCACCTCACTCCACAGACCAACCCACCTCACTAATCTACTCCTCCATTCTCTCTCCTCTCCCCCAACAATGTCTTCCCTCTCTCGCCTCTTCCACCGCACCTTCTCCACTGGCTCCACCACTCCAAACCTCATCTCCCCTTCCAATGACCTCTACAAAGAACGCAACCTCAAACGCCTCGTCCAGAAATTTAAAGCCCACTCCGAATCCGACCGTTTTCGAACCAAAACCGGCATTTATGAGTCCACAGTTCGCCGTCTCGCCAACGCCAAACGCTTCAGATGGATCGAAGAAATCCTTGAACACCAAAAGAATTACAAAAAGGACATCTCCAAAGAAGGCTTCGCGGTCAGACTCATTTCGTTGTATGGAAAGTCGGGCATGTTTGATAATGCGTGTAAAGTGTTCGACGAAATGCCTGAATTGCAATGTGATCGAACTGTGAAATCGCTAAATGCACTTTTGGGGGCCTGTGTAAACGCGAGGAAATTCGAAAAGGTTGATGGTTTGTTTAAGGAATTGCCTGGGAAGTTGAAGGTTAAGCCCGACGCAGTTTCGTATAATACGCTGATCAAGGCATTTTGTGAGATGGGTTCGTTGGATTCCGCATTGACGACGGTTGATGAGATGGAGAAAAATGGGCTGAACCCGGATTTGATTACGTTTAATACCTTACTTGACGCGTTCTATGTGAATAATAGGTTTTCCGATGGTGAAACATTGTGGGGTCGAATGATGGAAAAGAATGTTGTTCCGGATATTCTGAGTTATAATGCTAAGTTGGTTGGATTGGTTTCCGCGAAGAAAATGCTGGAAGCAGTTGAGTTATTTAAAAAATTGGGGACTGAGGGACTAAAAGCTGATGTTTTTAGTTATAATGCATTGATTAAAGGGTATTGTCATGAGGGGGATTTGGAGGAAGCTAAGAGGTGGTATGGAGAGCTGGTTAAAAGTGGAAGGGCCCCAAATAGGGGAACTTTTGTGACGCTTGTTCCATTTGTTTGTGAGAAGGGTGATTTTAATTGGGCTTTTGAGTTGTGCAAGGAGATATTCATTGTGAAGTGTCTTGTTGATGTGTCATTGTTGCAAAGCGTGGTAGATTTGTTGGTTAAGGAGTCAAAGATTGAAGAAGCTATGGAGCTTGTGCAGCTTGGGAAGTCAAATAGTTACTCTCGTTATAAACTAGAAATGCCTTCAGGCAAGTAGTGCAACCACTTGTATTTTCTTTCTTTTGCTGAGATATTGTAGGTTGGAGGTTTTTGTGCTAGTTTGCAGATGTCATTGCTGTCGATGTTGAATGAATGAATGCTAAAGAAGCAAGGAATTTTATGAGGTCGAGTTGGAGTGATTTGTTTCTTTTTTTATTACTTTAGAGCCCTCAAATGCCATTAGACAAGCTCTCTAACCGACCTCTCGTTTTTTTATTGCTATTCTGTTGTAGTCCTTATGGACCACTTATGGGTTAATCCAAATGAATGCTTCTTTTGACAATTGATTATACTGAGTCTATGCTCTTTTGTTATACTATTGTCATTTTTCCTGAATAAATATATTTCTCAGTAGGAACTAAAACTGATTCCAGGTTGCAATTTTTAAGCATATAGATTGTAGCAGTTCATCTGTTTTAGTACTGGGTTAGTGTAAATTTAAATTGTTGCAGTTCATTGTTTAACTTAACTTTTGAGATTTTATGTTCTCTGCATCAGGCCACACAACTTTTGAACTATTAGTTTGCATTGTGCGTGCAGCATTTGCTCATTTTATAATTTGCTGGTGCCAATATTGAATCCTTGGTACCATATTGTTTGCCTTTTCTTAGTGTTATCTTATTGTCCATGTGGCATCTGGACAATTTTCAAACTTTTAGAGGGCATGGTATTTCCAAACTTTTGAGATGTTTTCATGCTTTCTTCATGAAATAAAAATAAAAGACAAACTCATCCTTTCTATTCATCCATCTTATTGGATGGTTCATCTAGTGGTTGTTTAGTTGAATGGCTTCAATGGCAGGAGGAGGATTGAGTACAAACTTCTGAGATGTTTCCGACTTTCTTCATAGCAAAGTACCTCCTCCTAATTAGTTGTAAATCATAAGGACAGGGCATCTCATAGTTGTTCAGCTGAATGAATTAATGTACTAGGTGCATTGATGTATAGTATGAGAAAGTAGATATGTTCCAATGATCGATTTTACTGCATATCCGTACTTCTCTTTTGGGATATGAAGTTCTGTAGTGTTGGGGCTTACAAATCTGTTTCCAGCTGAATTTCCCTGTTTCTTGTATTAGCAGACACGAGTATGCTGGACCCCCTTGAATGATTGTACTCACTGCATTTACACACATTTTGTTATATACAATATGTGCAGGGATTGTAGGCACTACAGCCTGTTCTCAATAAGACATGGACAGGTAACTTGGTTAATTTGTTTTCCCATGCTTCATTATATTTGACAGTGGAACCATACCAGTTCATTGGACACAAATGATTGAGGTCATGGGAACCCGGTGCTTCAAGATCTCATCGATACAAGAGGCATTCAACACAATCAGTATAAGATGCAAGTTATCAGAAAATTTGATCAATTTATATACCTGACCACGCACATTAGCAGTCGTTTGTTTTGACATTCAACTTAAAAACCAGGGAAATTCTTATTTCTTTCTAGTGCATATGCTTCTTTGACCCTCTTTGCTTAACAGAAATTTCCCTTTTTCTCCACTAATGATTGTCTTTGGTGTGCCCAACTTTATCACTAGTCTTAATGCACTAGTGAGGTTGCTCCATTGTGACTTGGTGTCACGAGATCGAGAATACATCGTGCAAAATTTATTCTCAAATGTGGTCCTCCAAGAACTTATCTGACAATCCATTTTTTAATAGAAAAGCACCAGATACAAGAAGACCATGGTCTTCCCCCTCATTTTCCAGGAAAAGGACTCGGAGATTGTGTGTAAGGTTCCATCTCTCCCCCAAAACAAACCTTCCCAGACACCACCTCCCCTTGTTGAATTATTACTACAAGAATCCAAAATTCCAACACATTCGACTTGGAAGTTTGAAATCTTTGGCAAATTTTCAAAGTTCAAAGCATTGATCACCTACCAACCTCTCTTTTAAGTTATTAAAAACCCCCTGCACACTTCATTGTCCATATAAATTTAACCCCACACTAGCACTCTGTGAACTACCTCAGATTCCCAATAGCAGCCAAGACTTTCACATGGCAAGGTTTCTTCTTCTTTGCCTTGTAGTAGCTGAGCTATCCATTTTTATGGGAAAGACTAATGGCTCCAGAGGTCTAGATCCCGAGCCACAGATGGCTGCCCTTGGTGCTGACCGGAAAATGTTCACATTAGTCGAGGTCCCAGTTCCAAGTCCAGCCCCATCTGAAGGTGGGGTGGGCACAGGAATAGGCCAAACTTCCTATACAAGACTGGTCACGAGGCATCATTCATCCGATAAGTCCATGGCTGGTGGAGATGTCATCCTCGGAGGATTTGCAACTGCTGTGGTAGCTTCCATTTTCTGCTACATCCGCGTTACAAGAAGAAACCAACATGTCAATGCTGAGACTTTAGATATCTAACTTCTGGGTTAGATTGTTGGCAATATTTTCTAGAGTTTTTTCAGATCTTCAGCATTCAGGGTGAAACTCCCCTTTCATGATATACATATACATTGTGATACATATTTTTCATCTAAAAAGAATATGGATGTTTCTGTTGATTAGATCTCCTTTACTTGTTATGCTTCTGCAAAGTCGTAAATTGATAGTTACTACCTTGTTCAGCAATGTCTCACCATGAACCTGTTTGGAAAAATAAAAGCTTTAAAATTTCTCATTTAATTTATTTTATATGTTTTAATGGATCACTTTTAATTTAGGATTTAATTGGATTTTTATATGATTTAAATGAATAATTATACTTTGTTTTAATTGGCCAAGTGGTGGGGGTTACAACATTCTCAAGCATATATAAAAGAAGCTCATATGATCTAATGGGAGTATGTTTTTGTAGTATGTATTATTTTTTCATATATATTGTAGATATATCTTCTTATTATGTATTTGGGCAATTTCGATTCGAGTCAGGTTTACCCCAATCTTCCAATGGACTTAATTTTTGAGGAGGTGCTACTATGAATCTGAGTTGGATCTTAGAGCTGGATATGTCTGTAGTACCTTCACGTGGAGAGGCATAACTGCTTTAGGATAGTGATCACACGCCTCCCAGATATCACATGCTATCTCTTTCTAATTTATTATTGTCTATTTTGTACTGTTCTAATCACATGCGATTGTATCATATTTGGTTTTATATTCTTGTTATTTTATTATATTTTTATAATTGAGTATTAATTAATATATTTAAAATCATGCTATTTTCCCCAACAGAACCCACACTCACATTCATCTCATTTCCTGTTCATTGGGAAGGCTTTGGATAAAGCATTAACAATCTGGTATAGCTGGTTATGGAATCTGCATAATTTCAGTATGATACTTGCATGTGTGAGAATTGCACATCGGATAGAAAATTAAGTTAAAGTGTTCTAATATACAATGGAGGGGCTCACCACTTATAAGTGTAAAATTTTAGGTGGGTATGTGTTCCTGACATGTATATTGGACCTTAGATTAATGCGTTCTTTATTCTTTCAACAAATGGTATCAAAGTCGATGACTGATGATTCTGGGTGCACTCTCGAAAAAACGGTATAGCGTACTGGTACCAATGATGACTCTAAAACAAAGTGAGGGTTTATTAGTATTGATTCTAGGTGAACTCTCGATAAAGCGACTCATACAGAGAGGTGAAAACTTGGTTTTTGGAAGAGCGGGTTCTTATGAAAAGTGGTTTGATGGAGTGCTTGTGAAGAGTGGTAGATAAGACTCAAAGGAAAGCTAAGTCCGATGTGCTTCGCATATGAGTGGGGAATTGTTAGGTATTGCATGTGTGAGAAACTCAACTTAGATAGAAAACTAAGTTAAAGTGTACTAATATACAATGAAGGGGCTCATGCTTAAGCTGTTAGATGGGTATGAGTGCAAACAATATATATTGGGCATTGGATCATTGGGTTCTTCAATCCCCTAACAGATACCGAATGCTTGAAAGTCATTCAAGCAATAGTTAGATGTAAGGATGTTAATCGAACCGAACATATCAAGCTTTGGTATATTCAGCTCAGTGTGTGACTTTCAGCCTGGTTTGCAATGGGCTGAACTCGAACTTGAGGCGAGCTAAACTGTCGAGCTTAGATTTATTTTGAAATTTGAATAAGTCAAAATCAAGTGGAATCCGAACCAAATCCAAGCTATTCGATCGTTTAACAGCATTAATCAGATGTTAAAAGACTGATTAAATGAAGAAATCGCTTAGAGGTTAATGAAAAGAAAACAGGTGTATTCAAGGAGAAAGAATTCAAAGTGGTACTGCCTTGCAGGCAGGGGCAAAATATTTCCAGCATACTGTGCTGTTCAAAGTATCATTATGCTTTAACCAAACCTTTGGACCACCCCTTGGTCTGCTAAAAGCTTGAAAATAACAAACCTTCGGGCCCATAGTGCTGTTCACAAAGTTAATATCATGAATCAAAGTTGAGATATTGACTATTAACTCGGAGGGTACTGAGGCGTATCAATCGTAATATCATCAAATTATGTTCGGCGATACTCACAAAATATTTGATAGAAGATAAAATTAAATATGACGAAATATTTAAATCATATTGCAGTATCACTGGACGATATCATATTAGTAAGATAATAATGACTTGTGGTTGACTTGGAAATTTCAGATGACTCGGTCGAATCGCATTAGAATTTGTGGTTTACTCGGGGAATGGGATGGTACCGGAACCCAAAATGCAGAATTTGGATATGATTCGAACGAATTGTATCGCTAACGACTGATACTCTAAACCTACAATGTTATTGGAGACTGCAAAATCCACCAGTATCCACACAGAGATCCCAAATGTATTGTCAAAAGTAGTATTGGCCTACGCCAATGACCCAAACCTGTCCCTGCATTGGGCATGCCAATGAGTCTGTCTTAACTTAGTCAGGTGTAACCTCAGCTATCCTGTTTTCTACAAAAGGTCTTTGCTGATCAATGTAAATCCAATTCATGAAGGAGTGTCTGTCTCTCTCCTTGTTTTTTCCTTTCTCTCTCAGTGCCCTCATTGACTTAAGGAATACACTAGACACATCTAGGGCCCTTACAACCCATTTTCCTAGAGACACCTACGGCGCCCCTCCATCCCAGTTTCCCTGTGTTACAGGCCCACTGTTCTAACTACAGCGTGTTGTCGGAAATCATCCCTTGCAGAAGCCAATGCTGATTCCCCTTCTCACCTATGAAAATCCAAGTCCACTTTGCTCATAACAACGTACCAAAAAGAAGAATGCGCGAAGTTCATATTCTCCATATTCGACTATAAACTAAGTAGTGAGGATGAAAGATCAATTATAATCATCACAGCCAATGTGGATTCACTTAACCAGTATTTTTGTAAGGTTTTCTTAGAAAATAGGTGATAAGAGGTGAAGAGTGATCCCACAATTTACTCAATCTTTAGTACAAATGACAAGAATTTAAGATTTCAAACACTTTTATATTTCATTGCAAAATCTCAACTGATCAGTTTCCTCTTTTTTTACAACTCTACAAGGATCTAAATAGGAATCTCATCCCACCTGTTGTTTTCAACTTTCAAAGAAAAACCAAAAAAAACAAAAAACAAAAACAAAAACAGAAACAAAAGAAGACCAAAGCAAAGTAAAATCATGTTAGGATACAGAGAGGAGTTATCTTTTATCTCTGAACTTGAATACCCAACCCCTTCCTTCCATTCTCCTCCAACAAAAAACCTGCATGGCATATCAAATTCAATTGTCAATTCTTGAAACCCAAAATTCAATATGTTTGGCCGCTGAGAAAATGAAAGAAAAGAAGAAGAAAAATTTATGTCTTATAGTACTTCCAATAGAAAAACATCACAAAACACATCAATTAATTCTAGTATCTGAATAAAGGGTTTTGATGATCAGCGATTCAGGCCCCCAATAGACCATAAGAATGGAAAATCAAATTCCAGCCAATTTCCTAACCTTTCTCAGCAACCAAACGGAGCTCTCATTTGCACAATCACAAAACGCCAAAACATGAAAATACTGAACCGAATATAACCCAGAAAAAGGATTCAAAGGGACAAACTGAAAATCAATTTGAATGAAATCAAAACACAGGAACTGAACACAAGACCACAACTATAAAGACCCACATGCAGTGACTCAGAGAGAGAGAGAGAGAGAGAGAGAGAGAGAGAGAGAGAGAGAGAGAGAGAGAGAGAGAGAGAGAGAGAGAGAGAGGTATACCCTGAGGATTACAAACAGGAGGGTCTTCAAAGAGAGAGAGAGAAAGCTGTTTGTAAGCAAGACCAATGTCAAACATAATTAGCCCAGAAGACGGATCATAGACTATGATATCCTTAACTGGTAACCAAAGAAACAGCTCTTCCTGAGACAGACCCTCCACACCAATGAGCCCACCATAGCTGAGATTGGCTCTCACAACATTATCAAAAAACACCCTGGTCTCAAACTTTGCCACGCATGGCTGATCCAAATAAACTTGGAGGTGACCATTCTTATCAAGATCATATGATTTTACATTCTTTGGGAAGAGTCCCGCAGGTAAGCCTCTGCTTTTGAGTAGGTCATGAATGGTCTGGGAGGAGGTGAGAGAGAGAAGGAGAAGAATGGTACATATCAGGGAGGGTGTGAGGAGGAGGCTGTAGAGGGTGGCCATGGGTGATGGTCAGTGGTTGTGAGGGAGGAGGAAAAAGAAGGTTTTTAAGAGGAGTTGAAGGTGGGGACCAGAGAGGGTAAGTTGAATGATAATCAAGCATGTTATTTCCCGGACTACCCTTCTTCCGGAATGATGGCCATTGGGTTTATATTATGTTGGAGGCAATGGGACATTTAGTGAAATGACCAGAATGACCTCGATATGGTTTAGCTCCATATAGCATTAACGTGAGAGTGATGTTAGCAGTTCACCTATGTTGTTGGACCTTAATGTTGTGGTGTTGAATCTCGTCGTCTCTCTCTCCAATAATAGTGTCCGAGGGTAAAAAACTAGACTAAATATCATAGTTAGTCCCTGAATTGTATCTTTAGTTTTAATTTGATATCTGAACTTTCAATTACTCTAATTTATTCTCTTAACTACTAATTTTGTCTTAATTAAGTCATTCCATTCATTTCTATCATTAGATTGACGTTGAAATGGATCAAATTAGACTAGTTTTCGGTTGTTCCAATCCCCCCCCCCCCCTCCAAACAAAAAAAAAAAAAGATTTTCAAACTTATTTACACCTCTTTTTAAGTTTTAAAAATTTTTATGCTTCCCTCTTAAATTTTCAAAAGCTTTTGTAATATATAGTGTACTTCATCAATTGTTTTAAAAAGTTTAATGAACTAAAAATTATAACCATTCAAAAGCCTAAAGACCTAATTCTTATGATGATATCATATGGAAGTTGATTTTAGATAAATCCTATACAACTAGATAAATTATCTTATTGAATAGCATTACAAATTGTGCTGCTATTTGGTTCCCTTCAAAATGAAATCTTAACTCTGCCCCAACTCCAACTCAAAACCATTCACATCTCTTGATTAATATGTGAGCAACATTATCATTGACCATTTTAAATTTTTATTATACGTCGTGTTTTAAAACCACGCAAATGAAATTTAAATCGAATACTATTGTATAATAGAAGTTTTAAGTATTAATACACTAAGTTTTAGAAAATTAGTTTTAAAAAGTTTATATCTACTAGTTAGTAGTAGTACATAATAATTCTATCTACATTCTACAAGTTGGGTCAAAGAAAAATAATGAAGGACAACCAACTTTATCCTCAATTTAAAGAAGCTTTTTTTTGGTCAAAAGAAGCTGGAGTATGTACAAAAGAGAGGCCAGATTGGAAGGTCATTTTGGTCATCTAGTGAACCAAATTATTAATTAGTACAATTATCTTAGTAGAAAAGCAATTAGTGCTTGTAATAAGTGAAGGGTGATACGGTAAATTCAAGACCCACCAAACGCCAGACAATTGGCATAAAGCTAAGGGTTGGTTGTGCATGCTGAGATAGAGAGAGAGACAGAATCATGTCAGAAGAAGAAGAAGTAGAAACTGCCGTCTTTTATGTTCACTGAATCAGACAACGGAAACTACGAGGTTTTGTTACTTAGGACCTGTCCACTTATTTATTATTGAGTTACCTGCGGATATTTGTATCTTATGACATTCATATTTGCTACTATTATTATATTTAGCATTAATCACAATTTTTAAGATACAATTTTTTAATTTTTATCGTAAAATTTTTCGATTCTCAAATTTCACCCTTAAATGGCATCACTCAACGGATCAAAGGTATACCAAGGATTACAAGCTGATGACTCTTAAGTAGGGGTGCAACTTGAGTGGGTTGGACAGTCAATACTAATCTAACTATAGGTATATAATCTTCAACTCTAACCCTAATCCTAACCCTACCTCAGGTTGAGGGACTCAACCCAAGTACTGCCCGAGTTTAATTCGTACGGGCTCGGGTTGAATTCAGGTTAATGATTTCGAGTTACTTAACAGGTTCAATTCGAGTTGAGTTCGGGTTGAGCCTAAAATAGACTTGTTGTTTTAAACCTGATGCCACAATCCCACAATCCAGTTGCAGCATACATGTTTGCTAGAACCATATAGTTTACTGACTTATCAGGTTCTATATTAAATAGGTGTCTGATTGCAATTTCTCCAATAGACATATTGTCATAGTTACTACATGTCCCAAGAATGGAACCCTAAAGTGAGACATTAATTCAGGTTGAGCCCGATTTTAATATTCGAGTTCAACCCGTGAACCCGATGGCTCAACCCGAGGCATGCCCAAATTGAATTCGAGTTGATGTTTTTTAGCCCAAGCCCAAGCCCAACCCAAGTATTAAAAACTTAGGACTTGGGTTGAAATTGGATTAGCCCGCCCAAGTTGCACCCCTACTCTCAAGAGTTCTTATCGACAGAGTCATTTGACACCTTAATATTCGCTCATCACATTTTGAGATTAAAAAAGGTCCAAAGGGTTCAGTTAAAAAGTTGCAATGAAATTCCAAGAATAGTTTAAATGGTAATAGCGATGAACTGTAAGCTCAAACGTCCTGAATTTAAATTTTTGACAACCCCTTAAGATCAGACTATGAGAGATTTATCCCTCATGAATACCCTAGTCCTAACATAGATGCCTACCTTTGATTAGAACGGAGAAGAGATTAGTCGGGATACGCGTAAGCTGACTCGAACACCTCTGACCGTTAAATAAAAAAAAGAAGAAGTTGCAATGTGGCACAAGATTCAAAATTTCTTTCACTTTTCTGTTATAATTAGTAGCGCAAACATAACTTTTCAATTTGTGTTATTTTGATTCAATCAAAAAAGACGGTTGGAATTTACTAATAGAGATAGTCAAGTGTATCTCAAATGATGAGATGCATTCTTTGAAAAGTTTAAGAACTAAAGTGACACAAATTATAAATTTGAAGTACTAAAATGATATAAGTTATGAATTTCAGGGACCAAAGTGAACCCTCAATTGACCACATCTCTGTTAGGCAATTCAAACTACTATTTTCAATTGGACTATAAATTGAGAAGTTGAAGGATCAAATTGATACAATTCAAAGATTAAATACCAAACTGACATACAACATATACTTGAGGGAATATCAGTGTATTTTACACAAAATATTTTTTATTACACAAATATAACTTATGAAACCAATATGATTATGTTACATGTATAATATAAAGACAATGACATGGTTAGTCAATCGAATCGTGTTGTAGTCAAACAAATTCATTTATATCCACCAAGTCGCGTGGTTTAGTGGTGCTTAACATCCGGTCTTGCTTGAGACTTGCAAGAGTTATGTCTCAAGTTTAATACACGAAAAATAAATTATTGAGTTGCTTTCAATGATTTGTTAGGATGGGGTTCGACTATGACTCAAGTAGTCCTTAGGAAGCAATAAGAACTTCCACAGTCACGTCCTAGCATGAATTTCACATCTGATCGTTTTCTTATAACCTTTTCAATAGCTAAAAAAAATTAGGGTTAATTGCACTGGAGGTCCCTAAAGTATGGAGTTTGTCTCATTTTGGTCCCTAATGTTTCAATTGCATCATTTTGACCCCTGAAATATTGAATATATTTCTATATGGTACCCCAAGCAGACAGTGTTCAGATTACTAACGATTTTTTATCATAAATTTGTCAAATGATACTTAAATATGGATAAAAAAATAATTTGGATTACTCTTGACCAAATTTTTACTCAATTTTTTGTTAAATACTTACCTAAATTACACAGTTTTGATCATGACCTATCCAAATTTTGGTCAAAAACCACAAATATTATACATTTTTTGGTCAAGAGCTACCCAAATTTTATTTAAGAGCTACCAAAATTATTTTTTGTCCATATTTAGCTATTATGTGACAAATTTATGATAAAAAAAAATTAGTAATCTGAATGTTGTATGCTTGAAGGACCATATAAAAACATATTCCATATTTCAGGGACTAAAATGATGCAATTAAAATATTGAGGATCATAATGAGACAGACCCCATACTTTGAGGACCTCTAGTGCAATGAACCCAAAAAATTATTTATGGAAATAATTTACATAACACTAACCTAAACATGGTGCGACTTGATTGTTCCTATTAACGATTTCCTTAATGTTTGACTTGACATTTGTCCAATTTAAATACATATAATTAAGGTATCAAAATATGATATAATCCATTAATACGATACGACCCATTTGATTAAACCATGCATGTGAACGGTTCATGTGATGATGTTCTGGTAAAGTAAGGGCCTTAATGTGAATTACAAACTTCCTTAAAACACGGGCATGAAGAAAGTGAAGAGAAGAGGAGACAAATCAATTTCACTAAAAAGAATTACTTTTTAATAACATTAATGATAAATAATTCAAAATCATATTCTATACAAACCCACTTTCTTTCTCTTTATGACTTTTTAGGCTTTGTTGATGGTATTCCCGTACCATTAGTGATTTCAATGTTTTGTGCTTGTTTTGGACTTGACCTTCCTATCCACTTATGTAGAGTTTCTTGGGTTAATTATATTTTTTGTTCCAAAGTTTAAGGAATTCTCATTTTGATATCCTTAATTTTTTAGGAATTTTCTTCTCCAACTTTTTACAAGTTTTAATTTCGCACAATAGATAGTTTTGTCAGAAAACTTGAAAAAAAATAACACATAAAAAGATACATTTCATATAAGAGTTGTATATTTTTTGGATTCGTGTCAATCCATTTATTTAATAAGGTTGACAGATTCACTTGTTTACATTTGAACCCGTTGATCAAGCTAACCTAGATGTACAAACTCTTTGTCGATTTCGTGTTAATTAAGTTTGTAGATTGTGCCTATAATTTTAATGTCCATATATCATCAGAAGAAATGATACTTGATGTATACATGCTTCTTCTCCAGAATTTTTATTTTTATTTTTTTTTGAGAGTAGGAGTTAAATTTTGGATAAGAAGCATGTATACATCAGGTAAGAAGAATGTACAACGCCTATTTTGAGAGTCAGATCGAGAGAAGATTGAGTGGTTCATTAGATAATAACAGGTTGGGTATGATGCCCAAATCAGGTGTGTTCCTTATGTTACGCGATTTGCACGTGGGGCGAAATAGACGATAAGTAGAATGAGAGTTATTTGGTGGGCCCGATTGAAACAAATTTGTTTGATTAGGGTGCAATTTGAGAAAATTGAACTTTTTATGTTGCAATTGAGAATTTTTTGGGATGCAAAGTGCAATTAACCATTAAAATTATGGGGTTCTGGAATCAATTTTAATATTATAGGATTGATTATAAAATTATTAGAATCGAATCCAAACACCATAAAAAGTTGTAACTTATAACTTGAACTCTAACTTTTGAAATGTTTTAAGATTCATCCTAATTTTTCTGTTGTAATTTAATCACAAATACTTGTGTCTTGGTCTATAAAAATTATAAACTTTAGCACCATACTTCTTTCGCTAATGAAATCAAATCCTTGTGTCGTACAACTTAGCTCTCATATGGGCCGGCCTGTTGATCTTCCACATCTGATGACCCAAGTCCATATCACCCGAGTCGGGCAGGCCCAAAGTACGATGTTTGAACTTAAAGGAGAGTAGATTGTGATGATCTAATCCCACATCGACTAGTAAAGTAAATGTAGAGTGATATATAAGAGTGAGTTTTGTACTTTCATTGTACAATACATTTTAAAATCATATAGGTCTAGTCCAAAGCGAACAATATTGTAATAATATGGTTGCACCCATGTTCTGCTATGCTGGAGTGTACCAATGCTGCGTTTTGTTTGGCATTTTTGGGAGGTGGGAGATAAAATATCGCTCTCTTCTTGCACACTTACTTTTATGGAAACCACATGAGGTGAATGAAGCGAAGGATAACACCTGATCATACATGAAGTATTTTGGTTCAAAACTACTATGCTTAGTTAACAAACATCGAGTTTGAAGCTGAGGGCAGCATAGATACAAGATTATTGAAGGGAAGTTTGGAATCATTATGGTAAATGGTCAGGTTTGAAACATCGTCTCTACTTAGTCATATTTCCTATCTCTAGCACATTCTTCACCCTCTTTCTTCTCCACTTTCAATGCTATCATCTTGGACACACCTTTGAAAGCCATACTGTTTAAACTTATGAACGGCTATCAACTTTCTAAGAACACTACTTTGTCATGAGGGTTGCTTGGTATTATGTTAAAATTGTCAGTGTGCCTAAAAACATTCAATTCTGTGTTATATACCAGTATAACATATTAATGAGTGAGGGGTTGGATGCCAGGTGGGAGTCTTCGACAGTAGAAGCGATCCTTGTCTAATTTCAATGTCGCCTCCTCATGTTACTAGTTCATTGCACATGTGGCGTGCAATGTTAGTGATTCTTGAGGTTCGAGGAAGTGGCCTGCTAAGAATTTGAGATGACTTTCATTTTTCTGTATGATTTTATTGCTTTCTTACTGAGATTGATGCTAGTTTACATCTTGATCAGTTGTGTCAAGGCCATCATTCTAATTGCTAGATGCTTTATCAATCAATGTGGGAAAGGTTCAATTTTCCAGGTAACAAAGGTCCAATCGAAAGGAGTACCGTTTGAATGAATGGGATGAAAAATGCCAACACGTCTTTGACAGCCTGATCTACAAAAGCACAGATCAGTGAGGTTTTATACGGCGGATTGGGAGTATATATATGGGCCGATTCGGATCAATATGAATGCCCAGTGATACAAGATCAAACAAACATTTTTGAAACTGATTTTCACTTAAAGGCTTAGAGACTATGGGCCCGATTGTTTTGTGTGTTTGGGGGAGTTTAGGAAAAATAGTTTAAAAGATCCCCGAACCTCATGTTTGGATAAAAAATTTAATCTTGGGTTCCCAAACCCGGCCCGCAGCAGGCCCGGATATTAAACTCATGATTATGGATTTCGTCAAACTTAGAGGGTAAGTTTGGGAAGATGGGTTAAGGGGTTAAAGATTCAAAAGATAATTGTACCTTTTAACATGAATATGAATTTGATTGATTAAGGGACAAAATAGTCATTTATAGGACAAATGGTTGTTAATAATTGTGATATATCTGTGAGTCCTGCATGTGTATATGTTGCATACCAATAAGGGTGCAACTTGGACTGGCCAACTCGAATTCAACCCGAAAAAAATAGGGCTTGGGTTAGAATTTTTAATACTTGGGTTGGGCCTGAGCAAAAAAATTCCAACCCGAATTGAATTTGGTCAAGCCTCGGGTTGAGGCTTCGGGTTGTTAGGTTCAACCCGAATATTAAAATCGGGTTGAACCCGATTATTAAATCGGGTTGAACCCGAATATACATAAATATATTTAATTATGATTAATATTTATCTTCACTCTTTAGAGTCCAAACTTTCGCTTCACTTCAAGTTTTCACCCCTGTGCCTCCATCACTCTCTGATTCCTCTCTTACTTGTCATTCTTCCCTCTCTTAGCCTCCCTCTCTCACTCATCACTCGTGTGAGTCGTCTCAGACTCTCAGCTTCCCTCTTTCACTCATCACTCCTCCCTCTCTCTTTATCTGCACCTCGCCCTTCATCTCAGATCAATTGAAAAAATCAGATCTATACTTGAAAAAATCAAATTTACACTTCAAAAAATCAACCTGAATTAAGTAACTCGAATTCAACCCGAGTCCGTCAGAATTAAACTCGGGTAGTAATCAGGTTGAGGTAGGGTTAGGGTTAGGGTTAGGGTTGAAGATTATATACCTAGGGTTGGATTAGGGTTGACCTCTCAACCCGCCTAACCCGCCCGAATTGCACCCCTACACACCAAACATGGATATGAACTGAATTCAATGTTGAATCCTATCTTTATAAGGAGAGGTTTGAATTTAAAAGGATTTAAGAAAATCAATGTAAACTCTTTCCAAAAATCGATCGAAACAAGACCTATAAGTAATGAATTCATTCATAAATTGACCATACTCCACGCTGTGCAGTGAACTCCAAATTCAAGAGTGTGGATTGGAATCTTTGACCTAAGCTCAACCACCATTAGGTGACGAAGCTCCATGTCACTTTTGTTTTTAAATTTCCTAAGATTTTTATTAATTCAAACCTTAAATTAAGTAAAAGTTTTTCAGAAAGATTAATTTTTTCATTACCAGTGACGTACTTGGTGCAATTTAGAGTCATTAATTTCAGTCAACAACAAGTTTCATCCCAATATATTCTCAGCAAATTTCAGTCCGTGTCACATAAGCATCATCTTTTATGAGCTCGTATTATGTCCAATAAGGATCGTGTCGACCTATATATTAGGTGAGTCTAATGGGTTCCACCTGTTGATAAATCATGCCTAAAGATGAAATCTGAAACCATCAATTTCAATCGTGTCGTGTTCGTGGATCTGTCCAGTTCTTGCCGGGCATTGAGCAAACAGAGAAACAGCTTTAAACCAACATGATAAGATGAAGAAGTATCTGATTTCTTTCATGGAGCAATTTTATTCAAGTTTGCAATGTGCATCAGCTGCCACTAACAGTTTTTTTTTCAGAAAAGAAGGAATCGAAGAATAATCGAGGACAGGTTTTCAGCTGTTCATACTAAAATGCAAACAGAACTTAAAACTCAAACAACAATCTTGACCAATTATCATCTACAGAAAAAACAATATCGAGAAGCATACGAAGAAGATGAAACAAAGACATTTATTTCAATGAGCACAAATGCACATTTTTACTGGAACATGGAAAATCTTAAGGAAACAATATAGTTGTTTATGTAGAATTCAGACATCGGAAGTATGGTGAGTCAAAATTCAAGCAGTTCCCTTGAGCTTTTTGGCAATGCCAGCAGTGTACTTTCCCTGGTGGAAAGCTTGTTCCAGTTCAAGCTCAGAAGGCTGTCGAGAGCCATCTCCATCAACAGTTGCAGCACCATATGGTGTTCCACCCTTAATCTGCTCCATCTCGAACATGCCAGCTCCAAACGTGTAGCCAATAGGCACGAAAATCATTCCATGGTGAACAAGCTGGGTAATGGCTGTCAAGCTGCACATTTATTAAAGAAAAAAAATTAGTCTTTTTGGATAAAACAAAATTGTTTTAATATACCACAGTTCTCAAACAGACTTGCGGGTTATGTAGCAATCGATGAGATAAGGACTCACAGTGTAGTCTCCTGGCCGCCTCCTTGAGATCCAATGCTGCAGAAGAGGCCTGCTGGCTTGCCTGCCAGCGCCTGGGTTCTCCACATACCTCCAGTTGCATCGAGAAATGCTTTAAATTGAGCAGCCATCATTCCAAATCTAGCAGGGAAACCAAATATAAGCCCATCTGCTTCAGTAAGCTCATTGTGGGAAATGATTGGCACATCACTCTTTGGGGGCGCCCTCATCTTCCCAAGAATGCCATCAGACAATGTCTCGGGTACCTGTTCCATTACATTATCATTTTATCATAATGTGCTATGATTTTTCCTTTCAATTTCAAGACCACCTCTTCTTTTTGTAAAACTGATAACTGTCAATGTCCTGCTAAGCAGTACTCAATTCGTCTATGATTACTTAACTAAATTCATAATTGAAGAACCAACCACAGAATAAGAGGGCTTTTGCATACCTGCCATAATTTTGCCTCTACTCCTTCGACGGATGCAGCTCCTTTCTGAATCTCTTGTGCCAGCTTCTCAACATGTCCGTGCATTGAGTAGTAACTGTAACAACATCAAGTTTTATACCATTAATCCTCTCAGGTGAAAAAAAAAAACTATACATCCATCAAAACGCATCAATTCAAGAAACCATGGCGTTTCTGTAATCACAATGTTCAGAGGAACAATGTAGCATATGAACATGCTGACAGGATAGGAAATATAGAATTTAAGGACACGATCCCAGTTCATATGATAAATAAAACACCTTAAACTTCAGTCACACAGCACTATCAGAGTGAAGGCAGGAAGCATCATTAATCCAATTTTTCAAAAAATCTTTCATCTAAAACACCATGAAAGCTTTAGAAAATTGCCATGGCATGATCAGTCATGAAAGCACACCAGCTAAACAAACCGAATCTCATATCTTAGTTGAAGACAGTATGAATACCAAAGGCACCTCAAAAAATGGCATACATAAAGAAGCTAAGCTAATATTAATCAACATGATTGGGTTAGGATAACAGATCCAAAAAGAACTTAATTTCTTTTGAGAAACTATATTGATAATAGCTTCTCCGCAGGTAGGGTCAAAGTTGCGTACATCTATCCCTCTCCAGACTCCGTAATGGCGGGATCCTTGTGCTTTAGGCTGCCCTTTTTGAAAAAATCTCTATTGATAATAGATATAACAGATGAACAACAGAGATATATAACATCAACATTTCTGAAATTAAACCCTGATGCCGGAAAGAATAGCTTCTTTTTGATCAACCATATACCATGAAGAATAAATTCAAAACCATATACCCCTAATGAAGACAGCAGTTCTAAGATCCTTAAACAATTGTTCAAACTAGTAGTCAAAAACAAGCATTCAATTCAGAAAACTTGAATGAAAAATAAAATTTGCAGCAAACCCTAAACATCCGAAAAGCTCATATGACAAATGAAAACAATAAGCCGGCTTAAGATCAACTAAACCTAAATACTCAGACTATAGTACCCACCAAGATAAGCAAGAAACCAATACCAATAGAGTATACGAAGAACAATGACAGACCACACAGTCATAACTGATAATGCAACAATATTAGATTTCTAGAAATAGGAATCAAAATGCATTTCTTGATCATAGAGTCTTGAGATTGGGGATCTAACAAATACAAATTATTAAATTATTCAATGACACTGATCAAACAGAGTCAATTTGAACAAACCCATTTTGATTGTTGTACAATGTGGTGCAAAAAATCCAAGAACAATATGTGTCAAGAAAACAGAGAACCACTATATCACAAAACTCTCTCCCACACAAACTACAGATACAGAAACATAAACATAAACATAAACATATATATATATATATATAATAAAGTAGCTTACAATTCAAATCTCAAAAGATAAACAAAATGACTTTTGCTATTCGCGGTTCAGATCACTTTAAATTTTACTCTAAAATTAATCTAACGGCTAATATTAACACCCTAAATTTAATAGGAAAAATAGGCCCTAAGGGTGTGTTTGGAGTAATTTTTTAAAAGTATTTCTATAAATTATTTCTCATAAATATTTTTAAAAAAATAATAGTGTTTGAAACCGCCCCATCATTACTTATATCCCCACCACCACCATCGCCGCCACCGCCACTACCACCACCGTCGCCACCACCACCACCGCCACCCCACCACCACCACCGTCACCATCACCACCACCGCCGCCACCACCATCGCCATCGCCATCACTGCCACCACAGTCATTGTCACCCACCACAACCATCACCGTCTCTTACCACCACCGTTGCCACCCACTACCTTTCACCCTTACTACAGACCGATGCTTAAATTCTTTTATCTCTTCTCTATGTTTGTGATTTGATTTTGGATATAAATACAAATATGTTTATTGTTTACCATTTTTTATTACACTGTGCCTTCAGGCACAGGTAATAACTAGTATATAATAAAGTAGCTTACAATTCAAATCTCAAAAGATAAACAAAATGATTTTTGTTATTCGCGGTTGAGATCGCTTTAAATTTTACTTTAAAATTAATCTAACGGCTAATATTAACACCATATATTTAATAGGAAAAATAGGTCCCTAAGGGTGTGTTTGGAGTGACTTTTCAAAAGTACTTTATAACTTCTAATAAGTACTTTAAAAAAAAAAAAAAGTATTTGAAACCGTCCCACCATCACTACTACCACCACCACAACTACCCCCACCACCATCACCGGCACCCCCACCGCCCCACTACCACCACCACCATTGCTGCCGCCATCCCACCACCACCTTTGCCATAACAACCGCCGCCGGCACCATCACCTCTACAACTACCCACCACCACCGCTGTCGCCACCCTATCACCACCGCTACTGTCCCACTATTACCTCTACCACCCCCACCGTCCCACCATCACCTCTACCACCGCCGCCGCCACCACAACCATCGTCGCTGCGTTCACCTCACCACTACCACCATTGTCGCCACCGTCATCGCCCACCACTACCACCACCCACTATCATCCACACCTACCACCATCACCACCACCGTCATTCACCACCATTCATCACATTATCGCTCAGAAGAACCCGTCGTCGCCGAGCACCACTATTACCAACCACCATTATTATCGTCACTGATGGCTACCACTACCACCATCATCACCCAAAACCAACCACCATCATCACCGTTGTTATCCACGGTTGTCACCATCCCCACGATCGTCGCCACCCACCATAACCATCACCGTCTCCTACCACCACTACCACTACCGCCTACCGCCACTACCACTGCTCACCCCTATTACAACTAGGGTTTAGATTTTTTTCTCTCTCCTCTATATTTATGGTTTAATTTTTGGTATGAATACAAATATGTTTATTGTTGACAATTTTTTTTATTATTCTATGCCTTCAGACACAGGTAATAACTAGTATGTATATATATATAAACACATATAGATGGAGAGAGAGATACATACACAATATAGACTTTGGTGGCCATTGGAAGAATCGTTTCTCTCTCTAAAGTATGCAAGGAAGAAGACTGTTTATTAAACAGAGGATAGAGAGGAGATGGAAGACTCCCCTGTATTTATAGTGAAAAGTGAGCTGTCCTCTACTCCACATGCTTACTTAAGCATTTTCTGATTAACCCTAAAAGTTAATGGGCTAATTACGTCATTAGTGGGGTCATTATTGAAATAATATAAAATCCCTTTACTTGTTGATGTCACGCTGATAATCATTTTCGTAATAATTACTATTTTTTTCTTTGTATTTATAAAATTCATGTTTTTTTAAAAAAATTTAAATTTTCACAGCTAGCATGTCCACTTGATAATTGCAATATGAGACTAGAAAAAAATCATCATCCTTTCGATTACACTTTCATTCAAAATTTTTTTTTTTCAATAGTTAGGGGTGTTTGAATAAACTTATGTACACCTCGACTAATTTTCTCTTCGATCCGGTCAAAAACAAGTCAGCCACGCCGAGACTAGGGTATTCATGAGGAATAAATTCCTCATATTCTGGTCACAAGAGATTGTCAATATTTACAATTTTTGTTAGTTGAGATACAAGTTTTTTTGTTTGTTTGTTTACAATGAATTATTTTTACAATTTTTGAGGTCATATTATAATTTTTATGGGTGATTTACATTTTTTGTAGGTCATTTGAAATATATCCTAAAAATTTTAAATCGTTCACAAGTAACTCCAAAATTTATAAATGACCCACAAAAATTGTAAGAGCATCTTCAATCCACTCTCTATTTTCTCTCTTTCAACTATTTTAACTAGTCAAACACTAAAAACACTCTCCAACCCACTTTCTATCCCACTCTCAATTTCCCATTTCATCCAAATGTGGAGAGCCATTTAACCTCTCTAAATTTCCTCTCTCTCTCTCTCTCTCTCTCGATCTCGTTCTCGATCTATCTATGATATTTCTAAATGTCAAGATCAAAGAAAAACTTTTGAATGACTATTATACCCTTAAACAATTATATAAACACAACACTACCCTTCGGAACACCAATTAACAATTCTATTAATATTAGGAATTATGTCATTTGTACTCCATTGATAGTAGAAATGTGGGGGTGATTAGACATAATAGCACAATTATGTATTAAACTCAACAGATGCAATATACGCAATCTAATAGGGCATATCTATTTGTTGGTAAACAAACAAACTTATTAAGAATTTTTTATGCCTTACATATGCAAATGAATTCTTTATCCATTATATTGTTTTTCGGTGACCCTAATCCATAATTATTGTTATCTTGAATCATTGAATACCCTGAAATGAATTGAATTTTTTATTCCATTACCCTGAGCCACCTACCATATTTTCTATTTTTTTTAATCAAAAACTATTACGAAGAGAAGGTGACAAAGTTCGAATTCATGACATTAAAGATTAACAACTTACTAGTTGTTTTATGTGGTTGTTGGGGACCATACCCACAATTATTGCCGCCTTTAATCTTTGTATATGCTCAAAATGATTTGGACTTTAATTCTAGAAAGCGTAGATTTCAATGAGAGATTAGATATACATATATGCATACATATGTATGTATTTGTGTGTCTATATTTATAGACAAACTAGGGGTAATCTGTGCTTGAAAGCACGGTGTTACATAAGTGAGAAGTGATGAATTTGGAAGGGAAGGGAAATTTAATGTGAATGGTTTTGAGAGAGATGTTGATGACCGTTGGATGAGTCTATTTGAGACCATTTGATGATTTTATTGAAGTCTATCCTATTTTGTATTATAGATTAAGTCATACGTAAATAATGGTGGTGTATCCATATTTGTGTCTTAGGCTAAAATCATGAAGTTCTTTTTAAGTTTTTTTTCTTTTTGAACATAAGAAGTTCTTTTTAAGTTAGATACAATGACATTATCTATCTTTTCTACCTGAAAATCCAAGGGAAAAAAGATGGAGCAGTGCATGGAAATTAAGATTAAAAGTGAATCCAACAAACACTAAGCAAAGAAGCATAAGCAAGACCCTGAATGAGTTCTTTTGGACCTTGAGAGATTTAGGTAATTTTAGTTGTTACTCACATTCAGTAGTTTTTTTTTTTTTGGTCTTCTATTTGTCTTGTTGTTGGGTCAATGATGATTTGATAAATTTTAGTGGGTTTACAATGTGTGCAAGTTAGTTTGTTTTTCCTTAGGTTACTTTTGATGTGTTAGACTATCAATTTTGTTAATATAATGTCTAGACATGTACCTAACTGGCTGAGTGATAATTACAATTAATTTACACAGAATTATAATGACAATCAGTTCAATTCAATGGACATGATAATGATGCATGCATTTCATGTGGCTCAAATGTAAAAGAGAAAAGTCATGACCATGCTGGTTATATGCTGCAAATGTGTACTTTTACCACTGAAATTTTCAGCTATGTAGTTTTGTGACACTTGCTAGCTGGGGCTATGTACAGATTGTTAGGGAATGACTACTTCTTCCCTTTAATTCATCCATCCTCCATCTCTTATGGTCACTCAACCATGAACTAATATTGTCATTTAAATCTTAGTATATTTGTTTAGCTCTTTCATTTTTCGTTCAAATCTCATTAGTTAAAATATAAACCACAACAAATGAACTTGCAAAATGATAACATAAAATGTTAACAGTGAATAATTTAATATTATTCACGTGCAACGCACGTGTGCACCTACTAATATATATATATATATTGTATTAATTCTCTTTAAATTATTAGAAGTTAGTGAAAGTTGGATGAAATAGTTAGCTAAAATAGAGAGTGTGGTTGGAGTGAACTTGTAAAAGTGGTTAACTAAAGTATATAATGTAATATTTAAATATATTTTGATTAGCTATTTTGAAGAGTTGGGTTAGAAATGCTCTAAATGACCCTTAAAAATTATAAATGACTCTTAAAATTTATAAAAAATAAATTATAAAATTTATAATGACGGGACGATATCAAAAAAATAAAAATAAAAATAAAAAGAAATCGGTATCGTAAACGTCTCTTTTGATTAATGCATATCAATATGTAACACGTTTGGTTTGTTGGTCCATAAAGGCAACTACGAGAGTGGTTAACTTATGTTTCATGGTGTAAAGTGCAACCATTAAAAAAGTTCATGGACAATAATAATATCATTTAAAATTCTTAACATATAGAATTTATATAAGCCCATCTAACTCTTGGGACATATTAATATGATGTAAAGAAATTGAATGGGCCTATCGTAAAATTTTATATTTCGTAGGGCGGGCGGCACTTCATGTGTCACTATCTCGAGGCAAAATATAAATAAATAAATAAATAAATTTTAGGATGTAGTGAAATTTTAATCTATTCAATTTGTCACTTCAAAATCTAGAATTAGGCAATTTTTTTCTTGGAAAACACACCAAAGAAAAGGCATGTGAAAAATAGAACAGTCACAACATTACAATTTTGTTCATTTGTGTAGGCAATTTTATTGAATTACTTTTTTTGGATTATACGATAATCACCCTCTCCCAATTAAATTTTTACTCAATTTTTTTTAGAGATAAATCATTTGCTATGTATTACTCAAAGACTCACTTGGAAAGTGGGTTCTATTATCCGCCCAATTGAGATGTAATATGATTACAATACGATGTCGAATAACGCGAGTTGGATATTTGAATTCATGTAAGTTGATTTACAATCACGAAAAAATGAAGAACAACGAGAGGAATTCAAACCCAAAAAAACCCTGGATCTGAACCCCCAAAACCACCCTTTTAATTCCATGCCAAACAATATTTTTAACTCTTATTTTGATGAGTTAGAACTGCCCCTTCTTGGGGGCAGCTCATTTACGGTGCCATGGGAGGTGGGGTGTCAATTTTATGTATTGATAAAAATATGATACTACTTTGATACGATACGATACGACACAACACGACACAAAAATTGACACTGATGATGCACAAAATTGTCTTATGCAAGATCAACATTCAAGAAGGTATACGAGTGTAATTAATGAACAATTAACAAGCAATCAATGACAATCAAGAAATTAAAACGGGAAACAGAGAACCAACACAGAGATATATAGTGGTTCGGTCCGGGAGACCTACTCCACTCTCGGGAACGGCAACAGTGGCCTGGGTCTTTTATTAATAAATTACGGTCACCGGAGAGTTACAATGCTTTGAGAGAGAGAGAGAGAGAGAGAGGTGCAGAGGAATGTGTGTTTAGATGTCAAGATGCCTCTCCAAGTGGAGAGAGCTTACATTATATAGGTTCACTAAGGCGGTGAGGCGGTGGCGTGAGGAAGGGGTCTTCCACTACTTTGGTAAGTACAATCTTAGTAGGAATAGATCTCTTTGGCAAGCACAGTTAATGTAGGAATAGATCTCCGTATCCCGATATTCTTTTCTCGTGCTCCTATTCAGATGGGGGAAGATCCCAATCCGGATTGGGCTCGATCCTCTTCTTGTACTTGACTTGAGCAGGCTTGGATTTGTATTGGAGTACCAAAGTCAAGAGGAGTATAAAGGGGGAGGCGCCCAAGGGGCTTGCCTAGGCGGCGCCCATGCCTTCCTGCTTTGGGCGTTGGCCTTGGGCTTTGGGTGTTGACCCTTGGTGCCTTGGACATTGTCTTCTTGGTACTCTTTGGACTTGGATCACCATGGGATAAAGAGAAGGCAAGTGAGGAGACTAAGGAGAAGTGGGGGAAGCTCAACCCTTGGGCGGCGCCCAAGCCTTGGGTGGCGCCTAGTGGGCGGTGCCTAAGGACTTGGGTGATCTCCTTGGGTGGCGCCCCTTGGTCTCCCATGGCCACTTGACCTCCTTCTGGACTCCCTTTAGATGGGTTGACCCAGCTTAATGGGTTCTAGCGACTTGGACTCTTTCTTAGGTCCTGAATATTCGGGCCTTTCTTGATTTATTTTCATCGGACTTGGCCTAGTCGAATTTGGGATCGCCAGACACGATTAATAAATATATGTAATAAATGAGTTAGATTAGTGTTAAACACTTGTAACACAATCAACGGTTTTTTTTTGTATGTGGGTATTAATACGGACACGACATAATACGAATTGACACCCTTTAAGAAATATCCAAAAACATTTTGTTATTTTTCCCTTTGTTTCATTTAACTTGGAATTCCTTTGTAGTCCAACATAAGTTTCCAGATAAGATTAGACTTGGCCAAACATCACCATTGCTTTGATAATAACTTTCGACTTATTGAGGTATGCCTGTCAGCATCTACCCATCAGCATATTGATTTTATCTAAGAAAATAAAGGACAAAACTGAGCCATTAAGAACATCTTTCATAAACATTGTGTGAGAATATTTTACTGACATAATATTTCATAGAATCTTTTCTCTGTTTTTTTTTCTATTGAAAGACTACGACATACCACTATTTGTAATAATTATCAAGAGAAGATCAAACAATGTTATATTGTGTTTGAAAATTATTTTCGTGATGTAAACCCATAAAATTCGGATCAAAATAGAGCAAATTTATCGTTTCATCAACACCCACACTTTATTCTATTAAACCCTACCCTCCTTAATGCAACCCTTGATGCAATTGTGTTGGTTTAGAGCTTAAACTTCAAATGCCAAATGAAATAGAGGAAGGTCTGCTGGTTTTTCCAGACACAATTATAGAAAATTTTATGCATGAACATATCAACTGTTGGATGGTCGAGATCATTGACCCTGCAATAATGGGGAGGAGAGAGAGAGAGACAGTGATCCAGCTAAGGCGGCCGGAAAACTTATAATATTAAGCAGCCATACTTTTCAATTCCAATGGACCAGTGATGATCCAGCACAGGCTGCTGGTAAAGTTGATGGATTTAGATGTAATGACAAAATTGAATTGAAACTTGTTTAATTACAACTTCGAAGATATGACTACGATAATTGGAAACTTTAATAACCAATTGATCACAATGACATACTGATTTCATAGTGCATGACGTTGTCAATGGAGTTTTTTACGTTACTTGGCAATCTCTAGATAAGCAATAATTCAATACAATATGTTGCATACAAAATATAGATATGGACCAGATTGAATGTTAAATCACATCTTTGTAAAGAGGGGTTTGAGTTTGGAAGAGTTTGAAGAAGTCAATCCAAACCACTCACAAAAATTTATCCAAACAAACCCTAAGGGTGAAAAACGAAAAGAACAAGTTCATTTTTTGTTGGCTAAGTAAAAGTAAAATTAAAATGATAATGAAAATTTCATTTTTGGTGGCTAAGAAATAAAATGCCAAAATTTATTAACAGCTTGGCTGGCTCACTTGAAATACCATGTGAAAAATGTTGTCAGGAAACTAAATTTCTTTACCTGGCAAGCAACTAAGCATCCGTTTCGTAACGTTTTTTCATAATATTTTTTTTAAAAAGTAAATAATCAAATTTGATAAAATTTTATTTTTGGCAAAAACATGTTTGATAAATCTCTTTGGAAAAATGCTTTGGAAAAAAATATGTGCACACCTATACACACATATACACTAATAGACCAAAACACACACCCACACACACACTAATACACCAAAAATACACAAACATGTGTGTGTGCGCACGTATGCATGATGTGTTTCAGTGTATTGGAGCTATTAGAGAGAGAGAGAGAGTGTGTGTGTGAGAATGTTTTGGTGCATCAGTGGGTGTTTTGCTATAATAATGTGTATTTTTGGTGTATTAGTGAGCGCGTGTGTAAATTTTGTGTGTATGTGTGTGCGCGCGCGCGTGCGTGAGTCTATATTGGTATATTAGTGTGCGTGAGTGTTTTGGTGCATTATTGTGTGCGTGAGTGTGTTTTAATATATTCGTGTGTGTGTATTTTATTGTACTCGTATGTGTGGCATGTGAGACCCGATCATGCATTGCATGCATATTAGCATAATTTTGTGGGCTAAATTGTAATTACGTGAAATTATTTAAGGGTTAATTAAATTAAATCTTTTATAGGCATGATATGTGTGAGCATACATTGGGTATGTGGACCCCGTTAGTGATGTGTTAGTGAGACCCATTTATAGAAATTTCATGTGTGAAAATACTAGTGGGTCGATTTCGAAATCACTTAAAAACTTGGGGGGAGGCAAGCGTAATAATTCAATTAAGTTTACACTTGTTCAAATATAAAATTGGTGAGTCTTTAGTCATGTTAGGTGGGTGTGTGCATGCATGCCGTGTGTGTAGGTGTGTGTGTTTTAAGGTGTAGAGGGGTGTGCGTGTAATTCAAGTGTAAAAGTGTGTATGTGTATAAAAGATAAAACAGTGTGTGTGTGTTCTTGCTTACTGGAAACCGAGAGTGAGGGAGAGTAAAAAAGAGGAAAGGTTTATATATGTGTGAGTGTGTCCTTTGAGCCGAGAGCAAGGAAAGAAGAAGAAGAAAGCAAGAGAAAGGTGTGTGTGTGTGTGTTCATTTTAGTGTGTGTGTGGTTAATTTTAAGCAAGTGTGTGTGGATTGTTTTGTGGGCTGTTTTATTTTAAATTTAAGCATGAGTTGTGATTAATTTTAGTATGTACGTATTTATATATGTGTGAGCTGTTTTAGCATGTTTTAATTAGTGGCTGTTTTAATGTAATTTTATGGACTGTTTTAGTTAACTTCAAAACAGATTTTCGTGAGTTTAAATTAAGAGTATTAAACTTAATTTGAGGGTTGTTAAGCAGGGGTTCTAAATAGGTATTAAACTAGGTGCGAGAAAAATATGGAAATGCATATCGAGATGTTTGGAATGCTTTAGGTAGGCTGTGTTGGAATTGAGATTTTTGGATGTGAAACGGAGAGGTTAAAGGGTTCAATAAGAGGCTGAAATTGCATGATTAAATGTGTGAGATTAAGTGTGCCGGTTTTAAATAAAAAGTGCGATAGAAGTTGGAAATGGGTGTCGGTAACGCCGAAACCCTGATTTCTAAATGTTAGTATCACATGTGTGATTTTTAATCCAAATGATCTGAAATTTTGCATGCAACATTTTTAAATGATGCTTGATGTGATAATATGACTTTCGAATGCAAATGAGTATAATATCCGGTGCAAAATGTATGAAATGCCGAAAATGTAATTTTTAGGATTTGGGGTCGAAATGTGTAAAAATAGGCCCCCGGTCAATGTGTTTGACCTATTTAATCCTAATTGTGATTAATGTGAGTGATTTTAGAGATTTGGAGAGAAAATGTGATCCCTAGAATAAAAGTGCTAGTGTGTGAGTGGATAATGCGGTAACCGGAGTTACCGGGGCACTTTAGGGTGCATCATTTTGCATGCATCAGTACATGATTAACTATTAAATGTGATAAATATATTGATATTGTAATTACAAATATATTAGGTGGAACGGGTGAGACAGTCGGTGTTAGAAGAGATACAGTAACACCGAAAAGATCCACCGATAGGACCGAAGGGCCGTAGATTTGTATAATTGAGGTGGGTGTATATCTTTATATGTTTTGGAAATGTTATTATAAGATGATAGTAAATGATATAATTTAATAGCATTTCTCCACGATTATGTGCTATGTGCTTATGTGATTGAATGATGCTTTGTACTGTGTATTGTGTATTGTGGAATGTGGCACATTGTTTGAGACAGGAGCGTCGATGCCTGATCACTGGGCGTGCAGTGGTGTGCTAGCACTATGGTGTTCCCGGGAGGTTCGGGAGACACGGATCCATGTGGGATCGATTACCCGATGAGGGGTAGTATGGAGGTGATGTGACTTGTGAATTCTTTGGAATTAGATTGATGATGTTGTTTGATATGTGTATCTACGTAGTATCTACATACTTCAGTGTATTACTATCATTTCTATTTCATATACAACATGTATACTCACTGAGCGCGTGGTTTAGCTCACACCCCTATAACTTCTCCTTTTTAGGTACTGTAGAGAAAGAAGCAGACTAGTCCACTGTCCAGTCGATTGAGTTTTGTACAACGTTAGTGTGATATCACTCAGGTTGAGTGTCTGTATGACTAATTGTTGGGTTGTGTATTATATTTATGAGAGATTATTATGGCAAGTTAATAATATATATTTGTATATAGACTCAACAAACATACTTTATGATGTATACTATGTGGGTGTGGGATTTTGTATATGTCTATAACTTGGGAAACAAACAATTGGTACAGGTGTTTTATATATGGTGCAGGTTATGAGATAGGTTTTACCATCATGCTTAATGACTAAGGTGATGGGTGGTGTTGTTGCACCTGTGAGATTATTTAATGTTTGATTAGTCCAGATTATACATATATGTAAACAGGTGTATCAAAAATCTAGTCACGTCTCATCCTTGGGAGACCGGGATGGGACGTGACAATTTAGTTGGTATCAAAGTTAAATGTTATAGTTCAGTAGTCGAGTTGAAACTAGTGTGACAGTGGACTTAGGGATTGGTCTGTTTATGTGGGGTGTTTGAGGTCCGTGTGAGTGTGTGGAATATATGCTACATGCTATCAAGACCCATATGTGATACTCACATTTGTTACAGTGATACATGGAGGGACAAGGGTCATCTGCTAGGGCCGAAGATAGGGAAAAACGACCCCAGGTGGAGGAGGAATCAAGTGAACAGGGGATTAGGCAACTGTGAGAAGCAGTAGCTAAATACTTTGAGCAACATACTATGCGAGTGGAAACAGTAAAGCCCAGGGGTACATTGTACGAACAGTTTAAAAAACTTGATCCACCAATATTTACGGGAACTGCAGGTCCATTGGAAGCAGAGAACTGGTTTTGATGCATTGAGAAGATATTCAGAGTAATGGGAATTGATGAGGAAGATAAATTGTTGTTGACCACTTTTATGTTAGCGGAGGAGGCCCAGTATTGGTGGGAGGCTATGGAGAGAGCATTGTTGCTAGTGTGCACTGAAGGGGAGGCCAATTGAAAGCAGTTTGCTCGGCCAAAAGCATTCTCGAGTAGGGAAGTGTATGACAAGTGGTGCCTTATGAAGTATTCTCTCAAAGAGATATTACGAGACTAGAGTTCGGGGCAAGAGTTTGATTCTTATCTTCTGGAGAATGAGCCCCATCCAAACAAGAGCAGATAGCTAGGTTATCCAATACTACGAGACTAGAGTTCGGGCAAGAGTTTGATTCTTACCTTCTGAAGAATGAGCCCTATCCAAACAAGAGAAGATAGTTAGGTCATCTCTATAAACCCGAGATGGCTGATAGAATAAAGCCTAGGCATTGATAAAGTACCAAGCAAAGATAGCTAAGCTGTCACATCCCAAATAATTAGGAGCGGTGCTAGACAAGCAATAAGAAAATTATCTAAATTGTAGGTGCAGATTAGAAACATGTTACCTAAAGAATCGACGAATAATAAATGAAGTTTTTAAAATTATTTGCACGAATTAAGGAAGATTTGGCTAAAAAATAGGCGTGTCACCTTGTACAGCCAATGACGAAAACACTAGAAAAGGGTATAGACCACTATAAATGTCGGGTAAAACTTAAGTCTAAGGTACGTATTTCTTTTCCTAGAATTGGTTTGCTTACTCTCAGAACCCTTACTATATTAAGCATTGGAGTGTCTCCGGCCATTCCAACCCTGGTCTCTAATAGTTTGTTCATTTTGCAAGAAGAAAGTGCATTTTTTTTCATTTTCTCTCAAAAACTTGGCACAAATTCACGTCACCCTTAGTATCAGGTGTGACCTTTTTTCCTCGTACAATTGGCGTTGTCTATGGGATGAGCAGTCCAATGAGTACGATCCCAAGCGTAACTACCGATTATCCTTACCCTCGAATAGTGACATAAGAGAAAGTACAACTAGCAGCTCAAACAAAGGACAAAAAGATTGCCATAATGCATCCCGTAGGCGGTATAGTCCGCAAGACGATGTAAACCCCAAGATGATGTCCCCCGAATAGATGGGGGGTCTTCACCTTCATAAAACTAGTTCAGTCCTCCAAGACCAACTTGATTCCCGTAATGCCACGCTCAAGAGGTCCCAAGAGGAAAAGGAAAAGCTCAGACTAGAAACAAGACAACCAAGGAACTCAGGAGATTAGAGGACCGTGAGGTCCAAGAGGTGTCCGATCACAAGACAACTAAGATTAAAGGAGAGATCCCCTAAGCCAAGCATAGCCCTAACCCTAACTAGCACCGGGGGAGGTGTATAGAAGACCCGCATCATAGGAAAGGAAGGAGGAAATCTACTCGGACCAGAAGGACTGATGGAAGTGCCTTATAACCAAGGAACTTGCCAGACAGTTAAAGCGCCCCAAGAATAAATTGGCTAGGGAGCTAGCCAGGATGACCACGAGAGAGTGTTGAGGGGGAATAGAGGTGTCCCCCTTCATGAGTTGGATAGAAAAAGAAAGGATCTGACAAGTTTGTTGTCCTGAGCTTCAAACTTGTTGTTCCTAGAGGGGCAAAAAATATATGGATTTTTCTTCACAATTATTCACGTGGAGGGAACGAGGGGGGTGAATAGATTTTCAAACTTTATGCTTAGTCAATCACAAATTAAAGCCCATTACTACCACCATTAACTCTTTTCACAAAGATTAGTCAATTAATAGTGAGAACCCCCTTTTTAACCACCATAACCTAAAACACCCATGTAGATTGATGTATTGATTTTATCAATTTGTTGATTAACACTAAATCTCATACAGTGATCCCAAATCCCAAAAATCCAAACCCAAATATGCAACAATAGATGATATGAATATTCAATCAATCATTCATACAAACACATAGCATATGTGCATGTGTGCTCAAATTGTAATTGTATATGTAAAAACAATAAAGTACACAAACAATTTGTTGATGCAGAAACTCTTATCGGAAAAAACAACGGGGAATCTCTCTTGGTTCACCAAAGCTTAAGTCAATACTCTAAAATCAGCTTACAAGTACTCAAGTCTTATACCTCAACTAATATCATGGCTAGACGCTCATTTTCTTCAATAAGTCTCTCCACTGGATACACTCACCGATGTCTTGGATAGCATCACTTGAACTCTCCAACGCAATGGATCCTATAAGCCTCCAGCAATCTTGGGCGCACCAACGATCCTCGATATGCACACTCTAATGAGTTTGGTCTTCAACCAAGCAACTTCTTCTTCATCGTTGTAGCATCATGACTATAGAATAGGTTGGGATTTACACAGACTCCACGAAAATTAGTCAATTACAAAATATGATCTAACAATCTCCCTCTTTGAAAATTTTCTAACAAAATACACAAATAAAAAATTAAGATTACAACCCACAAACTATTGAACAAAATAAATTATAAAATAATCTTAACACTCATGTACACATCATAAATCTGTGACTGAGTACAAAATCTACTTTTTTAAATATAGCTTGAAGATCATAGTCCTGCACATCACCATTTAAACTAAAACCTCATGAAAAACATCATAGGTTAGAGAAATATAAAACATAATCATAGGTATGATAAGCACCAAGATAAGCATAGGGCATATTTATGTTTACATCAAGCGAGTGCAAATATGTAATATATATAAGAACTATTTTTCACAATATGCTTGAGAACCTATTGATACAGCAATGTCAAACACATCAAGTTCTTCCCTTAATTGGTGTTCACAAGTAAAATAAAAAGTGAAAAATAAAACAGTGTCAAAAAGGTGACTTCATGCAAAGTTTGTAAATATATTTCCCCTAAGTATTAAAAAAACTCCCCTTTCCTCTATTCACATGCAACTTACTTAGGCTAGTCAATAGTAAATCTCTCTGATTTCTCTCATATGTACCTAAAATATTCTCCCATTTTTTATCACAAAGTATCAATCCAATGACATATCATAACAATCCAGGAACATAATCAAGCTATCCCAAACATATTTTTTTCTATTTGACACAAAATGCCACTTGGGACAAATCACAACAAACGACATATAATTATGGTATAACGAGAAGGTATAAATACAAACCAACTAACTAAATCATGTATGCAAAGTACGCAAAAGGCAAACAAGACATAACTCAAAGTCTAAATGATAAAGCATCAAATAATAGAACTAAGAATATGTCCAAAAAAAAAATAGCAAAACAAATAAAAGTCAACAAAATGGAAAAGTGTAACGTGTATGAAACCAAGTCAAGTGCATGATTCTCTCCTTAACAAGAGAGTGCCCAACATGAAAAATTCTATGGAGAAGTTACAGATCTGGTCGAAACTTTGTATTTGGGGATGGCCCCGTAAAGCTCCGATTATCCCGGAAGTTCTGTGGCTCCTACTAGCCCCAAATTGGTTAAAGCTTGTTACTGATGGAGCTACTAGGGGTTGTCTGAGTATTGCCGCGTGTGGCAGTGCATTTCGCACTTCCTGTTTGCTTGTCAAGGGAGCTTATAGCTTTTCTTTGGGTATACGGAAATCTTATTATGTGGACCTCTCATGGTAATTAGTAAGGGCATCGACACAGCATGTCCTTTGGATGTCTTAGCCTTAGGGTGGAATGTGATTCTCAAATAATATCACCTGGTATTACAATTAATAAGCTTTTATCCCATGGGATTTAAAGTCAAAGTGGCTAGTGTGTTGTGGGCAAATGCAAAGAATGCAGAACCTGGTTCTCATATATACATGGAAGGAATTAAGTTGCGGATCGCCTTACTAATTTTGGAGTTGGCTAATCTAATTTTATTTGGTGGTCTTATTAGTCAGATTTTATCGCTTCTTATGTTAATAGAGATATGTCGGGTTGCTCAAGTTTTCGTTTTAAACCTTGATATAATCCATTTATTGCTTTATGTCTCAATTTCCAATTTAGCCTAGCCCGACTTTAATGTAGGAGCATTGAAATTGAACTTGATGAATTATGCCGAATCCATTAAACATAAAGACAAAGGAAATGTTACACTATAACCCCATAACTACATCCCTACAGTACTCACTTGACTATTATATTTCTTAGATTGTACCACCAACTAAGGTTATTAGTTTTACCTTAGCCCAATTATAGACGTTCGTTATAAATCAAATAGAAAGTCGATTCATTTTCCCCTACAAGCTATGCAATTTTTGAATTGCACACAAATATTTTCTATCAACACATAGAAAACATTGGGTTTGAGATAATATAAAACTAATTTAAGTGGTTGAGGAGTCAATGAGAGAAACGCAAAGATCGAGATGGTGAAGTGAGATCGGAATTATAATTTAAGGATGAAAATTGGAATTTTCCATCAAGACAATTTATACATTCCCAAGCTATCAGGATCAATATAGCAAATATCCCTTAGTCGTCGCTTACTCATACTAGGGGTTATAACTTATAACAAGGGGTGTGTTTTTATGGTTGGCCTAGATTGGCAGAGTCTTCAAATTATGTTTTCTTTCTTTCTTCTTCTTTTCTTTCTTTTTCTTTTGACATGCAATTTTTACTCTAATCAAACAAATATGATCAAAATTATCAAATTAGATATGAAAATAAGCAATCAAGCTTTTATTATGTATTTCATATGTAAATTGCATAAACTTCTGCTCTACATCACATGAGCTTTATTTATCAATATAATATAAAAGATGTAACACTTAATCAACACGTTTTTAATCTGCTCTAGTATCCAATTAATCACTTTCTTCTTCCATCAAGGTGACATAGAAGGAATGCTTTGTTCATTTCTAAAGAAATTACTGGGATCAACCATTGTCTTCACTTGCACCAATCTCTTGAAGTTATTCTTGAAATATCGAAAACCCCAAACACTTGCTTGCATATAGCTTGTGTTGCCTTTATTGTTCACACCCAAGTCAAGATCTCTGTAGTTGAGATAAGCAACTCTTGGAGACTTGGAAACATAAAAAGCCATAAAACTATAAAGCCTTCGGAGCCAACTCAAATGCTTTTTGGCTGCCTCTGTCCCTTCTTCCACCCACGCCACCCCACAATTTATCAAGTAAATATTCCCCGATCTATGAGGGAAAGGTATCTCAGATTCTAAAATCTGACCCAATCTTCCACCATAAGGATTAAACTGCAACAAGGTTGCCCCGACATCTTCCTCATATAACCATTCCCAAATTCTTTCGAGTCCATTTTCAGAAATAGGCTCCTGCACGTAGTCTGATTTTTCTTTGGAAAAACCCGGCTCAAACATACCAAAAGCAATCCCATCGCGCAAAATATCGATTGATTCACCACTCGGAAAGCCTGCAAAGTAGAGGATGGATTCAATCCAACTCATTTCCGTACAATCTTCTTTCACCAAACCTAGCTCGGGGAAGCTTTCTTGCATCAATGGGAGGAGTTCATCGACTCCACCAAGAAACAAAGTAGTGAAGGCAACTTGTATCGTTTTCTTTCCATCTGATGTGGAATTGGTAGTTCTTATTAAAACTCGGATGAGTAGGTTCTCATCAATCTTGTCTGCAATATATTGCCACTGATGCACAAGCTTGGTCGCATTTTGCTCTAAAGTCCTGGTTACATTGAAAACAGTCACATGTTGTGGAACAACATGTAATTTTATCTTCCATGCAACAATGACTCCAAAGCTAGCACCTCCACCTCCTCTAATGGCCCAAAAGAGGTCTTCCCCCATAGATTTTCGGTCAAGAATTCTTCCATTGACATCAATGATTTGTGCATCAATTATATTGTCTGCAGCAATGCCAAATTTACGGGATATCATGCCATACCCTCCCCCACTAAAGTGGCCACCAACACCCACCGTAGGGCAAACACCAGCTGGAAAGGCAAGAGTCCGACTTTTTTCAGCAATCCCATAATAGAGTTGTCCAATAGTGTTACCAACTTGGACCCATGCAGTATTCTTTTGAGTGTCAATGGAGATTGATTGAAAATTTCTCATATCAATTATGACAAAAGGGACTTTTGAAAGGAAAGAAAGACCTTCGTAATCATGTCCTCTACTCCGAACTCTGACCTGCAAGCCAAGCTTTCTTGAACAATATAAGGTTGCTTGAATTTGAGATTCATGCAATGGTGTAACAATTATTGGAGATTCTGAAATAGCAGGTGGTATAAACCGTAAGTTTCGTATGGATGATAATAAGATTGATAAATATGAGGCATTGTTTGGGGTGTAAACAACATTGGATATTGAGTTCAAATTCTCAGAATGAAGGAAAAGACATTGAAGGAAATCTTCATGAGAATGAGCCGAAGCTGCCCATGAAGTTGAGAAAAGAAAAAGAAGTGAAAACAATAAACTCGTTGCGGTTTTCATCTTTCAAGTTGTTGGCAATTTGATGTTGCTATATATCCCTATTTATAGTGTACTTTTGGGGTACTTTTCTAAGACTAGAAAAGTCTGAACATTGTGTTTGAATACTTGCGTCATGTCTAGCCTAATGTGAAAATCATCTAGAATTAACTTCATCCACAAGAAATGAAAAGCACGTGAGTTGGAAAAATGAGAAATGACTTACATGGCCTTTGAAACTTCAACCTCAAGAATGAAAGTTGGAAAAACATTGATTATTGGTCATTGAATTCTATTGATATACTTCTATTCAGCTGTCTAAAATTGAAACCAAGACTTCTGATAACATAATATTCTTGGCATTTGACATCTCTTCCAACTTATGAAAAATTTGTCATTTTTTGACTTTGATAAAGGCTGCTACTTCCCCAAGGTTATCCAGTTGTTGCAAGTCAAAACTATATCTGCAGTACCATATGTTTTTCTTCTTCATTTGTTTTTGCATCTCCTTTATTTTTACCTTTTGTTTCTCATCTTTATCTGACAAAATTGGGGGAGACAGTTTGGTAAGGACATCTGGAGTGGGTTTGGATTGATATATGTTTGGCAATGATTTTTTAAGCCAAAAAAAAAAAAAAAAATTCCCCGTAAAACTTAAATTGTGTTTAGTCATCATAATGCAAAATTAATCTTAATGCAAAGATTGAGGTTAGAGAATGTAATAAGCCTCAACAAGGAAACCATACAAAATAAAAATTGCAAAAACAAAATATTAAAAAGTACGTGAAAAAGTAAATAAGTACGCAAAAAATGTTAACAAAGGGAACCGAATTTATCAGCAAAATCCTTGATTCATACGAATTTCCTCATTTTATAAGTGAAACTCAGATTTATCTGGTACATTAATGTATGACCCATACATACGTTAAGTCAATATTGCTCATAATTTTTTTTTCCTGGTTTCAATTTATAATTTTCCAATCAATCATTATTTGAAAGTGTTTCTATCTGCAATCCAATCAACGGTGAACCACTGAGCCTTGAAATTGCTAATATTGAAAGTTCATCAATGCCAAAAAGAAATGGCTCTATTTAGACTTATTTGAGTTCAAATCTTGACAATTTCTCTACCTTTTGTTTAGACTTCTAGCCAGGTATGAATTTTCCACACGACTCGAACCCAGCCAGAAGCTTTCATATTGAGGCTAGTCGTTCTTCATATTTTAATTTGCTTTTTAAACAGGTTGAAGCAATTGAACTTTTTTATTAGGTCTGGGGTGCTCGACTTTTTAACAGCAATCCAATGGAAATGCCTATGTCACGAATTGAATTATTATCTATGATTATAAACATTGGCTATAATACCCTTGTAAAATTTTATAGTTTTAACCTTAAGAATATGGTCACATAATATATTTAATTTAGGATGTGAAATACATCTAACCCGACACAACATATTCATAAATGGGCAGGTTACATCATCTCACCTATGTAATAGGTTGATCACTTCAGAATTACATAATTTGCCAACTATAATGATATAATGAATGACATCCTATTGAATTTGACAGTTTGTATTGGCACAACAATAATTGGACATGCAAGATAAGTATTCATAATTTGTTTATGCTGTACACTCACTCCTAGTTTTCGTGCATGTGATTTATATGTTGTCGCCGCATCACTTTGTTTTTTTTTGGTTTTTGGGGGTAATTTCTATTTTATCCCTTGTGGTTTGTCCTCGTAGCACTTTGCCACCTTGTGGTTCAAAAATAAGCACATAACCTTTGTATAATTTTGGACCAATCGGCACAACTAACACAGTTAACAGAAAAGGTTAAATTACATTAATACCCTCACTGTCTTCTTCTCCCCATCCAGGGGCGAAGCTACACTTTTTTAGTAGTGGGGGCAACTTAATTATTAGTTAATTTTGTGTCATGTTTATAGATGATACTTAGAGTTGAAATTCAACTTTGATATCAAATGGGCTACGATAGTGGAGTTTATAAGCTTTATGGGTTGTTATATAAATTTTTGAGTTTTTTTTTACAAAAAAGAAAAAAAAAAATTTTACAAAATTATAACTTTTATGAGTCATGTTACAACTTTTAGTATTAAAGTTACAATTTTTTTTTGATCAAATTATAATTTTTGAGATACTTGAAATCAATCGTAAACATTAAAATTGATTATTTTAATTCGAGATCAACTGTAAAATCTAAAAAATAGCTCAGATTTATCTAAATAAAAAATATTTTGTTGTTCTTGGAAAAAAAAAATTGAATGTGATCCAAATTGACTCGAGTTGGCGTATCCCCTAATCTGACCGTTTGTTCAAATTTGTTTATAATTAATCAAATTTTTATTTCATTTAAAACTATTAAATCTAAAAAATCAAGTATATAAACGGTCAAGATCGCTTCATATTTTTTTAGTAAGTAGGATCACTCCATAATTTTCTATTGTTTTCATAGAAAATCCCAATGTTATCCGGCGGACATATGGGCCCACAGCTAAAAGTCTATCAAAGACAAATGATGTCACACTTGTTTGTAAAATACAAACTTACCTATGAACTTTTATAATATTTCACTGGGGGCAATATCTTAAATTTTTTGAAATTCTAAATATATCCCACATGTTTTAAAAATTGTAGTGGGGGCAGCTGCCCCCACTGCCCCCACTGTAGATTCGCCCCTGTCCCCATCAAATGGCTTTGTTAAAATCAAAGCCCACCAATATTACTGTTAAAATAAAAGCCCTCTTGTATCAATCAGTTCCAAAGTTCAGAAAACCACAAACGATACCACCACGAACAACCAACGCAAGAGACACCACTGTCACCTCCTCAAAGAACCACCTAATAAATCGTAGCGAAAATAAAGTCTCTTTATTGTTGCATTGTATGCAACATCTCTTTAATTTGTTGCAAAATCGGAACCGAAATTTAATTTTGGTTTTTCATTTTCGGATGTGATCTTTATTTGAATTTTTTATTTTGATTTAAGCTCAATTCAGAATCAAAAGTGATTTCGATTTCGATTTCAAATTGGAATTGAAAGTGATCAATTTCACATGGTGGGTTGACGATCTTGAGGTAGCTAATGGCTGAAATTGGTTTTGACGTTGTGGGTGGAGGTTGCTGATGGTGGCAGTGGCTAACTGAAGTTGGCTTTGATGAGGTCGAAATTGGGTTTATGGGTGGAATTGATTTTTTTTTTTTTTGTTAAACGGTTAGGAATTTGATAAGGATAAATCCCTCCTGACCTGATCCCAAGGAATTGTTAAAATTTAAACTCATGATGTCTAAATATTACAACTCGTCTCTATTAATACTTGAACCACTTCTTAAGTTGGTGGAATTGGTTATCAGTGCTGGTGGTTCTGCCGGAACAAAGAAAACCGTTGCTAGTGGTTTGGGTTTGGCTAGAAGAGTAAAAGGCAACTAGCGGTGGTGGTAGTGGATTTGGCCCAAAGAAATGAAGATGGTTATAGAGTTGGCATGGGTCGATCGACAAAAGGTTGAAGAAGATGGAGGGATTTTTTTGTCTTTTTACATTATGTGTTGAATTTAATTGAAATTTTTGGCACAACCACTCTTAAATTGAGCGCATGTACCACAATTTCTGTCAAGTCGGTCGAAATCATTACAGTAGTAACTTGGTCCAAAACTATATGCGGGTTATGTACTTATTTATGAACCAAAAGGGGGCAAAGTCGCATGGGGCAAACCAAAAGAGAACAAAATGACATTTTCCCTTTTTTTTAACATGTTGCTTTGATCGTACTCGTACTAATCAAACATGATAAAATTGAATAATAAAGTCCATTCAAAGCCATTGAAATCAGAATGAATTTCAACAGGGGAATCAGTTAGTGATGGAATACGAGGGCAAATTTAGTACTTTGTCCAGATTTATGCCTTCTATTGTAGCAGATGAGGGGGAAAGATGCAGAAGAATCTAGATGGGGCTATATTACAATATTAGATCCCATGTTTCGATGCTGGGATTAACAACAATTTCAGATTTATACAACAAGCCCTGATTGTGGAAGGTGATCTGAAAGAGATGGAAAGTGCAAGTGAGTAGCCAAAAAGGGGAAGATATGACCCAAGTGGACAGGGTTCCAAGGGAAATTTCTTTAGCAGAGTCTGGAGGGGAATGTTTCCGAAGGGTGCAAGTAAGAAGAAATTAGAAGTTCCATTCCAGAGTCGAGGACAGGGAGTGAGTGGATCATCTTCCTTTGCACCGGGTCGAGAGATGGGACAGTCTCGGGGAAGTACAGTTACTCGTTACCATTGTGGGCAGATTGGGCACATTGTATAGAACTGTCCTATGGGAGGGGACTAGGACCTACTGTATCACGGCGTTGCTTTTTATGTGGCCAGGAAGGACATATGCAGAGGGATTGTCCGCATTACTCTACCTAGAGTTCATCGATGGGCAGTGCATCTACGGTGTCCCGAGGAGCAGCGAGTGGCAGAGGTCGAGGACGAGGAAATAGTACTAGAGGTAGCGGTGCTGGTGGCAGTGGACCGAGTGGACCTAAGGCTGGAGATCGTGTCTTTGTACTTACTCAATGGGATGCTCAGGCGACCCCAGATGTGGTCATAGGTATGATATCTATTTTTGGTCGACAGGCACGAGTACTTATAGATTCAGGTGCCACACGTTCATTTATATCACTGTCATTCTCCATGCATGTTAATAGATCACCTACTCCGTTAAACTGTGGATTGACTATAGCTACTCCCATGGGTGAATGTGTGACGACCAGGGTAATATATAGGAAGTGCCTAGTTCAGGTGGGTAATAGAGAATTACCTGCAGATCTGTTACCTTTTGACTTCCAAGATTTTGATTTGATTTTAGGAATGGATTGGTTATCTGCATATCATACTACTATTGACTGTTTTCATAAAGAAGTAGTATTTAGAATTCCAAACGTTCCTTTGTTTTGGTTATTTGGAGAGCGACGCCTTGAGCCGAGGAATTTGATATCAGCAATTAAAGTTAGGAAATTACTCAGGAAAGGATGTTATGGGTACTTGGCTTATGTGAAAGATACTCAGAGATGTACTCCTGAATTGAAGAATATTCATGTGGTTAATGAATTTGCTGATGTGTTTCTTGAAGAGTTACCTAGGTTACCAGTGGGTCGGGATGTGGAATTTACTATTGAGCTTGTGCCAGGAACTAGTCCCATATCCATTACTCCATACAGGATGGCTCCAACTGAATTGAAGGAACTTAAAGTGCAGTTGCAGGATTTGTTAGATCGGGAATTTATACGACCTAGTGTATCTCCTTGGGGTGCACCAGTATTATTTGTAAAGAAGAAGGATGGCACTATGAGGTTATACATTGATTATAGACAGTTGAATAGGGTGACTATCCGGAACAAGTATCCATTGCCACGTATCGATGATTTGTTGGACCAGCTACAGGGTGCCCGAGTGTTTTCAAAGATTGATCTTCGATCAGGATATCATCAGTTGAAAGTAAGGGATGGTGTTAAATCGAAAACTGCTTTTCGGACCAGGTATGGACACTATGAGTTTCTGGTGATGTCATTTGGTGTGACTAATGCTCCTGCTGTATTTATGGATCTGATGAACCGAATATTTCAACCATATCTTGATTCATTTTTGATAGTATTTATTGATGATATATTGATATACTCCCGTAGTATAGAGGAGCATACACAGCATTTGAGGGTGGTACTGCAAACATTGAGAGATAGGCAATTATTTGCCAAATTCAGTAAATGTGAGTTTTGGTTGGACAGGGTTGTGTTTTTGGGGCATGTATTTTCTAGTGATGGTGTATGTGTTGATCCAGCTAAGATTGATACTGTAGTTAACTAGGAGAAACCGAGGACAGTGACAGAGATTCGGAGTTTTCTGGGATTGGCAGGTTATTATCGGAGGTTTGTACAAAATTTCTTCATTATAGCTATGCCTCTAACCCGATTGACTTGGAAGGGTGTGAAGTTTGAGTGGTCTGATAGATGTGAGCAGAGTTTCCAGGAGCTAAAGACCATATTGACGACTACATCAGTATTGACCATTCCGTCAAGTAGTGATGGGTTCGTGGTTTATAATGATGTCTCACATCAAGGTTTGGGTTGTGTGTTGATGCAGCACGGTAGAGTGGTAGCTTATGCCTCCAGGCATCTGAAACCACATGAGTGCAATTATCCTACCCACGATTTGAAGCTTGCAGCTATTGTATTTGCACTGAGGTTGTGAAGACATTTTCTATATGGGGTTACATGTGAGATTTATACAGATCACCAGAGTTTGAAATATCTGTTTACCCAGAAAGAGTTAAAAACCTGAGGCAGCGACGCTGGATTGAGCTTATGCTTTGAGCCGAAAATCATTAGACAGATTGGCTAGTTTACGAGTGATTCGGAGAGGTTTATTTGTAGATTTGAAATCATTGAGAGTGCAGTTGGGGATATTAGAGACTGCAGTTTTACTTGCTACGCTAACTTTGAGACCAGTGCTGGTGGATAGGATCAGAGAGGCACAACAGTATGATCTCCAGATTGAGAAATTGAAGGAAGAGGTGAAGACTGGGGTGAAGACTGATTTTATTGTTGATAGTGCTGATGTTTTATTATTTGGTTCTCGATTATATGTACCTAACGATGCAGGGTTAAAAAGAGAGATTCTGGAGGAGGTACACAGTTCAGCATATGCTATGCATCCAGGTAGTACAAAGTTGTATCATGACCTGAGATAGCATTATTGGTGGCCTGGAATGAAACGAGATATAACTGAGTTTGTGGCTCGATGTTTGGTATGTCAGCAGGTGAAGGCTGAGCATCAAAGAACAGCCGGGTTATTACAGTCTCTACCGATTTCAGAATGGAAGTGGGAGCATATCACTATGGATTTTGTGAGTAATTTGCCCCGTACGCAGAAAAGACATGAGACCATTTGGGTGATAGTTGATAGATTGACAAAATCTGCTCATTTTCTAGCTATTAAGATGTCCTATGCTCTTGACAGGCTAGCTAGATTGTACATTGATGAGATTGTGAGATTGCATGGTGTATCTGTATCTATTGTCTCTGACAGGGATCCACGCTTTACTTCGAGGTTTTGGCCTAACTTACAGACTGCGCTAGGCACTACTTTGAAGTTTAGTACAACATTCCACCCACAAACAGATGGACAGTCGGAGCGTACTATTCAGACATTGGAGGACATGTTAAGAGCTTGTGTCATGGACCTTCGAGGTAACTGGGATAATTATTTGCCTTTGATTGAATTTGCTTATAATAACAGCCACCGGAGTTCAATTGAAATGGCACCATATGAAACTTTGTATGAGAGGAAATGTACGACCCTAGTGTGCTGGATTAAAGTTGGTGAGAGAAAGTTATTGGGTCCAGAGATTGTGCAAATGATTGCTGATTAGATTAAAGTTATACAGGAGAGATTACGGAGTGCACAGAGCAGACATTGTAGTGTATAGAGCAGGCAGAAAAGTTATGCAGATAATCGACGTTGTGACTTAGAATTTGAGATCGGTGATCGAGTATTCCTACGGGTGGTCATTCGTTTTGGAAAGAAAGGAAAGTTGGCTCCCAGGTATGTTGGTTCGTACAGCATTGTAGAGCGGATTGGAGCTGTTGCATACCGGTTGAAGTTACCAGTGGAGTTGTCCAGGTTGCATGATGTATTTCATGTGTCTATGCTACGGAAGTACTTGCCTGACCCATCACATGTGTTGACTTCAGAACGATGGAGTTAGCTGAGGATTTGACTTATGTAGAGCAGCCGGTTCAGATTTTGGGTAGGAAGGAGAAAATATTACGCATAGAGACGATACCGTTGGTAAAGGTTTTGTGGCGTAGTCACTCAGTAGAGGAAGCAACCTGGGAGACTGAGGAGAGTATGCGGGCTCAATATCCTCATTTGTTTAGTGCAGGTAAGTAATTTCGAGGATGAAATTTTTATTAGTAGGGGAGAGTTGTGAGACCCAATCATGCATTGCATGCATATTAGCATAATTTTGTGGGCTAAATTGTAATTATGTAAAATTATTTAAGGGTTAATTAAATTAAATATTTTATAGGCATGGTGTGTGTGAGCATACATTGGGTATGTGAACCCCGTTAGTGATGTGTTAGTGAGACCCATTTATAGAAATTTCATGTGTGAAAATACTAGTGGGTCGATTTTAAAATCACTTAAAAACTTGGGGGGAGGCAAGCGTAATTATTCAATTAAGTTTACACTTGTTCAAATATAAAATTGGTGAGTCTTTAGTCATGTTAGGTGGGTGTGTGCATGCATGCCGTGTGTGTATGTGTGTGTGTTTTAAGGTGTAGAGGTGTGTGTGTGTGTGTGTAATTCAAGTGTAAAAGTGTGTGTACGCGTTTAAAAGATAAAACAGTGTGTGTGTGTGTTCTTGCTTACTGGAAACCGAGAGTGAGGGAGAGTACAAAAGAGGAAAGGTTTATATATGTGTGAGTGTGTCCTTTGAGCTGAGAGCAAGGAAAAAAGAAGAAGAAAGCAAGAGAAAGGTGGGTGTGTGTGTGTGTTCATTTTAGTGTGTGTGTGGTTAATTTTAAGCAAGTGTGTGTGGACTGTTTTGTGGGTTGTTTTATTTTAAGTTTAAGCATGGGTTGTGATTAATTTTAGTATGTACGTATTTATATATGTGTGGGCTGTTTTAGCATGTTTTAATTAGTGGTTGTTTTAATGTAATTTCATGGACTGTTTTAGTTAACTTCAAAACAGATTTTCGTGAGTTTAAATTAAGAGTATTAAACTTAATTTGAGGGCTGTTAAGTAGGTGTTCTAAATAGGTATTAAACTAGGTGTGAGAAAAATGTGGAAATGCATATAGAAATGCTTGGAATGCTTTAGGTAGGCTGTGTTGGAATTGAGATTTTTGGGTGTGAAACGGAGAGGTTAAAGGGTTCAATAAGAGGCTGAAATTGCATGATTAAATGTGTGTGTGAGATTAAGTGTGACGGTTTTAAATAAAAAGTGCGATAGAAGTTGGAAATGGGTGTCGGTAACGCCGAAACCCTGATTTCTAAATGTTATTATCACATATGTGAATTTTAATCCAAATGATCTGAAATTTTGCATGCAGCATTTTTAAATGATGTTTGATGTGATAATATGACTTTTGAATGCAAATGAGTATAATATCCGGTGTGAAATGTATGAAATGCCGGAAGTGCAGTTTTTAAGATTCGGGGTTGAAATGTGTAAAAATGGGCCCCTGGTCAATGTGTTTGACCTACTTAATCCTAATTGTGATTAATGTGAGTGATTTTGGAGATTTGGAGAAAAAATGTGATCCCTAGAATAAAAGTGCTAGTGTGTGAGTGGATAGTGCGGTAACCGGAGTTACCGGGGCACTTTGGGGTGCATCATTTTGCATGCATCAGTGTATGATTAACTATTAAATGTGATAAACATATTGATATTGTAATTACAAATGTGTTAGGTGGAACGGGGTGAGACGGTCGGTGTTGGAACAGATACAGTAACACCAAAAGGATCCACCGATAGGACCGAAGGGCCGTAGATTTGTACAATTAAGGTGGGTGTATATCTTTATATGTTTCGGAAATGCTATTATAAGATGATAGTAAATGATAGAATTTAATAGCATTTCTCCAGGATTATGTGCTATGTGCTTATATGATTGAATGATGTTTTGTACTATGTACTGTGGAATGTGGCGCACTGTTTGAGACAGGAGCGTCGATGCCTGATCACTGGACGTGCAGTGGTGTGCTAGCACTATGGTGTTCCCGGGATGTTCGGGAGACACGGATCCATGTGGGATCGATTACCCGATGAGGGGTAATATGGAGGTGATGTGGCTTGTGAATTCTTTGGAATTAGATTGATGATATTGTTTGATATGTGTATCTATGTAGCATCTACATAATTCAGTGTATTACTATCATTTTCATTTCATATACAGCATGTATACTCACTGAGCGCGTGGTTTAGCTCACACTCCTATAGCTTCTCCTTTTCAGGTACTATAGAGAAAGAAGTAGACCTGTCCACTGTCCAGTCGATTGAGTTTTGTACAACGTTAGTGTGATATCACTCAGGTTGAGTGTCTGTATGACTAATTGCTGGGTTGTGTATTATATTTATGAGAGATTATTATGGCAGGTTAATAATATATATTTGTATATAGACTCAACAAACAGACTTTGTGATGTATGTTATATAGGTGTGGGATTTTGTATATGTCTATAATCTGGAAAACAAACAATTGGTACAAGTGTTTTATATATGGTACAGGTTATGAGACAGGTTTTACCATCATGCTTAATGACTAAGGTGATGGGTGGTGTTGTTGCACCTGTGAGATTATTTAATGTTTGATTAGTCCAGATTATACATATATGTAAACAGGTGTATCAAAAACCCAGTCGCGTCTCATCCTTGGGAGACCGGGATGGGGCATGACATGGGAGTATTTTTTTTTTTTTTTTGATGTATTAGTGTGTGTGTGTGTGTGTGTATTTTATTGTACTCGTATGTGTGGGGGTTTGTATTTTTTGGTATATTAATATGTGTGTGTATTTTAGTGTAATAGTATTTGTGTTTTTTGGTATATATATTAGTGTGTGTGTTGTGGTGTATTAGTGTGTGTAGGTGTATGGGTGCATGAATGTATTTTGGTGTATTAGTGTGTATGTGTGTGTGTTTTAGTGTATCAATGTATATATTTGTGTGTGTAAAAATTTTTATTTTCTTCAAAAAAGCAATTTTTTTTTAAATTTTAGAAAAAATATACATTTTTTTCTTATTTTGCTTTTCTAAAGTTCTTTTTTGATACAAAACAAACCAAATACTACTTTCTATTTTTTTTTTTACTTTAAAAAAAATCAAAAAAGCAAAAAAAAAAAATACTTTAGAAAAGCATCACCAAATGATGTTTAAATTTATTCACTCGTTCAAATACCTTACATCGGCAAAAATTTAAATATGTATACAAAGCTTTAATTGTTCAGAAATTATATTCTCTCCACTAAGTAGTATCAAAACTCTTTCTAACTACAGTAATCAATGGCGGATCCACAGTGGGGGCAGTGGGGGCAGCTGCCCCCACTGGAATTTTAAAACTTTTTGGGGAGTAAGTATAATTTTAAAAATTTTAAAATTTATTAGAGATTTGCCCCCACTGAATTTTTTTTAAAAGATTTATAGGTAGTTATGATATTTTTGACAAATATATGGGTCACTTATAAATGTCAAAAAAATTCCTTTGAAAGGCTAAATGCCTCAATTATGTGTTTTTTAAATTATTTTGATTTGGTGTTTTTAATAGTTTTATTGTGATTGGTTAAGTAATTCCTATACCAAAGTTTAGTTTAATAAAACAGTCATAGTTTGAACCAAATTTTTTGGTTCAAAATTTTTTGTTAGGTGATTAGGTCTTATAGATAAATTTATCGTGAACTTTTTTTGTCTCTTTTATATAACGCTCATGTATATGAGTTGTTATTTTAAATGGCGTTCTATTAATGAAATTATACTTTTGTGAACATTAATAATTTTAATATTCATATGGTTTAAGTTGCCCCCACTGGACAAAATTTCTGGCTCCGCCCAGTAATATAGTAGTAATTTCAGTATTTTGGCATCCGGCCCGGGGCCAGCCTAATAACTTGGAGTCTGAATAAAGATTGCATTTTTTATTTATTTATTTTTGGTTTACAAACTGCAAAAATTATTTGGGCATGGTCCATCCTAGGGGCACATCAGAGTTAGGTTTTGTATCCACTTTTAGAAGTAACTTCAATTAATCAACATGAAATAGGGGGTGACCTTACAAATTTTACTGGGGCAGTGATCCACTATAGATTACTAGTTTTAGCTTTCTCACTACATTAGGAAAGAGGATTCTATAGACATGATACATATATACTAGTCATAACTCGTGCCTGAAGGCACAATAAAATATAAATATCGAGCGTTCAAAAAATTGATTGTACTATACCAAATAAATTTTTTTTATTTCTTCGTTTCTTTCATTACATCATTTAAAATTAATTTTTACCTATTATTTTTTTTTAAAATAGCGTCAAAATTTTGTCGAATTCGACAAATTTTTTTCAACACGTGTACACTATCGTGTATGGACAATGTATGAAATAAAAATTGTGTTAAATTACAAATTAATCAAATGTTAAATGATTAAACATGTGATGGAATTGAATGATGAGATGTTTTTAAGGGGAAAAAATGTATAGAGGATAAACTTTTAAACTCTTATGTGTTTTATTATATATATATACTAGCGATAACTCGTGCCTGAATGGTACAATTCAAAAAATTCAAAAATTAATCATGGATACAAAAAATTAAGCACTAAACATGAGTACGCACTAAGCGGAAAGTCTACACTCATTTTTAACACACCCGCACCTTGCATACATGCTCTACAAAATATTTACCTATATAAAGATTCTCATGAAAATAAATTTCAGTGAAGAATAAAAAAAAAACCCAACTTTAATAGTCAAAGTCCCATAAATTTAAACTGAAGTTTAACAACATTTCAAGATTTATTTTTTATTAATTATAAGCTTTTTTTATTGATAATAACTTTTAAAATTGTAACTTGACACTTAAATATTATAATTTAATTCGTAATAATTATATTTTTTGTTCGATACCTCTTTTAATATCGTTGATCAACCTCAATTCTAGATGAAGATAAACAATTCACTCATCCTAATACCGTATTGGGGAAAAAAATTAATACCATATTGAAAGTCATTTTTTAAAAGTAAAATTACCATTTTAAAAGGTGAAGTTATAATCAATAAAAAAAAATTATGCTCGCTCATGAATTTTTGGTGGTTTCGGAAGTTATAATTAACTTATATAGCAGTCATAATTAACCTATATATAAATTTTGAAAGGCTTCTTATTTTAAACAATTAAACTACACCCATTTAAACAATGAAACCAAACCGATATCTAATAAACCCATCCACATTCACGCACAAAGAAACTCACGCAATAAGAGCAAGTTTATAGAACCAAAAGCATCCCTAAATTTATGAATCATATCCCAAATTAAGGGTGCGAATACATAGCTAAAATAAAATTAAAAGACAAACTTAGAAATAAGTTCAAACTCCATCAATCAACCTCCAAGTAACCCAAGCAAACATTCAAACTATTTAACCCAAATAATAACTATTTTGGTATAATCCCAAAATTATCTCAATTAATATATGAAAATTTTATTTTAAAAAAAACACATTCCATAATCCCAAGTGACTCTCTTAGCACAAACATTCCCAAGAAGTCAAAGAAAAAGATAATCTCAAAAAACATACCACATGTTAATTCACAATCACAACCAACTAACAACTACAACCATGTAAATTAGCTACCTTGGTGAAAAAAATGAGGAAAATTGAAAAGAAAACCAACACGTACCTTTATTTTCTTTCCAAGAATCTTATGTTGAGCATTGTACCATTTAAAAGCAAATGAGTTCTCGATAGATGGGTCCTAAACATAGAAAAGGAACATTAAGTTATCTACTCTTATTTTCGCAACTCTAAAAACACTCATAATAGTTCAGTCCCTTAATATTCAAACTCTTCAATGCTCAACCACATGGAATCAATGAACAAAAGGAATTTGACATATTCCTTTAGTATTTTCAATTTAAACACAAATCTTTATGAATTAGATTATTGGTAACACAACTCTATGAAGAACTACTTTAGAACTTCAAGTATGCACCAAACCAAATGACTTGTATTGATCAACAAAAATAACATAAAAGCAGACAAAACCAATGTCGTACTCATAGCCATTAACCACCATGATAGACACATAACAATTAACCACCACGATAGACACAAACACGACACCAATGGCATAACCCACTATTGACATAGAACTAACAAAGCGTAGATACATACCAAAGATTTATGAGCAATGATAAAAGAATCACGAGCTCATGTTTTGCTTTCTTATTGTTTATAGAATTTCATCCATACAATGCAAGGTACTGTCAAAAAAAAAAAAAATCATCTAAACATACCTGCAACTAATATAACCTTCTAATTTCAATTTTTGATTCATTCAATAAGACAAATTGACAACTGTCTGTCAAAAAACATTTTTCTCATAATAAGCATGGAATTGTTGTAAATAAATTAGACATAAAAAGTTGCACCCAGGGGCGGAGCCACCATTGGACTAGGGTGGGCACGTGCTCCCCCTCAAATTTTTTTTTTTTTGACATTAGATATATATTTTTTAAAATAAAATTTAGATATATTTAAGTGTGCCCACCCTCAAAATTTTTTTACATTAGATATATATTTTTTAAAATAAAATTTAGACATATTTAATTGTGCCTACCTTATTCTTATATTATTGTGATATCGATTAAGATAGACAACTACTTAAATAATGTTATTGGAACTAATACATTATGATATTAAATCTAATAGTGAGTCCCTATATTTAATAACGTCTACTATCCATCCAATGGCCACAAATCATTGGGTTCCTACCAATTAAATTTTGAATTTTTTTTTGGTCAAGATATAAAATTAAATTTCGAATTAGATGCAATTACTATTATTCTTAAATTTTTAGACACAGACATGTCCGAATAATTATTAGACTTATCGCGGTCATTTTTCTAAATTATAAGATTATTTTGTTATTGTATAGAAATGAGCGTCATTATGTAATAAATTACAGGGTAATAAATGAAAGACTGTTATTACCATTTTGTATATAGAAAAAAAATATTTATTGATATCATTGATTTGTAATTGTTTTAAATGATAAACAATGATCAGATTCAATTGTAAAATGATAATAATTACTCTCATACGAAGTTTTAATTAATTTACTTTTATTTTTTGTTTGTTCATTCCATGCAAATTATTTTTTAACCTTTTATGTTTAATGAATTTTTACGCATAATTATAGTAAATATGAATTTATGAACTTCTGTGATCAATTGAAAAAAAAAAATGCTATTTAGATCTAATTTGATGACATAATTCAATGCACCCCTTTGATTGAAAATAAACTTCATCTAACATTGAAATTTACAACTAAAATAACAGTTACATTGAATTAAGTTTATAACATTGATAAAAAAAAAATTAAAATTTATTAATGTGCCCACGCTAAAATATTTTTCTGGCTCCGCCCCTGGTTGCACCTAATATAGAATTTCAAATGCAAACAATTCAATTGACATACCTATTCCCTTTCATTTTCCATGACCCTCCGCATCGATCACGCCACTTGATTTTCAAAAAGTTAGTTTAAAAAAGGGTTCTCAACTTAAGTGCATATCACCTAAAGTGTCTCAAGTGTAATTCAAAACCACACATTCACGTCAAAATATTCAACCACCAGTAATGCCCTTATACCTAGGTCTCTTATATACATGCCCTCAGATGATGTCATCCATAACACAAACATGTATATATACGTATTTTTGTGACTTGTCAAAACAGAACTTAAGATCAAAATTGCTCAATTTCTCAACCGCATAACTCTCGACATCATTACATCGCAAAAAATTATGACTCAAACTCACTAATCACCTCACATCATCAAACAAATCAGTAAAAATAAATAGCAACAAAAAATATCGTGATCAAAATGACCCTAGTTGTAGTAAAAAAGAATTGAATTACAATCGGAATGAATTGAAATGATTTGTTTGGGCCTTGAATTAATATACCGCATAACTCTAGAAATTAATTGAATTACATGCACACACTCACATACACACATAGTCAAACCAAATTCACCAAATTCACCAAATTCACATGACCACTACCGTAGCAAATAACCATTACCATTAACACCAATATTCAATGGAGCATCAAACAATCTTAAGAGGAAGCAGCCGGTTACAATGTTAATGTAATGCATAATCTAGTGATAAGATGATATCGTAGTTCAAGAATTCACCGACCATGGCAAAGCTTGAAAGTACAAGGTTCATCTTTATTCCTCGTCGAAGTAAACTTGGATCCATCAAGTAACATGGGTACATAGTGAACTGGAAAACACAATGATGAAAATTGTAAGTAAAACTACAAAAAAAAAAAAAATCATCACTTGAGAACACATTTAAGACAAACCAAACAAAAAAAAAAGCTTTAGCTATCAACATCACAAAAACATACACCACATGAAACTCATCCACTGATGCCTAAAAGAGCTGGAAAAAAACAATATTTAGGAAACAAAGTAAATTTATAACTAAAACATCAAAGTTCTCAGTTTATTTAGCAAATGAATGATCTCCCTTATTCTCTATCAACCAGCTCTCACCATGAAAGGGAATAAGAGTCAAGCTCTCATCCATACTGTCCAAGCTGAAGGTCATTAAATTAGTCCTTGGTTTGAGCTAGCCTGGATTGCAAATAAAAAAATTAATAAGTACATTAATTAACTTGAGCATTATGATTTGTTATAAAACCATACCAAAACTAAACATGTCTAACCCATATCAAAACTAAACATGTCTAACAGTATAAACCCGTTAACTTTCTCACCCGTTAACTTTCTCTTACAATGCAACTAAACAACAATTAACATTTAATTAAAACTTAAGTAATACATACCTTTAAAAAAGTTAAAGAGAGCAAGGATTTCAAACCAAATTCATCACTAAATTTTGGGTTTTGTCTGTAGGGCTGTAGTGATTGATGTGATTGTTCACAGCAGTTCTTTGAGAAATTTCATCAAACACGTGGTGGTGGTGCTAGTTGCGTAGGCAGGGGGTTGTGGTTGGGCATGGGGTGGGCAGTGGCGATAGACGAATGGCTCTGACGCTGCTAGCGGTGGATGGGCAGCGACTATTGACAGAGAAAGAGAAAGAACATAGAGAGAGTGTGTGAGTGAATGAGTGAGTGAGAGAAAAATATGTACCTGGGCAACGGCGTTGGCTGGGCTGTGACTTTGTTGGTGGAGGATAAGTAGCGGCACAAAGATTGAAAGCAGAGTGTGTGAGTGAATGAGTGAGAGAAAAATATGTACCTGGGCAACGGCGTTGGCTGGGCTGTGACTTTGCTGTTGGAGGATAAGCAGCAGCACAAAGATTGGGAGAAGATTTGAGATTGGGAGAAGATTTGAGATTGAGAGAAGATTTGAGATGGATTCCATGTGAGAAATTTTAGGGATGAGTTTGGAAGGTAGTGATAGAGGCGTGAGAGATTGGGAGAGAGAGGCAGAAGTGAGAGAGAAAGGCGTGAGAGTAAGAGAGAGGCTTGAGTTGGGCGGGAAAATAAAATTTAGTACTCATTGTAGACCGTTAGATCAAAATTTTTGAGATGATCTGAACCGTCTTTTATGTTGGGATTACATTGTCCATTGGATGTGTTTATGTTTTGTCTCAAAACGATCCGGACCTCTCTTTATCTCCAAAATGCAAACTCGGCTCTACTTTATTATATATATATTGACAATGATTTTGCAATTGGTCCCTTCCCTCCTCCCTCCCTCCCTTAACATCGACATGTTCTTGATTTGTGTAGAAAAAAATGCAGAAATACTTTCTTCTCTAACTTAGAAAAATGTGACAATAAAAATGGGATCCAACCACTTTAGAAGAGGGGAGGTTTTTTTTTTTTTTTTGGTAGGTAAAAAAGATGGTTAGGGGCGACCAGGAATAGTAACCTTTCAGACTTATCTTGATATTCTCACCCATTGTAGAATGTTTGGTTTGAGCTATAGCTACTGACTTAAGATAGAGCTCATCACCACAACACTATTGAGGACAAGTTAGACATTCAGCCCCTCCAGTAATATCTGGTTCACATGGACTACTACCACAAGCGGGTTCGAACTCATAACCACTAGAGGAGGACGATACTTTCACCCTCTACTAAAAGCCAACTAGACTAACACCTCGGTGGTGAAGAGAGGAGGTTGAGTCTTAGTTTTTTCCTCTGAAAAATGTTGTTTGGACCTAAATTGGGGATCTAATTCAATGCATTCATTGGATTAAATGTGAGTTTCATTTAACATTAAAACTCACAACTAATTCAATGACTACATTTATTTTATTTTATCCTTAAGGGAAAAATTTATAAAAAAAATAATAATTCAATGACTATATTGAATTAAGTCCCTATAGCAGTGCTAGTTTTCTCTTTTGTGTGAGTGGGATCTAGTATTCTCTTACTTAAAGGGCTCGTTTGGTTGTCGTATTATAAATGGATAGATTAGATATATCAATCGAGTCTAATACAATACAGATGAACAAAAGACAAGATTAAAGAGAGTATTAGAATAATACATAATTTTATCTAGTGTTTGACAATGCACAACATAGACGTTGGATAGTAGTTATTTAATCCAATCGGTTGTTTGGTTAGAGAATTATTCATCGTATTAGTGTTGAATTAACAAAAATACCCTCTGTCAGTGTTTGTAACATTGATGACAACTTGATTTTATCAGTTGGAGGCTATAATAGTAAATGTGTAGAATAATACGTTTGAATTGAATTATAATACAACATCTTTTGGTGGTATTAAAATACCTCCATAATACAAGTCTATCATATAAAAAATATACGATAAATATACGTTTTTAAAATTAATACGGCATCAAATTTGCTTACCAAACAAAATATTAGGGCCGATTAAATAAAAAATAGTACAATCTAATATTTAATCCCCTCGTTGAGCCCAAAGTGATTGGTTCCCTCTTATTTCACATTTTCGTCTTCCACTAGTCGAGTCTACTCAGTTTTACTATGATGAGTTTATTTTCTTTTCAATGAAATTAGTTATGGATAATTGATGTATAGTTAATGGACCCACTAAGGAATAAGTAGTTGCAATGGCTTTGCCTCCACGAATGCCTCTTCCATCATCAATCAATGGCATTGTGTGTTTGGGAAGGGAAGGAAGACCAAATGTCTTCTCAACTCTCTCTCTCTCTCTCTCTCTCTCTCTCTCTCTACAAAATGTAGAAGCTTCACCTTAAGCTTCTCTCCCACAATCATTGCTTTCATTGGATTTTGGTGGTTGTTGTTAGCTTTTGGGAGAATACAATTATATGGATTCTATTTCTTTTGGGGGTCACCGCTACCTCTTGTCAGGGTGGCAATTTTGGATTCAACACGACGATACGACTCGAATTCGACAAGAATTTTATGACACAAACTCGATTATAACTTGACACGAATTCGAAAATGACCTGACACGCGAACACGAAATATAAACGGGTCATATTCGGATTTAACCCGTCAAACCCTAAAATTGACACGATCAACCCGTTTATTTAAAAATTTACACTTTCTCTGTTTTTTCGTTTGTATGGTAATATGAACACGAAATTAACACGATCAACATGTTTAATTAGTATTATAGAAATAAAATATTAATTATTTATAACTGTTTATTGGGCACTGATATAATTATTATATAAAAAAGATATTTTTACTCATTATTATTATTATGTTTATTAAGTTAATTTTTAGTTTGTAAAAAAAGAATAAGCATGAGTTCAATTAAGTGAAAATAGAATTTTAGTGTTAAATTTTTTATTCAAAGTTTATGTGGGTCAACACGAATACGAACACGAACACGTCACAAAAATAAACAAGTTAACTCGACGCGACACGACACGATTAGTTAAATGAGTTGAGTTAGGATTGACTAATGTTTGATATAAACCCGTAATAATCCGACACGAATCCAATACGACACGACTCAATTACCACCCCTAGCCTTACCATGGTATTTCCAGACCACATCTTTTCTTTCACGACAAAACTGAGATTGTGTTGTGTTGTTCAACCACATACACTTCCTCAGTCAAACGTTTGATAGTGGGGCCCACCAAGTTTTTAATGAGAGCTCGAAGAAGAAACTACATATTTTTGGGTTGCTTTTGCCCAACATTCCAATCTTATGAATCTCCATATAATCGATGAAATCCATTACAAAATTAAAAAAAAAAATAGACTAATGCCTTCCAATTCAAGCTATAAATTGATTCTCCGAAACAATTGCCATGCATTGCGTTTTGAATCATGATTTCTTCAATCACAAAAGAATTCAATATTTAAAAATTTCTTCTGTTCAACGGATGCTAGATCACAAGCAACCAAGAGGAGCAAGACTTGAACTTTGGATATCGAGATACTAACACTTGAATATTTAATTTTTAGGAGGGTGATTAGGTTATTTTCATGCAGTACTTTATATGGATTCTTAACCTAAGGCATTTAGTTTTAACAAACAAAGCAGCCAACGGGTCATGGCCCAGGCCTGCCCATCAAATGGCAACCAGAGGCCCCAACACATGGGAACATGGGCTGCGGTTTCTAGACCACTAGGCTCATCCAACTGACTCTATTAAGGCCTACTAATGTTGTCAAGGCCATTGGCCTAGACAAAATTGCAAATTAATAGAATAATAAATGTGAAAAGTTAGCCCAAAAAAGGAAAAACATAAGTAGGAGTCTGCAAGAATTTGAAAATCCGATTCGAATCAAGTCAAAGTTTGAAATATCTTTCGAAAAAAGTGCGACTCCAACTTTTATGAATTAATAATTTCATATAATTTATAAATTATATAATATGTTATTATAAATTTATAATTCCCATTTTTCTATCTTATATATGTGCGCGTGTGCGTGTGTGTTCTATTTAAATAAGAAAACTTTTGAACTTGATTTTTGTTTTCAACTCGGGAATGTCACTCTGTCGGCTTGATTCGAGCTTTTGATTTTGATTTTGATTTTTTTTGCAATTTGTTAAAGAACTCAACAATTTTCTTTCTGTCTCTATCAGAGCTCGAGCTTGAGCTCAAATTTGGCATCGTTGTGCAATACAGGCCGAGATGAGTTGAGCTCAACAAAAATTGGCCCAAATCTGGCTCAACTTCAAAACTCTACTCCGCCTTGTTGAAGGCGGAATCATAGTAGTTCGAAATCAGAGGACAAAATTCACTCTCATTGTAGCCAGAGTCGAAAGTCGGATATGTACCCCGACTTTATCAGAGCCTAAAAAGCATGTTATTGTTTGGTTGGAAAGAAATGCATTTACTACTTCCCCCTGGCCAAAGTACTACTGCAAATATTTTTGTATTGATCAAACAGGTTTCATATCAACTCTCTACTATCCGCAATTCTGATTCACAACTGCATTGAAACGGACCCTAAAACTATATTTGGCAGTAGTATCTCCCTAGCTAATAGTTTTCTACGCCACGCCACGAGGCACCTTTAGCTGGGAAGAGAATGCTTGCCTATGACAAATTTTCGTGATTAATGCATTGGAATATTAGGAATTGTTATTATAGCAACCAGGATCATGATGTAGAAGAAGTGTGTACCTGAAGTTTATCGGTTAGTCTTTGAGAAAAGCAAGTAAGTAGTATGCATTTGAAATCAATATTTACTACAGAACTTTCAAACGATGAGTAAGAATGGATTTTCTATGTTTAAGGAACTTGATCAATGAAGATTAAACTGGAAAAAACACTCAAAAGAAAAAAAGATAGCAGATTTGTACAATTGGTATTAACTAGTCTTAGTATGTCTATTGTTCATTCAAGTTATCCTACTATCTTCCAGACAACGTTGAGATCGTTACCCCATTAAGACTTTCACAGTTTTGCCCATTGATGAGCAACCAATTCCCATCAAAGACCTTCCAGTATAAAAACCTGGCTCCTGGGGTTCTGGTAGCGTTCCACTATCATTTTGTAACATGCAGATAACAGAAGGCATGTTTGGCCTGTCTTGAGAGCGTTGCTGAACGCACAACAGACCCACATGGATGCATCGTAGTACTTCAGTTTCCTGAACTGACTCCTCCAATGCTGAATCAATCAATTCCACGACTTTCTCTTCATTCCAGAGTTTCCATGCCTGAATCAAACAGTTCAGTGTCCATCAATGTCTCAGCATGTACAACTTGAAGTCTTAAATATAGATTTTGAGCATAATATAGGTCAGAGTAGATCTTATTCGTATGTGTTCAGATACTTGTTGGAGTACAAAGTCGAGTTTATTAGGGTTCTTTTTCCTTTTTTACCTTTTTTATATTTTGTCTAGACCACAAGGATATTTAAGTCACTGTGCAATATTATTTGGCAATATATACGGGACTCTACTCATAGTTTGAGTATCCTTTTTAACTCACGTTTATTCCAAGTTGGTATCAGAGCCACACCCTAACCCTAACCCTAACCCTAACCTTCTCCCTCATTCTCACCGACGATCAGCAGCCCATCACCAAAATCAGCCCTCACCTTCAGCAGCAGCAGCGAACCAGCTTCAAACCAGAACATACTTCACGACGCAATATACTCACCGACCCAATATACACCTCACCGACCAGTCGACAAACCACCATTGACAAACCAGCCCAGCCACCCAGCCAAACCAGCCCACCACCGACAAACCACCCCAGCACCGACAAACCAGCCCACCACCCAGGCCATCAACAAGCAACTCAACGAAACCACTTGGCCATCAACAAGCACAACGACAAACCCACAGCCCAATAACACCGATAAACCAGCCCACCACCCAGGCCATCAACAAGCAACTCAGCGAAATCACCTGGCCATCAACAAGCACCTAGCGACAAACCCACAGCCCCATAACACCGACAAACTAGCCCACCACCCAACCCAAGTCAGCGAAATCGACAGTAGCCAGCGAACAACATATACCCCTGCTAAACCCAGCCCACTGCCCTTACCGACAACTCCTATCTACTGAACACTATAAAGAATCCATCGACTCAAGTCCAGCCCATAATCAGTACTGAAGACCAACCCAAGTCCAACCCAGACCCAATAAACCGAAAGTCTTATTAAATCAACACAGACCAGCCCAGCAACCCATTAAACCGAACCCAACCAAGACTAGCCCACTGCCCAACCCAATAAACCAAACAAACCCAGCCACCCAGTAACCCAACTCCTACTACTGGGTCACTATCCAGCCCACTCATCAACCCACTGCCAGGTCGCATTTTTCGTTGTGACTTCGTCCTTCGCATTCTTCGTCACAGTGCTGCCAGGTTGCAGTATCTAGGACTTCTTTTAAGAGGGGTTGAATCCTCTTCTTCGTTGATTTGCTCTTGATGCAGTAGATCATTTATTTATATTTATTGGATTTCTGGGCACCGTGACATGATTATTTGGGAGCTTTCTGGACCTTCTTTATCTGTCGCTACTGTTCGACTGGAGATGTATTGTTCTCTCATATTATATCCCTCTATTTATTTTAGAGTTATTTTTATGTCACGGGTGCCCTAGTATTGTTGTTGCTATGGCTACTACTGAGGGACTTGAGACCCCTACTGTTGACACCTCTACCGTTGACACCTCTATTGGTACTTCCACTTTTATGTTTGACCAGTATGCAGTACCTACTGACACAGTTGCATTACCAGCACTGCCGGGCATGATCTCTTAGAAAGTTACGACACAGTTGTTGAATGGCCGTAACTTCGCTGAGTGGTCTCGCTCATTCCAGTTTTTCTTAGGCCTTGTAGGGAAGCTTGGTTGGCTGACGGAATCTCACCCAAAGCCAGCTGATGATGACCCTGGATATTTTGCGTGGTTCTCTGAGAACTGTGCCATTCTTGGATGGTTATTTGGCTCGATGGAGCCACCTGTTTGCCGGATTCACCAGTTTCATAGCTCTGTTCCGAAGCTATGGAGCGCATTATCAGAGATGTATTCTCAGTCAGGACGGGGAGTTCGTGTTTATGAGCTTTCTCAGGAGCTCTCATATGCTCGACAGGGAGATATGACAGTTCAGGATTATTATAGTTATTTGACCCAGCGTTGGCTTGAGTATGAGACTCTACGTCCTCTTGCTGCTATTTCGAGGATAGAGCCCGAGGGAGCAGCATTCTTGCATACTCGAGAGCATGAGGATAGGATTCACAAGTTCCTTATGGGGCTTCGTGATGAGTTTGAAGGACCTCGTTCACAGATATTGTCGATGTTGAGGCTTCCTTCTCTTTATGAGGTGTATACGATGATTAAGCAGCATGAGTGCCGCGTCCGTATTGCACCACTTCCAGTTGCGGCCATAACTCCTACGGCTGATCATATGACCCTTAGTCAGGAGTGGACAGCTGCTGCAGGGTCTCGTTCAGGATCCTCAGTCAGGAGTGGACAGCGCTCGGACCAGTGTCGTCAGGGTGCCCCAGATCAGCGTAGACAGGGGGATTCTCGTCAATGTGATTATTGTGGCCGACCAGGACATCTCAAGGCTGCTTGCTGGAAGCTCCATCAGGAGCTTAAGCCCCCTCCTCGCGGTCGTACTACTGCTATTGCTGAGATACAACCACCTACTACCGCTACTCCTACTACTGCTCCTCCTTGGCAGAGTGATATGGATGCTATCACTTTTCGATTGGATATACTTATGTCCACTTTGACTTCTCAGAGTCCGACTACTACTGCTGCCACCACTACAGGTATACCTCGTGTCTTTCATGCTTGTGCCTGTTGTCCAAATTTGATATTGACAATTTACGTGCAAGTATACACGATCAACAAGTAATAAAGTGATAAGAGTATCGTTTCCACGGAGAATTATTACTAATAACTTCCAAGTACTAACTTTATATCAATTCAATTTTATTTAAACAATTGGAATTGAACTATGAAATTACTAATTTAAAACTAAATCTAAACTTAATAATCAATGGTTGAATTTACCGGATAAAAGAAGTTAAGATTACAACTTCCCCTAATGCTTCGTATAAATCTTTCTACTCTCTTTCCAGTTAATTGATCAAATTAAGTTGTTAACTAAGACTTCAAAATTATTCATCAAACCTTTTCCGATAGTAAGATAAACATATCTTTCCTAATTAAATTACTATATTCCTATGCAAAATAAGGTGAAAAAGATTCATTAAGTTTAAACTCTCATAAAAGTTACACACGGCATATAGGTATATTCCTATTCTATACACAAACCCAGCTATTCAATCCGAAAAAGAATCAACTAGACGCATGTCATCATATTCCGATCTAAACCTAGAATTCATCTCCCAATTTCATCTAGGTTATCAAATTAATTTTTGGCCACACAATTATATATTAAGCACAAAATATGACAAATAACTCATATATGATCAATAAAAATAGAGTCGAGAGTAGATCAATTTAACTAGACATTAGGTTCCGTTGCAATCTTAATAAAAAATTAGTTCATAATGTAATTGAAAAACATCATTCTCAAATTAAACAACATCTCAAAAAATCAAGAAGTAAAAGTAAGAGAAAAGAATGAAAACTTAGTTGCAATCTTCAATTCCTCTCTAGCCTTCAAGTCCGATTTTCTTCATGTCGGTTCCTTCGATTCTTGCCTTCAATTTTCTATCAATCCTTGGTCTTTTCCTTATGTTTTCAGCCCCCAAAATTCAGTCTATCCCTTTCCAACTCAAACCCTAGCATATATGTAGCATTAAATTTTGGGTCAAAACAAGTCATAATTCGCGTCCAAAACCAACTCAAGCGCAGCTGCGCTGAAAAGGTGCTAGATCAGCGCTGAATGGGTAGTAAGTGGGCGCAGGGGCGCTGGAAAAGCGCTGGCCTTTTTTTAGCCTTCAGCTCCCTTTGTTGCTCAGTCTTAAAAAATCCAACATTTAGGCTCCAAATTGATCTTGTTTCCTTCCAAATGATCTTGTTTGCTTCCAAATGATGATTCCTATCAAATAACATCAAAACACACAAATCAAATAAAAAAGAACATAAAATAATTGAAAACTTACAAATTTCTCAAGCCGAAAGTACTCAATTCGTAGGTATAAAACCCACTCATCACTGCCAGTGCGTCTCCTCTTTGGACGCTGGACTCGGGTGCAAATGGTCACATGATAGGTGAGGCCCTTCACTTCATCACTTTTGACGAGCAGTTACATACAGAAGTTCAGCTAGTAGATGGGACGCATGCCCCTATTGTTAGTATGGGTACAGTCCGCCTCCCAGATGACTTTACATTGTGTTCGGTGTTTCATGCACCAAAGCTGACCATGAATCTATTATCTGTACATCAGTTAGCCAGAGATTTTCACTGTGCAGTTGTATTCTTATCTAATTCGTGTTATTTGCAGGACCTGAGTATCAGGAGGATTATTATCAGGGGACATGAGAGAGATGAACTGTATTATCTAGGCGATCCACCTCCTGTTTCACCAGTTCCTTCACCTCCATCACTTACACCTGTTTTGTCTTTATCTGTTTCTAGCTTGTATGCTAGTATTTTACCTAGTACTTGTCGTTACGATTTTTCGTCACAAACTGTTCAGTTGTGGCATGACCGTTTTAGACATACAAATTTTAAATATTTATGTATGTTGTTTCCTACTTTGAGCAATGCTTGTGTTGGTGGTAAACTTGACTGTGTTATATGTTCCCAATCGAAACATGTTAGGACCAGCTATATTCCTCACATACAGCAGTCACCCAAGCCATTTGACTTAATACACTCTGATATTTGGGGACCCTCTCCTGTTACTGCTCTGTCAGGTGCTCAAAAGTGTGTGACATATATAGATGACCATACCCATTGTACTTGGGTCTACCTTTTGCATAGGAAGTCTGATGTACTCCCTGTCATCACTCAGTTTCTGCAGATGATTAAGACACAATTCGATGTCATTGTTCGTGCTCTTCGTTCGGATAATGCCAAAGAATATGTGTCTGATGCCTTAGTGTCTCACCTTTCTTCCCAAGGTATCCTTTAGCAGCTCACTTGTTCATATACTCCTGAGCAAAATGGAGTTGCTGAAAGGAAAAATAGGAGTCTGATAGGGATGGTACGTTGTATGCTTAAAGGTATGGGGGTACCAAAATCTTATTGGCATTTTGTTATTTTGACTTCTACCTTTATGTGCAATCGTACACCGAGTCGTGTTCTTCAGCATAGGGCTCCCTTGTAGGTCTTATTCCCTGAGCGGACACTTTTTCCTGTCCCCTCTCGTGTTTTTAGCTGCACATGTTTTGTTCAGGATCGGTCTCCTACTCGCCATAAGCTTGATGATAAAGCGATTCGTTGTGTCTTTTTGGGCTATTGTCATCAGTCTAAGGGGGTATCAGTGTTATGATCCTATCAGACGCCGTATGTATCATAGTCTAGATGTTACCTTTCTTGAGCATATTCCTTATTTTTCTTCCAGTCCTGTGTCTTCCCCTCCAGTTGATAATACTCCCTTTGATTTTTCATTACCACAAGAGTTAGAGTCATTGGTCACTATCACTACAGAGTCATCAGTCTCTCCTCCTCTAGAGTCACTCATCCCTGTCAGTACAGAGTCACCAGTCTCTCTTCCTTTGTAGGTTTATGTTCGTCGCCCTCGCTCTCATCCCCCTGCTGATGTCCCCTCTACCTCAGGCGTTGCAGGTAATACTTCTCAATTTGTTGATCATATTGATGCACCTGTTGTTAGTACTGATGAGATTACAAGTACTGAGTCAGTTACTTTAACTGATGAGACATTGTCGGAGGATGATGATTTAGGGCGTCGTTATCTGCGGCGTGATCGCCGTCTAGTTGTTTGTTATGGTTGGACCGCCAGGATTTTATATCCGATATCTGTTTATGTTTCTTGTGATGAGCTATCTCCTACATTTCAAGCTTATAGTATGACCCTATCAGATACGTCGGTTCCTCGCTCTGTTTCAGAGGCTATGCGGGAACCCTAGTGGGTTCTTGCCATGCAGACGGAAATGGACGATCTTCAGTGTAATCATACATGTGATCTTGTCTCTTTACCTTCAGGGGTGAAGCCTGTTGACTGTCGCTGGGTTTACACACTGAAGTTTCTAGCGGATGATACTATTGATCGTCACAAGGCTAGGCTTGTGACGAAAAGCTTTACTCAGGTATCAGGTCGTGATTTTGGTGCTACCTTTGCCCCCGTGGCAAAATTGACTACTGTTCGATTGATTCTTTCTCTGGCTGTGGAGTTCTCTTGGCCTCTTCATCAGTTGGATGTGAAGAATGCATTTTTTCACGGTGATCTAGACGAGATTATTTATATGGATGCACCACTGGGCTTTCGTGGTGAGGGGGAGTATGCTGGAAAGGTATGTCGACTGCATAAGTCTCTTTATGGACTGAAACAGTCACCACGAGCCTGGTTCTCTCTCTTTAGTGGTGTAATTGTACGTTTAGGGTTCACCAGATGTCATTCTGATCATACCTGCTTCATTCGACGGAATACTTCTAGACAGTGTGTCATCTTTTTGGTATATGTTGATGATATTATTATTACTGGAGATGATGTTTCTGGGACTGCGCAGGTCAAGGTAGACCTTGAGAAGGCCTTCGACGTGAAGGATCTTGGATTTATGCGATACTTTCTTGGGATTGAGGTTGTCCATAGTAGTAGGGGTATTGTTCTTTCTCAGAGAAAGTATGTTCTGGATTTTCTCTCAGACACTGGGATGCTGGGGTGCAAACTAGCATCATCACCCATGATTCCAAACCTGAAGCTTACTGCTAAAGGTGAGAAGTTGAGAGATCCGACTGTCTATCAGAGGTTGGTAGGTAGATTTATCTACCTAGCCAACACTTAGGCCAGACATTTCATTTGCTGTCAGTCGAGTTAGTCAGTTCATGCACAAAACATGTTAGTCTCATCTTGATGCAGTTTATCATATCCTTCGGTACCTCAAGTCTTGTCTTGGACTTGGGTTGTTCTATGCATCAGGATCTCAGACTGGTTCTCTAGCCTGTTATTCAGACTCAAATTTTGGGGGAGCGTGTGACGGTCGATCTACTATGGGCTTTTGTGCTTTTCGAGGGGCTCATCTTATCTCTTGGAAGAGCAAGAAGCAGTCAGTTGTCTCTCACTCATTAGCAGAGGCAGAGTATCAGGCACTGGCACTTGGCACATGTGAGATTATCTGGCTACGATCAATTCTTGGCGAGTTGGGATTTCCAGTGACTTCTTCATCTACATTATATTGTGATAATCGATCTGCTATTCAGCTTGCTTCTGACTATGTACTACACGAGAGGACAAAGCATATAGAGATCAATGTTTACTTTCTTCGGGAGAAGATTAGCGGTGGTATTGTCACTCCATTGTTTCTGGGGACCAGTGATCAGGTTACGGATGTTTTCACCAAACTTGTCACTCTATCCATTCTCCGGGACTCCATTGTCAAGTTTGGCTTAGTTGATATTTTTGCGCCTAGCTTGAGGGGGAGTGTTGGAGTACAAAGTCGAGTTTATTAGGGTTCTTTTTCCTTTTTTACCCTTTTTATATTTTGCTTAGACCACAAGGATATTTAGGTCACTGTGTAATATTATTTGGCTATATATACGAGGCTCTACTCTTAGTTTGAGTATCCCTTTTCACTCACGTTTATTCCAAGTATACTTACATGACCAAGAAGGTTGAAATCATGGTCGGGGTGTTGAAAACCCCAATTCTTCTGACAACTAATTATTTCCAATACTAAGACACCAAAATTGTACACATCTAACTTTGTCAAAAAGAGACCATTCATTATATATTCTGGAGACATGTAACCACTGCATACCAATACAAGAATATCAGCATGTGTTATCATGATACCGCATTCACATCATAGGATAAAGTTTGGAATCATTATGGTATTCTATCTTGAGATTACCTAATTGGAGAATCACCAAGGCCTTTAGTCCTTCCGTGGTTCTCAAATGGTCAGGTTTGAAACATCGTCTCTACTTAGTCATATTTCCTATCTCTAGCACATTCTTCACCCTCTTTCTTCTCCACTTTCAATGCTATCATCTTGGACACACCTTTGAAAGTCATACTGTTTAACCTTATGAACAACTATCAACTTTCTAAGAACACTACTTTGTCATGAGGGTTGCTTGGTATTATGTTAAAATTGTCAATGTGCCTAAAAACATTCAATTCTGTGTTATATACCAGTATAACATATTAATGAGTGAGGGTTTGGATGCTAGGTGGGAGTCTTCGATAGTAGAATCGATCCTTGTCTAATTTCAATGTCGCCTCCTCATGTTACTGGTTCGTTGCACATTGGGTGTGCAATGTTTGTAACTCTTGAGGTTCGAGGAAGTAGCCTGCTAATAATTTGAGATGACACTCATTTTTCTGTATGATTTTATTGCTTTCTTACTGAGATTGATGCCAGTTTACATCTTGATCAGTTGTGTCAAGGCCATCATTCTAATTGCTAGATGCTTTATCAATCAATGTGGGCAAGGTTCAATTTTCCAGTTAACAAAGGTCCAATCGAAATGAGTACCGATTGAATGAATGGGATGAAAAATGCCAACACACCTTTGACAACCTGATCTACAAAAGCCTGAGCACAGACCAGTGAGGTGTTATACGGCGGCTTGGGAGTATATATATGAGCTGATTTGAATCAATATGGAATTATTATCTCATGCTGATTCTATATTTTCTCCTGTGTTGATAATAGTGGACACAATACAAATACTCTATGCAGGTTTAACATCTCCTGAACAAAGGGATTTCATTCTTTTTTTTTTTTTTTTTGATAGATTGGTTTAGTTTAAGCAGAAAGACGAAATATAAATTGAGGAATACACTTCGTTAGGAGATATGAATGCCCAATGATACAAGATCAAACAGACATATTTGAAACTTATTTTCACTTAGGGCCTGTTTGGTATGTGGGTTTGGGGGGGGGGGAGTTTCATATGTGGGTTAATGAGTTTAACATACAAATGACATTTATACCCCCATTTATCATATATACCCTATATATACAAATTGGTTAAGGGGCACAATTGTCATTTATATACAAATATATTATCATAATAGTCATATATTTCTGCGCATACCAAACATGGGTATGGACAACATTGAATGTTGAATCACATCTTTAGGTTTGGAAGGGTTTGGACAAGCCAATCCTAACCCCTCCCAAAAAATATACCAAACAGCCCCTTAAAGACTTAAAGACTATGTGCCTGTTTGTTTTGTGGGTTTAGGGGAGTTTAGGAAAAATATTTCAAAGGACCCCCAAAACCTCATGCTTGGATAAAAAATTTAATCTTGAGTTCCCAAACCCGCCTTGTAGCTGGTCTGGATATTAAATTCATGATTTTGGGTTTCATCAAACCTAGGAGATTGGTTTAGGAAGCTGGGTTAAGGGGTTAATGATACAAAAGACAATTGTATCCCTTAACATGTATAAAAATTGGATTGATTAAGGGGCAAAATAGTCATTTATATGACAAATGATTGTTAATAATTATGATATATCCGTGGGTCCTATATGTGTATGTGTTGCATACCAAACATGGATATAGACTGGATTCAATGTTGAATCCTATCTTTATAAAGATGAGTTTGAATTTAGAAGGATTTAAGGAAACCAATGTAAATTCTTTCCAAAAATCCATCTAAACAAGTCCTATAAGTAATAAACTCTGATGGGCTAAGCCCAAAGGCCCAACTCATGTTATAAGCCCGGTCTAAATTAATGGCCCAACTCCAAGAGATCCAGCAAGTCCAGCATAATGTGGTCCACCCCGGTCAAGCTCATCAGTCAAGGAGCTACATCAGGAGGGAGCATGCAGGTCATCCAAAAGTCTCATCCTCGCCGCCTTGGAAAGGGTTAACCCTCACCTCATCCTTTGACCGAGTCTCATGGAGAGCACAACAACTGTCTCGCCCGTTGAGAAGAAGTCGCCAACTCCACCACAATAGCTATTTAGTTACTATTAAGTCACCCCAATCTGTTAGGGGGCGATTATGAATTGTAAGCCCCACCAACACTTGGGGGGGCAGATCACACTTAGTTGAGCACAACTCTCCTATCCCTCTCAGCTTGTAATTCTCTGCTCCCTCTACACACTTGAAGTAATAAAATACTCCGGCGACCCTAGCCATTCAAAGTGGACGTAGGTCACGTTGACCGAACCACTATAAATCCTTGTCTTGCCTGTGTTTCCATATTTCTCTACTTTACCACTGCATTTATTATTGTTTACTTGACAGGTGGTGTGCAAACCAATTTGTGCATCATTAGTTTGGCGCCGTCAATGAGCTCCCCACCTAGGCGCTCCCCATCTGGGCGCCCCCTTTGGAGTCCCCTTGGGTGCCCCACCTTTAGGAGTCCTCTTGGGCGCCCCACACAGGGGGGACTACCATGAGGAACCTCGACCTCCTCCTCTAGCTCCTGCTTCCCATGGTGGAGACTCTCGTTTCCAAGAGGATGAGGGTGAAAACCAAAGCATAGAGCATGGGAGCCATTTCCATGATAATTTCAAAGGAGCTCCCAATCACTGGGACAAAAAAATTAAAGAGGTGCAAAATCAACTGGGTGATGTCTTCAATGCCATGAAGGCACAAGGACTAGAAACTCTGGAGTACCTTGTAAGGTGAACTGACACACCTTTTTTGTGCCAGATGTGGCAAACTACCTTCTTCCCTAAAAGTTCAAAATGCCATTTGTAGAAACTTTCGACGGTACAAAGGACTCACTTGATCACCTCGAAACTTACAAGACCTTAATGTAGCTACACAACGTCCTCGATGAAATTTATGTGTAGGGCATTCCCAACTACTTTGAAGGGATCAGCGCAACAATGGTTCACCAAACTCACCCCGACCTCCATAGGCTCCTTCGCCAAACTGAGCAAATCCTTTGTGGCACAGTTCATTGGTGGATGCCGCCAGCAGAAGCCTGTCACCCATCTGCTCAGCGTAAAAAAGGATCGAGACGAGAGTTTGAGGAGTTACCTCACTCGTTTTAACGAGGAGGTCCTCCAAATCGAGGAGCCCAATGAAAAAATCACCATGACCGTCTTTCTGGGAGGTCTCTTCTCATCGAGTTTCCTCTTTTCAGTAATGAAGCGACCACCAAAGAGCATGCCAAAACTATTGGCAAAAGCTCAAAAATATATGAGTGCTGAGGAAATCAACAGGTCCAGGCGAGGCGAATCATCTGGTAGATCGCCAAAAACTTAACCTGTCTCTGCTCTGCGCTCAAGCAGGCAGCCTATATCTCCAGTTGAGCGGCTCTCTCGCGGGTCGCCAAAAGCTTAGCCTCTACACTACTCTAAAGCAGGCAGCCTATATCTCCAGCTATGCGAGGGTCGCCAAAAACTTGGCCTCTGCACTGCTCTCAAATAGGCAACCTATATCTCCAGCTTAGCGGCTCTCTTGGCGGTCGCCAAAAAAGCTTGGCCTATCTCTGCTCTCAAGCAGACAACCTATCTCCAGCTTAGCGGCTCCCTCGTGGGTCGCCAAAAAAGCTTGGCATATCTCTGCTCTGTTCTCAAGTAGGCATTCTATCTCCAGTTTAGCGGCTCCCTCGCGGGTCGCCAAAAAAGTTTGGCTTATCTCTGTTCTACTTTCAAGCAGACAGCCTATACCTCTAGCTTAAGGACTCTCTCATGGGTTGCCAAAAGCTCGAGCTGAAGAGGTGTGGCTCTCTCACGAGCAATCCTCAAACTCTGTCTTTGCTCTCACGCAAGCAGCCTGCCTCTCTCTCCAGGTAATCATGTTATATATTTTGATGTTCGAATAACATTATTTTTTGCCATCTCTAGGCATTCTTTTGAAACTCAGGTCGTCTGTAACCCGCGGGACTACATTGATTGAATGTCAACAAACCGGCTTCATCCATCCAGCACCACCAGCGACACCTCGCCAAAAACCTTCTAGACCACCTCGCCTGCATGGGCGCCCATCCCTTGGGCGCGAACAGCTGGCTCGCCCGGATGGTCTTCCCCATTTGACCCGACTGCCTGGGATGCCAAGCTAGGCAGCGCCCAAGGCGCACAGCTTGCTCGCCCAAGGCTCACGGCCTGTCCGCCTGAGGCACACAACCCGCTTGCCTGTTTGCCAAGCTCGGTAGCCCCAGCCTGTTCCTCTCTCGCCTCACCTAAACGGGCGCCCATCTCCTTTGCACGAGTAGCATGCTCGCCCAGATCGCCTCCCAATGGCGCCCAAGACTACTCCATGTTGGTGCCTAGCGCTCCCCCCAAGGCGCCTCGACCTCGACCTCGGCCATGCCCAACAGCACCCACTTGGGCCACCTTAACTCCATGGCGCCACGCCTTCAAGGGCGCCCATGGGAGCTCGCCCGAAGTGCCCCTCGTCGATGCCATCTCGCCCTGTCACACCATCAGCACCTCTATATTTGGTTCGGTCCCTTGTCAACGGCGCCCATGGCACTTCGCCATCAGCGGCGACCGTGGGGCTTGATTAATGTGCTCCTCGCCTGGATGCCTCTCAGATCCCTCAGCTCTAAGGTCCCTGTGGACTGCGTCGATGCCATCGATGCACACGGAGCACCCAAGTTCGCCCAAATCACCATGGTGCCCAGCACCTCTCAAGTGCCCAGCACCTCTCAGGTGCCTAGCATCTCTCAGGCGCCCAACACATCTCAGGCGCCCAACACCTAGGACCTCAGGCGCCTAGCTCCTTAGTGCCCTGTAGAGCACAAGCCCTGCCTTCTCTTCCAGTCACGCCTTAGAATCCAAAATGAGATAAAAGTGGGAGAGTTTATATAGATGAAGATGTCCTACAGACCAAAAATAGATGTCAGGAATGAAGGAGGAGTCTTAGCCCGTTCAGAAAATCGTTTAGGTTTCGAGGGCACTGCCCCCGAGCTCCTGCCACCTGACCAGGCAGGTGGAACCCCGCGACCTGACCAGGCAGGTTGATCCTCGAAATCCAGTCGAAGCACAACATGGACGAAGCGGGATTCTTCCCAAATTGCTAGAAAGCCCTTGTTGGGTTGAAACTAATGATTAACTTTGTTTTCATAGTCAAGAGGAGTCTTCGTGATCAGAATTCAAAATTCAACTAATTCCTCTATTCTCCAAGTTTCATTGGACACAGGGCATTGGGGGGCAAATAATGGGCCAAGCCCAAAGGCCCAACTCGTGTTATAAGTCTGGTTTAAATTAATGGTCTAACTCCAAGAGATCCAGCAAGTCCAACATAATGTGGTCTACCCAGGTCAAGCTCATCAGTCAAGGAGCTACATCAGCAGGGAGCATGCAGGTCATCCAAGAGTCTCATCCTTGCCGCCTTGGAAAGAGTCAACCCTCACCTCATCCTTTGACCGAGTCTCATGGAGAACACCACAACCGCATCGCCCGTTGAGAAGAAGTCGTCAACTCCACCAGAATAGCTATTTAGTTAATATTAAGTCGTCCCAATCTGTTAGGGGACGACTATAAATTGTAAGTCCTACCAACACTTGGGGCAGATCACACTTAGTTGAGCACAACTCTCCTATCTCTCTCAGCTTGTAATTCTCTGCTCTCCCTACACACTTGAAGTAATAAAATACTACGGTGACCCTAACCATTCAAAGTGGACGTAAGTCACGTTGACCGAACCACTATAAATCCTTGTCTTGCCTGGGTTTCCATCTCTTTCTACTTTACCACTGTATTTATTATTATTTACTTGATAGGTGGTGTGCAAACCAATTTGTACATCATCAAACTCATTCATAAATTGACCATACTCCACGCTTTGCAGTGAACTCCAAATTCAAGAGTGTGGATTGGAGTCTTTGACCTAAGCTCAACAACCATTAGGTGACGAAGCTCCATGTCACTTTTGTTTTTAAATTTCCTAAGTTTTTTATTAAGTCAAACCTTAAATTAAATAAGAGTTTTTCAGAAAGATTAATTTTTTTCATAACGAGTGACGTACTTGGTGCAATTTAGAATCATTAATTTCAGTCAACAACAAAAATTTCATCCCACTATATTCTCAGCAAGTAGGTTTAGTGCTGTTTCTCTCTTTCTGCTCTAACAATGTTTACATTCACATATTAAATTTATCATGCGTGCTCCTCCATACATATAGGTGCCTGGCAAGCTTATGTCATGTTCTGTTCGTTTCGTTTCTAAGTTGTGCTGCGTCAAAATTTACTCAATCCACTAATCGGTGCATTTGTAATTGTTTATGTCCGGGTGACATATGCATCATTTTTTATGAGCTTGTATTATGTCTAATAAGGTTCGTGTCGACCTATATATTAGGTGAGTCTAATGGGTTCACCTGTTGATAAATCATGCCTAAAGATGAAATCTGAAACCATCAATTTCAATCGTGTCGTGTTCGTGGATCTGTCCAGTTCTTGCGGGGCATTGAGCAAACAGAGAAACAGCTTTAAACCAACATGATAAGATGAAGAAGTATCTGATTTCTTTAATGGAGCAATTTTATTCAAGTTTGCAATGTGCATCAGCGGCCACTAACAGTTTTTTTTTTCAGAAAAGAAGGAACCGAAGAATAATCGAGGACAGGTTTTCAGTTGTTCATACTAAAATGCAAACAGAACTTAAAACTCAAACAACAATCTTGACCAACTGTAAGCAAATTTTATCATCGACAGAAAAAACAATATCGAGAAGCATACGAAGAAGATGAAACAAAGACATTTATTTCAATGAGCACAAATGCACATTTTTACTGGAACATGGAAAATCTTAAGGAAACAATATAGTTGTTTATGTAGAATTCAGACATCGGAAGTATGGTGAGTTCCCTTGAGCTTTTTGGCAATGCCAGCAATGTACTTTCCCTGGTGGAAAGCTTGTTCCAGTTCAAGCTCAGAAGGCTGTCGAGAGCCATCTCCAGCAAAAGTTCCAGCACCATATGGTGATCCACCCTTAATCTGCTCCATCTCAAACATGCCAGCTCCAAACGTGTAGCCAATAGGCACGAAAATCATTCCATGGTGAACAAGCTGGGTAATGGCTGTCAAGCTGCACATTTATTAAAGAAAAAAAATTAGTCTTTTTGGATAAAACAAAATTGTTTTAATATACCACGGATCTCAAACAGACTTGCAGGTTATGCAGCAATCGATGAGATAAGGACTCACGGTGTAGTCTCCTGGCCGCCTCCTTGAGATCCAACACTGTAGAAGAGGCCTGCTGGCTTGCCTGCCAGCGCCTGGGTTCTCCACAGACCTCCAGTTGCATCGAGAAATGCTTTAAATTGAGCAGCCATCATTCCAAATCTAGTAGGGAAACCAAATATAAGCCCATCTGCCTCAGTAAGCTCATTGGGGGAAATGATTGGCACATCACTCTTTGGGGGCGCACTCATCTTCCCAAGAATGTCATCAGACAATGTCTCGGGTACCTGTTCCATTACATTATCATTTTATCATAATGTGCCATGATTTTTCCTTTCAATTTCAAGACCACCTCTTCTTTTTGTAAAACAGATAACTGTCAATGTCCTGCTAAGCAGTATTCAAAATGAAACAAAAGGTAAATGGTCTTTGAACTTCGTCTATGATTACTTAACTAAATTCATAATTGAAGAACCAACAACAGAATAAGAGGGCTTTTGCATACCTGCCATAATTTTGCCTCTACTCCTTCGACGGATGCAGCTCCTTTCTGAATCTCTTGTGCCAGCTTCTCAACATGTCCATACATTGAGTAGAAACTGTAACAACATCAAGTTTTATACCATTAATCCTCTGAGGTAAAAAAAAAAAACTATACATCCAGCAAAATGCATCAATTCAAGAAACCATGGCGTTTCTGTAATCACAATGTTCAGAGGAACAATGTAGCATATGAACATGCTGACAGGATAGGAAATATAGAATTTAAGGACACGATCCCAGTTCATATGATAAATAAAACACCTTAAACTTCAGTCACACATCACTATCAGAGTGAAGGCATGAAGCATCATTAATCCAATTTTTCAAAAAATCTTTCATCTAAAACACCATGAAAGCTTTAGAAAATTGCCATGGCATGATCAGTCATGAAAGCACACCAGCTAAACAAACCGAATCTCATATCTTAGTTGAAGACAGTATGAATACCAAAGGCACCTCAAAAAATGGCATACATAAAGAAGCTAAGCTAATATTAATCAACATGATTGGGTTAGGATAACAGATCCAAAAAGAACTTAATTTCTTTTGAGAAACTATATTGATAATAGCTTCTCCACAAGTAGGGTCAAAGTTGCGTTCATCTATCCCTCTCCAGACTCCGTAATGGCGGGATCCTTGTGCTTTAGGCTGCCCTTTTTGAAAAAATCTCTATTGATAATAGATATAACAGATGAACAACAGAGATATATAACATCAACATTTGTGAAATTAAAACCTGATGTCGGAAAAATAGCTTCTTTTTTATCAACCATATACCATGAAGAATAAATTCAAAACCATATACCCCTAATGAAGACAGCAGTTCTAAGATCCTTTAACAATTGTTCAAACTAGTAGTCAAAAACAAGCATTCAATTTAGAAAACTTGAATTAAAAATAAAATTTGCAGCAAACCCTAAACATCCGAAAAGCTCATATGACAAATGAAATCAATAAGCCGGGCTTAAGATCAACTAAACCTAAATACTCAGACTATAGTACCCACCAAGATAAGCAAGAAACCAATACCAATAGAGTATACGAAGAACAATGACAGACCACACAGTCATAACTGATAATGCAACAACATTAGATTTCTAGAAATAGGAATCAAAAGGCATTTCTTGATCATAGAGTCTTGAGATTGGGGATCTAACAAATACAAATTATTCAATTATTCAATGACACTAATCAAACAGAGTCAATTTGAACAAACCCATTTTGATTGTTGTACAATGTGGTGCAAAAAATCCAAGAACAATGTGTCAAGAAAACAGAGAACCACCATATCACAGAACTCTCTCCCACACAAACTACAGATACAGAAACATAAACACACACACATATATATATATATATATAAACACATATAGGTGGAGAGAGAGAGAGAGAAAGAGAGAGAGATGCATACACAATATAGACTATGGTGGCGGCCATTGGAAGAATCGTTTCTCTCTCTAAAGTATGCAAGGAAGAAGGGTGTTTGTTACCCAGAGGATAGAGAGGAGATGGAAGACTCCCCTGTATTTATAGTGAAAAGTGAGCTGTCCTCTACTCCACATGCTCAGTTAAGCATTTTCTGATTAACCCTTTGTTAATGGGCTAATTACGTCATTAGTGGGGTCATTATTGAAATAATATAAAATCCCATTACTTGTTGATGTCACGCTGATAATCATTTTCGTAATAATTACTATTTTTTTCTTTGTATTTATAAAATTCATGTTTTTTTTAAAAATTTTAAATTTTCACAGCTGGCATGTCCACTTGAAAATTACAACACAAGACTAGAAAAAAAAAAAACATCATCCTTTCCCTTGTACATTCATTCAAAAAAAAAATTCAACGGTCGGTCAAGGGTGTTTGAACAAACTTATGTGCACCTCGATTAATTCTTTTATCGGTCTGGTCAAAGACAAGCCACTAAAGTCGCGACTAAGATATTTGAGCAATGCTTTGTATCCCAAATGTGCATCCCAAATGAATGGAAATCATTTGATGAGTGGGTCCCACCAACTTTTTAAATTGGGACCCACTGATCCAACTATCCTTATTGATTTGTGATACATATTTGGGATATAAATTTGGGATATATAACATTACTCAAGATATTCATGAGGGATAAATTTCTCATATCCATGTCACAAGAAATTGTCAATAGTTTGAGAAACAAGTTTGGTTTGTTGGTCCATAAAGGCAACTACGAGAGTGGTCAACTTATGTTTCATGGTGTAAAGTGCAACCATTAAAAAAGTTCATGGACAATAATAATATTATTTAAAATTCTTAACATATAGAATTTATATAAGTCCATCTAACTCTTGGGACATATTAATATGATGTAAAGAAATTGAATGGTGGTTTAAGTTCAGTTCATTCGAGATCAGTGCTCAATGCTCTACCCAATCGCTGCTATTCTTTTCCTCCTATGGATGAGCGTAGATTAGGTGAGTCTAACTCCTCTTCCTTCTATAAGGGGTAGGCCAAATTTTATATTTCATGGGGGGGGTGACACTCCATGTGTCACTGTCTCAGGGTAAAACGAAAATAAATAGGGAGAAGTGATTTTTAATCCATTCAATTTGTCACTTCAAAATCTATAATTAGGCAATTTTTTTCTTGGAAAAACACCAAAGAAAAGGCATGTGAAAAATAGAACAATCACAACATTACAATTTTGTTCATTTGTGTAGGCAAATTTATTGAATTACTTTTTTCGGATTATACGATAATCAAGCTCTTGCAATTAAACTTTTCCTCAATTTTTTTTAGAGATAAATCATTTGCTATGTATTACTCAAAGACTCACTTGGAAAGTGGGTTCCATTATCTGCCCAATTGAGATGTAATATGATTATAATACGATGTTGAATAGCGCGATCTAATCAACCGTTACACCAAGTAGTTAAAGATATTTGAATTCATGCCAATTGATTTACAATCAAGAAAAATTGAAGAACAATATACGAGAGAAATTCAAGCCCGAATAAACCTTCGATCTAAACTCTCAACTCCACCCTTCTTAGGGGGCAACTCATTGACCATATCATGGGATTCGGGTGTTAATTTTATCTATCGATAAAACTACGACACACGATTCTAAAATTGACACGATTAATAAACACACATAATAAATGAGTTGAATTAGTGTTACACACTCGTAACACAATCAACAATTTTTTTTTTACGTGGGTATTGATATGAATTGACACTATTTAGGAAATATCAAAAACATTTTGTTATTTTTCCTTTGTTTCATTTAACTTGGAATTCCTTTGTAGTCCAACATAAGTTTCCAGATAAGATTAGACTTGGCCAAACATCACCATTGCTTTGATAATAACTTTCGACTTACGGAGGTAAGCCTGACAGCATCTACCCATCAGCATATTGATTTTATCTAAGAAAAGAGAGGACAAAACTGAGCCATTAAGAACATCTTTCAAAAACATTGTATCGGACGATTAGTTTCTGGAGTTTATTGGGGACTCAGTTCTTGAGAGAGAGTGATGATACACGTGTATAACGGAGGACTACATAAAAGATTGAAATTGTCGAACGTAGTAATAATTGGGCATCGATCAATTAGGGTTGTTTTCCAAAAGTTTTAGAGAATTACAAAAGAACAAATTTTGAAAAATTCTCGATGATCTGAGTAAAATTAAAACTTAATCGCAGCTGTTTGTAAGTTAAAAAAATTGACGTTTAAGTATTTTTTAAGTACTTTTCTAAGTTTTTATCTCGTTGTCAAGGGTATTTTTTATAATATTACGTATTTTACTGATTTTTTTTAGTATTTTCGGACCATTAGGGTTTCTATTTACATTCGGTAGTAGAGGCTTTGCTTTGTAAACATAATATTTCATGGAACCTTTTATCCTGTTTTCTCTATTGAAAGACTATGACATAGCACTATCTGTAATAATTATCAAGAGAAGATCAAACAATGTCATATTGTGTTTGAAAATTATTTTTGTAATGTAAACCCATAGAAATCGGATCAAAATAGAAGAAATTTATCGTTTCATCAACACCCGCACTTTATTCTATTAAACCCTACCCTCCTTTTTTTTTTTGATCAGTAGGAAAACCCTACCCTCCTTAATGCAACCCTTGAGGCAATTGTGTTGGTTTAGAGCTTAAACTTCAAAGGCCAAATGAAATAGAGGAAGGTGTGCTGTGCTGGTTCTTCCAGACACAATTATAGAAAATTTTATGCATGAACATATCAACTGTTGGATGGTCGAGATCACTTATCCTGCAGAGAGAGAGAGAGAGAGAGGACAGTGATCCAGCACAGGCGGTTGGAAAACTTATAATATTAAGCAGCCATACTTTTCAATTCCAATGGACAAGTTGCTTCTGACCCGGTCCTCATCCAATTTGTTGTGATGGTATGTATGGCCTCACATAAACTTGGCCAGGTTCCTATATTTGACTAGCAAAGAAATGTTCTTCAAACACGTCTCTCTCTCTCTCTCAAGATTTTAATTACGTATATCTTCTTTATTTTCCAATTATATGAAACAAAGTTAAGAATTTTTAGTCAAGGACGGAAGTTATTTTTGGGCAGACAAATATCCATTTGGTCAATTCACGAGTTGGTCACTTTGATAGCAAGTTGATGGATTTAGATGTAATGACAAAATTGAATTGAAACTTGTTTAATTACAACTTCGAAAATATGACTACTATAATTGGAAACTTTAATAACCAAATAGGATTATCTCAGTTGATCACAATGACATACTGATTTCATAGTGCATGACGTTCTCAATGGAGTTTTTTAGGTTACTTGGCAATCTCTAGATAAGCAATAATAATCCAATACAATAAGAACAAGTTCATTTTTTGTTGGCTAAGTAAAAGTAAAAGTAAAATTAAAATGATAATGAAAATTTCATTTTTGGTGGCCGATGGTGCTTAGAAATAGTTTAGCCCAAGTCTAGAACAGAGGTCTGTCGGCCCAGAGAAGATGTTGACTTAATATAGGGACTAGGAATGGATAAGGCAATGAGAAGAAAAACAGAAAACGGTATATTAGTGTTCGCGCGTGCGCATGCGTGAGTGTATATTGGTATATTAGTGTGTGTGTGTGTGTGTGTGTGTGTGTGTGTGTGCGCGTGCGTGCGTGCGTGTGTGTATATTGGTATATTAGTGTGTGTGTGTGCGCGCGTGCACGTGCGTGAGTGCATCACTACAAGAAATTTGCATTTTAGTTGTGAAAATTATTGCAGCTAAATGTATAAAAATTGTCACTATATACTTTAGTGACAACTTTTTTATTGCCACTGGGTCGCGGCAATATGTGTGTGGCTAAATCATTTAGTTATGACATTTAATTGTTGCCACTAAAAATAAATTTTTTAGCCGCAATTTGAAAAATGTCACTAAATGTGAAATCTTTAATCGCAATAATTATTGTAGCAAGTTAACATGATTTTGTCACTAAAATGTACTGCATCACCACTAAAAGTCCGATTAAAACATGACTTTTAGTTACAACAATTAATTACAACTAAAAGTATACATTTTACCCACAATTAAAATCACCACTAAAATTTGAAACATGCTTTTAGTGACAATTTATTGTTGCGACTAAAACGTTAAAATGAATAAAAAAAATTATTAAATTTTTGGAACAAATTATTTTTATGGAATATTTTCCAATTCACCTATTCACATACATAAAAAAATTACACGGGCAAAGAACACAATAGTATAATCAACACTCGATACTGTAAAAAAATATATTTCCAAATCAATTAACGTGAAAACAATATTTTGATATAGTATCATTCAACTGTACCTATGTACAATGCATTACCATAAAATAAAATAATATGAGCAATAAATGTAATGATCATTTGGCTTTTGAAGAGTTATGCATTGCACATGACATCCTGCAAACATGACAAATGAAATATAATTAGGTTAATTTTTAGAATTTAATAATTGTTAATAATCTAATATCACAATTCAATCAACAACATTATAATGAATAGACATGTTCAAAATAATATATTTTATTATGCATCAGATCAAAATATGGAGTCGTACACAAGAAGCACAAAACTTTCCAAGGTCACCGACTTAATGTTAAAACTCCATGTTTTTAACCAAGAAGATACAACTAAAATAGTTTCTTGACACATCTTCCGTCTTCTGCCAACCAACTTTCTTTTTGGGAAATGTTATGCATACTAAAAGTTTTATCAAAAAGTGTTTTTACCAAATGAGTTGGCAGTTGTATATGATTCTTGGACCCACCAAATGTCCATAAAAAACATTTTAATTGAATGTAGAGCCTTCTCAACAACCAGGGCGGTGGTGGTGATGGAGATGTCTTCGAGGGAGTCTTCAAACCAGTGGGAATCGTGACGGCGAAGGAGTTGAGAGATCGAGATCGATCGAACAATCGAGAGAGAGAGAGAAACGGTGTACACCATGGTGGGGGGTGAATGTGAAACGATGTTGTGTTCGTTAAATTTGTTAAGTTATTTATAAACACCGGTAATCCATAAATTTTTGCCCATTCAGTGGCAAAAAAAAAAAATTGCAGCTTAAAACAGGGCATATTTGCTGCAACTAAAAAATTTTATCACTAAAATTTTATATTATTAGTGACTAAATTTAAATTATTGTCAATAAATATTTGGAATTAGTGATGAATTAGTAATATATTTTTGCTGCAACATTTAAATTGTCACTAATTAGATTCAATAACATATCTTCAGTGACAACAATACTTTTTCACCACTAATTATATATCTTTAGTGGTGACAAATAATTATGGCCATTAAATAATTTTAATATCATATCTTCAATGGCGATAATAATTTTTTGTCACTAAACATATTCATTCAGTGACAATATTTGTAACTGCAATTTAAATCTAGCGGCTAAAAGTGATTTTTCTTGTAGTGATATTGGTATATTAGGGTGTGTGTGTTTTGGTGCATTACTCTGTGTGTGTGAGTGTATTTTAGTATATTAGAGTGTGTGTGTGTATTTTATTGTACTCGTATGTGTGGGAGTGTTTTTTTTTTATGTATTAGTGTGTGTGTGTGTGTGTGTGTATTTTATTGTACTCCTATGTGTGGGGGTTTGTATTTTTTGGTGTATTAATGTGTGTGTGTATTTTAGTGTATTAGTATTTGTGTTTTTTGGTATATATATTAGTGTGTGTGTGTGTGTGTGTTGTAGTGTATTAGTGTGTGTAGATGTATGGGTGCATGAATGTATTTTTGTGTATTAGTGTGCATGTGTGTTTTAGTGTATCAATGTATGTATTTGTGTGTGTAAAAAATTTTATTTGCTTCAAAAAAGCAATTTTTTTTAACTTTTAGAATAAAAGATACTTTTTTTTTCTTATTTTGCTTTTCTAAAGTTCTGTTTTTGATACAAAACCAAACACTACTTTCTATTTTTTTTACTTTAAAAAAAATCAAAAAAAGCAAAAAAAAAAAATTATATATATATATATACACTTAAGAAAAGCATCACCAAATGATGCCTAAATTTATTCACTCGTTCAAATACCTTACATCGACAAAAATTTAAATATGTATACAGAGCTTTAATTGTTTAGAAATTATATTATCTCTGCACTAAGTAGTATCAAAACTCTTTCTAACTATAGTAATATAGGAGTAATTTCAATATTTTTACATCCGACCTGGGGCCAGCCTAATAACTTGGAGTCTAAATAAAGATTGCATTTTTTAGTTATTTATTTTTGGTTTACAAGCTGCAAAAATTATTTGGGCATGGTCCATCCTAGGGGCACATCAGAGTTAGGTTTTGTATCCACTTTTAGAAGTAACTTCAAGTAATCAACATGAAAAAGGGGGTGACCTTACAAATTTTACTAGGGCAATGGTCCACTATATATATATATATATAGAAAAAACGTAGAAATACTTTCTCCTCTAACTTAGAAAAATGTGACAATAAAAATGGGATCCAACCACTTTAGAAGAGATGAGGTTTTTTTTTTGGTAGGTAAAAAAGATGGTTAGGGGCAATCAGGCATAATAACCTTTCAGACGTTATCTTGAGGTTCTCACCCATTGTAAAATGTTTGATTTGAGCTATAGTTATTGACTTAAGATGGTCGAGCTCATCACTACAATACTACTGAGGACAAGTTGGACATTCAGCCCCTCCAACAATATCTAGTTCACATGGACTACTACCACAAGTAGGTTCGAACCCATAACCACTAGAGGAGGACGATATTTTCACCCTCTACTGAAAGCCAACTAGACTAACACTTCGATGGTGAAGAGATGAGGTTGAGTCTCAGTTTTTTCTTCTGAAAAATGTTGTTTGAACCTAAATTGGGGATCTAATTCAATGCATTCATTGGATTAAAGGTGAGTTTCATTTAACATTGAAACTCATATAATCCAATGATTACATTTATTTTATTTTATCCTCAAGGGAAAAATTGATAAAAAAAAAATAATAATTCAATGACTATATTGAATTAAGTCCCTATAGCAGTGCTACTTTTCTCTCTTGTGTGAGTGGGATCTAGTTTTCTCTTACTCAAATGGCTCGTTTGGTTGTCGTATTAGAAATTGATGGATTAGATATAGCAATCCAGTTTAATACAATACAGATGGACAAAAGACAAAATTAAATAGGATATTAGAATAATATGTAATTTTATCTAGTGTTTGACAATGCACAACATAGCAGTTATTTAATTCAATCGGTTGTTTGGTTAGGGAATTATTTCATCGTATTAGTGTTGAATTAACAAAAATACCCTCTATTAATGTTTGTAACATTGATGACAACTTGATTTTATCAGTTGGGAGATTATAATAGTAAATGTGTAGAATAATACGTTTGAGTTGGATTATAGTACCATATCTTTTGGTGGCATTAAAATACCTCCATAATACAGGTCTATCGTATAAAAAATATACGATAAGTATATAATTAGTATATGTTTTTAAAATTAATACGGTATCAAATTTGCTTAGCAAACAAAGTATTAGGACCGATTAAATAAAAAATAGTACAATCTAATATTTAATCCTCTCATAATACATCTACGATCTACCAAACGAGCCCAATGTGATTGGGTTCCCTCTTATTTCACATTTTCCTCTTCCACTAGTCGAGTCTACTCAGTTTTACTATGATGAGTTTATTTTCTTTTCAATGAAATTAGTTATTGATAATTGATATATAGTTAATGGACCCACTAAGGAATAAGTAGTTGCAATGGCTTTGCCTCCACGAATGCCTCTTCCATCATAGATATGCATCAATCAATGGCATTGTGTGTTTGGGAAGGGAAGGTAGGAAGACCAAATGTCTTCTCAACTCTCTCTCTCTCTCTCTCTACAAAATGTAGAAGCTTCACCTTAAGCTTCTCACCCACAATCATGGCTTTCATTGGATTTTGGTGGTTGTTGTTAGCTTTTGGGAGAATACAATTATATGGATTCCATTTCTTTTGGGGGTCACCACTACCTCTTGCCATGGTATTTCCAGACCACATCTTTTCTTTCATGACAAAACTGAGATTGTGTTGGTCAACCACATACACTTCCTCAGTCAAAGGTTTGATAGTGGGGACCACCAAGTTTTTAATGAGAGCTTGAAGAAGAAACTACATATTTTTGGGTTGCTTTTGCCCAACATTCCAATCTTATGAATCTCCATATAATCAACGAAATCCATTACAAAATAAATAAAAAATAGACTAATGCCTTCCAATTCAAGCTATAAATTGATTATCCGAAACAATTGCCATGCATTGCGTTTTGAATAGCGATTTCTTCAATCAGAAAAGCATTTAATATTTAAAAATTTCTTCCGTTCAATGGATACTAGATCACAAGCAACCAAGAGGAGCAAGACTTGAACTTCGGATATCGAGATACTAACACTTGAATATTTAATTTTTAGGAGGGTGATTAGGTTATTTTCATGCAGTACTTTAGATGGATTCTTAACCTAAGGCATTTGATCACCAGTTTTAACGAAAAAATTAGGGAAATTTGGAGGCCGGTCCCCCTATATGGACTTGTTTGGACTTAAGTCCGTCAAGGAAACTTATTTGTTATGAAGTCCGTTTTTTGTCAATTTTACTATACTATCCCTTCCTTTTAGAAGTGAAATAAAACTAAAAATTAAAAACTCCTAAATCTTAAGAGTTTGACTAACATTAAAATTTTTTCTCTCTCATATCTATCTATATCCATATATAGGTTAAGAGTTTGACTAACATTAAAATTTTGCATCTCTCTTATCTATCTATATCCATATATAGGTTAGGTGCATATATATAGTAACATTAAAAATAAAAAATAGTAACATTCAAATACAAAAAAAGTTATGATTTGGATACAAAAAATAATACATTTAAACACACAAAAATAGTAACATTTAAACATAAAAAAAAATTGAAACATTCAATATTAATATTTTTAAAAAATAACAACAGTAACATGTTCAACAAAAATTGTAACATACTTAGCAATAATTATTTCTCTCAAATTCAAACGCAAAAAATAGTATCATTCAAACACAAAAAATAGTAATATTCAAAAACAAAACAAATAGTAACATTGAATATTAATATTTAGTAAAATAATAGTAGTAACATGCTTAACAAAAACAGTAACATGCTCAAAATAATAGGAACATGAACAGTAACATACTCAACGAAAGTAGTAACATGAACAGTAACATAATAAAAAAATAGTAACATGAATTTGATATATATATATATATATAGAGAGAGAGAGAGAGAGAGAGAGAGTTTTGAATTTGATATATATATATATATATAGAGAGAGAGAGAGAGAGAGTTTTGAATTTGAATTTTAAATTTATGATGAAGATTTTATATATATATATAGAGAGAGAGCTTTGAATTTGATATATATATATATATAGAGAGAGAGAGAGAGAGATATTTAAATTTGAATTTTAAATTTATGATAGAGATTTTATTGGCATATTTTAATTGACCTTGAATTAAGGGATAACAATTTCCAAAATAGGAAATTAATTTAACTTCCTTTCAAGGAAGGGTATTTTTGAGATAAAAAAAGAAAATGGACTTAAGTCATTACATATAATTTTAAACATGGACTTAGCCCTTATAAGTTTCCTTGCCGGACTCATCTCCAAACAAGTACATCTAAGGGGACTCACTCCCAATTTTCACAAAAAATTATGGTGTTTGACCATTAGTTTTAACAAAAAAAGGCAGCCAAGGGGTCATGGCCCAGGCCGGCCCATCAAGTGGCAACCAGAGGCCCCAACACATGGGAACATGGGCTGCGATTTCTAGACCACTAATCCAACTGACTCTATTAAGGCCTACTAAGGTTGTCAAGGCCATTGGCCAGACAAAATTGCAAATTAATAGAAGGGGTTTTTGGAAGCCGGTACACCTAATTAGAGTTATTTGGCAAAAAGTACACATTAAAAAATGTCTTATTCAAAGACCTAAATACCCCCTTTAGGGTCATTTAATTCAAAATCTCTTATCTTTAATGCACCTTGATTCACGTGTACTAACAATTCAAAATCTCTTATATTTAAATTCGTATATTATATATATACACACATATATATAATTTATATATATATATATATATATAAATTCGTATATTATATATATACACACATATATATATAATACATATATATATATATATATATATATATGTATATCGTATATTATATATATACACACATATATATAATCTATATATATATATATATATATATATATATATATATATATATATATATATGAATTTATATACGTATACATACATATTTATATATATATATATATATAAATTATATATGTGTGTGTGTATATATATATATACGTATACATACATATTTATATATATATATAAATTATATATGTGTGTGTATATATATATATATATATATATGAGAACTTTAATATTCTATATTTGTATGTCCTCCCTTGATTCATGCGAATTTTTTTTGGAAAGTGATTTTGTTTGTAAATTATATTTAATGCACCTTGATTCATGCGTTTTTTTTTTTTTTTGAAAGTGGTTTTATTTTCAAATTAATTTAATATCCTTAATCCTGTAATAGTGTAACAATAACAGTGTAACAATAAAAGTGTAACAGTGTAACAATAATAGTATAACAAGCTATATACACAAAATATTGTACTATTACATTTTGTTAAACATATATTTGCACATAATTTCATTCAAAACAGTCCATCTCCGTTTATAATTTATTACCACATGTACAAAGTGTAACAATAAAAGTGTAATAGTGTAACAATAACTGTTACACTGTTATTGGTACACTGTTACACTTTTATTGTTACACTGTTATTGTTACACTATTATACTATTTCGGATATTAAATTAATTTGAAAATAAAATTACTTTCCAAAAAAAAAACCGCATGAATAAAGGTGTATTAAATATAATTTGAAAATAAAATCACTTTCCAAAAAAAATTCACATGAATCAAGGGAGGATATACAAAAATAGAATATTAAAGTTCTAAAAAAAATTCGCATGAATCAAGGGAGGATATACAAATATAGAATATTAAACTTCTCATATATATATGTATATATATATATATATATATAAAAATTATATGTGTATATATATATATAAATTCGTGTATATATATGTGTGTGTGTGTGTGTGTGTGTGTGTGTGTATACTTGTTTGAATTTGTATATATATTCAAACAAGTATAGACACGAATTTAATGCACCACTTTCCCATAAAAGTAGGAGATGTTTAATGCACCACTTTCCAAAGAAAATACACATGGATCAATGGAGGACAAAAATGTCACAAAAAAATCAATAAAATTCAAATAATGTACTTAGATACAAATAAGTATAAAAATTAAAGACTTAATTACCCAACATTTTTTTCTGTGTACTTTTTTACAATTAAGTCTAATTTGGTGTACTCCCTTCCAATTTCCCCTTAATAGAATAATATATGTGAAAAGTTAACCCAAAAGGGGCAAAAGATAAGTAGGAGTGCGCAACAATTTGAAAATCCGATTCGAGCCAAGTCAAAGTTTGAAATATCTTTCGAAAAAAGTGCGACTCCAACTTTTATGAATTAATAATTTCTTATAATTTATAAATTATATAATACGTTATTATAAATTTATAATTCCCATTTTTCTATCTATTATATGTGCGAGCGCGTGTACGTGTGTGTTCTATTTAAATAAGAAAACTTTTGAACTTTATTTTTGTCACTCTGTCGGCTTGATTCGAGCCTTTGATTTTAAATTTTTTTACAATTTGTTAAAGTACCCAATAATTTTCTTTATGTCTCTATCAGAGCTCAAGCTTGAGCTCAAATTTGGCATCGTAGGCCGAGACGAGTTGAGCTCAACAAAAATTGGCCCAAATCTGGCCCAACTTCAAAACTCCGCTCCACCTTGTTGAAGGCGGAATTATAGTAGTTCGAAGTCGGAGGACAAAATTCACTCTCATTGTAGTCATAGTCGAAGGTCGGATATGTGCCCCGACTCCATCAGAGCCTAAAAAGCATGTTATTGTTTGGTTGGAAAGAAATGCATTTACTACTTCCCCGTGGCCGAAGTACTATTGAAAGTATTTCTGTATTGATCAAACAGGTTTCATATCAACTCTCTACTATCCGCAATTCTGATTCACAATTGAATTGAAACGGACCTAAAACTATATTTGGCAGTAATATCTCCCTAGCTAATAGTTCTCTACGCCGCGCCACGCCACGAGGCACCTTTAGCCGGGAAGAGAATGCTTGCCTACGACAAATTTTCGTGATTAATGCATTGGAATATTAGGAATTGTTATTATAGCAACCAGAATCATGATGTAGAAGAAGTGTGTACCTTAAGTTTATCGGTTAGTCTTTGAGAAAGCAAGTATGTGGTATGCATTTGAAATCAATATTTACTATAGAACTTTCAAACGATGAGGAAGAATGGATTTTCTATGTTTAAGGAACTTGATCAATGAAGATTAAACTGCAAAAAACACTCAAAAGAAAAAAAAAAGACAGCAGATTTGTACAATTGGTATTAACTAGTCTTAGTATGTCTATTGTTCATTCAAGTTATCCTACTATCTTCCAGACACCGTTGAGATTGTTACCCCATTGAGACTTTCACAGTTTTGCCCCGTTGATGAGCAACCAATTCCCATCAAAGACCTTCCAGTATAAAAACCTGGCTCCTGGGGTTCTGGTAGCGTTCCACTATCATTTTGTAACATGCAGACAACAGAAGGCATGTTTGGCCTGTCTTGAGAGCGTTGCTGAACGCACAACAGACCCACGTGGATGCATCGCAGTACTTCAGTTTCCTGAACTGACTCCTCCAATGCTGAATCAATCAATTCCACGGCTTTCTCTTCATTCCAGAGTTTCCATGCCTGAATCAAACAGTTCAGTGTCCATCAATGTCTCAGCATGTACAACTTGAAGTCTTAAATATAGATTTTGAGCATAATATAGGTCAAAGTAGATCTTATTCATATTTGTTCAGATACTTACATGACCAAGAAGGTTGAAATCATGGTCGGGGTGCTGAAAACCCCAATTCTTCTGACAGCTAATTATTTCCAATACTAAGACACCAAAACTGTACACATCTGACTTTGTCGAAAAGAGACCATTCATTATATATTCTGGAGACATGTAACCACTGCATACCAATAAAAGAATATCAGCATGTGTTATCATGATACCGGATTCACATTATATGTATAAAGAACTTACTGTGTTCCGATTACCCTCTTAGTTCTTTCCTCTGCCTCATCTATGAAAATTCTTGCTAGACCAAAGTCTGAAATTTTGGGGGTCATCTCACTGTCCAGCAAGATATTACTTGTTTTTAAATCTCGATGAATTATTCTCAACCTCGAATCATGATGAAGGTAAACTAAGCCCTTTGCAACTCCATTGATAATGCTGAACCTTCTCTCCCAAGGTAGTAGTCTCTTTCGAGACTGATCTGCATTATTGCACCACCCAAATCCAATCAAACATCTCTTATATCAGTCTCCTAATCTGTTTTGCATATTTAATAAACTTAATTAATGACATTTTTATGTAATTGTCTTGAATTTCAGATGGACACACCGAATATAAATTGGTCCAAGCTTCTATTGGCCATATACTCGTAGATTAGCATTCTTTCTCCTCCTTGAATGCAGTATCCCAAGAGCTTAACAAGGTTCCGGTGTTGAAGTTTTACGATCAAACTGATTTCATTTTTGAACTCCTGGAGACCTTGCCAAGAAGTCTCTGAGAGCCTCTTTACTGCTATATGTTGTCTGGTAGTTAATACTCCCTGCAGAGTATCATGCAATACATACTAAATATGATCATATACGAGGAATCATAAGCCTTGTTTTAGACTATGCCCTTTTTTGTGAGATTTGTCACATATTCGTTTGGAATGATAAACACTTGCCTTATAGACTTGACCAAAACCTCCTTGTCCGATCTTGTTATCTGAAGAGAAGCTGTTAGTGGCCACATAAATAGTAGCAGAATCAAAAATATGACAGTCCAGGTCTTCCTCATGACTTTCTGTAGATTCTCCGCATGGGATGCTTTCCTGTTGAGCTGTTACATGTATAGAAATTGAAGATAAGAGGAGTAAACCTTTATAACGGAATGCCCCTATCTGTTAATGCAAGGTTGGTACCTCTAGTTGGCGGACAGAGTGCGCCTGAGTGAAGTTGAGTGTAATGTTCAGTAATAAAGAGGTTTCTACTAAGTGGTATGGTTGATTGAGTAGTTGATTTCACTTGTAACTGATATCAAACTCTTAGATTATGACTTTCTAGGAATGATTCTGTTTGGAAGAAAAATTTTTCTTTTCTTTTTCACTTGCTAGCTCTAGCAACCTGTATGCGTATATAGCACAGCACAGGATATTCGATGAAGTAAGGAAACTCGTAACTCATTGTTCCATCTTGGGGATTTCCAATTTTGTTAGGACAACTAAATTTAACTTCTAAGGTAAATACTAACATATGAATGAATGGAGCACTAAGGAAGTCCTCATGTCCATATATTATTTTATTGAACTTAAGTGGAGTTTTGAATGAAACAGTAGTGAACATTGGCGACAGTAAGGTTGCAGAGAGACTGTCTTACCTTGCCTTTTTGCACACTTTATCTGACAAATGTAGTGGCTAGTGATTGCCAAGACCAGCATAATAGGTAATGTTGTCAAACTTATGAAGACCATTATCCAGCCCTCTTTCTCCCTCTCTGATAAAGCGATGAACTCTGATTACCAAAGAGTTTGACAAGTTATAAGCTTCAGTCAGTAGAAGTTATTAGGCTCAGTATATACTCTACAAGGGTTCAAAAGCATCCCCAACAAGCCAGCATAATCTGTTTTATTCTTCTGCATTCATACATAACAGTTTGAATTCAAAGTGACCGGTATTACATTGAAGGTTCTCGTTGTTCAACTAGACAACTAAATTTGACATATTTTGGTATCCCATGGTTCTCAACCCACTCTGACTTGAAGTTACCACTACATTTTCTCTTTACTTTTCCAGACAGATCATACCAAATGTAATTAATCGTCAGACCTGACTATGTCTATCATCCTGCCTAAGGCTTTTTGTGTCGTCTAATCTGATATAACTTTGGTTACTGATTGCAAAAATAGAGTTACAATATCAAACAGGATAATCTAAACCATGTTAAATAGTAGAAGCACAAAAATTAGACAGAATGCATATGCTTTTCTCAAGCCTTACGTCATTCACTGTACCTAAGCTTCTTTACAAGACTTATTATTGGCCAAAAGAAGGTATAAAATGGAGGCACACACACATCCATTCCAGCAGAGAACTGCAGCTGGCCATCTGAAACATATTAATCTGAGGTGAAACAGTTTAGTTGGGCCTAAAATGCCCGAAAAAGACAAATCTATTTCAAATTTTCCACTCCATGTTAACGGCTCCACATAACGAATACCTGAATTTGATCAAGGTACCCTAATCAGGCATTGACACAGATAAGAGTTCCACACACATTTAAGTCATGAATACGTGCACTCAACACACTCCTTTGTCGTGCACGAACCCGACAAGAGACAATCTTAGATCAGAAAATCTTGACGCCGCAAATTTTAAAAAGTAAATTCAAGTCATTACTGAAGTAATTATTGATACATACCTAGTTCGCCACGTGCCATCCGTATATACAGCTCATCCCCACCATGAGGAAAATTTCGAATATCAAACAGGTCACGCAACCAGACTACACATTCACTGCCATTTCCATATACATCTAAATTAGTGTAAGCCATACAATTACATTCCTCCAAACACTTGTTCCCACATTCCTCAGAGCTCAAACTACGCCACACAGTTGAATTATCTGGCAACTTCAATCCCTTAAACTTCACGAACCCATCTCCATCAATACAATTCAGCTCATAATTCCGCCTGCAGCCGCCACTGTAATCCATCCTCCACCAGTCCTTCGGTGAATTTGCACTGAAGCCATTCAGACATTGGCAACTTGGATCATCCGTGTCACAAATTCCATAAGGTCCACATGATCCATACCGGTCACAACTGTCTTTATTAAGAGACACTATTGAAATCCATTCCCTAGATTTATTCTTCCATTGGAGGAACTGAATGTTACCCAATGGAGTCATCACAAGCCTAAGTATAGTCGAATCATCAAGGACTTCATATGTGTAATAAAACTCATCAGCATTGACATAATACATGGCCTTGAACACTGGATTAGTCCTAAAAGCATTGCTACCACTGAATCTTTGTCCGTCCCATGGTCCCCACCTAGCCTGTTGTATCAAATTCCTTTTTAGAACCAATTGGGGTGACTGAAGTGATTCCAAGCTCAACAAAAACTCACCATACGATGGATCATCAATGTTCTTCCACGATGTCATCACTCGATCCAGGCCAGCTTTGAGGTCCCACCCCAGCTTCATTCCAGGCAACAATGTATCACCTGGATAATCAAAACTCTGCCAAAAATTCCCATCATCCGGCAGATTTCTACTTCCTCTAACAACAAGATTGCCTGAATCCAGGAGTTGCAAAATCGGCCTGTGGACCGTCTTTGTGGTGTTAGAAATCCAGAAAATGTTTCCTGCAACATCCTGAAGTACAAGACTTCCATTAATGTCGAAAACTAGTCTTCCAGCCGAAACTGGCAATGGGTTCATCCTGTTGGCCACCCAAACTACTGTACCTGGTATGTCCTTGTACCATATACCCAAGTACATCAAACCTGGACCTGACGAAGCAAGACTGAAGAATCTCAGTTCAAATCTTTGGTTTTCAGAGACCAAGGTTTCTCCATGCCAGAGGGTTTGATATGGGGTTAAGCTATCTCTTGCAACAATGCTGATGGTTGAAGCCATGGCTATGTAGATATAACTTACTATGAGTAACCATGAATGAGTAGCCATTGGTGAGTTTTGTAAGCTTTATGGAAACTGGGTTTTGTTACCAATGAAGATTTGTGTTGGTGGTGATTTGTGTGGAGCCTCAGTTTTGATTTGAGCAAAATGGGAAAGTACAGTGTTGAACAGACCAGTCAGAAGGATGGGTTTTTGTTTGGGCTTCTGTAATAATGTCAGTGTATTAAAGATGGTGGCAATGCATGAATGGATTGTTGTATGCAATTTCAGGCCACCTGAAAAATGTGGAGGAAATATAGGGACCAAGAGAGAGAATATTGGTTATTTTGAGAATAGGTTGATGTTCTTTTATTGGTTATTTTGGCTACTACATTTTCAAGAGATATTAAAAGAGTAATAATCTCATTACTTAAAAAAACTATGGACACGATTTCACTTTGCTCTTACATTATTGAATTTTTCACATTACTTCATCAACTACTTTAATTTATTTATATTGTTCAAATCGCATTCATTCATTATAATTTTGGGCAAAAATTGCTGACATTTCGGGACAAAGTGAAAAAAATTATATAACTCGGGGGACAAAATGAAATAATTTTTCATCAAATTTGTATGTAGTTTTCGGGTTTTATAGCCAGTTAGAGAGCCACATAGAGACCTGGAGTTCATGACCCCCTGATTTTTTGAAATTAACTTTTGCCTCTTCAAATTTTACTTTCATTTTCAGATTATTGAGCCGACGTTATACAATATTAATATTTGGGATTTATTAATAAAGATGGACTCGGTCGATATGGCATACAATGTAAGTAGTTGGGATAAAGACAATTGATATTACTCATACTGATTCAATGTACCATACTAATGTCTGCATTAATGAGCAACAAAACTGAATATGATGTTGGAAATGTTTTTGGGTGGCCTTTTTTCACATATCTACAGATATTCTTCTAACTTTTCTTGGAGTCTTTGTGGTTATAAATATCTTGAAATCCCAAGTTCTAGTCTCACAACAGACATCTTAATTAACCCCGATGTGTGTAATTGCATGCATCCCGAGTTTAACAAGTAGGATGTTAGTCCTGATATTTATTAATTAATGGTGCTTGTTGGGGCTACCATAACAGCTTTTCAAGTCAATCTATTTGCTAAATGGTTGTCCATTGTTTAATGCTGACAGTAAAGAGGGGTTTCCACCATTTTATGGTAGCTCAGTAAAAGCAGAAGGAAAGCAACAACCTCTCTCTCTCTCTCTCTCTCTCTCTCTCTCTCTCTCTCTCTCTCTCTCTCTCTCTCTCTCTCTCTCTCTCTCTCTTCCTTCATGTATCTGTGGTTTATTTTGTAAATAAGGTAAGGGATTATTTACAGTTGAATGAATGTAGGGGGAAGGACAAAAAATGCTACCAAAGCACAAATCCCTCTTACTTTCCTTGAATTAATTACCAAATTCCTGTAATTTTTAACTTTATTTCATATTTACAATAGTTTCTTACTTATTTTTCAATTGACTATTGGTTGCATGAAAACATGATTTTGACCCATAAAACACATTTGGGCATTCATTTCCATAGCCCTTTTTTCTTTAGTATTTCCGGCCGGCTGGTCGAGGTCGAGTTCCTCCCTTATTAAGAATCTATATGGATTTGTTCGTCTTTATGATTTGATTTTTCAATAGTCAAAAACTAGAGTTTTAGGTCTATGAAAGGTCAATGTACTAGAGCTAATGCCCAAATAGGAGCTTTCTTTTCTCTTGCATGCGCCTTCATTCCTCATTTGTTCAAATCAAAGGAAGCTTCATCGAGAAGGGATAGGAATGTCGCATTGGTTTGGTCGGTGGGCATAATACTCTTTCAAGATTTCCACATAAACAACAGTAAAGTAACTAATAAGTTAGAAACCACGCTATAGAGGAAATAAAATCCAGAATTTATCGTAAAATGGTAAAACTTTGATTTTTCACTCATTATCTAAGAAAAACGAGTCTCATCAACTAATCCCCAGATGAACCAATCCCCATGGAAAAACCTTACCATTAAAATTCACGATCCTAGGGTTTGGGTAAAGTGCACTATTTTTTTTTCTTTGGTGTAGACGCCATTGCAACATTGTCGAATGCAGATACAACTCATGTTGATAAATATTTCTCCTTCTAGTGCCACCGTCATGGGATGAATATACTCATCTTGTGGTTTAATGCTTGAAACGCAGCTTGTCGCAATAAATACTTTGGACCTCACCTGTATTCAACCTTAAAAATGAGGCTTTTCCAGGTGAAGCCTACTCACCAAGCCACATGTTAGAATTGAATAAAGGACCAGTGACTTTTTATAGCCATATGTGGGATTCTCGTCCTGTGAATGAGGCATTGAAATAGCTTGATTCTTGAGGCTGTTTTCTTCTTCTTTTTTTTCTAGAAAGTTTAAGGCTCTTTCTTTAAAATTCATTTTTTTTTTTTAATGTGGGATTCAAAAGCCAAATACATAGTTAACAAAATTTTAACAATTTATCATATATTTTTATATAAAATTTATTTTTTTAAAATATATTTTTAATAATTTTTATATATGTGAACATATATGTATGTACATAATATGACAGCCCGCTCTCGCTCTAAGATTTTTTTTAAATATTTTCGTTTTTGCGCTCCTGCTCCCGTCCCCACTCCTACTCTATATGATCTAGGGTGGGACTCTTGTGCCTTGAGTCCAACCCTCTAACTTATTTATTTATAGCGTGGTTCGAGGCAACTCCCGCCTCCCCTGTGGGCAGATGTCATCTTTGGATTGGAAATAACACGTCGATATACCACAAATACATCACCGCGTGTCACTAGCATATTGGGTTTAACCCGTCATTAATTACGAATGCTACATCTACTTGATCATTGTATAGCACATATTCCTATTGTCAATTTACTTCGTTAAAGATGAAAAAAAAGGTTTAATTATTTTTTTTACTTTTTAATTAGAGTTTTATTTTTTATAATAGGATTTTTTGCCACATATGCTCATAAAAAAGGCCTGTTATGTTACCAATGTTCCCATTGATTTCTCTTTGCATATGTGGGAAAGAATATATAATGAGGTCGTGGGGATCTTTTTCCTAACCAAAAAGAATATTTGTTGCATATATATATACTAGTTGATTTGCACGTGTGTTGTATGTGGACTACTTTGAATTGAACTATTATGAATAAAAGTCGTGAACTGGCAAAATAATATATATTAGAATATTTGGTACAAATACATCATTTTAAGTCATAATAATGTTGATGTATTTACCATTTTTTTATAAGGATGATCTATGTATCACTTTACTCATAGTACAAGATTCAAGCTTTTCATATGTGGGGAAATTAGTATAGCAAATATAGCCATTTATATCCCCCAAAGAATACCATAAAATAACAAATAAAGATGAATCATAAATAAGAATAGATGAATCAAAAATATGTGGCTATTGTATAGTACAGATTCTTTGTCCTAGTGTCAATTTACTCGACTTAAAGACACGACACGACACACAATTTAATTTTTTTTTCCCTTTGTTAGTACCATTTTTGGTATTGTAGGAGCCCCTTTTTTTTTCTACTTTTAATATCACTAATCTTTCTCCCTACCTGCTTTCTTGATCTTATTGCAAATTGGAATTTCGTGCATGTAAGAGGAAAAGTTTTACATTTCACTCATTGAGTAAAGTATTTGAAATTTAAAGCACCACACCGCCAAAAATATAGATGTTTGTGTAGACGCCATAGCACCATTGTTAAATGTAAATACAACCCATGTCGATAAATATTTCTCCTTCTAGTGCCACCGTTGTGGGCTGAATACACTCATCTTGTGGTTTAATGTGGCGTAAGAGCAATTTTTGGTAAATTGCTGTTGAACACAGTGTCTATAGGTGACCTAAGTCACACAATCTGCCTAATACTACTCACACTCTAAATCTCAGCGCACAAATTCCTGCTTTATTAACAAATTCGTCATAAATTCACGAATTTACTTCTCTAAATTCGTAAATTGATCCAAGTTAATTCACTAATTTTAAAATCTACAATGAAACAGCCATTTCATTAAATATTAAATGCTAAGCCTGAGGCTTGAAACGCGGCTTGCTGCAATAAATAAGCTCGACCCCACCTTACTCAACCTCGAAAATGAGGCTTTTCAAGTTGCAATCTACGCGCCAAGTATGGATGATAGTGGACCGGAGAGAAATGAGTATTCATCCAAACTCGCTCCGTTTGGACCGGGGATGAACCATACGTATTGGACGGTGGACGTATACAGGGATACCCATATAAACTCACACGGTAATGAAGGCGGGAATAGACTGACACTTACCCCCGCCCCTCCCCTCCCCGCCCCCGCTAACCCGTATATAGGATGTTGGATATATATAAGATCATAAACTTTAATCTCATTCCTACACATCTACAAAGTTAATTTCAAAATTCAGTGGCCCACTTTTTTTTTTTTGTCCAATAAGGTAAGATCTATTATTTTTATATTCTTTTTTATGGCTTTTGTTAAATCTGTGATCCTTTTTGTTAGATTTGTGACGGGTTTTGTTAGATCTAAGGGTCTATGTTGTGTTAGCTATTGAGGGTTTTTGTTTCGGATTTATGGTGTGTTAGATACAAGGTTTTTAGAAGTTGCTTGTTCTAATTTTTTTTTTTTGTGTTAGATCTGCAATTTTCATGTGCTACATCTAATTTTTTGTATTAGATATGCAATATTCTAAATTTTCTAATTTTATACTATTTGAATATGATCTTTGTTGAATTTTGATTATAATGTTAGATATGGTTTTTGCTGATTTTTGAGTTTATTCTACTTGAATATGGTTTTTGTTCTTTGAAAATTGTTAGATAAACTTTTTGCTTGAAATGTGCTGGATAGATTTCTTGTCTACTCAGTATATCAAATGCTAATCCTTATTGATGAAAAGAATTATGTGATAATTTTCAGTTGGTGACATGTAATTTTTTTTGATTTTTTGGATTATTTACAATGTTAGATTATGTTAGGCTTGGGCTTGGGCGGAGGGTGAAGGCGGGGATGGGGCGGAGGCGGGGATGAAAACTATACCCGTTAATGGGGGTAGACCGAAGATAGACGAAATTTTTTTAAGCGAGTACAGGGATGGAGACTACACTCCCTGCCCCCCGCTTCAGTCCACTGTCATCCCTAACGCCAAGGCACATATTAGTAATCCACTATTGATTACTCTGCATGCTACAATAAGACAAAATTTGATGTATTTGCTATAGTTATTTTCTCTCTTTCCCCTCCCCTTCCCCCCTCTCCCCCCCTCTCCCTCCATCTCATTCCAAAAATGTACCAAGTTTCAATCCAATATGAGCCACAAATTGGGCTAACTACCGAGGGGAAAAAATTTTCGAAAATGGAATGAAGATTACACCAAAAAAAAGAAGTATTCCCATTTTCTTTCCTTCAGTTTCAAATTTCCTACTAGAGCTCCTACTAGTTACAAGGAGGAAATTAAAGCAAATTAATCTATAGAGATACTAGATTAATCCTTATGATATAAAATTTTCTCTCTTTTTTTGGTTCAATAGTCAAAGGTATTCGGGTCAGCTTATACGTACCACGATTAATATAAAACTTGTATCCAGTGATATAGTAATTAGATAATAATACATTAAGCATAGGCCACCATTTAGTTTGTTTGTTGGCAAATCTTTCTCTCCAAAAATTAAATCACCACTGAGCGTCTCAAGATTGATTCCCTTGATGATAGACCCAATCCCCATGGAAGACCATCAGAATCTATGATCCCGGGGTTCAGGTAACATTCCTCGAGGTTTCTGAGAAGATGTTATTGCACCATTTTTGTATACACATACAACCCATGTCAACACATCTTTCTTCTGCTATTGTCACCGTCATGGGGCATTTGGTGATTGAGCAATATTTGGTAAACCGTTCAGCCGATTGATGTCTCCATAGACGAGGAGTCTAGTGTACTGAGTACGATCTTTATTCATTCAAGAGATGTTTTCATCTGCAAACACAGTTATGAATAAAATATTCATAGTGAAGAAAAGGAGACAAATCATGATGGACTGGAGAGATACTAAAACATGGTTATCGTGATAGGAGTTGGTGCAACTTAATACTTGGTCCTCTAACTTATTTATAGAGTTGTTCTAGGCACCCCCCGCCTCCCCTTGTGGACAGATGGCATCTTTGGATTGGACATTACACGTCACTATACCACGAACACTTCACCACATTATAGTAGCGTATTGGGTTAAACACATCATTAGTAGCAAATGTTGCATCCACTTCACCACGCACTTCTCCACGTGTTAGTAGCATATTGGGTTAAACACGTCATTAGCAGTGAATGCTACATCCACTTGACAATTTTATAGTACAGATTCTCTGTCTTAGTTTCAATTTACTCGACTTAAAGACATGTCACACAATTTAATTATTTTTTCCTTTGTTAGTACAATTTTTGTAGTGTAGGAGCCTCTTTTTCCCTACTTTTAATGTCAATAATCTTTATCACATTTCTAGCTAGATTGTGGACTACCTGCTTTCCTGATCTCATTACAAATTGGACTTTCCTGCATATAAGAGGAAAAGTTTTACATTTCACTCATTGAGAAAAGTATCTGAAACTTAAAGCACCACACCACCAAAAATATAGATGTTTATATGCTGAATCACCACAGGTACCTGTCAACTCAATGGACTCTTTGCCTATGGAAACTAGTAATAACCCTTCTCCAAGATTTCTTTGATTTTATTTTTTGCACGTGTGTTGCACGTAGACTACTTTCAATTGAACTAGTATGAATAACAGTCGTCAACCACTTTTTTTTTTTTTTTTAAATCACCACCTTCAGTAAACAATCATTAATCATTCAAGAACTACGTTTTATAAGAAAATCCAACAAATAATTGGCAAAATAATATATATTAGAACATTTGGTACAAATACATCATTCTAGATTAAGAAGTGTTTCATGTTTTTGGCAGATGTTTCCAATATGCTTGTTTGCACGAAAATACGTTAAGAACATATATACATTTTTATAAAGCAAAAACCAAGTACAACTCTTTGTTTGGCACTATTTGCATGACTTAATGCTTAGTCATCTGAGTGAACAAATCTATAGACTCTCCAAAGTAGAGGAAAATGCATTATAAGCCTAAACCAAAACCCAAAGAAAAAAAACATATACTGAAAGGAAAATGAAGGCAAAAGGGAATTTCTTTTAGAACATAGAATGAAGAATAAAATCTTTTAAACCAAATGTGACTCTTTACTCTTTAGATAAATATGAACAAATGAGTAAAATTCTAAAATTGGATCTTAGGTATAAACCAGTCAACAATATAGTGTTTAACACGAAAAAAAAAATATACCAAATCGATTGGTGAGAAACCAAAACACCTGGAGTTGCCTGTATCGTTTAGATGCATTTGTTAAACTGTAACTGTGAAGATGATTAATCATTGCTGCAATTGTTCTCGTGACATGGGTTGCCATGGCCAAGAGGTGTCGGATATGGGGTTGAGCTTTGGCATGGAATTTTCTGCCTCCTATTTTATTGGATTGCTCGCTTCACTCTTCTTTCTGCTTCGTGTGTAGAATATATGTACCATTTATTCAATATACAATAGCAGCTCAATAGTCAGAAGTCCAATAGTCTAAGTAGCGTCCAATAATATTAGTGTTGTACTAAATGAAAAAGATAATAGGGGCATTAGTGATTTTATCAAGGTTATTTTAGTCAATTAAATATTTTTCACTTTTGTTGACATTTTATAGTAGTACTAGTTATTTCTCGTGTCTGAAGACACAGAGTAATAAAAAAAAATGATCAACAATAAGTATATTTGTATTCATACTAAAAATTAAATTACAAAGATAGAGGAGAAAGAAAGGAATTTAAATACCGGTTATAATGAGGGCGAATGGTGGTGGGCAGCAGTGGTGGTGGTAGAAGACGGTGATGGTTGTGGTGGGTGGCAATGACCGTGGTGGTGGTGATGGCGGCGGCAGTGGTGGTGGTAGGAGACGGTGATAGTTGTGGTGGGTGGCAATGACCGTGATGGCGGTGATGGCGGCGACAGTGGTGGTGGTAGGAGACGGTGATGGTTGTGGTGGGTGGCAATAACCATGGTGGCGGTGATGGGGGCGAGGGCGGCGGCGGTGGTGGTGGTGGCGGTGGCAACGGTGGTGGTGGCGGCAGTGGTGGTGGTGATGGCGGCAGTGGTGGTGGTGATGGTGACGGCAGTGGTGGTGGTGATGGTGACAGTAGTGGCGGCGGTGGTGGGGGCTGTGGCGGTGGGGGAGACAGCGGTGGTGGTGGTGGCGGCGGCGGCGGTAGTGGTGGTAGAGATAGTGGTGGGGCGGTTTCAAACACTATTATTTTTTTTAAAGTACTTATGAGAAATAATTTCTAGAAATAGTTTTAAAAAATCACTCCAAACACACCCTTAGGGGCTATTTTTCCTATTAAATTTAGGATGCTAATATTAGCCGTTAAATTAATTTTAAAGTAAAATTTAAAGCGATCTCAACTGCAAATAACAAAAGTCATTTTGTTTATCTTTTGAGATTTGAATTGTAAGTTATTTTATTATATAGATAATTATTGCATGTGTCTGAATGCACAGAGTAATAAAAAATGATAAACAATAAACATATTTGTATTCATATCCAAAATCAAATCACAAACATAGAGGAGAGAGAAATGAATTTAAGCATTGATTGTAATGGTGGCGGCGGCGGTGGCGACGATGATGGTAGCAGTGGCGGCGGCGGCGGTGGCGACGGTGGCGGTGGTGGTGGTGGCGGCGATGGTGGCGGTGGTGATGGTGGTGACGATGGTGGTGGCAACGACGATGGCGATGGCGGTGGCGGTGGCGGCGATAGAGGTAGTGGTGGTGGGGGTGGTGGGGGTAGAGATAGTAGTGGAGCGGTTTCAAACACTATTTTTTTAAAAAAGTATTAATGAGAAATAATTTCTATAAGTATTTTTAAAAAGTCCAAACACACATTTAGGGGCCTATTTTTCTTATTAAATTTAGGGTGTTAATATTAATCGTTAGATTAACTTTAAAGTAAAATTTAAAACGATCTGAACCGCGAATAGCAAAAGTCATTTTGTTTATCTTTTGAAATTTGAATTGTAAGCTACTTTATTATATAGATAGATAGATGTAAATATAGATAATCACGAACAACTCGAGCAAAAATATCACATGTATGCAAATCATATTTTGGTTTTAGGCCTTGTAACTATTTGTAGAGCCATTATTTAGAAATTATCTCTTAAGCCTTCAAATTTTATTGTTACTTTAGAATATTACTTTTAGCTAGTCCCCTAAAATACTAATAATTAGATTCTGGTCCACGTAACCAATAGTGACTCGGGGCCGAATTAGATTTTTTGTGTCCGGTATGACACAATTCCCGAATTAATAAACGAATCGGATATGAGTGGAATGTTTTTTTTATACGAATCCGCTAAGACTCAACACAAACTCGCCTCACCCGACATGATTGACGATGACATGATTGATAGGCATATTTAAAAGTAGAATTTAGTTAGGTGAAAAGTTATATATTTCTAGGAGCAAATCAATTGTAATTGGAAGAGTTCAAATATGCGCTTAATTTTTCATTTAATTTTTTCGTTAATAAAAAATGTGTTTGCGTACACATATTCAAATCTTTTGATCTTTAACAAATAAACATACAAAATAAAATTGAAAAATGCAATCCAAAAATATAACGCAGAATGAGCCACGTGCAATGCATATACCAGTTACATAAAATGTAAGTAGTTTAAAAAAGGAAACCTTTCACTAACTATATGAATTACCTAAGTAATAATGCCTAAAGTAATGTGTAACAAACTTGAATAGGAAGTTCAAAAAGTTAAAAGTGGCTTCTTTCTTGTTTTTTTTTTAAACATTTCAGCATATATTTTTTTAATTTTCCCCCTACTTATCTCCACTTGATATATTACCATCTTTTTAACAACAAAATGGGTTTTCAAAGTTTGCCGTAAACATTTCAAGATTCAAAGTTTAAGTCTCACAAGAGACGTTCTGGTTGATTCTACTAATGTGCATGGTTATTGTTAGGGGATGATTATAGGCATCTCAAGTTTACATAATAAAAGCGAGATGAATGCCAGTGTCAAACATTGGAAGTGTAAGAGCGACACTTGATATTTATTAATTTGTGGTGCTTGTTATTTAATCTAAACTGCTATAATGATGTACTTCATAGGATTTATGGTGCTATTTTCAGTTTACATGTTGGGGTAACCACAACAGCTTTTCAAGTCAATTTATATTCTAAGGTGGTTATCCTCTATTTAATGCATAAAATAAAGAGGTGTTTCCATCATTTTATGGTAGCTAAGTAAAAGCAGAAGAAAAATAACACCTCTCTCTCTCTCTCTCTCTCTCTCTCTCTCTCTCTCTCTCTCTCTCTCTCTCTCTCTCTCTCTCTCTCTCTCTCTCTCTCTCTCTCTCTCTCTCTCTCTCATGTATAGCTATACCACTATATGACATTGTGTGTTTGTAGGTAAATAAGGCAAAGGGATTATATATAGTTTAACGCATGTAGGGAAAGGAATAAAAAATGGAACGAAAACACAAATTCCACATACTTTTCTTACACACTTAAAGTGAAGAGTTTCATCTAGATACCACACTGAAAGTTATTATAAAAGAACAATGTAAATGGGTTGTAGCTAGCCATTATTTAGTTGTACATTTTGGTACAGTATCTAGCTCGTTACTTTCCGAACAAAAAAATGCTATCTAGAAAAGCTGATTACAGATATGCTACAATTGTTAGGGAAATTTACGAAATTCCCAAATCTGTGAGAAACAAATTATAGAGAAAAAGCCCAACAACAGTAAGACAAACTTTGATGTATTTGCTATAGTTATTTTGTCCCCCCCCCCCCCCCCCCCCTCCCTCCCTTTCTTTCTCTCATGCCAAAAATGTACCAAGTTACAAAGTTTGAAAATTGAATGAAGATTACACCAAAAAAAGAAGTATTCCCATTTTCTTTCCTTCGGTTTCAAATTTCCTACTAGAGCTCCTTCTAGTTACAAGGGTGAAATTAAAGCAATAAATAATCTATAGAGATACTAGATTTGATATAAAACTTCCTCTTTTTTTTTTTTTTTTTGCTTCAACGGTCAATGGTGTCTGGACCAGTTTACACACACTCGATTGATATAAAATTTGTATCCAATGATATAACAATTAGATGCATAGGCTACCATCTAGTTTGTTTGTTGGCGAACCCTTCTCCCCTAAAATTAAATCGTCATTGGCTGTCTCGAGATTGATTCCCTTGATGATGGACCCAATCCCCATGGAAGAGCATCAAAATCTATGATCTCGGGGTTCAGGTAACATTCCTAGGGTTTTCTGAGAAGATGTCGTTACACCATTGTTGTATGCACATACAACCCATGTCAACGTACATCTTTCTTCTGTTATTGCCATCATCATTGAGCATTTGGTGGTTGAGCAATATTTGGTAAATTGTTGATTCGATTGATGACTTTGTAAATGAGTATTATGTATTGAGTGTGATCTTTATTCGTTCGAGAGATGTTTTCATCTGCAAACACAGTTATGAAAAAGATATTCATTGTGAAGAAAAGGAAAAAAATCATGACAGACTCGAGAGATACTAAAACATGGTTATTGTGATGGGGCTTGCTGCAACTTAATACTTGGCCCTCTAACTTATTTATAGTGGTTCTAGGCACCCCTGCCTCACCCTTGCGGACAAATGGCATCTTTGGATTGGACATTACACATCAATATACCACTAACACTTTACCACGTGTTGGTAGCGTATTGGGTTAAACACGTCATTGGCAGTGAATGCATCCACTTCACCACACACTTCACCACGTGTTAGTACCGTATTGGGTTAAACACACCATTAGCAGCGAATGCTACGCTACAAACACATCCTACATTGGCTCTTAGTAATTACAGAGGATATCAAAGGTAGTTCTTCTGCTATACAAATCTTAAGCTATGCTACAAACACATCTTTAGGATAATAAAGTTCCGAATGGGAAAAATACGACTACTTTTTGTAGGGAGACTAGTGGAAAAATAGACATTATATATTACTGTACAACTTCCTCAAGTATCTATATTGATCTATTGTAATTTTATAACTCTTCTATCGTCCATCCAACTTTGTTATAGTTACTTCATTGGCAGTACTTGTATCTTTCCCAGTCGAGGATGAATCCGTCTTTATGGAAGAACTTTCTGTACAAAAAACAGGTTCTTTGGGTTGCGGTAGCTCTGCATTTTCATTACTCAGCATAAAAACCACGGTAGACATCGTTGGTCTGTCTTCTGAGCGTTGCTGCACGCACAAAAGGGCCACTTGTATACATCTTACAACTTCCTCCATAGAAAATGATTCGCTCAACAGTGTATCTATGAATTCCTGTGGATTTTCTTCATCCCACAGTTTCCATGCCTGAAGCAATTTCAGTTTCATTTTTCATTAGGTCCAAGGACAAGAATTAAGTCTAACATATAACATTTACACACAATTTAGGAGAGTGAATATCAAATTTGCATCACACTTACATGTCCTACGAGGTTCAGGTCATGGTCAGGCCGATGAAATCCCCAATTCTTCTGACCACTTATTATCTCTAGCACTATAACACCAAAGCTAAATACATCTGACTTGACAGAAAAGTGACCGCTCATTGCATATTCTGGAGACATATAACCACTGCATCCAAAAGATAAGATTTTAACATTTGTAATTAGAAAGTAATTCTAACATGTGATAAAGAGTACTTACTATGTTCCAATTACTCTCTTTGTTTTCTCTTCTGTTAGCTCTCCTCCAAAAATTCTTGCTATGCCAAAGTCTGAAATTTTAGAGTTCATCTCACTGTCAAGTAAGATGTTACTGGTTTTCAGATCCCTATGGATAATTCTTAACCTGGAGTCCTGATGAAGATAAAGCAACCCTCGCGCAATCCCCAAAATAATGTTGAAGCGTTGCTTCCAAGGTAGTAGTTTTCTTCTAATTTGATCTGCACGGTATGGCACAAAAGTCCAATCAAACTTTTATTTTTGCCAATCTCTTGTCTACTTCATAACTCCTGTTAGCAGATAAGATGAAACAAACTATATTCAGGTTAGATTGCCTTACCGAATATGAATTTGTCCAAGCTTTTATTGGGCAGGTACTCATAGACTAGCATTCTTTCTTCTCCTTCAATGCAGCATCCCAGAAGCCGAACAAGGTTGCGGTGTTGAAGTTTTGCAATCAAAATAACTTCATTCTTAAACTCACAGACGCCTTGCCCAGAATTCTGTGATAGCCTCTTTACTGCTATTTCTCGTCCATTTGGTAATACACCCTACGCATTATCATATAAAAGATAAACAATACTGTAATACAGAAGGAAACATCTTGCTACTGTTCCTCAATGGGAAAGTATTATTGCAAAGAGTTACCTTGTACACAGGACCGAAACCGCCTTGTCCTATCTTTTTCTCTAACGAAAATTTGTTAGTAGCAGCAAAGATGGTAGCAAGATCGAAAATAGGTAATTCCATGTCGTCCCCAGGATTTTCGTCCATGCTATTGTTGCAGGAATTGTCCTGTAGAGCTGTCCCATTGATATTCATCAGTTGATAAGACAACAATCAGTGAAAGAAGTGTTTTTGTTTTATGGCATACAGTCAAAAAGTGCTACCATTGAGATTGGGCTAATGCTCTACCAACTACAATGACGTCTATGAAATTCATATGATATAAAAGCTAAACGTATAGCCATCATCAAATAATTTATTGGATACATGATGAAAAAAATGAACTTGGTGTGACTGATTGCAGTTAATATATCTCTTGATGTACTTGACTGACTCATTGATGTGAGTCAATATGATTTCCTCTGCGTGTTTATTTATCAAAGCAAATGCATTGAAAAAAACCTCAAAGTCGGTTGACGTATTGCTGATTTTTTTCTTTTTCTAGGTCTGTGAGGCAAAGTAATCAATTGGTTTGAAAAAGTTATTGAATTAAATTAATAAATAGATTTATTTTTTGGGGGCGTCAAGTAATATTTTATTTTGCACCAAATAAGATGCCCAATACTGTTAGCAGCAAGTGCGTCCAAATGAAGTACAACTCTCAGCCAAGAATGCCACAGCCACCTCACCAGCAGGCAAAGAAAATTCTAATGTTGGATCAAAAAATAAATCTAATGTTAGATTTATTATTTGGGGGCATCAAGTAATATTTTATTTTGCACCAAATAAGCTGCCCGATACTGTTAGCAGCAAGTGCGTCCAATGAAGTACAAGTGTACAACTCTCAGCCAAGGACGCCACAGCCACCGAACCAGCAGTCAAAGAAAATTCTAATGTTGGATCAAGCAATTTAATAAAGAAGAAAGCAATGAACACTGTAATTGCACACCTCTTTCTTCTTCCCATGTTGCCCTCTTCATGCGCCATATGTACCAGCCAACACCACTGAGGAGAAGCATCACAAAAACTGTTGAAGTGACAATAACGGCAACTCTCACTGAATATTTTTTCCTCTTGGCATCAGCAATTGAATCTGGCAATAACAATGTGAGAAGTAAAATGTGAATCCAGTTGCAGACTCTTCAACAGAATATAATAAAATCTGCAGTTAGATATTAAGTATCATCGAATAAATTAAACTTCCAGATATCCTCTGTCCATAGAGAAAGACAAACCCATGGAGAAAGACAAATCTACTTTCCATTACTGAGGATATGAGATCTAAGTAATCATGATAGTGAGACTGCAACAAGGAGTAAAAGGCAGTTGCCAAAGTAGCAAATCTTTCATGTGCGGTGTACCTACTAATACTATGAGTCTATGATCCCATTGTAACTCAATAAACCTGTCAAATTGGTCACCAAGGTTTAAGAGCACCCACAGCATGCCAGCATAAACTGTTGCATTCACTTAGCTCATATATGAAGCCGTCTATCTTAACAGAGTGATGATTCCAAACTCAATCTTATGAGTTTAGGTGGAAAAAGGGTGTTTCTCATTTTACAAAAACTCCAGGCATTCATACGAGATATGCCCTACACATAGCAGGCATAAACTCCCACCAACAGCTAATTCCACCTGAAATGTTAACTCCAAAGTCTTCGAATTAGGCTTACCAATAAGTATATGAATATAAACAAGCTCAAATCAAAGCAGATATGTTAAACTTTCCAAAAGCAATTGTTTACCACGGGTTACTGTCTTGTTCAAATGTTTCTGAAGTGACATTTTAAGGCGGGTTACTGAAGAAAGTAGCTGACATTTTGAAGCCTGTAGGCGTATCTAGTGTCTTCAGATTTAAGGCAAGTGATTTTCATTTGGATGTATGGTTTTCTATCAAATTCTAGGCATGTATGAAGTTCTTCCAGAACAAAGAGTTATGCAAGGGGAAACAAAAGCCAACATGAATTTGAAATTCTCAAAACATACCTAGTTCAGCGCGTGCCATTCTTATATGAAGCTCTTCCCCACCATCCGGAAAATTTCGAATGTCAATCAATTCATCGAGCCAGACTACACACTGACTGCCATTACCATGAACATTGATGTAGGTATAAGCCATACAAGCGCATGTCCTTAAACACTCTGCTCTACATTTCTCAGGGCTATAAATCGGCCACGCTATTGACTTATCCGGCAACTTCAGGTCAGTATACTTCACAAACCCATCTCCATTACTACAATTCAGCTCATATTTTCGCTTACAACCGCCTAAATTATCAATTATTTTCCAATCCTGAGGCGATTTTGGCGTAAACCCGTCTAAGCAATGGCAATTAGGATCATCAGGGTAACAATTTCCATAAGGCCCACACATACCATATCGATCACAATAGAACCTGTTAAGGATTACCATCATGGTCCAATCTCTACTATGATTCCGCCATGTGAGATACTGAAGCATACCCAACGGTGTCACCACAGAGCGTGATAAAACCGATTCATCTAGCACTTTATAGGTATAATAAACCTCATCAGAATTGTAAATGAGCATAGGCAAAAACACTGGGTTAGATTTCAACTCATTACCACCACTAAACCTCTCACCATCATATGGCCCCCATCTGTACTGCTTTTCCGACCTTTTCCGTAAGATTAACTGAGGTGTCTCAGGTGTATCCAACCTGAATGTAAAATCACCCCCTGAAGGGTCCTCATTACTCTTCCAGGACTGCATAAACCTGTTCAATCCGGTACTTAAATTCCATCCCAATTTCATACCAGGCAACAATGTATCAGACAAATAATCAAAACTTTCCCAAACAAACCGATTGCCCTCAGTACCTCCATCTCTGATAACAAGATTGCCAGTGCCTAACAACTGCAATACAGGACTACGCACACCAACCGTTTGATTGGTGGTCCAAACGACACCCATTGAACGGTTGTGAAGAAATAAACCGCCATTTTTGTTCAAAGACAAACTTCCAAACAAATCGGTGAGTGGGTTTTCTTTGTTGGCCACCCAGACCACCGTGAGAGGGAGGTTGTGGTACCATATACCCAAGTAACGGTTACTTGAATTGCCCAGAGTGAAGAAGCCCAGTTCAAATCGCTGGTTGGAGGAAACTAAGGTTTGGCCATCTGTGAGGTTCTGGCTTGGTGTTAAGGTGTCCGCCGCAATGGAGGTGTGCGAGGTTATAGAGAGAAATATGTAATAGATTGCGAAAATTTGAGAAAGACCCATCATTTGCAGGGATGAAAGTTTTGAACGAAAACTGTATAAACATCTGAGTTTCTTGGAGGTCTTTGTACATGGTGGGAAGTTCAGTTGGACAAGCTCAGTTAGACAAGGACCAGTGTGAAAGGTGTTATTAGTCTCCATTTTTGACTTGTCATTAAAGAAAGTCATTTTATTGGTCAATGCAATCCTATGGGCGAATAACACTTTATACCCTAAAAATTTTAGAATTTTATTTTATATTCTTAAAGATTATATTTTCAATATTACACCATCAGCAAGGCGTGTTTTGTTTAGGTATTGAAAGATGGGATTAAATTAATTTAATTGATGTAATATTAAGTTTGGATTGGGTTAAAGGATGAGATTGGTAATTGATTAATATCCAATCCACATAAATGGTATTAATAAGAATATTATTTGATCATAATCTTTTATGTAAATTGATAAGGATGGAATTATGGGCATGGACCGCTATCGCATCGGAGCCCAATACACCCTCAAAACCTAGAAGGTGAGCTTGTTAGCCCAAAGGAAATGCCTCCAATCAGCCCACATCGGAAGCAAAGAGGACCAAGGGACCAAAGCCCGAAGGACCAGCAGTCCAGTCCCGATCCAAACCCACACCCTTAACCTGAAACGAATCCCGTTGCGCCATGTGTCCCAGGGACAAGAGGACCATCTCTGAAACCTCAGACAGTTACACCCTGCTAATGGCAGAAGAAGGTGGTGCATACCAAACCAGGGAGTCGTGGGCACAGGGGCACTGGCGGACAGGAGTGTTTGCAGGGCAAGGACGGAAGGTCCCCATAAGATCAGAGGAAAAGGTAGAAGGAATGGCCAGAAACCCTAGGAAGATAAATCATATAAATAGAACAGTAGAAGTAGGGAAAAAGGATCTTCTTCATCATCTTCTTCCCCATTGTGTCCCCCATCCCGAGAGCTAGTGAGAATAAGGCACAGATACTTTGTAAAGGCCCAGCGCCTATAACTCACATATTCATTCATCTGAGATCAATATACTGCATCAAGGAGTAGGAGCCTCCATTACAGTGGATGTAGCCTTAGTCAATCGGTTAGGGTGAATCACTTATATTCCGTGTTTTTCGTTTTCGATAAATTAGTTTCCTCAAACCAATTCTTAAAACTCATCAGCAGGTCCCAGGGTGGGCTTGGGCTATTATTTCCGAGACTCCATCATAAACAAGTTTGGATCAAGATTGAAATAATGTATAAATCTGTAATTATAATACTAAATTTATCTTCGGATTAGGTAATAATGTATGATATTAAATTAAAAATAATAAAATAAATATTGAGAGTAAGAATTTGTATAATATGTAACTTTTATATAAAAGTTTGGATATAGGTTTGCAAGGAAAATAACGTTATTGTATTTTTAATATTAAACTTGTTAAAAATAATACCATATTCTACATGGTGTTATTTAGATGTTAAATGACAATAATGAATCGGGTTAATGTTAGACTTCTTTTAGCTTTCACTACTTATTCCGTCAATGTCAATGTGAGATTTCAGTTCATCTTTTTTTGATAAATACAAATAATGGGATATATGCATACTTTGAACATACTTTACCTAACGTCATATTGCAATCACAATAATTTTTAAAAATTAATTAAAAATAAAAATTATTTTATTTTATTTTTAATTATAAAATAAAGAATCTAATTACTATCCATTTAAAGGCCCATTACATCCACTCAAGGAGGAGATCGTGGATCACCCTTTCCTTGAGTTGCGCTAGAATAAGATGACCATCCACTGTAGAAATTTTTTACTAAGAAACGGGATCGGTGAAGTTCGAACGTGAGATCTAACGGTCAAATAGTAGGTTATTACATAGAATATATTAAAGCTATCAATTGAGTTAGCATGTTAGTATTGGAGTCGATTTATTTTTATTTTGTTAAATTATTCGTATCAAATAATTTGATACTAATTCGATTTGTTTATCTAATTCATTTACTATCAATACTCGTATCCGTGTCATTTTCGAGTTTCTATCTAGAAGGCCCACAATTTCGTATCAAGAAAGACATGGCCGGAAGCATGAAAAGGACGAGGTGGTTGGAAATGGGAAGGGGACAGGAACGAAGGGTCCCTTCATATTCAGGTGAGCTAACTTATTCCTGTTCCTAATTTCCAACGGAGACAGCGATGAGGATGTCGGCTTATACAGGGTCTTACCGAGGAGATAAAAAAGAATTCGTCTCTGGATTCTAGAAAGGAAAGGCAGAGCTAAATTCCGAAGAAGGTAGGAGTATAAAAACATAGGATTTTTGCATTTTGTATCTCGAAAGATGTCTCGATTTTTATTTTACACCCTGAAACATTATTTTTTTCAATTTGCACTCTGAATGTCATAAATTAGTTCTAATGTAGCCTTCAAACTAAAATTCGTTTCAGATTCTGTTAAAATTTGATGCACCTGTCACCCAAGAATATGAATTGTGAGTTTATGTTTTTGTCCAAGAACAACACACGTGGGTGACATGTGCATCAAATTTTAACCAAATTTGAAACGGATGTTAGTCTGAGGACCATATTAAAACCAATTTATGACATTCATAGTGCAATATGGAAAAAATAATCTTTCAGTATGCAAAACCTCTTATTAGTTATGAAACTAACAGAATTTATTAAATGACTAAATAACCCCCAATTAAATATAGAAGATATTATGTTCATTACAGTTTCACCACTTACTTAGTTTTTTAGTTTTATTCCAATTGACAGTATAATTGTATGTAAATGAATATTGAATTGAGTTATTTGATATATTTATACTAATCCTTATTTTTTTCTAAAAAAATTAGGATTTTGTTTGAGTTTTATGTCCATGGTTGATATAATGGAATATGCAAATGTGTTCATTAGACTTATTTCATATGTTCGTACATGATGATGAAAAAATTGACCTAAAGTGAAAAGTTCATTCAGTCCAAGATGCTCTAGGTATACCACTCCTAATTTTAAACGTAGTTCATCTCTTTAAGTCACTTACTCACTTAGGTATTAAAGACTCGACCGCCAGAGGGTCTCCGACTTCTTTTTCAGATTATTAAAGTCCAACAAACTGACGTGGAGGTCATCCAAATTTTGGCATCAATAATATTAATTATAATATTTTTAAGAAAAAAAATTAATATTTTATTTTTTGATTTTATTTCAATAAATGACATAATAGAACATGAATTTTAGTTATAAAATATTTGATATTCTATCTTTAATTGGAATATTTTTTGTCTAAGTGTAATATTTTAAACTTAAAAGGTCTAAATATCACATACTTCAAATTATAGAAATTTGAATATAATTTACTAACGAATATACTAATGGACATTAACGAGAGAATCTATGTGTTATGCACGTACAAATCTCAAAAGATTTATATATAATATTTTAAATATCAAAAAATATAAATGATTAAGTAATAAACTTCGTAGCGTCTGAGTGAGTGTAATTTTTCCCCAAACATAAACAAGTCTTTGAAGGTTCTATCTTGACCCAATGTCAGAAAAATTTTCTTACCATACCTAAAATGTTGTACTTGACGTTACAGATGGATGGGTACATGGTTTGACCTGAAAGATTTTACGTTGTATTTAATTGTCACAACGTGCACAAATTATCACAAACAAATCCGTACGATTTAAATTCAATACACTTGACAGGGATCCGGCTCCTCTGCTGTGCGGCAGGAACAGCAGCGCCTGCTGTTCCTTAAAACGGCACAGTTTTGTGCCTTTTTTTTTAAAACCAATAAAACCCAAATAGATAGATCAATGATTCATATAGTATAATTTTTTTTTAAAATTTTTGTATGTATTAAAATTCGAACCGATTAAATTTAATCCGAACTAATTAAAATTTAACTCGATTAAAAATTATATTTTTACGTATTAAAATTTGAACCGATTAAAATTCTATTCGAGACTCAAATCAAATTTTAATCCATCCAATTTTTTATACATTAAAAAATATAAATTTTAATTGACTCAAATTTAATACGTAAAAAATAAATTTTAATCAATTTTAATCGATTCAAATCAAATTTTAATCGGGACTAGAACACTAGTATGTTCCGTACAAAACAAATTTTTTTTGAAAAATTTTCTAGTTTATTATATCTTTAAAGACACTCATTCGATTATTAAAAATATCACTGACATCCCATTTTTATTAAACCACCATTTATAATAAAAATAAATTATCTAAAATACTAAAATTTTCCCTGTATAAACTCTAAACAATCTTTCTATATAAAATTATATTAAAATTCGAGTCGATTAAAATTTATTTTTCTACGTATTAAAATTTGAGCGGACTAAAATTCTTTTTTTTTTTTTTACATATTAAAATTTGAATTGTTTAAAATTTGATTCGAACTGATTAAATTTATTTTTTTTGCGTATTAAAATTTGAGCCTATTAAAATTCTTTTGCGTATTAAAATTCGAGTCGATTTGAGCCGGATCCGACAAGGATCCGGCTCCTCTGCTGTGCGGCAGGAACAGCAGCGCCTGCTGTTCCTTAAAACGGCACAGTTTTGTGCCTTTTTTTTTAAAACCAATAAAATCCAAATAGATAGATCAATGATTCATATAGTATAATTTTTTTTTTAAATTTTTGTATGTATTAAAATTCGAACCGATTAAATTTAATCCGAACTAATTAAAATTTAACTCGATTAAAAATTATATTTTTACGTATTAAAATTTGAACCGATTAAAATTCTATTCGAGACTCAAATCAAATTTTAATCCATCCAATTTTTTATACATTAAAAAATATAAATTTTAATTGACTCAAATTTAATACGTAAAAAATAAATTTTAATCAATTTTAATCGATTCAAATCAAATTTTAATCGGGACTAGAACACTAGTATGTTCCGTACAAAACAAATTTTTTTTGAAAAATTTTCTAGTTTATTATATCTTTAAAGACACTCATTCGATTATTAAAAATATCACTGACATCCCCTTTTTATTAAACCACCATTTATAATAAAAATAAATTATCTAAAATACTAAAATTTTCCCTGTATAAACTCTAAACAATCTTTCTATATAAAATTATATTAAAATTTGAGTCGATTAAAATTTATTTTTCTACGTATTAAAATTTGAGCGGACTAAAATTCTTTTTTTTTTTTTTACATATTAAAATTTGATTCGAACTGATTAAATTTATTTTTTTTGCGTATTAAAATTTGAGCCTATTAAAATTCTTTTGCGTATTAAAATTCGAGTCGATTTGAGCTCTACTTAAACTATTAGTCCTGATTCAAATTTATTTTTTACGTATTAAAATTTGAGTCAATGAAAATTTATATTTTTTAATGTATAAAAAATTGGATCGATTAAAATTTGATTTGAGCCTCGAATAGAATTTTAATCGGTTCAAATTTTAATACGTAAAAATATAATTTTTAATCGAGTTAAATTTTAATTAATTCGGATTAAATTTAATCGGTTCGAATTTTAATACATACAAAAATTTTAAAAAAAAATTATACTACATGAATCATTGATCTATCTATTTGGATTTTATTGGTTTTAAAAAAAAAGGCACAAAACTGTGCCGTTTTAAGGAACAGCAGGCGCTGCTGTTCCTGCCGCACAGCAGAGGAGCCGGATCCCACTTGACAGAGAAGAACCCACAAACCAATACCTCCAAACATAATAGGAGCCGACTACGGTACAGCCAAAGGAATTTTTGATACCATATCGAAAATTCCTTTTTACAACATCAATGGTATAATTTACTAAATTTATGGATTATTTACAACTTCAATGACATTGAAATGATACCGGACAAGATATTGAAATGACAAGATAAGACATAAAGAAAAACCGTCATTATTGACTTGAGGGCAAAATTACAACATTAGTGGGAAGTTTACGACTTCAACAGATTCATTACTATATTTATGGGAATATTTACAACTTTAGTGGATTGTTTACCAAATTTTTGAAAATTTTTACAACCAAAAGTGAATTGATTACTAGTCCATGATCGATCAAATATGGTTTTGATCGATCATGGACTAGTATTTTACCGAAAAAGAGAACAAAATTACAACATTAGTGGGAATATTTACAACTTCAATAGATTCATTACTACATTTATGGGAATATTTATAACTTTAGTGGATTGTTTACCAAATTTTTGGAAATTTTTACAACAAAAAATGAATTTCATTACCACTGATAGATCATGGGCTAGTAATGATCGATCAAATGTAGTAAACAATCCACTAAAATTGTAAATATTCTCACAAATGTAGTAAAAAATTCATTAAAGTTGTAAATATTACCATAATTGTGGTATGAAATCCTATTTCCACAAATTTGGAGAGATTTTATCGATCAAAACTTTATTTGATCGATCAAATCTTCTCAGTACTTTTACTTCTGATTCACAATAGAAATAACATGATCGATCAAATATATGTTTGATCGATCGAATTTATTTACCACCGATTTGATCGATCAATATATATTTATGATCGATCAAATTCAATTAAAACTGACTAAATAATCCAATTAACATGTAATTTCATCAAATTAACACCAAATTAACAACAAATTAACATTCAATTCATCAAATTAGAATTCAATTCATAAAATTAACACCAAATTAACACACAATTTCATCTAATTAACATTCAATTTTTTCTAATAAGTATTTAATTTACGAAATTAACATTCGAATTCAACTAGTTAAAATTAAATTAATCAAATAAAATTTCAATTTCATTCAAATTAAAATTCATAAAATTAACATTAAATTAAAATTAAATTAAAATTCATAAAATTAACATTAAATTAAAATTCATAAAATTAAAATTAAATTAAAATTCAGAAAATTAACACTAAATTAAAATTCAGAAAATTAACACTAAATTAAAATTCATAAAATTAAAATTAACATTAAAGCAACGGTAGTTTTTACAATATTTAATGGTCCATGATCGATCATGACATATGTTCGATCAATCATGGAACTCAGGTGAGTTCGTAAGTAATGGATAATCCAATAATATATACAAATTTAATGGATCATTTACCACTTTTATGGGAATATTTACAACTATTGGGGAGAAGCATTTACTAAAGCAATGATAGTTTTTACAATATTTAATGGTCCATGATCGATCATGGCATATGTTCGATCGATCATGGCACTCAGGTGAGTTAGTAAGTAATGGATAATCCAATAATATATACAATTTTAATGGATCATTTACCACTTTTATGGGAATATTTACAACTAGTAGGGAGAAACATTTACTAACGCAATGATAGTTTTTACAATATTTAATGGTCCATGATCGATCATATTATATGTTCGATCGATCATGGCACTAAAGTGAGATCGTAAGTAATGGATAATCCAATAATATATACAATTTTAATGGATCATTTACCACTTTTATGGGAATATTTACAACTATTGGGGAGAAGCATTTACTAAAGCAATGGTAGTTTTTACAATATTTAATGGTCCATGATCGATCATATTATATGTTCGATCGATCATGACACTCAGGTGAGTTAGTAAGTAATGGATAATCCAATAATATATACAATTTTAATGGATCATTTACCACTTTTATGGGAATATTTACAACTAGTAGGGAGAAACATTTACTAAAGCAATGATAGTTTTTACAATATTTAATGGTTCATGATCGATCATATTATATGTTCGATCGATCAATATGTATTATGTGATAAAGCAAATTCGAGTTACATGAATTAGATCGATCAAACATAAATTATGATCGATCATATTGTCACATTTGTTTCAATCAGAGTATTAAAAGTACTGTGGCGTTCTGATCGATCGTTTACAAAAATGATAGATCAAATAAGTATTCTATGATGGATCAAATTCGAGTTTTGTACATATTTGATCTATCATTTTTTTATACGATCGATCAGACCGCCACAGTACTTTTAATACTCTGATTGAAACAACTGTGACATTATGATCGATCAGAATTTGTGTTTGATCGATCTAATTCATGTAACTCGAATTTGCTTTATCACAGAATACATATTGATCGATCGAACATATAATATGATCGATCATGGACCATTAAATATTGTAAAAACTACTATTGCTTTAGTAAATGATTCTCCTCACTAGTTGTAAATATTCTCATAAAAGTGGTAAATGATTCATTAAAATTGTATATATTATTGAATTATCTATTACTTACTAACTCAGCTGAGTGCCATGATCGATCGAACATATAATATGATCGATCATGGACCATTAAATATTGTAAAAACTACCATTGCTTTAGTAAATGTTTCTCCCCACTAGTTGTAAATATTCACATAAAAGTGGTAAATGATCCATTAAAATTGTATATATTATTGGATTATCCATTACTTACTAACTCAGCTGAGTGCCATGATCGATCGAACATATAATATGATCGATCATGGACCATTAAATATTGTAAAAACTACCATTACTCTAGTAAATGCTTCTCCCCAATAGTTGTAAATATTCTCATAAAAGTGGTAAATCATCCATTAAAATTGTATATATTATTGGATTATCCATTACTTACTAACTCAGCTGAGTGCCATAATCGATCGAACATATAATATGATCGATCATGGACCATTAAATATTGTAAAAACTACCATTGCTTTAATAAATGCTTCTCCCCAATAGTTGTAAATATTCACATAAAAGTGGTAAATGATCCATTAAAATTGTATATATTATTGGATTATCCATTACTTACGATCTCACCTGAGTGTCATGATCGATCCAACATATAATATGATCGATCATGGACCATTAAATATTATAAAAACTACTATTGTTTTAGTAAATGCTTCTCCCCAATAGTTGTAAATATTCCCATAAAAGTGGTAAATGATCCATTAAAATTGTATCTATCACTGGTAATGAAATTCATTTTTTGTTGTAAAAATTTCCAAAATTTTGGTAAACAATCCACTAAAGTTGTAAATATTCTCATAAATGTAGTAATGAATCCCTTGAAGTTGTAAATATTCCCACTAATGTTGTAATTTTGTTCTCCTTTTCGGTAAAATACTACTCCATGATCGATCAAAACCATATTTGATCGATCATGGACTAGTAATCAATTCACTTTTGGTTGTAAAAATTTTCAAAAATTTGGTAAACAATCTACTAAAGTTGTAAATATTCCCATAAATGTAGTAATGAATCCATTGAAGTTGTAAATATTCCCACTAATGTTGTAATTTTGCCCTCAAGTCAATAATAACGGCTTTTCTTTATGTCTTGTCTTGTTATTTCAATGTCTTGTCCGGTATCATTTCAATGTCATTGAAGTTGTAAATAATCCATAAATGTAGTAAACAATCCACTAAAGTTGTAAATATTCTCATAAAAGTGGTAAATAAACCATTTAAGTTGTATATCTTCTTTGATTAGTCACAACTCTAGTAAAAATCATTAAAGTGGTAAAAACATTCACAACTCTAGTAAAAAAAATCCATTAAAGTTGTAAATCGTCCATTAAAGTTATAAATAATCCATTCAAGTTGTAAACATATCATTGATCCATTGAAGTTGTAAAATATTTACAACTTCAATGGATTCTTTACCACTAATATTTACAACTTCATGGGGAGATTTGATCGATCGTGGGGAGATTTGATTGATCAAATTGTTACAGATATGGAATACTTGGGACATCAACAACAATTTGATCGATCAAATATGGTTTTGATCGATCAAATTCAATAACAACTAACTGATTTATCTAATTTAAAATTCATAAAATTAAAATTAAATTAAAATTCATAAAATTAAAATTAAATTAAAATTCATAAATTAAAATTCAAAAAATTAAAATTAAATTAAAATTCTTAAAATGAACACTAAATTAAAATTCATAAAATTAACACTAAATTAAAATTCATAAAATTAAAATTACATGTTAATTTGATGAAATTGAACTAGTTGAATTGACATTCAATTTTATCAAATTAATATGTAATTAACATTTAATTTATCAAATTAACAATCAATTTCATATAATTACCATTCAATTTTTTCTAATAAGCATTTAATTCACGAAATTAACATTCAAATTCAACTACTTAACATTAAATTAACCAAATAAACTTTTAATTTCATTCAATTAACACCCAATTCATCAAATTAACATTCAAATTATCAAATTAACTTTCAGATTTATCAAATTGACATTCAATTTTATCAAATTAACATGTAATTAACATTTAATTTATCAAATTAACAATCAATTTCATATAATTAACATTCAATATTTTCTAATAAGCATTTAATTCACGAAATTAACATTCAAATTCAACTACTTAACATTAAATTAACCAAATAAACTTTCAATTTCATTCAATTAACACCCAATTCATCAAATTGATATTCAATTTCATCAAATTAGCATGTAATTAACATTTAATTTATCAAATTAACAATCAATTTCATCTAATTAACATTTAATTTTTTCTAATAACCATTTAATTCACGAAATTAACATTCAAATTCAACTACTTAACATTAAATTAACTAAATAAACTTTCAATTTAATTCAATTAACACCCAATTCATCAAATTAACATTCAAATTATCAAATTAACTTTCAGATTTATCAAATTGACATTCAATTTTATCAAATTAACATGTAATTAACATTTAATTTATCAAATTAACAATCAATTTCACCTAATTGACATTCAATTTTTTCTAATAAGCACTTAATTCACAAAATTAACATTCAAATTCAACTAATTAACATTAAATTAACCAAATAAACTTTTAATTTCATTCAATTAACACCCAATTTATTAAATTAACATTCAAATTATCAAATTAACATTCAGGTTTATCAAATTGAAATTCAATTTTATCAAATTAACATGTAATTAACAATTAATTCATCGAATTAACAATCAATTTCATCTAAATTAATGTTAAGTAGTTAATTTGAATGTTAATTTCGTGAATTAAATGCTTATTAGAAAAAATTGAATGTTATTTAGATGAAATTGATTGTTAATTTGATAAATTAAATGTTAATTACATGTTAATTTGATAAAATTGAATGTCAATTTGATAAATCTGAAAGTTAATTTGATAATTTGAATGTTAATTTGATGAATTGTGTGTTAATTGAATGAAATTGAAAGTTTATTTGGTTAATTTAATGTTAAGTAGTTGAATTTCAATGTTAATTTTGTCAATGAAATGCTTATTAGAAAAAATTGAATGTTAATTAGATGAAATTGATTGTTAATTTGATAAATTAAATGTTAATTACATGTTAATTTGATAAAATTGAATGTCAATTTGATAAATCTGAAAGTTAATTTGATAATTTAAATGTTAATTTGATGAATTGGGTGTTAATTGAATGAAATTGAAAGTTTATTTGGTTAATTTAATGTTAAGTAGTTGAATTTGAATGTTAATTTCGTCAATGAAATGCTTATTAGAAAAAATTGAATGTTAATTAGATGAAATTGATTGTTAATTTGATAAATTAAATGTTAATTACATGTTAATTTGATAAAATTGAATGTCAATTTGATAAATCTGAAAGATAATTTGATAATTTGATGAATTGGGTGTTAATTGAATGAAATTGAAAGTTTATTTGGTTAATTTAATGTTAAGTAGTTGAATTTGAATGTTAATTTCGTCAATGAAATGCTTATTACAAAAAATTGAATGTTAATTAGATGAAATTGATTGTTAATTTGATAAATTAAATGTTAATTACATGTTAATTTGATAAAATTGAATGTCAATTTGATAAATCTGAAAGTTAATTTGATAATTTGAATGTTAATTTGATGAATTGGGTGTTAATTGAATGAAATTGAAAGTTTATTTGGTTAATTTAATGTTAAGTAGTTGAATTTGAATGTTAATTTCGTCAATGAAATGCTTATTAGAAAAGATTGAATGTTAATTAGATGAAATTGATTGTTAATTTGATAAATTAAATGTTAATTACATGTTAATTTGATAAAATTGAATGTCAATTTGATAAATCTGAATATTAATTTGATAATTTGAATGTTAATTTGATGAATTGGGTGTTAATTGAATGAAATTGAAAGTTTATTTGGTTAATTTAATGTTAAGTAATTGAATTTGAATGTAAATTTCGTGAATTAAATGCTTATTAGAAAAAATTGAATGTTAATTAGATGAAATTGATTGTTAATTTGATAAATTAAATGTTAATTACATGTTAATTTGATAAAATTGAATGTCAATTTGATAAATCTGAATATTAATTTGATAATTTGAATGTTAATTTGATGAATTGGGTGTTAATTGAATGAAATTGAAAGTTTATTTGGTTAATTTAATGTTAAGTAGTTGAATTTGAATGTTAATTTCGTCAATGAAATGCTTATTAGAAAAGATTGAATGTTAATTAGATGAAATTGATTGTTAATTTGATAAATTAAATGTTAATTACATGTTAATTTGATAAAATTGAATGTCAATTTGATAAATCTGAATATTAATTTGATAATTTGAATGTTAATTTGATGAATTGGGTGTTAATTGAATGAAATTGAAAGTTTATTTGGTTAATTTAATGTTAAGTAATTGAATTTGAATGTTAATTTCGTCAATTAAATGCTTATTAGAAAAAATTGAATGTTAATTAGATGAAATTGATTGTTAATTTGATAAATTAAATGTTAATTACATGTTAATTTGATAAAATTGAATGTCAATTTGATAAATCTGAATATTAATTTTATAATTTGAATGTTAATTTGATGAATTGGGTGTTAATTGAATGAAATTGAAAGTTTATTTGGTTAATTTAATGTTAAGTACTTGAATTTGAATGTTAATTTCGTCAATTAAATGCTTATTAGAAAAAATTGAATGTTAATTAGATGAAATTGATTGTTAATTTGATAAATTAAATGTTAATTACATGTTAATTTGATGAAATTGAATATCAATTTGATGAATTAGGTGTTAATTGAATGAAATTGAAAGTTTATTTGGTTAATTTAATGTTAAGTAGTTGAATTTCAATGTTAATTTCGTGAATTAAATGTTTATTAGAAAAAAATGAATGTCAATTAGGTGAAATTGATTGTCAATTTGATAAATTAAATGTTAATTACATGTTAATTTGATAAAATTGAATGTCAATTTGATAAATCTGAAAGTTAATTTGATAATTTGAATGTTAATTTGATGAATTGGGTGTTAATTGAATGAAATTGAAAGTTTATTTGGTTAATTTAATGTTAAGTAGTTGAATTTGAATGTTAATTTCGTGAATTAAATGCTTATTAGAAAAACTTGAATGTTAATTAGATGAAATTGATTGTTAATTTGATAAATTAAATGTTAATTACATGTTAATTTGATAAAATTGAATGACAATTTGATAAATCTGAAAGTTAATTTGATAATTTGAATGTTAATTTGATGAATTGGGTGTTAATTGAATGAAATTGAAAGTTTATTTGGTTAATTTAATGTTAAGTAGTTGAATTTGAATGTTAATTTCGTGAATTAAATGCTTATTAGAAAAAATTGAATGTTAATTATATGAAATTGATTGTTAATTTGATAAAATTGAATGTTAATTTGTTAAATCTGAAAATTAATTTGATAATTTGAATGTTAATTTGATGAATTGGGTGTTAATTGAATGAAATTGAAAGTTTATTTGGTTAATTTAATGTTAAGTAGTTGAATTTGAATGTTAATTTCGTGAATTAAATGCTTATTAAAAAAAATTGAATGTTAATTTGATGAAATTGAATGTTAATTTGATGAAATTACATGTTAATTGGATTAATTAGTCTGTTTTAATTGAATTTGATCGATCATAAAGATATATTGATCGATCAAATCGTTGGTAAGTAAATTCGATCGATCAAACATATATTTGATCGATCATGTTATTTCTATTGTGAATCAGAAGGAAAAGTACTGAGAAGATTTGATCGATCAAATATCCCAAAATTTGTGGAAATAGGATTTCATACTACAATTATGGTAATATTTACAACTTCAATGGAGTTTTTACTACATTTATGGGAATATTTACAACTTCGGTGGTATATTTACCAAATTTGTGGGTATATTTACAACCAAATGTGGATTCATTAGTAGTCCATGATCGATCAAATATGGTTTTGATCGATCATGGACTAGTATTTTACCGAGAAGGAGAACAAAATTACAACATTAGTGAGAATATTTACAACTTCAATGGATTTATTACTACATTTATGAGAATATTTACAACTTTAGTGGATTGTTTACTAAATTTTTGGAAATTTTTACAACCAAAAGTGGATTGATTACTTGTCCATGATCGATCAAAACCATATTTGATCGATCATGGACTAGTTCCATACTGAAAAGGAGAACAAAAGTACAACATTAGTGATAATATTTACAACTTCAATGGATTCATTACTATATTTATGGGAATATTTACAACTTCGGTGGTATATTTACCAAATTTGTGAGTATATTTACAACCAAATGTGGATTCATTACTAGTCCATGATCGATCAAATATGATTTTTTGATCGATCATGGACTAGTATTTTACCGAAAAGGAGAACAAAATTACAACATTAGTGGGAATATTTACAACTTCAATGGATTCATTACTACATTTATGGGAATATTTACAACTTTAGTGGATTGTTCACCAAATTTTTGAAAATTTTTACAACCAAAAGTGGATTGATTACTAGTCCATGATCGATTAAATTAAAATTCATAAAATTAAAATTAAATTAAAATTCATAAAATTAAAATTAAATTAAAATTCATAAAATTAAAATTAAATTAAAATTTATAAAATTAAAATTAAATTAAAATTCATAAAATTAAAATTAAATTAAAATTCATAAAATTAACATTAAATTAAAATTCATAAAATTAAAATTAATTTAAAATTCATAAAATTTAAATTAAAATTAAATTAACATTCAAAAAATAAACATTAAATTAAATGTTGATTTTAATTTAATTTTAATTTTACGTATTTTAATTTAATGTTGATTTTATGAATTTTTATTTAATGTTGATTTTATGAATTTTAAGTTTAATTTTAATTTTATGAATTTTAATTTAATGTGAACTTTATGAATTTTAATTTAATTTTAATTTTATGAATTTTAATTTAGGGTGATGTACAAAATCTTAAAAGTTAGGTATTAAATGTTGGGTAAGGTTACAACAATTAAAAGTAAAATTACTATATTTGAAAGTGGAGTTATAACTCTTAAATGTTAGGTTACAACAATTAAAGGTTATGTATTAAAGGTTAGAGAATATTATAACAATTAAAAGTAAAATTACTATCTTTGAAAGTGAGGTTATAAGTATATATGGAAAAATTACTACATTTAAGGTTAAATTGCAAGTATTTAAGGTTAGGTTACAAGTGGTAAATGGATAAAAATTACTACATTTAAGGTTAGGTTACAAGTGATATAATTTTCACTATCTTTGAAAGTGAGGTTATAAGTATATATGGAAAAGTTACTACATTTAAGGTTAAATTGCAAGTATTTAAGGTTATGTTACAAGTGGTAAAGGGATAAAAATTACTACATTTAAGGTTAGGTTACAAGTAATAAAATTTTCACTAATGTTGTAATTTTGTTCACTATAGTAGTAAACTTTTCACTAATGTTGTAATTTTGCCCTCAAGTCAATAATGACGGCTTTTCTTTATGTCTTGTCTTGTCATTTCAATGTCTTGTCCGGTGTCATTTCAATGTCATTGAAGTTGTAAATAATTCATAAATTTAATAAATTATACCATTGATGTTATAAATTATATATCACTAATGTTATAAAAAGGAATTTTCGGTATGGTACCGAAAATTCCTTTGTATGTATTGTAGCCTGGTCCAACATAATAATGCCTGTTCTAAGTCAAACAAAAGAGGTTGTGTGTCAGTTTTCGTATATTAATTGTTACTTCTGGAAAAGCATGAATTTTCATCATCTGGGTGGCGAAGGTCTTCCAACGGAATTTATGACTGACTAGTGACTACACCTCATCAATTGTTGTTCATACTAAATAAGACAATACAAGCAACAAATGCATTCAACAAGCTGCCTTAGCTTGTTTTGTTCGTAACTTTGATTAAAGATAACAAGGGGAACCCCAACTTCTAAATATTTAATTGTTTAAAAAACATACCCAATTTTTTTTATATAAAATTATAATTTAATGAGATCAATTTACGACTCAATTAAGTTAACAAATATTGTATAAACTCGAATATTTTTGGATCAATCTCGACTCGATCACATTGGTGGCGGTGGAACTTAGGGTTAGCAAAGAGCCCGTGGCCCAACGGGCTAATGTGTCTTTTAATCTGGCGAGAAAGACTTGGGTTAAATTATTTTAGAAAAATTTGGGTGTCGATCCTCTTTTGCGGATTTATTTGAATTTAAGTCCGTCAATGAAACTTATTTTGAGATAAATTCATTTTTTATCTCCATTGTCCAAAATACCCACAATAATTATATTTAATTAAAATAAATTTGAAAATCAACAATTTTTAAATTTTAGGAGTTTAACTAATATTAAAATTATTTCTCTCTAATATCTATCTATATACATATATAGATTAGGACTATATATTTGTATATACATATATATATGTGTGTGTGTGTGTGTGTGAGAGAGAGAGAGAGAGAGAGAGAGAGAGAGAGAGAGAGAGAGAGAGAGAGAGAGAGAGATAAAATAGTAATATTTAAACACAAAAATTAGTAACATTCAAAATAAAAAATAGTAACATGTAAAATTAACGTTTTCGAAAAATAGTAACATGTAATATTAACAGTAATATATTCAACAAAAAAATAGTAACATGAAAAATATTCCATGGACAACATGCATCCAAACAAAAGGGAACAAGGGACACAGATCAAACAACATGGATAACATGCATTCAAACACAAAAACTAATAACATTCAATACTAATATTTCAAAAAATACTGACATTCAATATTAACATTTCGGGAATAGGGAAAAAGGAGCAGGTGCATTTTTTTTGGCAACTAAAAGAACTGAACTTTAATATATTTTCTCTCACTTGTATATGTTACAATAATTAGTTTTATACAGACTAATGAAGTAATTTGAATTGGGTAATGAAGATAGAATCAGTTGAGTACATAGATGAGCATTTAAGTATGAAATTGATGGACTTCAAAAAAGAAAGCAACAATGCAATGCTTGAGCAGTCATTGGTGCCAATTATTCATGTGGCTTTATAATGCTTGAAAGAATCACCAGAGGAAAGGATCAACATGAGAGATTTAGTGGTACAAGTACAACTAAAGAAGATCAGAACAGAGTTACATCAATATGTACGGCAAGACAAACCGAAATTTTCAAATCCACTTTACTGTTCATGCAGAGAGAGAAGATGAATAAAAACTACTCATGAATTTGAAATTCAAATTTATGGAAAAAAACTTACTGCAAATCTTCATTGAGCATGAATCAATGAGTAATTGTTTAGGAAAGTGATTTAAGCTACTTTCAATGTCATAGGAAGGGTATTTCGGAGTTTTAAAAAATTAGTAGACTTAACTACTTATTAGTAAAATTAAAAACAGACTTATCCCCAAATAAGTTTATTTCATGGACTAAACTCATTATAAATCCTTTAAGAAGAACTCAGTCCTAATTTTCACTATTTAGGGTTGAAATTCTTGGCAGAAAAGTCCATTCAATGCCCATTAGGGCTGGCCCATTGGTCGGCCAATTAAGAGTCTGAAACTATAAGGGCTTACATTGGACTTGGGTATTTATGATGGATTGGGCCTGAAAAATCTGGCCAGAGTGCTCGGCCCAACCCACTGCTACCCTTATGTGGAACTAACAGGTTAAAGAGGGGCAAATTTAAATTCCAAGTGGCGGTTGGTGTGTCTCCAGGGATGATTAAACTTGCCATAGACCAATTTGCTGCTCTCTAACACCAATGCACTTTCTTTAAATTATTATCTTAAAGCAACAACATACTTCGGTGGTAGGGGTGTCAAGTAGCCGAACCACTCGAATTTGGCTAATTTTGACTCGTTTAAGTTCGTTAGTTTTAAAAAAAAGAGAACATATATGATCAAATTTTCAAGCTCATATTCAAGTCAAATTGTTTACAATGTAAAATATTAGAAGCAGGTCAAAGAAATCATATGGTTACAATTGTGTGTTGGGGTGGGGTGGGGTGGTGGCTGGTGGCTGGTGGTTGGTGGTGGAGGAGGAGGAGAAGGAGAAGGAAGGAGGGGGAAGGAGGAGAATAGAGTCAATTGCTAAGTTTGTGATGGAAACAAATGTGCTCACTGAACTTTATAAACTCATAAATATATGTCTTAAACAAAAGAAGACCTATCAATTTCCTTACCTTTCACAAAAATTGATCAAATGCACCATATGAACAGAGAACTGCAAAATGCTCTACAATTATGCTAGGTAAGGGTCATGCCTCCAACTACCTAGGATCTAGCATAGTAACAGTCACTTGGTTCACGGTACATGTTTCATCTTGTTTACTTGAAGAGGAATCCGTTTCAACAAGCTTTCGTCCCAGGCAAAAACCCGGGTTTTTAGGCTGGGGCAGTGTTGCAGTTTCACTGCTTAACATCAACACCACAGTCGACATGGTTGGTCTATGTTCTGCTTGCTCTTGGACGCACAAGAGGCCGACGTGTATGCATCTCATTACTTCATTTGGGGAATTTAAATCACCAGCTGATGAATCCATTAGTTCTAGCCCTCTTCCTTCTCTCCATAGCCTCCATGCCTGCAAAATGTCAACAATTATTTTCCCAGTTACCAAACAGTGTGATTGAAGATGCGATTTGGACATAAAGCGGATTGTTGGAAGAAAACTAGGCTTATTTTCATACTTACATGTCCAAGAAGATTGAGTTGGTTGTTTGCATTATAGAATCCTCTATTCTTCATACCAGTTACGATCTCCAGCACTAAGACACCAAAGCTAAAAACATCGGATTTCACTGAGAAGAGGCCATCCATTGCATATTCAGGAGACATATAACCACTGCACAGCACGAACAAAATTCAAACCATATAACAAAAATAAAATGGATCAAGTGAAGGATGCTACAGAAGATATGCCCTAGAATGAGTGCAGGACACTCCTTGTGGTGCTTACTATGTTCCCACCACTCTTTTTGTACTTGCTTCAGTCTGATCTCCTCCAAAAATTCTTGCCATGCCAAAGTCTGATATTTTCGGGTTCATTTCCTTGTCAAGTAGAATGTTGCTTGCTTTGAGATCCCTGTGGATAATTCTAAACCTCGAATCTTGGTGAAGATACAGAAGCCCTCGAGCAATCCCACAGATGATGTTGAACCGCCTTTGCCAATTGAGCAGTGAGCTTTTTTCTTTATCTGAACAATACATTTATTTTTGATTTCATTACCATTAACTCTACATTTCAGTTCTAAAGCAAGTGTATATATCAACAAATAGAAGATGATTAAACTTGAAGATGATGATATGGAGGAGTGAGAGGGACTAACTGAATAAACTGGAATCCAGGCTTTTGTGCACCATGTATTCATATATTAGCATCTTTTCTTCGATCTCAATGCAGCAGCCAAGGAGTCGAACAAGATTTCTGTGTTGAAGCCTTGCAATCAACCTGACCTCGTTCTTAAATTCCTCGATTCCTTGCCCTGAGTTCTTCGAAAGCCTCTTCACTGCTATATCTTGACCATCTACCAACAGACCCTGATATTGCCATTCATACTATTGTTATTTAAGTTCTTCTGTTATACGATCACATCAGCGTGTTAGTCTTCTGATAACATACCTTGTAAACACAACCGAAACCACCTTGACCTAGTTTATTTGCATCAGAGAAGTTGTCTGTAGCCATCACTAAGGTACTAAAATCAAACAATGGTAGCTCAAGCTCATCCTTTGTACTTTCACCCGAATACTCTCTGTTACTTGGGATTACTGCCACATTTAACAGAAGGTCTTGACTTCTTTCATGTAGACCTGGTGTTACATGGTAAGAGACACATTAGACATACAAAAGTAATACATTTATAAATTCGTGTTGATTCATTCAAATTCAATGGTTGATACCTCTACGCTCTATTGTATTTTTAAGTGCACTTTGCAACGTCCTCCTCTTCCATATGAAACATATGCTTAGTCCAGATAGCAACACAGCAATGCCAATTGTAACACTAGCAAGCTCGATAATTCGTGTAGTCTTGTCAGAATCATTCCCAGATCCTGTGTTCCCTGCTGCTTTTGAAATGGACACACTGATAATCAGTGATTATACATTGCTGCATAAGCATAGCATCCTAGAACCATGTACATAGTAAGGGAAATAGTTGCAGCAACAACTGCAGCTAAAGCACATAATTTCTAATTCATCTTTGATGATAGTTCATTGGTGTCAAGGTTTCAGGACTTCCCATTGTGCAAAAACAAGTGAGAGTTCTTAAGAAAAAGTGCCATACAACAGAGAACAGAAAAATATATCCTTCATTTTCTGCAAGTCCTATGATAACACAGCCAATTATTCAGATAAAGCATGGGGTGCTACCTGAGAATGTTCAGGAATTCAGGATAAGTAGATGGAATTTATAGGAAGAATTATTATAATGATCATTTGGATGTTTTTTTTTTCTAACTATTTATTTCTAGTGGCCAAATAGAGAAATAGTTGTTTACACAATTGAAACAGACTATAAATATAGGAAGAAAAAAAAATCACCCAAAGGAAGGCATTAAGAAGAAAATATGATGCCAACAAAATGTAAAGATGGAAATGTGACCCCATGTCTTGTGGCAGTCGTGTCGTATCGATCGTTTTTGTGTCGTGTCATTTATGAGTTCGTGTCGAACATTAATCAACCAAAACTCAACTCATTTAATTAATCATATAATATCGACTTGACCTCCATTTGTATAAGGATTATGTTGATTTTTCAGTGTTTGTATTTAATACTAACTCAACGTATTTATTATTCGTGTTAAGAAGTGTAATTTACGGATTCGTGTCGAGAAATAGTCAACCCTATCCCATTAATTTAGTGTCGGGTTCGAGTCGTGTTAAAAATTATCACCCCTTATCTTAACTATGAAAGATCAATAAGAATAAACAACATGACAAGTTCAGTTCTATAAACACTTCCTTCATGTCCCAATCTGGTGTTACAATGTGGAGGTACTCAACTCTCTCTGCATTCTGCGATGATTAAATCCAAGACTGTTAAAGACTAAACTCATATTCAAATAGGGTTTTGCCTATCCACCATGATACCCTCTAACTTTCCTCTTTCCCACAAGGGACTACCCAGAAATCAAGTAAACATCATTTACTCATTGCCCACATCACCCTTTTTCTTCCACAAAAGGATCTAAAATTATAGTTTATTTCCATGTGAAAAAAGAAAAGAAAAGCTTTTCTATAAAACTAGGTGAGGATTATTAATGATGCACCCAACCTATGGAACAATTGCAACAGCAGATTGCATGCCACCTATGATTGGTCAGCACACTCACCAACAGTGGGCTCCACATTGTTGTTATTAAACCCAAATTTTATGGCTGCTTTCAAGGATACACCAAATTTTCAGCTATCTGCAGAATTCAACTGTTGATTGATGGGGATTTCATAGTGATCATCTTCCTTAATTGACAAGGAAATATTAGAAATGGACAATTCTACAGTTTTGGATATAAAGTTGAGGCCAATTACAATCATATTGGTAGGTTCCATTTGATAATGACCTAACAAATGGTCCATTTTAGGGTTTTTTTATTTTATTTTAATGGTATGTTTCGACTAATATTCTCTCAAATTCGGTAAAACACAAGTCACGGAATTAGGATATTCATGAGGGATAAATCATTCATATGACTTAACCCATGGGGCTACCAAGATTCGAATTCAGAAACTCTGAGTTTACAGTTCGTTTCTATTATCACTTGAATTATTCCTTAAAATTTCATTTTGGGTTTTCAACCAAGATATCATACATGATTAATTAAATATATTAAATTAAAATTAATTAACACTTAATATAATTTTATAATAATTTTTATTCGAATATGGCACAACGTGACCCTATAAGACCCCTATAGGTGAGAAGAAAAGCCAAAATTAATAAGACATGACTTTTAATGTGTTCACCTATCCAGAGAATTATTATCTTGATTAAGATAAAAAAAGGCAAAAAAAAGGAAGAATTATTATCTTAATTTAAATATATTTTTTGTATGAAATAGACATACTTTGTACTACACGCCATCAATAAATTTAGTGGTGGGGCCCCAACCCACACCTACGAAGTCAATAGCGTCGGCTAGAGCGTTAAGGTTTGGAGCCGAAACACGACTAGGCTGGGCTGGGACCCATGTGACCGTTTAGGTTTATAAGCCTTTTTTGGGTGGGTCCCACTTCATTTATAACGATATTTATGAAAATAACCCCCTTAATTTCAACATATCACGCAATCAAATTGACAATGATGAGATGAATTAATAAATCATATTAAATTATTATATATAATTCGATTTCATTTCGACCAGACTGACCTACTTACATTATAGATTTTGTATTTCTTGATCTATTCTACAAATTAATTTTGTAAAATTAATAATTTTTTATTTTGATGTATATAACTTCATTTAACTCAACTCAACTCTATCAAATTTTATTTTCAACTATTTGAAGTTTTTTCTGGGTAACGAAAGAAATTTTTAGTCTATTTTCAACAAGGAGAGACGTATTTATATTGTTCGTACTCCTGCGCCTGAATAAAACTGAGAATAAACTTCGGGTGTATGAATCGGTCTCCCACCGCATGCACCAATTAAATCAAAATTTAATGGAAACCAAGAGACATCTTCTTTGCTAATTATACGAATTTAGACACTAACTTAGTGGGGACCACGTTAAAAAACACGTGGTAAAAGTATGGGGATGATACATGGTATACCGTAGACCCCTGTGATGCATGGTTTTCACACTTTCCTAATTCCACCAACCCCACCTAATTGTGTAAATGATCCTAAACATTTTCATAAAAGGCGATCGGTGATGGGTATTTGGTTAGACTTCTTTTGTTTTAACACAAATTTTTCTCGGCATCAAATCACTTGGGTCGGTCCAATGGCATAGTCATTGAAATTACCTTTTTTTGGGTAACTCAAAAATTATTTCATTTGTTAATTTTTATAAAATTTAATAACCAGACCTATCGATTTAATAATTATAATAAATTAAGTTAATAAATTAAATTTTGATAATATTAGTTCTAAATTAAACAATAATCATTGACATACATACCTAGATCAGAAGCAGCCACTCTGACATACAGATCTTGTCCACCTTCGGTGGCAGCATATTGCCTCATGTCAAACAGATCGGAAGTCCAAATCACACACCCGGAACCGCCGTTGGTGATGTCGGAGTTCGCATACGCCGTGCAAGAACAGTTTTTCCGGCACATCTCTTCACACTCACGAAGACTCATACCCTTATCCACAAACGAACTCGACGTCTCCGGCAACTTCATATTATTCGCCAGCCAAAACCCATCGTCCCTGCAGTTCAACTTCGTCTTCCTCACACACCCATCAGACCCATCTCTCAGATTCCATGCCATCGGATTCTTCGGCTCAAACCCTTTCACGCAATTACAGACGGGAGAGTCATTCGTGTCACAGAAGCCATAAACACCACACTCACCGTAGTCATCGCATTGATCTTTCGGAGCATCCCAAAAAGGGTTCCAAATTTTGCTCGTATCGATCCATGTAAATCGCTGAAGAACACCAGTTGGGGTGACTAGTACTCTTGAATATAACGACTGGTTTTTCAATTCAAAAGAATAGTAAATCTCATCTGGGTCCATCACAAATATGAAAATAAGGATAGGACTTGTCTTCATTTCTGGTACACCACTGAATCTCAGGCCATTCCAAGGGCCACTCCGATACTCTCTCTCTTGTTTCTTCATCAGAAAAACTTCTGGGAAGCCATTAATGTCGAACTTGAATGTATAGTCACCTGAAGAAGGATCGTCACTGGTCTTCCATGATGTTAAAAATCTGTTCAGGCCTGTTTTGGAGTCCCATCCAAGCTTCATTCCCGGTAACAAAGTGTCGGTGGGATGATCGAAGCTTTGCCATATGTAGTTTTCCGGGTTCAGATCATCTTCCCGGCGAAGAACAAAGTTTCCTGTGTCCAAAATCTGACCAACTGTGTTGAAACCCTGTGTTTGATTAGACGACCAGATGATATTTCCCGATTGATCGGCGAGAACAACGTTGCCGTCGCCGGCGATCTTTAAGACTCCGGTTGAGTTTGTGAGAGGGTTGTCTCTGTTAGCAACCCAAACATACGTCTTCATCGGAATGTTATTGTACCAAATACCCACATACCATTTGTCTGGGTGGGGATTGAAGAACCCTAATTCAAATACTTCTCCGGCGGAAACGATGGTATCGCCATTTGTGAGAGGTTGTGTTGGAGAGATGGTGTCAATGGCGGCTATGTCTGAAAGTGAGAAGAGAGTGATCAGAAGGATGAAGAAGCTCCACAGAGGGTAACAATGGAGGTTGATTGTGTTTCTCATTCTTCTCTCTCCCTTTTCTCTCTCTAACATTAGATGGTTTGGGGATGGTAGGTTTTCTTCATGTTTAAGACATCTGGATTGTTTGAAAGGGAAGTGCAGAAAAGAATATTTTGTTGACTCCAACTTGGTATCTTTTGGAGTCTTCCTTGTTCTATCTTTGAAAATGAGGCATAAATTTAGCCTCCAAATTTCAAAAATTAAAACTTTACCATTCTTATTCATACCTAAATTAAGAAGGGTAATGTTATTGATAATTAAAAATCTAACATAATCATGTGTCGAGTGATAAAGTAAATAGCATTAGTCAATTAAAAATATAATGAATTTGTGTTGCAGTGATTTTTTTTTTGATATAGATTGTTCAGGTGTATGACTATTTCATCGAACTCAGCGACTGATCACCATGACTTAAGTTGGGTTAGAACATGTCTCTCAAGGGATAAAGGTTGTTAGACCTTAGAAAGTGTGGGAAGAAATTGAACTTGAGACCTTTAAAATAAAAATTAAAGTCAAAATAATGTGGTAAGTGATATAATAACTGAATCTTGAATTTTAAGTGAATAAATATGGGACACAAAAATATATTGTTATAGTGTGCGCCTCTATAGAAGAAATATGATGCAATAGGTAAAAGTGCGTCGTTCCGAGAATACAACAACTCAATTTAATTGATTGTAACTTCACTCAGATATGCAGAATTAAATGAAATAAAAACTTCACACGACATTTGATCTTACTCCTGTGCACATGAGAGTCTTAATGTCCCACTTAACACAATGACTATGTAACACTAATATAGTATATAAATTAAAATACTTTTTGAAATTTAGTCGATGTGAGATTGAGTTTCTACTATAAAAGTGCTCATTTTTCTTAAAATTTTCTAACAGGTCTCATTATTAAATAAAATCCATTGAATTCAGTAGTACTCATGTATTATATCTTTAAATGAAAGTCAAATAGTGTTTAAAGGATTCAAGAATTATTATCTCTAGAATTTAAGTTCGAGTCTCGCAAATAATATTTTGATGGATCCGATGTGTGGGTTTTGTAGATAATTGTGTTCTTCACACTTTACATTACAACCACACATCTAGAAAAACGAAATTAGAATGATCTTTAATTATAAAAAAAAAAAAATATGTATATATATATATATCTGTGTGTGTATTGGGACACTGATGGACCCACTTCTCACAAATAACAAGCATCTTACATATTTGTTAGTCTCTGTTGAAAAGTTCAAACTTTATGTTAATCATCTGTCCATATTATATACTTTAAACATTGCCTTCAACTTTCAAATGGGATTGAAACTGACAACCCCCCCAACGCCCCTCCGCCTTTTTATCATCAACTTTAATGGGACAAACTTGTCTAACTGTAAAGGATAATCCATGTCCTACTTAATATTAATTGCACTTTTCTCAGTGCAATTAATTCGTACCCACACCATTCATTCTTCGAGGTATGAATTGAACTAGTTTCACATGGTTCCTATGCACAATGTGTTTCATGGAATGTTCATTTAAATTCTTTTTTTTTTTTATAAGACATTCTGGTTTACATCGATTACTCCCTCAAAATTTTAGATTTATCACCGTAGTTTGAGTTTGTTTAAAAACATATCCACAGATGAACACGAATGGTTCACCATTATGCTTCGTTTGGTAGGAAGGATGAAGAGTAGGAATGATGGAAAGTAGAGGGATACATTTTCTATCATTAAAGGAACGAAAGTATGAATGATATACTTTCTTTCTTTTGTGTTTGGTTGGATGGATGGAAAATAAAAATGACTATTTTTTTTTTTTTTTTGTGTTGGCTAAGATTACGGATGACAATCGAGTCGTGTTGTGTCAGATTGGTGTTGAGTCATTACGAGTTTATGTCGAACATTAGTCAAACTTAACTCAACTCATTTAATTAATTATGGCGTGTCGAGTTGCGAGTTGACCTGTTTATTTTTTTAAAAAATTTTAATTTTTAAAATTTTTAAAAAATATATATATATTAAAAGATATATATAGACAAAATAAATCTCAACACAAATAATTAACTTTCCATCTACTTTCCTTCCGATTTTGGAGGGATTGATTTTGGTGAGTTGGAAGGAAAGTTAATTCATCCACTTTTCCATCCTTCCTATTTTCTTTTCTTACCAAATATGATGTTTTATCTATTCCTCCCACTTTCCATCTTTTCAACTTTCCATCGTATCAAACTAGGGAGGATGAGAAATATCAAACTTGAGACTTTTTGTTGGTAAGAAGACATGTTTGACCAATGAATTACACCTAAAGATTATTTAAATTTTATTTAATCTTTAACTTTTTCATATTGAAATGACCTCGTGTCAACATATGTTATCACAATTTGTGAGTAGACCAAGCAGTCGTAACCAAAAAACCAGCAAACCCGTTTGATCAATTTCATAAATAAGTAGGTTGGGTATCTTGTTTTATGTTACTCGTTTATGAATTTGATAATGTCAATCAAATTAATTCAATAATAACAATTTGCGAGCATAAACAAGAATCAATTCTGTTTATGTCGAACAAAGTGTCCAACCCTAGCATGAAAGTGCACCAGTAACAGTAAGAAAAGGATCTCAATCATTCAAAACCATTGTACAAAATTCCCTAAGAAGTTCACTTAAACTAATGCCTGATTAGGACGACAAACTGTGCACTTCTCCCTACAACCCTTCAATAATTACTCCTGTTTTTTACTATCATCTCAACTATTATGTTTCTCACGTTACACCTTACATTACGATTATTAGTTTCACATTATCTTAATTTTTAATATCCGTGCAAATTTAGTGAAAATTTATTTTATTTTGCCTTCAAACTGTGATTTTGTTTCACTTTGCTTGAATATGAGAAAATTTTCGCAAAAAAAAAAAAAATAATAATAATGAAAATTTGCTTTTGGAGCACAGTGAAACCAATAATAAAGATTAAAGAGAGTAATGTAAGAAATTCGATACTTTAAGGGACAAAGTGAGATCAGAATCATAGTTGAGAGGGTTAAAGCGTGATTTACCCTTTCCGACATTTAAGCAGACTATGCGAGAGAAATCTTTAGGGGTCGTTCAGTAGTCAAACATGTTCTCTTGGAAGGAAGAGATTTCCGGTTCAACATTTCTCATACTTCCTAAAGGTTAACCCTTCTGTCATGCGTCAAAATAGTGGTTTAAATTGGCTTGGATCTTTGGGGTCAAATTTGAGTTCGAGGAAATAATCGACACAAACCTGAATACCCGATAGTAAAAAAAAAGATGGAGGGAGAGAGGGAGGAAGAGAGAGAGGAAGAGAGAGAATTGGTATAGAAAATCTTTCGTCATGCTTGGCATTTTCAATTCTTTAATCAGCTACAATTCAACAAAAGTTTTGTATTATTCCAACCTCCCAACTATTTATGTATGGTATTATCTTTCCAACCCCATCTGTTTGTCAACGTACAAAACTTATGGCAAGTTCACACTTAGTTTCAAAGATCTTCCATTTTCTGCAATCGTAATCGACCGATGACAATGATCTGAAAGTTAATTCTCTTTGGCAGATTGCTACAACTCAATTGAATAATGTTGGGAATTTCTTTTTTTAAACCCACTTTTATCATTCAAGTAGCAATCAAAATGATTTGTTGAACTGATCAAAATCTAATAAAATTATTGGTTTGTTGTGGGGGGAAAAGCTTCTTCCCCAACCCAATCATAGGAATGGAAGTGTTAAAGGCCTAACTAAAAGCATAGGCATTTTCTTTGCTCTTGGATAGTAGCCAAATTCCATTATATTGAGCCTATTTGAAGTTGAATTTTTCAAGTGAAAAACTGCCGTTTAAAAAGTTTCGTAAAATATTCAGAGTTAAAAAAGTTCTTCAAAATCCGTTTAGAGTGACTTTCTAGATTTTTTATGTTAAAATAAAAAAAAATAATTAGATATATGTATATATTATGCATAATAGTTCTAAAATATAAATTTTAAGTTTTTTTATGCCAATAATAATATTTTATGAATATAATAAACTAAAAAGTTATGTAAGACTCGCGACAAAATTCTAAAAATCCGGAAGAAAAACTCATAAAATCAGCTTCTTGAATCAGTATAAATAAGTCTTTTTAGGTCTAAAAAAACTATTGCATAAACTAGTAAAAAAGTTAATGTCTAAACAGACCTGACTTATTTTATTTCAAAATCCTTAAAAACTACCTATTTAATTTAGCTCCAAACATGCGCATTATTGAATTGGATGCATTGATTTTTTCAAGACATTGTTTTCTATGTTTTTTTTTTGTCTTTTTTTGTGTTTGCGTACATAACATGTAAATGTGATGAATTTCAAATGTGTAGAACACGCAGCAGTTCTTGTCATGAAAATAGCGATAAAACGGACTTTAGTGATAGGTGGGTTGTTGTAGGATGAGATTAGATATTTTTTTTATTTTTCTGTTTCTTTATTTTTTTTTAAAACCAGATTTATTATAGGGTGATTAGTTGTCAAATCATGTCAATTTTCATAAGATCTAGATGATATTGTATTTTTATTTTTTTATGTAATTTTTGTATAATTAGTATTTAAATTTCATTTTGAGAACGGTTAGGGGCTTTAGACATTACTAGATAAAGAGTGATATTTATGTCGTAGAGATTCTTCAGGGTAAAAATATTTTTGCCCAAATACATTTCAACCGGATTATTTAAACCCACAAAAAATGTGGGTTTCTTTAAGAGGTTGTAAGTGATATTAAATACACTATTCATTTGAACCGGTATTATTTCTAGGTGATAATACCAGACCCAAAATATATATCCAAACATAAGTATAAGAGAGATAAGGTGAGCCAACATTATTTTTTCTAATTCCTCTTTTCTAATACCTAAAACAAACACACCCTTAAAGTTCTACCTATGTTGAGTATTTGCTCCTAAGTGGAATAACAAAATTTCTCGGTCACAAATTTGACTAGTATTTTGAGGGATTGGCACCGTTTCATTCGATTTATGGTTAATTTTGAGGTGTCTTGGCCGATGTGGTCGAGTTGTCGAAGTCATCGTTACTGACTCTCAGCATATTGTTTCATACCGTTCTGTGATGCCGCGATATAACGTGAATCTCTCCCAAGTGCATTTTATATATTCTTTTGTATGTATTATCCGATACAGTTATGTTGTGACACCAGGACCGGTGCATCTCAATGTCCTCCGAGTTGATGACAGGCACCGAAACCTTGAACCATGGTAAGAAACTGTACAATGGTAGTATTGACTACATATGAAAGCATATGAGTGAAGAAATTAAGATGTTAGCTCAACTAATGCACATAAGTTGAGGTAACAGTCATCTAGATATGTTCTTATCAAGCATTAGACAATCAAAAATTAATTAAAATCTGTCGTTGGAAACACCATAAAACATTCACCTAATCTAAATTTCAACCATGATAAACAGTACATAAACAGGGGACGGGGACGAGGACGAGGACGAGGACGAGGACGAGGAGAAAAAGGAGAAGAATGAAAGAATTATCTACCAACAATCATAGTAACTGTGACATTGTTTGAGGATACCATGTCATGGCTTCCATTCCCTAAGTCCATATCCACAGAGCTCCTCATTGAAGTAAAAGTGGGTTGTCTTGGCAAAGGCAAAGTTGCACTATCAGTCTCCAACATCAACACCACAGACGCCATGACCGGCCTATGAACCGCCGTGTCTTGCACACACAACATCCCTAAATTTATGCATCTTAACACTTCATTGTGGCAGCAGGAATCGATAATCGAACGATCGACTAGGTCCATTGCTTTGTTACCTACCCACATGTCCCATGCCTGAAAAAATATAAAGTTAGCCTATCGTCACAACACGAAATTAGTTATTCAACTACATATTAAATTTTATGTTACAGTTATTGGATTAGTGAACATATGTGTAGACTTACATATCCAATAATGTTTGAGTATTCAGTTGAGCGAAAGCTAGTATTCCTCCGGCCACTAATAATCTCTAGCAATAATATCCCGAAACTATAGACATCAGACTTCACAGAAAATAGACCTTCCATTGCATATTCAGGAGCCATGTAGCCACTGCAATCATCAAGAACGACGAAACTCGAATTAGTACTGCATATGAGTGAAAATGATGATTCAATCTGTTGTTAGTATGGAAACTTCTAACACTCACTATGTACCAACAACCCGATTTGTGTTGGCTTCATTTTGATTTCCTCCAAATATTCTGGCCATACCAAAATCCGAAATTTTTGGGTTCATCTCTTCATCCAACAAAATGTTGCTCGCCTTTAAATCTCTATGAATTATTCTAAGTCTTGAATCTCGATGAAGATATAGGAGCCCTCGTGCAATCCCTTCGATGATTTTAAAGCGTTGCTTCCAGTCTAGTTGGGCTTGCTTAGCAGTGTCTGCTATAAACTCATCAAGGAAGGCAAAAAATATCAAAAATGAACTCTTTTGTAATTAACAGCAGAAACATCTCATCTTCTTAACCTTGAAAAGTGGAAATAAGAAATTTAATCGAATTCGAATGAGAAAAGAAGTAAGAGTATGATTATAAAAACTAACCAAAAATGAATGAATCCAAACTGTTGTTGGGCATGTATTCATAGAGCAGCATCTTTTCTTCCCCTTGAATGCAACAGCCGAAAAGTCTAACTAAATTTCTGTGCTGTAATTTGGCAATTAGTGTAATTTCATTCTTGAACTCTTCTAAACCTTGTCCAGACTTTCTTGAAAGCCTCTTTACTGCTATTTCTTGACCCCCTTGTAGCTTACCCTGAAGGACAAAGGAATAAGTAGCTTTGCCTAAGTACGTTCCAAACGGCCAATTACAAATTCTAGCAATTTGTCAAAGCAGAAAAGAAAACTTTACCTTGTAGACAGAGCCAAATCCTCCTTGTCCAAGCTTGTTTTCAAGCGAAAAGTTGTTAGTAGCTGCAGCTACACTATTGAAGTTGAACACTGATAATTCTTGTCCGGATCCTTGCTGCCCTTCGACACTGAGGTCACCTGTTCCAGAAAAATCTGTTGAAAATTCTCCACTTGTGTTTGCACCAACTTGTGGTAATTCATGGTTCTTTCTCCTTGAACCTGTTATTGCTGTAGTTGAGAGTTGGGAGATATAAATTAAATGGTTTAGATAATCAAAACGACATCTATTTTCATAAACACCTTAAAAATTTTACCTTTTAGTTTTGATTTGTATCTCCACAGCAGCCAAATGAACATGCTTAGGAAGAATGTTCCAGCTACTGAGACAGCTATTATCACAAGTATAGTCACTTTTCTCTTGCCACCTGAAATTAAAATATGATGACATTGAAGATAAGATTGGACAATTTCTTGTATGCTAAAACAACTATCCTGAAACTGAAAATCTTATGCTTCTTTCGGGTTCAATTTTCCCATAAACAAAGATCGCTAAGTCAATTGTGTCATGTCTCTCCTGAAATAGAGACTAATGAAATGTAGAGTTAAGTGATGATATTTCAAAACTAGCTAAAGAGGGATGCAATTGGTGACCGAGAACTATCCCAACAGGACACACTTTGATTCGTGGCTATATCGTGAACTCTGCAGAGTTTTGTATTAAGGACAGATGGGTGGGTGCCACTTTGTTGCAGCCCTTCTGAATAACTTATTTGTGATTCAGTTGTGAGCACTTAACATAATGGGAAAAATTCTTGACAATGACAGTTCAAACCTAGCTAAAGAGGGATAAATACTGAAGAGTTCTTTAGAGAACAATTTCCAGAAAAGGCAGTTCACATACAAAGACCAATACTCTTCCTTGAGAATATAATGAAAACCATTTGACAGTTTCTTCTCAGATAAATTCTAACAACAGCAAAAAAAACTTGAGAAAGTGAATAAAATTGTATCATGGTTCTGACATAGCAGAGGGAAATGAAAGTTTAACTTACCTAGTTCCGATTTAGCAAGACGAAGGTACAGGGTGTTCCCACCTTCTTCAAAACTCTGAACATCAACCAAATCCCCACTCCATAACATACAATTGATTCCACTAACAAAAGCATAGGCACTGCAAGAACAATTCCTCAAACACTTCTCTTCACATTCTTCATTATTGCCTTCTGAACCATCCATGAAATCTGGCAGTTTCACCCCCTCAATCTTCAAAAACCCATCCTCTCTCCCACTCTCCCACTCGTTCCTCTCGCACTGTGATGGTGTCCTTCTAGTGCACCCGCCCGACCAATTTCCATTCCTCCATTGATCTAAGTCCTTTGGTACGAACCCTTTCATACAACTGCATATAGGAGAATTAACCACCCTACAAATTCCAAAAGGTCCACATTTGTTATACAAATCACATTCGTTCCTCGGTTGCATCTGTATCACACTCCATTCCTTTAGATCTTCATCCCACCTCACCTGTCTCTCATATCCTTCCAAAGTTATCCGAAAATTGATTAAATCCGAATTGTTCATCTTACTATATGTAAAATACAACCTGCCATCCCCCTCGTTCAAAAGGCGAAAACCATATAGATAAATAGCTCTCATGCTGGGGACACCAGTGAATATTATTCCATTCCAATGCCCACTTCTCCAATATCGATTCAATCCCTCCCATATCACTATCTGTGGCGATCCACGAGGATCAACGCCCATCGAATACCTTCCAGGTGAAGGATCATTGGCACTTTTCCAAGAATTGAAAACGCGACTTTCGCCTTCTGTAACATTCATGTAGACTCTCATGTCAGGCAAATAAGTATCAGTCGGATAATTGAAGCTGCGCCATAAGGCCTCATCAGAATTGTTCCTAGAGAGAACAAGATCACCAGTGTCCATGAGAATAGCAGTTGAATTGCTTGATTCAATCGAAGAAGCATTCGATGACCAAACTGAATTGCCATTTCCATCTAGAACCATTAAATTACCATCACTTCCTATAGTTATAACTCCCCCATTACCTGATATTGGTTCTTCTCTATTGGCTACCCACACAACTGTTTGAATTGGAACTCTGTCGTACCATATTCCAACGTATCGATAAGGCGAATTTTCGGGACTAAAGAACCCCAGTACAAAAATTTGGGCTGCAGAGATAATGAATTCACCATCTCTAACAACTTGTCCTTGAATGATTGTGTTGGCTCCATGAGAGAACAAGGAAGATGAATAGAAGATGAACAGTAGAGACCAAAGAAGAATGTTTCTTGGGTTTCTAAAACTAATAGCCATCTCACAATCTGAAGTTGTTTTTGCAAATGTTTCATCTAAGAATATGTTTATACATCAGTTCAACAAATGCATGCACAACGTGTTATGTGAATATTTAATGAAAAAGCTTCTCATTGTCATCGACTGTGGCTTTGTTTGAATTAAGTAGGAGGTTGAGAAGATTGACCCTGACAATTTTGTTGAAGATTCTTAGTTGACCAATCCACTAACACTTTTTTGTCAATATTTTGGTGTACAACGTCGTACTTAATACGATAACTAGTGTTCCTCTATTCAAACAATACATCATCACGTTCGAAAATTTGCGTTTCTAAAATGAATATAAGAATGTCTACTATTTATATTTTTAGTACAAACACATTGGGTATGTTCTATTTTGGATGAGGGACGTAGGAAAATGTTATTGGGACATAATCTCGGGATCTTATTCAATGCAACCTTTAGATTGAAAATATGTTCTATTTAACATCGGAACTTACAACTAATCTAATAACTGCATTGAATTAAGTTCCTATAGTATTGCTCGAGAGGGACATATGTTAGGTATATCCCAATAAAAAAGATGATTCCCAATTAGATAAAAAAAAATTATTTCTTTCTTTCTTTTTGGGTTCTTTGTGGCATGTTGGACACTGTTGGGGAACAGCTTGCTATGATAATGACAGAGATGCACATAATCAGATTATGTCAATCTGCCCAAAATCTTATTTATTACATAACAAAGATTTAGATGATTTTTTTTATTTTGAAATTGATTGGATTACACTCCTAATTAATTCATTTCATTTGCCATTTTCTATATGATGCATTGATTGCAGATATTAGTATTAGAGGTTAGACTACTGCTCTTTTTGTTTGTTTATTTCTTATTATATAGTTTGTTATCACCATAAGTAGCCAACCGTCCACTTATTATTACATAGCTCTGTTTATTTTATTTTTGTTGGGCATTACGATTAAGGGTGTCCGAACTTATTTACGTGTATCTCGATAATTTATCTTTTCAGTTCGATCAAAAACAGACTATCCACGCGTTGAGTAGGGAATTCATGGGGATAAATCTCTTATAATCTGTCTCAAAAGTGTTGTTAAGTGTCGAACTCAATATGTCTAGATTTATAACTCATCTCGATATCCACTAAGCAACGCATTGGAGTTGTTGTCATCGGGCCATCGGCATGGCCCGACCCAATGGTCGATAACCTAGGCTCACCCTTGAGTTAGGCTACCAGGCTATGAATTGATCACCCGAATTGAAAAAGGGTAGGCACATTTTAGTTGCCTTTGGAAAAGGGTTCGAACTAATTTACGCGTACCTTAATTAATTTTCTCCCTTATCCAATTAAAGACAGACCATCCACGTCGAAATTAGGGTATTCACGAGGGATAAATCCCTCGTGACCTAGTCTGTGAGAATGTCAAGATTCAAACACAGCACGACTAAATTTACAACTCGTCTCTGCTATCTCTTGAATTACACTTGGAGTTTGCATTGATATTTTTGAGACAACTCGTGTTAGGTTAACAACATTTGAAATTGTCCAATAGGGACAAAGCTGATGACTTATGGACAATTCCATCCAGCCACTAGTGTTCAAAACACCCATTAAAAATAAAAATAACAAATAGATTATATTATTGCTAATGAGACCATGTGATAAATTTCATCTACAAGTCACAATGTGTGTGTGTGAGAGAGAGAGAAGAAGAAGAAGAAGAAGAAATCAGCCATAAAGACGAAGCACGAGAGGTGGAATTAGACTTTCGTAAGCCCTCGGATTTGGACTTGAATTTGTGAGGACGACATGGCTAGAAAGTCAAAATGTGCCTTGGTCAATGGGTTCAGGCTTAATGAGAGGTGGAAGGTTTGCCACACAATACATATGTATTACAGGGGTGGGGACAACAAAATTCCAACTCACTAGACCAACCGTTAATGTGCGTGTAGGTTCGATCCGTTGAAATTTAAAAAATAGGTAAATTTAAAAAAAATATATATATAATTCGTCAAAGAGTTTAGCTGGTTATTAATAATTGATTATTTCTACTGCACACATCTGACTTAATTAGGACACAACCTTGTGAATTGGAATAGAACCTAGCCTACTCCAAAAGTTCATTCTACATAAAAAATGCACCAAGTGAAAGAATCAGTAGGATTTTGAATTGATCATCAAGGTATATATGTACACAAGGGAAAGAAAAAAGAAGAAAATTTTACAAAGATTTGCTCTTTATCTGCCTTCAGAAATGGTGATAGTAACATTGTTAATAGAACATCTTTCCTGCATCTGTTGAGAAGATTGTCTCTTCGAAGAAGAAATTTGCCTTTCAGTAAACGCAGCTTGTTGTGGGGTCGGAAGATCTGCAATTTCACTATCAAGCATTGGAAGAACAGTAGAAACAGTTGGTCTATCTTTCGCAGATTCTTGCACACATAACAGTCCCACATGTATATATCTCAAAATTTCCATTCTTGAGTGTGTATCATATATCTTTGGAGCTAGTAATGCCATGATATTATCTTCATTCCATAATTTCCAAGCCTGAAGATTTTGAGATGAGAATGAATAATCAGAATATAAACAAAACATGAAAGTTTGAAAATCTACATTAATGGAGGAAATGACTTACGAATCCTAGAAGGCTCAAAGAGTGCTCATCTTGATAAAAACTAGTGTTTCTTCTCCCACTTATAATCTCTAATATCAGTATTCCAAAGCTGTAGACATCAGATTTTTCTGAGAATCTTCCTCCCATTGCATATTCAGGAGCCATATAGCCACTGCATTACATCATTTTAGCATAAAAAAAGTAAAATAAATTCAATATAACTTGAATTATTGCATGAGAATAATGAAGTATTCTAGGCAAAGAGTATAAGTTTACTATGTTCCAACAACCCTTCTCGTGGTCGCTCGATACTGGTTGCCTCCAAAAATCCTTGCCAAGCCAAAATCTGAAATCTTTGGGTTTAGTTGTTCATCCAATAAAATGTTACTTGCTTTTAAATCTCTATGTATAATTCTTAATCTGGAATCTCTGTGAAGGTAAAGCAGGCCTCGGCCAATCCCTTTGATGATATTGACAAGTTTACTCCAATCTAGGACTTCTTGTTTGAGTGAATCTGAAAGTTGTTTCCAAAAGAATAAGTGATGCGGAAGGAACCAATTGGAAAACAAAGAAATGGCAAAAAAAAAGAGCTCAAAAATCAACTTACCAAAAATAAATGCATCTAAGCTTCCATTTGGCATGTATTCGTAGATCAACATCTTTTCTTCTCCTTCTGTGCAGCAGCCAAGGAGTCGAACCAGATTGCGATGCTGGAGTTTGGAGATCACTACAACCTCATTCAATAACTCCTCTAGCCCTTGTCCAGAGGATCTTGAAAGCCTTTTCACAGCTATTTCTTGCCCATCTGCCATTTTTCCCTGAAAATAGGAGTCATCAATTTTATATGGTTCGATATGGCATAAATCTGATATGAAATTGCATTACCTTGTACACTGGACCAAAACCACCCTGCCCCAACTTATTAGCAGAATGAAAGTTGTCTGTTGCCTTTGCCAAACCTTGAAAACTATATAATGGCAGCTCTTCAAGTTTAATTTGATGGGTATTCTCTCGAAGCATGCTATCAGTTGAATACTCTTGATACACTTTCCCTCTTTTAAATGGTAATTGCTTACTTTTCTGCTTCCTTCCTGATGCTGAAACTAATTAGTAGTGGTTTTTGTCTACAATGAACTTTTGTATGTACTTCTGAGCTAACTCTTTTGAACATACTACCTCTTTGTTTGGCCATCCTCCTCCAAAAGCAGTATGTACAGATTGCAATGGTAATTGATCCTATGCTTATTGCAATTGCGAGAACTGTTTTCATGTTCTTCTCTTCATCTGTAAAATAGGACAAACTAAGAGATTTCACTGACAAATGAACACATTAGTTAAGGTTGCATTTGGAATGATGACTTTGCAAAAAGAAAACTATTTCAAACAATTTGAAACAGAATCAATATGCAAGGAGTTTCAGTTGACACATATTTGCTCTCAAATTCAGTGAACATAAGAATTCTGAATCATCAAATAAACATATGACAAAAGGAAAAGAGGATAAGTAGAAGCATAGGTGAAATTCACTGCAATGGTGACACAACACATTACCAAGCTCTGAATATGTCACTCGAATGTAAACATCTGCCCCACCATCTGGAAATTTCTGTATGTCAATTAGACTTCCACTCCATTGCATACACCCAATTCCAATGTAAAATGAATAAGCTATACATGAACAGTTATTCAAGCACAGACTTCCACAACTATCATGTAGACCAGGTGACCACACCTCAAAATCTGGTACTTTTACTCTTTCAAGCTTCAAAAATCCATCCTCTTTTACCTTTTCATTGATGGTATTGTTTCTCTCACATTGTAATGGTGTCTTTCTTATGCATCCACTGGACCAATTTCCTCTACTCCATTCCTCCATATGTTTTGGTTCAAATCCTTTTAAACAGGTACAAATAGGTGAATCCAGTGAATTACAGCTTCCAAATGGACCACACTTGCCATAAACATCACACTCATTTTCTGGCCCCCACCACGGCACGTTCCAGTCTTCTTTCGCGACAAACCGATACTTCTCCTGTAGAGTTCCTTCAGTATTCAAGAAGATGTAGCTTACAATGGACTCATTGGCATAGCTGAAAGTTAGATCAACAGTTCCTTTTTTGTCATCGACAAGATTATATTCACTGTCATATAATTTATGCATGGTTGGAATTCCTATAAAAACCTGACCATTCCAAGGACCACTACGACAGTATGGATGACTATCATTCCATACAAAAAACTGCGGGATGCTTCGAGGATCAACTCCTGCAGAGAAAGATCCAATGGATGGATCCGATGGACTTTTCCAAGATGTCAGCAGAGTCCTCTCACCTTTCTTTGCATCAGTACCAAGTCTCATCTTCTGTAAGAATGAGTCTGAAGGATGTTGAAAACTCTCCCATATGATCCTTCCACTAGAGTTGTCTCGTAAGACAAGGTTCCCGGTATCTAGAAGCTGGGCACTTGAATTGGCCACTGGATTCGAAACATTTGATGACCAAATGACCTCCTTCTGCCCATTCAAGATTACCAGATTACCACCCTCGGATATCGTCACAGTCCCAGATGAATCATTCAAAGGCTTGTCTCTATTGGCAACCCATACAGCAGTCGTCACTGGGATGTTGTCCAAGATACCAACATAACGATTCGTAGTATTTACAGGACTAAAGAATCCCAGCTTGAAGGTCTCTCCAACGGAGACTATAATTTCTGGGTCTTTTATGGATTGTGTGGGTGTAATTGTGTCTATGGAAGTGCAAACCTCTAACCAAAAACATAGAAGTAAGAGAACAAGGCCATGAAAAAGTGAAAACTTCGGATTACCGGAACGTGCCATATGTGATCTGAGTGCTTGTTGGTGAGGAGGGAAGGCTATATGTGAGTTCTCTAGACTTCCATGAACAATGTTTAATTTTCCTCACTTCCTCATACTTTTCAAAGCTCTGGAATATATTTTCATTCTTTTGTGACGATTTTTCTGATAAGGCACCCAAGGTTCACTACATGACAATGGCCAATCATTGTCATTCATGTCTTCCCTGCACATGGGCCACATTGTCATTTATGTCTTAGAATTGAAAGAGTCATTTAGTCGTATCTAATAGTTGGTGACTCATAATCACCGGGCCTAAAAAGCAATGGGTCTATTGACATGTTTAGCGGAGTGAAGATATATTATTAATTTCTTGATGTATACTGTATATAAGAGTTTTATCAAGATTGAGTTTATCATATTTACCCGAACTAGATTATTTAGATGAATTATGACTAGGGTTATTAATTGATCTATACTACTAATAAAAGTATTTTAGATGAAATTTTTTTGAATTCCTCTTATACCTTTAAGCAAAATTATAAGGACAATTATACCTCACACTAATAATTTGATCTAGATGTAAAACAATTTTGAATTTCAATTTGATGCTTAAATAAATATTTGTAGACATTTATTGTAATTTTAACTCAATACAATTTAATAAAGTCCAGATTGTAATTATGTAACTTTGATTTAACAGTAATATAAAGTCCATATTATCCTTGAATAAAATATTACTCTAACTAATTTATATTTTTTGATGGATTCATAATGTAAAACTATTTTTATTGTTGGTGTAACAGGTGTTGTAACTTATTTAACTTGTAGACCTTACAGATTCTAGAAATAGTGCAAACAAGTCCTCAAAATTCTTAAGAGTAAATGCTAAATTATAACAATGACTTGTGAAATTTATACGGACACAAGCACTCTAACAAACCCGACTTTTGAACTTTTCATCAGTTACTAATATTTTATATATTTAGATAAAGCTAACAATGAATCTAGAATTAAATTTCTTTAACTAGAGATAAGTTAGCCCTAGAGAATTGCTCAAATATAAGCTTGAGTTAGTTTTTGTCTCTTCCAATTCCCAAAAATCTAATCAATTATACAAATGTTGCAGAAGAAACTAGCATTTGTAGCTAAAACATGTACGACTTTTGCCTATCGGTTTATATGAAACTTAAAACTACAGCTCACTCTTACACTTTTCCACGCGATGGCAGATATTTCCTTGAAGAAGCAAGTAGGTTGAGACTTAATTCTCTCAGTTCTGGGATTGGGAGGGTAAGTTGAACTTTCTTTACTGAAAAATATATCTCCAGAAGCCGTCAGGTTTGATTTCACATATGGTGATTTTTACAACTTCAGATTTTTCTTATTCTTATGGATGAGGTGTTAATATATTGTAAAAATTTCTACCTTCATGAACCATCAGCTTTACTATATAATGAGCAACGATCAACATTTTGTTTTGGTCTATAGTTTCGTTAAGCTTGAAAATGAAAACCTTTTGAAAATATGATGAAAACAACGATGGAAATAGACAAAAAAAACTGAATTATTTGCGAAACATTCCAAAACATTTTGAAACATAACGAAACACAAAACATACCGAAACACCTCGATACCTAAGGATTGCGATATTCAATCACTAATTCGTTTCAATTTTTATGAGAACGAAAATATTTCAATCGTTTTGACTATTTTAAAACGAAATCTACTTCCTTGACAATGAGGTATCCAAACCCATATGCATTTTTGTCAAGGAAGATTTGAAGTCATACAGACATTAAACAATTCCTCTCCTTTTTTTTTTTCTTCTTAAACTGCCATTTTTTGGTGACACTGCATTCTTCTTAAGTCAAAGATGGCAACGCCCTCATTTGACTGTTGCTCTGATTTTCACAAGTTTTTCATAAGATTCAAGCTGTATAGGGGAATTAAAATACGTAACAAGGTAATTGGGTCCTCTAAAATAACGGATTATTAAAATGCGGGTTGTGGATCATCTGACACAATCAATAAAGGAATCGGGAATGAGAATCAGCAACGAGTAAAGTTAGTCAAAATAAATGGTTAATTGCATATTGTATTCTGAAAGATTGCTCAAATCTCAATTTATACCCTCAAATATCAAAACTCTCAATTGCGCCCTAAAAGATAAAAATTTGTATTAACGCGCACCTAAAATTAGCACCCATCAGTTTGCCGTCTAAAACAAAATGAATAAATTACACTTAAACCCCCTCATGCTTGTCACTTAATCACCTAAACCCCCTCATTCAGTAATGGTGATAGAAACATTGTTAATAGAACATCTTTCCTGCATCTGTTGAGAAGATTGTCTCTTCGAAGAAGAAATTCGCCATTCAGTAAACGCAGGTTGTTTTGGGGTCTGAAGATTTGCAATTTCACTACTAAGCATTGGAAAAACAGTAGAAACAGTTGGTCTATCTTTCGCAGATTCTTGCACACATAACAGTCCCACATGTATATATCTCAAAATTTCCATTCTCGAGTGTGTATCATATATCTTTGGAGCTAGTAATGCCATGATATTATCTTCATTCCATAATTTCCAAGCCTGAAGATTTTGAGATGAGAATGAATAATCAGAATATAAACAAAACACGAAAGTTTGAAAATCTACATTAATGGAGGAAATGACTTACGAATCCTAGAAGGCTCAAAGAGTGCTCATCTTGATAAAAACTAGTGTTTCTTCTCCCACTTATAATCTCTAATATCAGTATTCCAAAGCTGTAGACATCAGATTTTTCTGAGAATCTTCCTCTCATTGCATATTCAGGAGCCATATAACCACTGCATTACATCATTTTAGCATAAAAAAAGTAAAATAAATTCAATATAACTTGAATTATTGCATGAGAATAATGAAGTATTCTAGGCAAATAGTATAAGCTTACTATGTTCCAACAACCCTTCTCGTGGTCGCTTGATACTGGTTGCCTCCAAAAATCCTTGCCAAGCCAAAATCTGAAATCTTTGGGTTTAGTTGTTCATCCAATAAAATGTTACTTGCTTTTAAATCTCTATGTATAATTCTTAATCTAGAATCTCTGTGAAGGTAAAGCAGGCCTCGGCCAATCCCTTCGATGATATTGACAAGTTTACTCCAATCTAGGACTTCTTGTTTGAGTGAATCTGAAAGTTGTTTCCAAAAGAATAAGTGATGCGGAAGGAACCAATTGGAAAACAAAGAAATGGCAAAAAAAAAAAGAGCTCAAAAATCAACTTACCAAAAATAAATGCATCTAAGCTTCCATTTGGCATGTATTCGTAGATCAACATCTTTTCTTCTCCTTCTATGCAGCAGCCAAGGAGTCGAACCAGATTGCGATGCTGGAGTTTGGAGATCACTACAACCTCATTCAATAACTCCTCTAGCCCTTGTCCAGAGGATCTTGAAAGCCTTTTCACAGCTATTTCTTGCCCATCTGCCATTTTTCCCTGAAAATAGGAGTCATCAATTTTATATGGTTCGATGTGGCATAAATCTGATATGAAATTGCATTACCTTGTATACTGGACCAAAACCACCCTGCCCCAACTTATTAGCAGAATGAAAGTTGTCTGTTGCCTTTGCCAAACCTTGAAAACTATATAATGGCAGCTCTTCAAGTTTAATTTGATGGGTATTCTCTCGAAGCATGCTATCAGTTGAATACTCTTGATACACTTCCCCTCTTTTAAATGGTAATTGCTTACTTTTCTGCTTCCTTCCTGATGCTGAAACTAATTAGTAGTGGTTTTTGTCTACAATGAACTTTTGTATGTACTTCTGAGCTAACTCTTTTGAACATACTACCTCTTTGTTTGGCCATCCTCCTCCAAAAGCAGTATGTACAGATTGCAATGGTAATTGATCCTATGCTTATTGCAATTGCGAGAACTGTTTTCATGTTCTTCTCTTCATCTGTAAAATAGGACAAACTAAGAGATTTCACTGACAAATGAACACATTAGTTAAGGTTGCATTTGGAATGATGACTTTGCAAAAAGAAAACTATTTCAAACAATTTGAAACAGAATCAATATGCAAGGAGTTTCAGTTGACACATATTTGCTCTCAAATTCAGTGAACATAAGAATTCTGAATCATCAAATAAACGTATGACAAAAGGAAAAGAGGATAAGTAGAAGCACAGGTGAAATTCACTGCAATGGTGACACAACACATTACCAAGCTCTGAATATGTCACTCGAATGTAAACATCTGCCCCACCATCTGGAAATTTCTGTATGTCAATTAGACTTCCACTCCATTGCATACACCCAATTCCAATGTAAAATGAATAAGCTATACATGAACAGTTATTCAAGCACAGACTTCCACAACTATCATGTAGACCAGGTGACCACACCTCAAAATCTGGTACTTTTACTCTGTCAAGCTTCAAAAATCCATCCTCTTTTACCTTTTCATTGATGGTATTGTTTCTCTCACATTGTAATGGTGTCTTTCTTATGCATCCACTAGACCAATTTCCTCTACTCCATTCCTCCATATGTTTTGGTTCAAATCCTTTTAAACAGGTACAAATAGGTGAATCCAGTGAATTACAGCTTCCAAATGGACCACACTTGCCATAAACATCACACTCATTTTCTGGCCCCCACCACGGCACGTTCCAGTCTTCTTTCGCAACAAACCGATACTTCTCCTGTAGAGTTCCTTCAGTATTCAAGAAGATGTAGCTTACAATGGACTCATTGGCATAGCTAAAAGTTAGATCAACAGTTCCTTTTTTGTCTTTGACAAGATTAAATCCATTGCTATATAATTTATACATTACTGGAACTCCAATAAAAACCTGACCATTCCAAGGACCACTACGCCAGTATGGATGACTACCATTCCATACAAAAAACTGCGGGATGCTTAGAGGATCAACTCCTGCGGAGAAAGATCCAATGGACGGATCCGATGGACTTTTCCAAGATGTCAGCAGAGTCCTCTCACCTTTCTCTGCATCAGTACCAAGTCTCATCTTCTGTAAGAATGAGTCTGAAGGATGTTGAAAACTCTCCCATATGATCGTTCCACTAGAGTTGTCTCGTAAGACAAGGTTCCCGGTATCTAGAAGCTGGGCACTTGAATTGGCCACAGGATTCGAAACATTTGATGACCAAATGACCTCCTTCTGCCCATTCAAGATTACCAGATTACCACCCTCGGATATCGTCACAATCCCAGATGAATCATTCAAAGGCTTGTCTCTATTAGCAACCCATACAGCAGTCGTCACTGGGATGTTGTCCAAGATACCAACATAACGATTCGTAGTATTTACAGGACTAAAGAATCCCAGCTTGAAGGTCTTTCCAACGGAGACTATAATTTCAGGGTCTTTGATGGATTGTGTAGGTGTAATTGTGTCTCTGGAAGTGCAAAACTCTGACCAGAAACATATTAGTATTAGAACAAGGGGTTGAAAAGGTATAAACTTCAGATTATTGGAATGTGCCATATGTGGTTTGAGTGCTTATTGGTGAGGGTGGAAGGTGTTCTATAGATTCCATGAACAATGGTCACTTTCTTCACTTCTGGAGATGTTTCCATGAAGAAGCAAGTAGCTTAAGGCTTAAGTCTCCTTTCTGTTGGATTTCCAATTGGGTGTGGGGTTTCCCAAAAGTCATCCTCAAATCTGATTAAAAAGAAAAAATCCTTGACTTTTGGAAGATTTCTTTGAAAACTGGAAGGTAGAGGCACTCAAGGACAGACCACGGCTTTCATTCATGTTTGCCCTGCACATGAGCCACAAATAGCAATCAAGCTGCCTGCTGGATTGCAGTACACAGAAAGAAACAGAAACGGGGGCTTAAACGACAATATTTTGTCCCGAGGATGCCATGATTTTAGACTTTGATGCCATGCAGTTGGGTGATCCAATTTTGTTATCCTCTCTTTTGCACAGTTCCAATACACAGACCACACCCACCCACTTATTTATTCTTATTGTAGGCCAACAGAAAATTTACCAGCTGATATGTTAATATGTCAAGGGATCAAGTGCATTGGTGGTATCTAAGCCTGTCAATTTAGTCATGGTCATGTCAAACGGTTCGTGTCGCCCTTGTACCAAAATTAATGGTGAAATCCATTTTACTAATTTGGTTCTGTAGCACTCAATCCCCCCATGGTATAAAAATAATCACTTCACCCCACATGTTTTTGGACTAATCTGCTACTGTCACAATTGTCGTCGAAATAAGCGGTTCTTCACTCCATCTCCTCCCTTCCTCTCTCTCCTTCAATGTGACACCACGGCCAAAAACCAGTCAAATCATCAAAACAGACCACTGAAGAAGATGTTTTTCCAACACCTTGGAGTATCATTTATATAAAAAAATCATCTCCAAGAGCTTTGGCCGGAGTTTACAGCAGTATACACGAAATAAACTACAAAGAGTACAGATGTCATTATATACTAACAATCACCCCCAATGAGGCAATTCGTCAAACACCTGGGAAGCAACTTTGCAAAATCCACACTATACCAAAGTGTAGGTGCATCGCGCATCTATTTCCTTTCTTCAAACTTCTAACAGTTCTTTTATTTTGAAGAAAAACTTCGCATTAACCAGATTGCATCAATTTGAGAGAGAGAGAAAGAGAGAGAGAGAGAGAGAGATCCAAAGAATCGACAAAGCAGAGAGAGAGAGAGAGAGAGAGAGAGAGAGGGACAAATCTGAGTGAATGATCCACTGCATTATGATTAAAATGTAAGCTAATGCTGAGTAGTTGTCTTATGTAGTCCACAACCTTGTGAATTCAAAAATTATCTAGGCTACATCAAAAATTAATATGTTGCAAGAAAAGTTAAATCGAATTACAAAGGTATGTACAGAAGGAACGACAAAAATCAAAAGTAATTATCATGATTGGCCTTTTATCGGCCATCAACAATTGTGACAGTGAGACCGTTGAGAGAACACTGTTTTTCTGAAGAAATATGTCTTTCGATAAATGCTGGTTGTTTTGGGGAAGGAAGATTTGCAATTTCACTACTAAGCATCGATAAAACAGTCAAAACATTTGGCCTATCTTTTGCAAATTCTTGCACGCATAATAGTCCTACATGTATATATCTCAAGATCTCCAATCTGTTGTTTGTATCAGACATCTTTGGATCTACTAGAGCGACAATCTTCTCTTCATTCCACAATTTCCATGCCTGAAGACATTAAGATGAGAATGTAAGTGTTCGATTTGGAACATTCGATACCAAGCAGAATGATAGGTCCATAAAGATTTCTCTTGGTAAAGAAAACGAACTTACAAATCCTAGAAGGCTTAAAGAGTGTTCATCATCATAAAAGCTGGTGTTCCTTCTCCCAGATATAATCTCTAATATCAACACTCCGAAGCTATAGACATCAGATTTTTCTGAGAATCTTCCTCTCATTGCATATTCAGGGGCCATATATCCGCTGTGTATATCAATTGACAATAGAAAGTAAAGAATTGTAATAAAGTTGAATTATTGCATGAGAAGTAACTTCATCACATGGAGAAAGATACATATACATACTATGTTCCGACAACCCTTCTAGTATTGGCTTGATCTTGGTTGCCTTCAAAAATCCTTGCCATGCCGAAATCTGAAATCTTTGGGTTTAGCTCTTCATCCAACAAAATGTTACTCGGTTTTAAATCTCTATGAATAATTCTTAATCTGGAATCTCTATGAAGGTAAAGCAGGCCACGACCAATCCCTTCGATGATGCTGATGCGTTTACCCCAGTCTAGGAGTTTTTGTTTCAATGAATCTGAGACATTTGTTTTTGAAAGGACAAGCATGAAAAGTTTGTAAGCTGTAAGGAAATTGAAGTTGAGAAGACTGTCATATTTTTAAGCCAAGGAAGTCAATAGTAATATAGAAAGCAATAACTTAACAAGTACTGGTGATTATAACTGACCGAAAAGAAATGCATCCAAACTTCCATTTGGCATGTATTCGTAGATCAACATCTTTTCTTCTCCTTCTATGCAGCAGCCAAGGAGTCGAACAAGATTGCGATGCTGGAGTTTAGAAATTACCACAACTTCATTCATACACTCCTGTAACCCTTGTCCAGAGGATCTGGAGAGCCTTTTCACAGCTATTTCTTGTCCATCTGAAAGTTTTCCCTGAAAATAAGCATCAAATCAGTTGTATATGGTTCAGTATCCCATGAAGCCCGGGATGAACAACCATTACCTTGTACACTGGACCAAAACCACCCTGCCCAAGCTTAGTAGCAGCATGAAAGTTGTCAGTTGCTTTTGCCAAATTCTCAAAACTAAATAACGGCAGCTCTTCAAGTTTTATTAGGTGGGTATTTTCTCGAAGCAGGCTTTCAGTAGAATCATCTGGATGTGCTTCAGATTTTGACTTCGTTCCTGTTGCAGGAACCTAACTATATGTAATTTTGTCAAAGAATCAGTATTTGCAAATACTTCTGAGCTAACTCTGAGTAACATACTACCTCTTCGCTTGGCTATCCACCTCCAAGAAATGTAGGTGCAGATGGCAATGGAAACTGACCCTATGCTAATGATAACTTCCAATTTTACTTTGATGTTTTTTCCTTCATCTGTAGAACAGAACAAATTCAAGGATTCAGCTAAATTGGACAAAAGAAAAAAAGTTGCATTTAGCTGAATGCTTTTGAAATTCTAGGTTTTGAGCTTCAAGTTACAAATCTGGAGTAGTTTACTTAACAGATTGAGGGCTAATGTTTTAGAAATATGCCGCAACCCAAATCCAGTTACATAACTCGTCAAGGTAGCTCAAATGGGATGATTCCGGGAGTTATTATTTACGAGGTCCCAAATGCAACTCTAATAATGGAGGCCTGGTTTACACGATACCCATGATTGAGGATTGAGTGAAAGCGTCTGAAGTTTATATTGGAACCACGAGTCCAACGGATACGTGGTTGGGACTGTAGTCGGTGTAAAAAAAACACAGTTCCACATATTTGTTAAACACATAGAAAAAGAGGATAAGTATAGGAGCATAATTCACTACAAGTTGATAGAGAAGACGAAACATATTACCAAGCTCTGAATATGCCACTCGAATGTAAAGATCCGCCCCACCATCCGGGAATTTCTGGATGTCAATTAGACTTCCACTCCATTGCATACACCCAATTCCAGAGTAACCTGAATAAGCTGTACATGAACAGTTATTCCAGCACAGGCTTCCACAATTGTCTTCTAGAACAGGTACCCACACCTCAAAATCTGGTACTTTTACTCTTTCAAGCTTCAAAAATCCATCCCCTTTTCCCTTTTCATTGACAGTATTGTTTCTCTCACATTGCAATGGTGTCTTTCTTTTGCATCCACTAGACCAATTTCCTTGACTCCATTCATCCATATGCTTTGGCTCAAATCCCCTTAAACAGGTACAAATTGGTGACTCCCCTGAATTACAGGTTCCAAATGGTCCACACTTGCCATAAACATCACACTCATTTTGTGGCAACCTCCACAACAAGTTCAAGTCTTCTTTCCCAACAAACCGATACTTCTGCTCTAGATATCCTTCAGAATTCAACTGGAGGTATAATACAATGGACTCGTTGACAGAGTTTGTAGTTATATCAACAGTTCCGTTTTTGTCGTCGACAAGATTAATTCCAGTGTTATATGATCTACGCATAAATGGAACTCCAATAAAAACCTGACCATTCCAAGGACCACTTCGCCAGTATGGATGACTACCATTCCATACAAAAAACTGCGGGATGTTTAGAGGATCAATTCCTGCAGAGAAAGATCCAATGGATGGATCCGAGGGACTTTTCCATGATGTCAGCAGAGTCCTCTCACCTGTCTTTGCATCAGTACTAACTGTCATCTTCTCTAAGAATGAGTCTGAAGGATGTTGAAAACTCTCCCATATGATCCTTCCACTAGAGTTGTCTCGTAAGACAAGGTTCCCGGTATCCAGAAGCTGGGCAATTGAATTGCCCACAGGATTCGAAACATTTGATGACCAAATGACCTCCTTCTGCCCATTCAAGAATACCAGATTACCACCCTCAGATATCGTCACAATCCCAGATGAATCATTCAAAGGCTTGTCTCTATTGGCAACCCATACAGCAGTCGTCACTGGGATGTTGTCCAAGATACCAACATAACGATTCGTAGTATTTACAGGACTAAAGAATCCCAGCTTGAAGGTCTCTCCAACGGAGACTATAATTTCAGGGTCTTTTATGGATTGTGTGGGTGTAATTGTGTCTATGGAAGTGCAAACCTCTAACCAAAAACATAGAAGTAAGAGAACAAGGCCATGAAAAAGTGAAAACTTCGGATTACCGGAACGTGCCATATGTGATCTGAGTGCTTGTTGGTGAGGAGGGAAGGCTATATGTGAGTTCTATAGATTTCCATGAACAATGTTTAATTTTCCTCACTTCCTCTTACATTTCAAAGCTCTGGAAGATATTTTCATTCTTTTGTGGAAATCTGGTTCACTTGAAAATGTATCTCCAACAGTCATCCTTGAATCTAATTCACACACAAAAAAAAAAAGTGATAGACTTTTGGAAGATTTTTCTGATACGGCACTCAAGGTTCACTACATGACAATGGCCAATCATTGTCATTCATGTCTTCCCTGCACATGGGCCACATGGTCATTTATGTCTTAGAATTGAAAGAGTCATTTAGTCGTATCTAATAGTTGGTGACTCATAATCACCGGGCCTAAAAAGCAATGGGTCTATTGACATGTTTAGCGGAGTGAAGATATATTATTAATTTCTTGATGTATACCGTATATAAGAGTTTTATCAAGATTGAGTTTATCATATTTATCCGAACTAGATTATTTAGATGAATTATGACTAGGGTTATTAATTGATCTATACTACTAATAAAAGTATTTTAGATGAAATTTTTTTGAATTCCTCTTATACCTTTAAGCAAAATTATAAGGACAATTATACCTCACACTAATAATTTGATCTAGATGTAAAACAATTTTGAATTTCAATTTGATGTTTAAATAAATATTTGTAGACATTTATTGTAATTTTAACTCAATACAATTTAATAAAGTCCAGATTGTAATTATGTAACTTTGATTTAACAGTAATATAAAGTCCATATTATCCTTGAATAAAATATTACTCTAACTAATTTCTATTTTTTGATGGATTCATAATGTAAAACTATTTTTATCGTTGGTGTAATAGGTGTTGTAACTTATTTAACTTGTAGACCTTACAGATTCTAGAAATAGTGCAAACAAGTCCTAAAAATTCTTAAGAGTAAATGCTAAATTATAACAATGACTTGTGAAATTTATACGGACACAAGCACTCTAACAAACCCGACTTTTGAATTTTTCATCAGTTACTAATATTTTATATATTTAGATAAATCTAACAATGAATCTAGAATTAAATTTCTTTAACTAGAGATAAGTTAGCCCTAGAGAATTGCTCAGATATAAGCTTAAGTTAGTTTTTGTCTATTCCAATTCCCAAAAATCTAATCATTATACAAATATTGCAGAAGAAACAAGCATTTATAGCTAAAACATGTACGACTTTTGCCTATCGGTTTATATGAAACTTAAAGCTACAACTCACTCTTGATCATGGTTGTATTTGCAACCAAATCTATATTTGAAGGCGTATTATGATGATTTGCTGAATTATCCTATTATTTTGTGTTCTATTATAAAAATACAATATATTTTGTGGTAATTTTATCAAACTTCTCTCTCGCAAAGTCTGTATTACCGTGATTCATGCAGCCAATGATCATGAACTCTTACCAATTAGTATGTTCTCTAGAGAATTCTACCACAACAGGTTCTGAAGAATGTATGTTACCTGAATTTGCACACATACAGATCATAAGCTATATATGTAGAGATCTGAAAACTTATTAGGTGAATTTGTACACATAGTTACAATTTATCATATTATATGAGGGAATAAAAAGGGACTTACACAATGGCATCTAAACAAGGATGAAATCATAAGTTAATTTCACATGATCATTCAATAAGTTGTCGTTAATGTCAATTTTTTAGTTTTGTATATGACCTGTATTAATTGATTTCCACACAATTTTTTTTGAATATTATCTATTTTTAATAAAATCAAAAACATTAATTCAGTGTTGATCAATTTATCAAATAATTAACAATTTATAGTTTATTTTCATCACATAATCACTCAAGTACAACTAAATTTTAATTCAATTTTATCATATAGTGAAAATTTTCAACACAAAAGCATCAAATAATCTAATAATTATTTACCATACAAGCTGATCATTTTAGTTTAATCAAAAAATATAATGTTGATCCAAAAAAAATAAAAAAATATGCATTTATTCAATACACATTTGCCACTAGACTACAACCCTTTGTAGTGTTGATGCCATGCAGTTGGGTGATCAAATTTTGTTATCCTCTCTTTTGCACAGTTCCAATACACAGACCACTGAAGAAGATGTTTTTCCAACACCTTGGAGTATCATTTATATAAAAAAATCATCTCCAAGAGCTTTTGGCCGGAGTTTACAGCAGTATACACGAAATAAACTACAAAGAGTACAGATGTCATTATATACTAACAATCACCCCCAATGAGGCAATTCGTCAAACACCTGGGAAGCAACTTTGCAAAATTTCCACACTATACCAAGGTGTAGGTGCATCGCGGATCTATTTCCTTTCTTCAAACTTCTAACAGTTCTTTTATTTTGAAGAAAAACTTCGCATTAACCAGATTGCATCAATTTGAGAGAGAGAGAGAGAGAGAGAGAGAGAGAGGGACAAATCTGAGTGAATGATCCACTGCATTATGATTAAAATGTAAGCTAATGCTGAGTAGTTGTCTTATGTAGTCCACAACCTTGTGAATTAAAAAATTATCTAGGCTAGATCAAAAATTAATATGTTGCAAGAAAAGTTAAATCGAATTACAAAGGTATATACACAGAAGGAAGAACAAAAATCGAAAGTAATTATCATGATTGGCCTTTTATCGGCCATCAACAATTGTGACAGTGAGACCGTTGAGAGAACACTGTTTTTCTGAAGAAATATGTCTTTCGGTAAATGCTGGTTGTTTTGGGGAAGGAAGATTTGCAATTTCACTACTAAGCATTGATAAAACAGTCAAAACATTTGGCCTATCTTTTGCAAATTCTTGCACGCATAATAGTCCTACATGTATATATCTCAAGATCTCCAATCTGTTGTTTGTATCAGACATCTTTGGATCTACTAGAGCGACAATCTTCTCTTCATTCCACAATTTCCATGCCTGAAGACATTAAGATGAGAATGTAAGTGTTCGATTTGGAACATTCGATATCAAGCAGAATGATAAGGTCCATAAAGATTTCTCTTGGTAAAGAAAACGAACTTACAAATCCTAGAAGGCTTAAAGAGTGTTCATCATCATAAAAGCTGGTGTTCCTTCTCCCAGATATAATCTCTAATATCAACACTCCGAAGCTGTAGACATCAGATTTTTCTGAGAATCTTCCTCCCATTGCATATTCAGGGGCCATATATCCGCTGTGTATATCAATTTACAATAGAAAGTAAAGAATTGTAATAAAGTTGAATTATTGCATGAGAAGTAACTTCATCACATGGAGAAAGATACATATGCATACTATGTTCCGACAACCCTTCTAGTATTGGCTTGATCTTGGTTGCCTTCAAAAATCCTTGCCATGCCAAAATCTGAAATCTTTGGGTTTAGCTCTTCATCCAACAAAATGTTACTCGGTTTTAAATCTCTATGAATAATTCTTAATCTGGAATCTCTATGAAGGTAAAGCAGGCCACGACCAATCCCTTCGATGATGTTGATGCGTTTACCCCAGTCTAGGAGATTTTGTTTCAATGAATCTGAGACATTTGTTTTTGAAAGGACAAGTATGAAAAGTTTGTAAGCTGTAAGGAAATTTAAGTTGAGAAGACTGTCATATTTTTAAGGCAAGGAAGTCAATAGTAATATAGAAAGCAATAACTTAACGACTACTGGTGATTGTAACTGACCGAAAAGAAATGCATCCAAACTTCCATTTGGCATGTATTCGTAGATCAACATCTTTTCTTCTCTTTCTATGCAGCAGCCAAGGAGTCGAACAAGATTGCGATGCTGGAGTTTAGAAATTACCACAACTTCATTCATACACTCCTGTAACCCTTGTCCAGAGGATCTGGAGAGCCTTTTCACAGCTATTTCTTGTCCATCTGAAAGTTTTCCCTGAAAATAAGCATCAAATCAGTTGTATATGGTTCAGTATCCCATGAAGCCCCGGATGAACAACCATTACCTTGTACACTGGACCAAAACCACCCTGCCCAAGCTTAGTAGCAGCATGAAAGTTGTCGGTTGCTTTTGCCAAATTCTCAAAACTAAATAATGGCAGCTCTTCAACTTTTATTAGGTGGGGATTTTCTCGAAGCATGCTTTCAGTAGGATCATCTGGATGTGCTTCAGGTTTTTGCTTCCTTCCTGTTGCAGGAACCTAACTATATGTAATTTTCTCCAAGAATAAGTATTTTGAAATACTTCTGAGCTAACTCTGAGTAACATACTACCTCTTCGCTTGTCTATCCACCTCCAAGAAATGTAGGTGCAGATGGCAATGGCAACTGACCCTATGCTAATGATAACTGCCAGTTTTACTTTGATGTTTTTTCCTTCATCTGTAAAACAGAACAAATTCAAGAGTTCATCTAAATTGGACAAAAGAAAAAAAGTTGCATTTAGCTGAATTCATGGTTTTGAGCTTCAAGTTACATATATGGAGTAGTTTATTCAACAGATTTAGGGCAAAAGTTCTAGAAATATGCCGCGACTCAAATCAGTCGCATAACTCGTCAGGGTAGCTCAAATGGGATGATTAAGGTAGCTATTATTTATAAGGTCCCAGGTGTAACTCTAACATTAGAGGCCTGGTTTCCCCAATACACATGATTGGGGATTGAGTGAACGCATCTAAAGTTTATATCGGAACCACAAGTCCACTGGACACGTGGTTGGGACGGTAGTCAGTTGTCAAAAAAACAGAGTTCCACATATTCGTTAAGCATAGAGAAAAAGAGGATAAGTATAGGAGCATCATTCACTACAAGATTGTAGAGAAGACAAAATGTATTACCAAGCTCTGAATATGCCACTCGAATGTAAAGATCCACCCCACTGCTGGGGAGTTTCTGAATGTCCAGTAGACTTCCACTCCATTGCATACACCCAATGCCTGTGTCATATGAATAAGCTATACAGGAACAAGTATTCAAGCATAGGCTTCCACAGTTGTCTTCCACCGCAGATGACAATTCCGCTAAGTCTGGCACTTTCATGGCCTGAAGCTTCAAAAATCCATCTTCTTTGCCCACTTCATTTACAGTTTTGTTTCGCTCACATTGCAATGATGTCTTTCTTATGCATCCACTAGACCAATTTCCTCGACTCCATTCATCCATATGTTTTGGCCTAAATCCCCTTAAACAGGTACAAATTGGTGACTCCAGTGAATTACAGCTTCCACATGGTCCACACTTGCCATAAACATCGCACTCATGTCCTATAGCCGACCATGGCACTTCCCACTCTTCCTTTCCACCAATCAACCAATTCTTCTGCTGTAGATCTCCTTCAGAATTCAAGAGCAGGTATATTAAATAGGACAGATCAGTTAGATAGGTATAAGATATAGAAACGGTTCCTTCTTTGTCATCTACAACAGTAAATCCAGTGAGATATGAAGAATCCATCCTTGGAATTCCAATAAAAATCTGACCATTCCAAGGACCACTACGCCAATATGGATGGCTACCATTCCAAACAAAAAGTTGTGGGATGTTCAAAGGCTTGACTCCAACGGAGAAGGTTCCAATCGATGGATCCGAAGGACTTTTCCATGATGTTAGCCGAGTACTCTCTCTTGTCTTTGCATCAGTACCAATTCTCATCTTCTGTAAGAATGAGTCTGAAGGCTGTTGAAAACTTTCCCATATGATCCGTCCACTGGAATTTTCTCGCAAGACTAGGTTCCCGGTATCCAAAAGCTGTGCACTTGAATTTGCCGCAGGATTTGAAACATTTGATGACCAAATGATCTCCTTCTGTCCATTCAAGATTACAAGATTACCATCCTCCGATATTGTCACAATACCGGAAGAATCATTTAGAGGCTTGTTTCTATTAGCTACCCATACCGGAGTGACTACAGAGATGTTGTACAAGATACCAACATAACGATTTGTAGAATTCACAGGAGTAAAGAATCCCAGCTTGAAGATCTTGCCAATGGAGACTATAGTTTCAGGGTCTTTGATGGATTGTGTGGATGTAATGATGTCTGTGGATGTGCAAAATTCTGAACAAAAACATACGAGTATGAGAACGAGGGCCTGAAAGGGTATAACCTTTGCATTGTCGGGATGTCCCATATGTCATTGACCGCTACTTCCTGGTGAGGATAGAAGGAAGTATGTGCTGCCTATAGACTTCCATGAACAAATGCTCAATTTCTTCACTTCAACCTTATACTTTTCCACGCGAAATCAGATATTTCCTGGAAGAAGCAAGTAGGTTGACACTTAATTCTCTCGGTTTTCGGAGGGTAAGTTGAACTTTCTTTACTGAAAAAAAATCTTTCCAGAAGCCGTCAGGTTGGAATTCAAATATGGTGATTTTCACAATTTCAGATTTTTCTCATTCTTTTGACCATCTCGACTCAAATGTAAACTCAAATTTACATTTGAGTCAAAATGACCTAAAAAATTTCTTTAACCTTGAACTCAAACCTACATCAAATCAAGGTGAAACTTATTCTGAATTCAAATTGAAGCAGTCTCAAATTCTATAGCAAATTTCTAACGGTAACTTTTTAACCTCTCTAAAACTAAAAGATTCTATCGTCGACCACCACCGAAACTTTCACAAATACCTGCAGGTAAGTTTTTTCTTTTTCATCTTCAATCTTATTGATTTCTTGTATTTTTCAAAACCTGAATCTCATCCATCTTTCATACTATATAAATTCTAAGCTTATCAATCAAATTTTTTTTTGATTTTTTTGAGTTAAACACTATCGATAATACAATTTTAGACCACCGATTCTTTCTAAAATTTTAAGTCTTTGTTATCCACAAATTTAAAAAATTTGTTATTTTATTTCTTTAATGTTCTATTTTTGTTAAAAACGTATGTTTTTATGTTCTTGAAATCAACATAATTGTCGGGATGTCCCATATGTCATTGACTGCTACTTCCTGGTGAGGATAGAAGGTAGTATGTGCTGCCTATAGACTTCCTTGAACAAATGTTCTATTTCTTCTCTTCTACCTTATAGTTTTCCACGCGATGGCAGATATTCCTTGACGAAGCAAGTAGTTTGATTTCACATATGGTCTTGAGATTTTTCTTATTCTTATAGATGAGGTGTTAATATATTGTAAAAATTTCTACCTTCATGAACCATCAGCTTTACTACATAATGAGCAACGATCAACATTTTGTTTTGGTCTATAGTTTCGTTAAACTTGAAAATGGAAACTTTTTGAAAATATGATGAAAACAACGATGGAAATAGACAAAAAAACTGAATTTATTTGCGAAACATTCCAAAACATGTTGAAACATAATGAAACACAAAACATACCGAAACACTTCGATACCTAAGGATTGCGATACTAATTTGTTTCAATTTTCATGGAAGTGAAAATATTTCAACCATTCCGACTATTTTAAAACCAAATTTACTTCCTTGACAATGAGGTATCCAAACCCATATGCATTTTTGTCAAGGAAGATTTGAAGTCAGACAGACATTAAACAATTCCTCTCCCTTTTTTTTTCTTCTTTTTTTTTTAACACAACACTTACACTGCATTCTTCTTAAGTCAAAGATGGCAACGCCCTCATTTGACTGTTGCTCTGATTTTCACAAGTTTTTCATAAGATTCAAGCTGTATAGGGGAATTAAAATAAGAAACAAGGAAATTGGGTCCTCCAAAATAACGGATCATTAAAATGCGTGTAGACCATATGACACAATCAATAAAAGAATCAAAAATGAGTAAAGTTAGTCAAAAAAAAAGGGTTAATCGCAAATTGTATTCCGAAATATCGCTCAAATCTCAATTTACACCCAGATCAAAAATCTCAATTTGCACCATTAAAGATAGAAATTTATAGGATAAATTACATTCAGACCCGCTGAAATTTGTCACTATTACACCAGGTCCCTTCAGGTAAGAAAAATAACATAGACAACCCCTCAGATTTGATCTGTAGTAACATAAAACTCCTTGAAGTTAAAATCTGTCTAAATCACCATCGAATCTCAATGACATGAGAATATTTTCATCATAAAATCCCTAAACTACCCCTAAATAACCATTAGTAAATTACCAAAACTCAATAAAATCTAAAATTTATGCATTTCCTCAAATATCCCACGAATTATACTAATTTATTAAAACTGTTGACACGATCTGTTAGATACAAATTAATAAACAAATTAGATATGAGTAAAAAAAAAAATTGACACGAATCAGCTAAATACACAACACGTACTGTCTCCCCCGAACACATGCCTACAAATAACCCAACCCAATATAAACAAGAAGGCTTCCCATTAGACATAATAGGAGGTTCAACCGAAATACCATGTTGACAACAACAACAACAACTACAACAAAAGATTAAAAACAAAATGATCTAAACCAATTTAATAATATATAGACTGCAATTACAATATACAAATTCATCTACCCACAAAGTACCTGTGGTCTTGTAGATTCTTCAGCTGAATTAGCAACTGCATCAAATCCAACATATGCAAAAAATACCACAGTTGCTCTGACTGTGGTGGATGTATAGAGAGAAAACCATTTGGAGCAAAAGGTAAGAAAACTGACACATCAACCTTTAAAAAGCTCGGACTGTAGTAGATGTAAGAGAGAGAGACTCAGAGGATTAGGGTCAGGGTGGTGGGTGGTAGAGCGATGGTGGGCGAGTTTTAAGGTTAGTATTTGAGTGGTGCCACCAGAACAAGAAAGAAAGAAGATGGGGAAAAGGTGCACAATGAGAGTGGCCAGCCACTGCCACTCCATTGGACCCAAAGGTCTCTGTTTAATCTATTCAAACTGTATTCAACCAGAGATTGGAGTAGGAAATTGGGCATATATAATCTTTAAACCGTGAAGTAATGCCCAAAAGGGTAACTTCACTTTGAACATGCTTTACTGGCCACTTTTTATTTATTTCTTCAAACTGCTAATAGTCTTTCTACTTGGAAGACAATTTTTTCATATTAACCGGGGTGCATCAAATTGAGACAGAGAGAGAGAGAGAGAGAGAGAGAAACCGAAGATCTAGAGTGACTGGGTGACTGCCAAATGAATAATCATCCTTCATACATGTCCAAAAAGGTTTTCCCCCTTCACTCTAAAAGGACACCTTTAATTGACAAGTGTGATAAATCTACCCATTTATCATCCGAAATAACTAATGCAAGTCTATAATTATCAATGTTGTGTCGATTATACGTTGAAGAATCAATCGCACTTAGAATTATGCGGCCTAATGATACAGGGGTTGTATAACCACTCTATTATCATTTACAATGTAACCTAATGCTGCATAGTTGACTTAATGGAAAGACCAAAAACGAAAATCATTCTCATGATTTGCAAATTATCGGCCCTCCATGATTGTGGCAGTGAGATTGTTGATAGAACCCTGTTTTTTACTCTGATGAGAAGACTGTGTCCCTGAATAAACATGTCTTTCAGTAAATGCAGGTTGTTTTGGGGAAGGAAGATCTGCAATTTCACTACCAAGCATCGAAAGCACAGTCGACACATTTGGCCTCTCTTTTGCAAATTCTTGAACGCATAATAGTCCTACATGTATATATCTCGATATTTCCATTTTGAAGCGTGGATCAGACATCATTGGATCTACTAGAGCACCAACGTTATCTTCATTCCACAATTTCCAGGCCTGAGCACATTAAGATGAGAATCTAGTGTTGGATTTGGAACACTCAATATCTCAACTGGAAAGGTAAGGCATGTGAATATTTGTCTTGGTAAATAAAGTGAACTTACAAATCTTAGAAGGCTAAAAGAGTGCTCATCATCATAAAAGCTGGTATTCCTTTTCCCTGATATAATCTCTAATATTAACACTCCAAAACTGTAGACATCAGACTTTTCTGAGAATATTCCAGCCAATGCATATTCGGGTGCCATATAGCCGCTGCATCAAAAAAAAATTAGCATAAATAGTATATCATGAAGCAGTTTCGACAAAGAGATGTCTACTTACTATGTTCCAACGACCCTTCTAGTATTGGCCTGATCTTGGTTGCCTTCAAAAATCCTTGCCATGCCAAAATCTGAAATCTTTGGATTTAGCTGTTCATCCAACAAAATGTTACTCGGTTTCAAATCTCTATGAATAATTCTTAATCTGGAATCTCTGTGAAGGTAAAGTAGGCCCCGACCAATCCCTTCAATGATGTTGACACGTTTACTCCAATCAAGGAGTTCTTGTTTTATTGAATCTGGAAGTTCCATTTTTGGAAGAAGTGTGAAAAGGTTGTAAGCTGAAGGAAATTGAAGTTCAGAAGCCTATTATCTTCCGAATGCAATGAAGCAATAGTAATGCATAAGCAATGACTTAGGAAGTACAATTGATTTTCAACTAACCGAAAAGAAATGCATCCAAGCTTCCATTTGGCATGTATTCATAGATCAACATCTTTTCTTCTCCTTCTACGCAGCAGCCAAGAAGTCGAACAAGATTGCGATGCTGGAGTTTAGAAATCACCACAACTTCATTCATAAACTCCTCTAGACCTTGTCCAGAAAATCTTGAAAGTCTTTTCACTGCTATTTCTTGCCCATCTGCCATTTTTCCCTGAAAATAATAGTCATCAATTGTATATGGTTCAACATGGTATAAATATCAGATGAACTTGCATTACCTTGTATACTGGTCCAAAACCACCCTGCCCCAGCTTATTAGCAGAATGAAAGTTATCTGTTGCATTTGCCAAATCCTCCATACTATATAATGGCAGTTCTTCAAGATTAGTTTGGTGGGTATTCTCTTGAAGCACACTTTCAGTAGAATACTCCGGATACAGTTCCGCCCTTCTAAATAATAATTGCTTACTTTTCTGCTTCCTTCCTGATGCTGAAAGAAATTAGTAATGATTTTTATTTGCAATGCAGATTTCTATATGCTTCTAAGATAATTCTTACAAGCATACTACCTTTGTGTTTGGCCATCCACCTCCAAAAACAATATGCGCAGATTGCAATGGTTATTGACCCTATGCTTATTGTAATTGCGAGAACTGTTTTAATGTTCTTCTCTTTGTCTGTCAAATAGAAGAAACTCTTATGAGATTTCAGTATATAATGAGCAAAAGAATTAAGGTTGCATTTGAATGGATGGCTTTGCAAAATAAAACTATTACAAACAACTTGAAACAGAAACAATATGCAATGGACATATAAGAATTCTGAAACAGAATTAAGGTTGCATTTGAATGGACTTTCAAGTTGACTCTCAAATGCAGTGGACATATAAGAATTCTGAACCAGCAAATAACCATATTGACAAAAGGAAAAGAAGATAAGTAGAAGCATAGGTGAAATTCACTGGTGACGAAACATATTACCAAGCTCTGAATATGCCACTCTAATGTAAAGATCCGCCCCACCATCCGGGAATTTCTGGATGTCAATTAGACTTCCACTCCATTGCATACACCCAATTCCAGAGTAACCTGAATAAGCTATACATGAACAGCTATTCAAGCACAGGCTTCCACAATTGTCTTCTAGACCAGGTACCCACACCTCAAAATCTGGTACTTTTACTCTTTTAAGCTTCAAAAATCCATCCCCTTTTCCCTTTTCATTGACTGTATTGTTTCTCTCACATTGCAATGGTGTCTTTCTTTTGCATCCACTAGACCAATTTCCTCGACTCCATTCATCCATATGCTTTGGCTCAAATCCCCTTAAACAGGTACAAATTGGTGAGTCCAGTGAATTACAACTTCCAAATGGTCCACACTTGCCATAAACATCACACTCATTTTTTGGCGCCCACCACAACACGTACCAGTCTTCTTTCCCAACAAACCAACCCTTCGACTGTAGAGATCCTTCAGAATTCAACTGGAGGTATAATACAGTGGACTCATTGGCATAGCTGAAAGTTAGATCAACAGTTCCTTTTTTGTCATCGACAAGATTAAATTCTCTGTCATATAATTTATGCATTTCTGGAATTCCTATAAAAACCTGACCATTCCAAGGACCACTACGCCAGTATGGATGACTACCATTCCATACAAACAACTGCGGGATGCTTAGAGGATCAACTCCTGCAGAGAAAGATCCAATGGATGGATCCGATGGACTTTTCCAAGATGTCAGCAGAGTCTTCTCACCTTTCTTTGCATCAGTACCAAGTCTCATCTTCCGTAAGAATGAGTCTGAAGGATGTTGAAAACTCTCCCATATAATACTTCCACTAGAGTTGTCTCGTAAGACAAGGTTCCCGGTATCTAGAAGCTGGGCACTTGAATTGGCCACTGGATTCGAAACATTTGATGACCAAATGACCTCCTTCTGCCCATTCAAGATTACCAGATTACCACCCTCGGATATCATCACAATCCCAGATGAATCATTCAAAGGCTTGTCTCTATTGGCAACCCACACAGCAGTCATCACTGGGATGTTTTCCAAGATACCAACATAACGATTTGTAAAATTTCCAAGACTAAAGAATCCCAGCTTGAAGGTCTTTCCAATGGAGACTATAGTTTCAGGGTCTTTGATGGATTGTGTAGATGTAATTGTGTCTATGGAAGTGCAAACCTCTAACCAAAAACATAGAAGTATGAGAACAAGGCCATGAAAAAGTGAAAGCTTCGAATTACCGGAACGTGCCATATGTGATCTGAGTGCTTGTTGGTGAGGAGGGAAGGCTATATGTGACTTCTATAGACTTCCATGAACAATTTATAATTTTCCTCCTTCATGCTTTTCAAAGCGCTGGAAGATATTTTCATTCTTTTGTGGAAATCTGGCTCACTTGAAAATATATCTCCAAACTGTCATCTTGGAGTGTGGGGTGGGGTGTCCCAAAAGTCATCCTTGAATCTAATTCACACAAAACAAAAACAAATGACCGACTTTATACATAGTATTTCCCTTTCTGATAAGGCACTACATGACAATCGCCAATCATTGTCATTCATGTCTTCCCTGCACATGGGCCACATTGTCATTTATGTCTTAGAATTGAAAGAGTCATAATCACCGGGCCCAAAAAGCAATGGGTCTATTGACATGTTTAGCAGAGTGCAGATATATTAGTAATTTCTTGATGTATACTGTATATAAGAGTTTTATCAAGATTGAGTTTATCATATTTACCAGAACTAGATTATTTAGATGAATTATGACTAGGGCTATTAACTGATCTATACTACTAATAAAAGTATTTTAGATGAAAAACTTTTGAATTTCTCTTGTACCTTTAAACAAAATTATAAGGACAATTATACCTCACACTAATAATTTGATCTAGATGTAAAACAATTTTGGATTTCAATTTGATGCTTAAATAAATATTTGTAGACATTTATTGTAATTTTACCTCAATACAATTTAATAAAGTCCATATTTTAATTATGTAACTTTGATTTAACAGTGATATAAAGTCCATATTATCCTTGAATAAAATATTACTCTAACTAATTTCTCTTTTTTTATGGATTCATAAAATAAAACTATTTTTTTTCGTTGGTGTAATAGGTGTTGTAACTTATTTAACTTGTAGACCTTACAGATTCTAGAAATAGTGCAAACAAGTCCTAAAAATTCTTAAGAGTAAATATGTTGTGTTTCTATCACAATTTATAGTCAGCTTGTATAGAGCTATAGAGTAAAGTTCACACTTATTGCTATAGTATTTAGTTTGTCCGCATGGAATTTAGAGTTGAATACTAAAGTTCCATCATTTCTTCAATTTTTGGTCATTTTGCAAAAGAATCTGGTTATTGAGACCTGAATTCGTCTTAAGAGTTCAAAAGCTTGAATGCTAGAAAATGTGAAAAGTGCAAATGAGGTTCAAAAAAATTGCATTTCCAACGATAAGTGGGCAAATTTGTCGAAGTTTTAGAAATTATGTCTGAACATAAGTGGGTTAGTTGGTTGAAATTAATGAGCGCATTTTTAATGAGAAGCACAATATTATGATACAATTCAGTGAGCATTTATAATATGCTAATGTTAATGGGGGATTTCTTACTGTCAGATGTAGTGACTATGATGAAGACTTATATAGTTGGTCTTTGAAAAAATTGAGTGGGCAAACGGGGTGTTGTCTTCATATATTGACTGCAACACCCTACTTCGTGTGAAGTTAAGTCATATGCGATGAGATGAATCCAATTGACATATATTATGTGTTAGATAGTTGTTAATTAAGTCTCTTTCTTATTTGCTACCTTAGTTCATATTGAAAACTAATCTTAACTATAATTTACGTTTTTTCTTTATCTTTCAAAGAAGTATTTGAGAAAAATCTTTAAGAAACAAGAATGAAAACAGAGAAACGCATTATTTTTCACTACATATTCTATCAAATATTAGTTTAGGCTGTATTTTTTTTTTCTTTTTTGGGGTGGGGAGGGGTTTCCTTGTAGAGCATGGTTATTGGTTTTTTATTTTTTTGGTTTTTTTTTTATGAAAGACACAAGAGAATACATACTAAAGTTATGTATTTGGAAAAAAATTGATTTAGAGATTAATATACAATATTCAAACACAATATGTTCCACATGTAACGCACGTGTGCATCAATTAGTAATAATAATACCACTCTAATTTCAAGGGGGACATTGGCCCTAAAAAAAACTAATAATCAGTGAATGATGATGTTAAGATTACAAAAATATATTATTTTATTAATGGGATTCCAGGAGCATGGCAGTTTTTTCATTTTTTATTTTTTTGTTTTGGGGGAGATTCATGTTATGAAGGAGGCGTAAGACAAAAATATATTCTTGCTTTTTTCTCAAAGGAAAAAAAAAAAGGAAATGAGGAAGGTCAATGTAAATAGAGTCTGACTATTCTCACCACAAAAATATCCTTTCTCACCCTATTTTTATGCAAACCCCAAAAAAGTTTACAAATTACTTTGTGGACCCCTACACTGTTATCACACCCCACACCATCTAAATTGTAATCTGCATTTTGTGTCCTTGTAAATCCCCCCTCATCCCCCTTTCCCTTTGTACTTCCTGACTAGATCTTATTTTCAATAATATTACTCAAATCCATGATGGGTGGTCTTTAATGTATAAAATTGTGTGTTGATATGATTACAATCGACTTATACGTAATATAGAAACACGTATTTATGAATTGCTGGGAAATACTATGTATCCCAAATCTCTAACCTAAATTTTCATCCAAAATGAAGGGAGACCATTGGATGAGTGGGTCCCATCAACTTTTTTAAATGGGACCCACTGATCCAATGGTCTCCCTTGATTTGGGATGAAAATTTGGGTTAGAGATTTGGGATACATAACATTGATCTTGCTTATATGCTGGTGACAAGCTAAGGAAGTTGAGTTGGATTTTAATGTGATGGCTGGCTGGAGATGGGTGTGTAACGTGGTTGGCAGAGTAATTGGCAATTTCAATCCCCATAGTGGAATATTGAAAGATGAGATTTAGAAGGGGCAAAGCTTATGTAGGGCGGAGTGTCAAAGTTACTCATAAGATGGTGACTAAATAACAAAGAAAGATCTCAAACAAGTATTGAAATTTGTCATATAAATAATGGTGGAAGACTGCAACTCACATGGAAACATCTTTTGTGTCCTGCATTGAAGAAATTGTTTGTGGCTTATAAAAGTCCTCATACTTATGTGCATATGTTCGTTGAATGATGACTGCTAGGTATAAGGAAAGAAGATCTCAGTCTCATCAGATGATTTGCAAGCATAACCATCTCTTTTGTTTTGTGCTGAACTTTTAAGAAGCCTATTGTTCTGTACATGTGCATAGGTTGGACTAGAATATGCAAGATATTGTGGGCCTGGTGACATTAATTATCCCGGTCCCGGAGGTGCACTTTTTGCTGTCTTAAATCCCTCCAAAGACCCTGTACTGTATGCTGTAGCTTTTGAGGAACTGAGGGTGAAAGAGATTAAAAATGGGCGCTTAGCTATGATTCCCTGGTTAGCCTTGTTTAACCCCAGGCAGCTCTGACAGCTAAAGGCCCTGTTCAGAAGTTTCACTTGGACTCTCCTACGTCTTCCACTAGAATTTTTCTGTCACTGTGGCGACGACAATGAACACAACCGAAGTGCCTATCAGAGGGCGATTAATTGTGTTGGCGAGAATTAGAAAAGACACATTCGGCACGACAATGTGTGCTGGTGAGAATTGGAAGGGGAAGCTATTTCCACCACTTGTGGCCACCTCTTGTGTATCATGTATATGGTAAATCTGATGTATGTAGATGCTACTTTCTTGCAGAATGGTGGGAGAATTGGTGTATTGTGTATGTTTGAAGTTCAATTAATAAACATAAAAGGCAACAAAGATGCCAGTAAGATCCTCACTAATGATGCAGTTTACCTCTTTTCTACCGAGGTGCTCTTTAAAAGATTAGTCGATTTTGAGGTGAGATTTGCAACTTCTGATTTGTTTTCTTGTCTCTGAATAGTTAAGCATCAGCACTAATGGCATGAAGTAAAGGGGTATTGAGAAACAAGAAAAGTAATTCTCATATGCATTATGGAAATTCTTTTGTAGAGCAAACAAATTATTTGAATGGACATGCCCCAGATCCCCTTCTCCTGTGTCCTGAGTTTTCTTATGCTGCCTTAAGCATCTCTGAGTTATCAATCTTGAGCACTTCATTTGAGGCTTTTCTCTCTGTTTTGTTTTACAATAATTTTTTTTTTTTGGCATCCAGGAAACAAATAAATAGTGTCTATCTGTAAAGCTTAAAATTCTTTGATGCAGACTTGACCGTGGCCATTTTAGTCTGAGTTCCCACATTTCGAGAGAAATTTGGCATTCTGCGATAAATTTAATATATTTGATTCAGTTCAATTTGTTATTCATTGATATGTTTGATAAATTCAGTTTGAGTTGATATGCTGGAACAAAGATTTGCTTTTGTGAGGACTATTGTAGAAAGATCGCGCCATCGAGGATTAGGACATCAATATCAATGATGTAGTATATAATATAATTGACAAGGTATTAGCTTTTTCTCATGAAGCATATGGAACATCTAGCAGCCCATAGATTTCTCGCACTCACTCTCATAAACACAGAGATGAACAAAATTCTAGACCAGATAATCTAAACCAAAAAGAAAAATATGTTTTTCCAAGTCCTTCGGTTCCCAAAATAAGTGAGATGAATTTGATCCTCTATCAATGAACTAGCCTTTTTAAAGATGGTGTTCTTCTTGAAGTTTTTTTCCCCTTTTTTGAGATTGTGTATTGTTTTTCTCTTTCTTGGGATTGTTTGGCTTGCTAGAAGTACTATACTTGCTCTCCAATACTGTTTTTGTTTTCAAAAGCATGACCTGCTTACAATGTACTAACGAAATGGTGTCTTACCGTAAAGGTGCTCGTACCATATTCCTTTATCCAGAATTTCCCTGTAAAGTATGCATTACTATGTGTGCGTTTATGAATGATGACGAGTTTTTTCCCCTTCCGCCTTTCAAACCTGCCTTTTTCCATCTATATGTGGTTTATGGTTATAAAGGAAGTGTTGCCTCTGGTAATTTGGTTTGTGGATCATGCGAGCAAAGAAAAGAAGCTCACACTGCTGCTTTGTGTTCATCAAATTGCAGCTTTAAGCAACTTGCTTATGGGCACACCCTCGGACCTTTGGCTATGTTCTAAATGAATTATAGAAAAAAGTATGATATGATAATGAATATTTTAAGCAAAATAACATTATAAAAAGGTAAATTTATATAAATAATAACAAAAAGGATGGTGCGCAACTTTAGCGGAATGGTTGCATTTCTTGTTAATTGTGTTGTCATATTCAATTTTGCATAAACTTAACCCCCACCTATCAATGGCTAATGCAATTAACAAGGGTGATAATAAGAATGAAGTGTTCTATCGATATGTGATGCTCAAAATAATTCACGTGCAACACACGTGTGCATTAACTAGTATTTATAAATGTGTAGAGTAAGGAATAAGCCACCAACATCTTTTGAAGGAAATGAATCAGATCTCGTTAGTCGGCAACTGAATTTTACTTATTTGTGAATCAAGTTGCTTGGATTGAATCACTTTTTCTATCCAACCATGTAAATTTTGTGTACAACAAGTGGAAAATCTAATTTGCTGATCAAGCCTTCTTAAACATACTTAAGCTATTTTATTTTATTTATATTAAACAGTCATAGTGCCTGAGGTTAATATTGCCATGAGCTTGAAGCTTGATGTATGTTTAAGTTGATAAACAATAAAGAAAATGCCCAAGGTTTACCCTCTTATGGTTTGGGCCTATAGCACTTTACCCCCTCATGGTATGAAACTGAGCACCATAACCACCATATTTTGTTTTTTGGATTAATCTGCTACCAGTCAAAGCATTAAAGCAGACCACTAAAGAAGATGTTTTTCCAACACCATCACCTGATTTTTGGAGTATCATTTTGTATAGAAAATGATCTTCAAGAGCTTGTGGCCTGAGTTACAGCAGTATACGTGAAAATAAACTACAAAACAGTCCAAATATCATTAAATGCTTAACAACCACCAATAAGGCAATTCCTCTGTAACAACACAGAATTTTCCAACCCAAATCCGCCAATGCATTATGATTAAAATGAAAGCTAATGACGAGTAGCTGACTTATGTAGTCCACAACCTTGTGGATCAAAAAATTATCTAGGCTAGATCAAAAAATTCATGTTGCAAGAAAAGTTAAATCGAATTACAAAGGTATGTACACAGAAGGAAGAACAAAAATTGAAAATAATAATCATGATTTGCCTTTTATCGGCCTTCAAAAATTGTGGCAGTGAGACCGTTGAGAGAACGTTGTGTTTGACTCTGATGAGAAGACAGACCCTCTGAAGAAATTCGCCTTTCAGTAAATGCAGGTTGCTTTGGGGAAGGAAGATCTGCAATTTCACTACTGAGCATAGATAGAACAGTCGAAACATTTGGCCTATCTTTTGCAAATTCTTGCACGCATAATAGTCCTACATGTATATATCTCAAGGTCTCCGATCTAATGTTTGTCTCAGACATCAATGGATCTACTAGAGCGATAATCTTATCTTCATTCCACAATTTCCATGCCTGAACACAATGAGATGAGAATCTAGTGTTGGATTTGGAACATTCAATAAGAACAAGAATGGTAAGGTCTATAAAGATCTACCTAACTAAAGCAAATGAACTTACAAATCTTAGAAGGCTAAAAGAGTGCTCATCATCATAAAAGCTGGTGTTCTTTCTCCCAGATATAATCTCTAATATCAACACTCCAAAGCTGTAGACATCAGATTTTTCTGAGAATCTTCCCTCCATTGCATATTCAGGGGCCATATATCCGCTATGTATATCAATTTACCAGAGAAAGTAAAAGAATTGTAATGAAGTTGAATTATTGCATGAGAAGAAAGTTCATCACATGGAGAAAGATACAGATACATACTATGTTCCAACAACCCTTCGAGTATTGGCTTGATCTTGGTTGCCACCAAAAATCCTTGCCATGCCAAAATCTGAAATCTTTGGGTTTAGCTCTTCATCCAACAAAATGTTACTCGGTTTTAAGTCTCTATGAATAATTCTTAATCTGGAATCTCTATGAAGGTAAAGCAGGCCACGACCAATCCCTTCGATGATGTTGATGCGTTTACCTCAGTCTAGGAGTTCTTGTTTCAATGAATCTGAGATGTTTGTTTTTGAAAGGACAAGTATGAAAAGTTTGTAAGCTGTAAGGAAATTGATGTTGAGAAGACTGTCATCTTCTTAATGCAAGGAAGTCAATAGTAAATTAGAAGCACTGACTTAACGATTACAGGTGATTAAAACTTACCGAAAAGAAATGCATCCAAACTTCCATTTGGCATGTATTCGTAGATCAACATCTTTTCTTCTCCTTCTATGCAGCAGCCAAGGAGGTGAACAAGATTGCGATGCTGGAGTTTAGAAATCACCTCAACTTCATTCATACACTCCTGTAAACCTTGTCCAGAGGATCTTGAGAGCCTTTTCACTGCTATTTCTTGTCCATCCGGAAGTTTTCCCTGAAAATAAGCATCAAATCAGTTGTTTATGGTTCAGTATCCCATGAAGCCCCAGATAAACAACCATTACCTTGTACACTGGACCAAAACCACCCTGCCCAAGCTTATTAGCACCATGAAAGTTGTCGGTTGCTTTTGCCAAATTCTCAAAACTAAATAATGGAAGCTCTTCAAGTTTTATTAGGTGGGGATTTTCTCGAAGCATGCTTTCAGAAGGATCATCTGGATGTGCTTCAGGTTTTTGCTTCCTTCCTGTTGCAGGAACCTAACTATATGTAATTTTGTCCAAGAATCAGTATTTGGAAATACTTCTGAGCTAACTCTAAGTAACATACTACCTCTTCGTTTGTCTATCCACCACCAAGAAATGTAGGTGCAGATTGCAATGGCAACTGACCCTATGCTAATGATAACTGCCAGTTTTACTTTGATGTTTTTTCCTTCATCTGTAAAACAGAACAAATTCAAGGGTTCATCTAAATTGGACAAAAGAAAAAAAGTTGCATTTAGCTGAATTCAAGGTTATGAGCTTCAAGTCACATATATGGAGTAGTTTATTCAACAGATTTAGGGCAAAAGTTCTAGAAATATGCCGCGACTCAAATCAGTCGCATAACTCGTCAGGGTAGCTCAAATGGGATGATTACGGTAGCTATTATTTATAAGGTCCCAAATGTAACACGAACATTAGAGGCCTGGTTTCCCCAATACACATGATTGGGGATTGAGTGAACGCATCTAAAGTTTATATCCGAACCACAAGTCCACTGGACACGTGGATGGGACGGTAGTCAGTTGTCAAAAAAACAGAGTTCCACATATTCGTTAGGCATAGAGAAAAAGAGGATAAGTATAGGAGCATAATTCACTAAAAGATGATAGAGAAGACGAAACATATTACCAAGCTCTGAATATGCCACTCGAATGTAAAGATCAACCCCGCCGCTGGGGAGTTTCTGAATGTCCAGTAGACTTCCACTCCATTGCATACACCCAATGCCTGTGTCATATGAATAAGCTATACAGGAACAATTATTCAAGCATAGGCTTCCACAATTGTCTTCTATAGCAGCAGATGACAACTCCGCGAAGTCTGGCACTTTCATTGCCTGAAGCTTCAAAAATTCATCTTCTTTGCCCGTTTCATTGACAGTATTGTTTCGCTCACATTGCAATGGTGTCTTTCTTATGCATCCACTGGACCAATTTCCTCGACTCCATTCATCCATATTTTTTGGCCTAAATCCCCTTAAACAGGTACAAATTGGTGACTCCAGTGAATTACAGCTTCCAGATGGTCCACACTTGCCATAAACATTGCACTCATGTCCTATAGCCGACCATGCCACTTCCCACTCTTCCTTTCCACCAAACAACCAATTCTTCTGCTGTAGATCTCCTTCAGAATTCAAGAGCAGGTATAAAAAAGAGGACGGATCAGTTGGATAGGTATAAGCTAGAGAAACGGTTCCTTCTTTGTCATCTACAAGAGTAAATCCAGCGAGATATGAAGAATCCATCGTTGGAACTCCAATAAAAATCTGACGATTCCAAGGACCACTACGCCAATATGGATGGCTACCATTCCAAACAAAAATTTGTGGGATGTTCAAAGGCTTGACTCCAACGGAGAAGGTTCCAATCGATGGATCTGAAGGACTTTTCCATGATGTTAGCCGAGTACTCTCTCTTGTCTTTGCATTAGTACCAATGCTCATCTTCTGTAAGAATGAGTCTGAAGGCTGTTGAAAACTTTCCCATATGATCCGTCCACTGGAATTTTCTCGCAACACTAGGTTCCCGGTATCCAAAAGCTGTGCACTTGAATTTGCCGCAGGATTTGAAACATTTGATGACCAAATGATCTCCTTCTGTCCATTCAAGATTACAAGATTACCATCCTCCGATATTGTCACAATACCGGAAGAATCATTTAGAGGCTTGTTTCTATTAGCTACCCATACCGGAGTCACTACAGAGATGTTGTACAAGATACCAACATAACGATTTGTAGAATTCACAGGAGTAAAGAATCCCAGCTTGAAGATCTGGCCAATGGAGACGATAGTTTCAGGGTCTTTGATGGATTGTGTGGATATAATGGTGTCTGTGGAAGTGCAAATCTCTGAACAAAAAGACAGAAGTATGAGAACAAGGGCTTGAAAAGGTATAACCTTTGCATTGCCGGAATGTCCCATATGTTATAAAGTGCTATTTTTTGGTGAGGATAGAAGGTGATTTGTTTTTCCTACATTGAGGTGCTTATATATTATAAAATTCTACCTTCATAAACCATCCGCCTTACTTCAGGACAAGGTGACCAGCCTTCCATACTAGATGCCTCTTTTGTCAAAGAAGATTTGATGTCAGACAAACATTAAACAATTCCACCCCATTTGTCTGACATTAAACAATTCCACCCCATTTGTCTGACATTAAACAATTCCACCCCATTTTTTTTCTTTAAACTGCCGTGGCCTTTTTCTGACATTGAATTCTTCTTAAGTCACAGATGGCAATACCGTGTTTGACTGTTGCTCTGATTTTCACAAGTAATACTTTTTTATAAGAGTCTTGAAATATGTAAGAAGGTAACTGGGTCTTCTAAAATAAATGGTTAGTATATGTAGGCAATGGACCCATGTTTTATGCTTCTTGGGTTAAACCAAAATAGTTAGGAATTCAGACGAAAAAACTCACCTGACTTGGTCCAATCCAATCCAATCCTCTCTGACATGATTACCCGACCCTCTTCCTCTTCACCTTCCTTTGTTCTGGTGGTTTCACAACCCAAGCACTAACTCTAAACCTGATCACCACCTCCACAGAGTTACCCACAAAGAAGGATCGTAGTTAGTCCAGTAACAGGACCAATGCAGATTAAGACATATATTTTCTGCCTTTGTGAGTTCTATAGACTTCCATGAACAGTGTTTAATTTTCCTCACTTTCTCTTACTTTTCAAAGCTCTGGAAGATATTTTCATTCTTTTGTGAAGATTTTTCTGATAAGGCACCCAAGGTTCACTACATGACAATGGCCAATCATTGTCATTCATGTCTTCCCTGCACATGGGCCACATTGTCATTCATGTCTTAGAATTGAAAGAGTCATTTAGCAGTATCTAATAAGTTCGGGTGAAAATATTTTGTTCCTATTTACATATATCTTTGAAGTGTTTTGTTTTATTAATTTTCTAATCTTGAACCAACAGTCTTTGCTGCACAAGAGCCACTTTTTTCAGAGAATTTCAAAATAGTCAAAATGGTTGAAACGTTTATGTTTCCATGGAAACTGAAATGAATGAGTAGGTAAATATCGAAATTCATAGATTTTGAGGTGTTTGGGTATGTTTTGACATGTTTCGGTTAATATTTGGGAATTCTTCATAATTAAATTTCCAATTTTTTCGAAGTTTCCTTCCAAAATATTTTTGTTTTGAGATGAACGAAACTATGCACCGAAACAAAATATTAATCCTTCCGCATTATAGAGTAAATATGATGGTTCATAAAGGTAGAAATTTTTGTTGGAAAATTCTATATTGGTGTTTCGAAAATGCTTCTCCTACCAATTTGGTGGTTAGAAAATTCTTTGTTGTTACAGATTTGGGTTGTAGGATGTTGAGTCAACAATTCTTTTCTTAGAGAATTGCAGAAATTGTATGTTGAAACCTCTGTTCTTTTGTTAACCTCAACCAATATCACCACAATCCCCGTTAGAGGGGCTTTCTGAATTGTTTTGTAGATTTATTTTCATGTATACAGTATACTGCTGTAACTCAGGCCACAAGCTCTTGAAGATCATTTTCTATACAAAATCTTACTCCAAAAATCAGGTGATGGTGTTGGAAAAACATCTTCTTTTGTGGTCTGCTTTAATGCTTTGACTGGTAGCAGATTAATCCAAAAAACAAAATACGGTGGTTATGGTGCTCAGTTTCATACCATGAGGGGGTGAAGTGCTATAGGCCCAAACCATAAGAGGGTAAAGTATCCAAACCCATACTAGATGCATAATTGTCAATGGAAGCTTTGATCTTAATTGAAATTTATGAATAGCTTTTATAGTGAATTTTTCAAGGTCTTTGATGAATTGTGTGGGTGTAATTGTGTCTACGGAAGGGCAAACCTCTAACAAAAAACATAGAAGTACGAGAACAAGGCCATGAAAAAGTGAAAACTTCGGATTACCGGAACGTGCCATATGTGATCTGAGTGCTTGTTGGTGAGGAGGGAAGGCTATATGTGAGTTCTATAGACTTCCATGAACAATGTTTAATTTTCCTCCTTCATGCTTTTCTAAGCGCTGGAAGATATTTTCATTCTTTTGTGGAAATCTGGCTCACTTGAAAATATATCTCCAAACTGTCATCTTGGAGTGTGGGGTGGGGTTAGGGGTGGCAATCGTGTCGTGTTGTGTTGGGTTCGTGTCGTGTCGAATATTAGTCGTGTCGAACATTAGTCAACCCAAACCCAACCCATTTAATAATCGTGTCGTGTCGTGTTGACCTGTTTATTTTCGTGTCGTGTTCGTGTTCGTAATCGTGTTGACCCACATAAACTTTGAATAAAAAATTTAACTCTTAAGATTTTATTTTCACTTAATTGAATCTTTCCTCATACTTTTTCTACAAACTAAAAATTAACTTAATAATAATAATGAGCATTCATATTTTTTTTTATACAATAATTATGTCAGTGCTCGATAAACAGTTACAAATAATTAATATTTTATTTCTATAATACTAATTAAATATGTTAATCGTACATCGCGCAATCAATTAAACATTAGAAGTAATGGATAAAACAAGCCATCAGAACATGAAAATTCATACATGCAAGGAAAAGGTCAGGTCAATCTCCTTCGAGTTAAAAATTCCGTGTTGACGGGTCAATTCGGGTTAAGCGGGTTCGTGTCGTGTACGACCCATTAAAATTTCGTGTTGACGGGTTGTGTCATACACAGGTCGTGTCAAAAAACTAGTCAACCCAAACCCATTTATTCGTGTCGTGTTCGTATCGGGTTATCGTGTCGTGTCAAATATTGCCACCCCTAAGTGGGGTGTCCCAAAAGTCATCCTTGAATCTAATTCACACACACAAAAAAACAAATGACCGACTTTATACATAGAATTTCCCTTTCGGATAAGGCACTCAAGGTTCACTACATGACAATGGCCAATCATTGTCATTCATGTCTTCCCAGCACATGGGCCACATTGCCATTGTCACTTATGTCTACGAATAATATAATTAAGGGTAATTTAGACAATTATAAAAAATTTCTTATAACTTTTCTATCTTTCAAACAATAGAATGAAATTTTTTTAAAATTTTTCGGTAAATTTTTCATTCTAACCAAATACATTTATGAAAATATATTTTCTATCATTTTCTTTTTTTTCACTTCACTTTCTATCATTTTCACTTTCTATCATTATGTAACTTTGATTTAACAGTAATATAAAGTCCATATTATCCTTGAATAAATATTACTCTAACTAATTTCTCTTTTTTGATGGATTCATAATGTAAAACTATTTTTTTCGTTGGTGTAATAGGTGTTGTAACTTATTTAACTTGTAAACCTTACAGATTCTAGAAATAATGCAAACAAGTCCTAAAAATTCTTAAGAGTAAATGCTAAATTATAACAATGACTTGTGAAATTTATACGGACACAAGCACCTTAAAAACCCGACTTTTGAACTTTTCATCAGTTACTAATATTTTCTATATTTAGATAAATCTAACAATGAATCTAGAATTAAATTTCTTTAACTAGAGATAAGTTAGCCCAAGAGAATTGCTCAAATATAAGCTTGAGTTAGTTTTTGTCTCTTCCAATTCCCAAAAATCTAATCAATTATACAAATGTTGCAGAAGAAATAAGCATTTGTAGCTAAAACATGTACGACTTTTGCCTATCGGTTTATATGAAACTTAAAGCTACAACTCCCTCTTGATCATGGTTGTATTTGCAACCAAATCTATATTTGAAGGCGTATTATGATGATTTACTGAATTATCCTGTTATCTTGTGTTCTATTATAAAAATACAATATATTTTGTGGTAATTTTATCAAACTTCTCTCTTTCAAAGTCTGTATTACCGTGATTCATGCAGCCAATGATCATGAACTCTTACCAATTAGTATGTTCTCTAGAGAATTCTACCACAACAGGTTCTGAAGAATGTATGTTACCTGGATTTGCACACATACAGATCATAAGCTATATATGTATATATCTGAAAACTTATTAAGTGAATTTGTACACATAGTTACAATTTATCATATTATATGAGGGAATAAAAAGGGACTTACACAATGACATCTAAACAAGGATGAAATCATAAGTTTATTTCACATGATCATTCAATAAGTTGTCGTTAATGTCAATTTTTTAGTTTTTGTATATGACCTGTATTAATTGATTTCCACACAATTTTTTTGAATGTTATCTATTTTTAATAAAATCAAAAACATTAATTCAGTGTTGATCAATTTATCAAATAATTAACAATTTATAGTTTATTTTCATCACATAATCACTCAAGTACAACTAAATTTTAATTCAATTTTATCATATAGTGAAAATTTTCAACACAAAAGCATCAAATAATCTAATAATTATTTACCATACAAGCCGATCATTTCAGTTTAATCAAAAAATATAATGTTGATCCAAAAAAAATAAAAAAAATATGCATTTATTCAATACGCCTTTGCCACTAGACCACAACCCTTTGTAGTGTTATTGGTGGCAGGTAAATTACACATACTTTAATTATTTCTTAAAATTTTCAATATATAAGAGTTTTTTTGGAAAAATTTAAGGTGAGACTATGTTCCCTTTTGGTTATGTCGTGGTTCTATATTTATTTAATTGTTTCAACATAATGATAAAAATAACATCACCACTATAAATTAAAATTGTCCACGTGCATATGCACCAATATGTCAAGTGATAACTTCACATTAGAAAATATTGCTGATAAATAAAATTGTGTATTCACCAAATAGGAGTATGCATCGGTAAATCACTATTATAAGTTTAGCATAATGCATCTATATAAAGGAACAAAGTATTTACAGAGAGTTAAAAGAGAAATCCGAAAGAGAACATAATAGAATCATAAAAGAGTACGACATAAAAAATTAAGCCTTGCATTTGACAAGAATTGACCGCTTGACCTCTTAATTGGTAGTCTTAAGAGATCGAAGGATTTCCAATTAAATTATACGAAATTGGTTTGATCATTTATTGTCTTTAAACTTTGAAAGTTAAACTATAAAATAAGACCCATAAATTAAAAAAATCACATTTGAGGTAATTTCCCGTAATATTCCAGTTCCAAACAAATTAACCCATATAGCAATATGATAAATATAAAATCAAAATTATTGTCAAAAATAATTCACGTGCAACGCACGCGTGCAATATCTATAAATTTTAAAAGATACTAGGAAATAAAGAGATATAGATCTATACTATTTTAAAATGTCAACAAAAGTGAAAAACTTTTGTTTGACTATTTTACCCTTAATCTTTGTTATAAAGTCAATTATATCCTCTCATTTCTTTTTCTTTTTTTACAATTAATTACATAATCTTCTCATATCCTTTCATCTTCTTAAATTAATTATGTGCATAAATTTAACATTTAATTATATTCATTTGAGTTTTAACAATTAATTTTAACTTTTAATTTTCATTTTCATTTTTCTTGACCAATCTTATCTTATCTATACTACTAATATATTCCATAATTTATATATATATTTATACTACTCTTAAAAGTCCCTTAACCCAAAAATTTTTAAATTTTTTTAATCCTTCATCTATACTATAATAACCATAAAGCCAATTGGTATCTATATCTATATATCTATATCTATACCTTTATCTTACGTTGTTTAGACGCTTCCAATTCTATTAAATTTATCTTTCATCATAATTATTGTAACTTAATGGCAATAAATATTAATTAATTATTTTAAGTTTTTCATATTCTTATTCTTTCACAAAAACAATGTTATGCAGTGAATACACGGTGAATCAATTCAAGCCATCATTATTCCACACCTCAATCGAACTGTTTCTCCCTGCCTATCTCCCTTTCTTTCTCTACCTCTGACTCTCATTCTCATGGTTTGTCTACATTGTTAAACAAGGGAAAAAAGCGAGAAATTCTTACCTACGGCAGTGAATCACTATCACTTACGAAATAATGAGTCATGTTTCTCAGTCTGCAACAAATGAGATCGAACCAAAAAGAATCAAATACCAGACTCATCTGGGCTACAATGCTTCAGGTTGGTGTCTATTGCTTAATTTTTGTTTTAACAATTTGGGTCTCTCGACCAAAAAAATAATAATAATATGGGTCCAAGTAGGCAACTTTTCTTTAACGTGTTTGTCTCTTTTATTGTTTTAGTTGTTGATCTTTTGACAAATTTTTATTGAGTTTGGTCTTTGATTTAGCGATTTTTTTGAGATTGTGGAATTACGATTCGATTGAAATTATTGTTTTCCGATGTGTTTTTGATTTTGTGAATTATTGTTGACCTTATACGCAATTAATACTTCTATTAGTACACCAGAGAGGAAAAAATTTCGTAATTTCCTTTTCAATTCTAAAAATTATATTCATATTAAGGAAATCATGGTAGAGATGACATTAAGACCCAAGTTTTAGACCTTATAGCCAAGTTGAATTAATAACGTCAACGAGTTTTTTCATCTCGACAGTATGGGTTTACTATTCCTTGTGCTATTCTACCAAAATTTTCATTACTTGCGCAAGGCAATATCAAAGTTAGTGAAGATTGAGGTAGGATGAGAGCTTATCTAAAATTGGAAAGATCAACCAGAATAAGATTTAGTAAAGCTGTGTTAATTCATATCAAGCATTTTTTTTTCGAAGCGAATAGAAAAGATCTGTGTTCAATATACTTTATCTATCACATAGTAATTTCTTAGGTGCCGTTTGGTAACCATTTATTTACGTTTTTTTTTGTTTTTGTTTTCATTTTTTGAAAAAAAAAAAAAACAATAACGTGTTTGTGATGCATTTTCATTTTTTTTTAAGCCACATTGTTTTAATAACAAAGTCAAAATTTGTAAACATCAAAAATGATGTTTTTGAAAACATCAAAACTAAAAACACGCGCAATTTCTCATTAATAATTAATGAGATTCAGCCTTCGAATCTCATTAGCAACAAAATGAGATTTTTTTTGGGCCTCCTATAAAAGGCCCTTCTTTCTTTCTTTTTCTATTCTCTTCGTCTCTTTCCCTCATCTGCTTCTCTCTCTCTCTCTCTCTCTCTCTCTCTCTCTCTCTCTCTCTCTCGCTCGCTCGCTTGGTCTCTCTCTCTCTCGTCTGTTCTCTCTCCTGAATCCAGTGACTAAGACGAAGATGAAGAAGCCGACGACGAAATGTAACACGAAGAAGAAATCGAAGACAAAGATGAAGACGAAATCAAAGATCGTCTCTCTAACTTGTTTTCCCATTTTTTCTGAACTTTATACCATATATATGCATATATAGATATAGATCTGCATATATGATGTTATATATACATAGATCTACATGTGTGTGTGTTTATTTGTGTTTGTGTATGTGTAAATGTGCGCTGTATATATAGATCTCTGTGTGTGTGTGTGTGCTGTATATATAGATCTGTGTGTGTGTGTGAAGTCTGTGTTATTGGTGGGTGGTGGATTGCAGGGGGTTGGGGGGTGGGTTTTCGGTGGGGTTTGGATGGTTGCTGGTGGGAGTGGATTTCGGGTTGATGGGTGGTGAATTACAGGGAGCTTGGGGTGGGTTTCGGCGGGGTTTGGGGTGGGTTTCGGTGGTTATTGATGGGGGTGGGTTTTCGGGGCGGTGGATTACAGGGGTCACTGGTGGTGAGTTTAGGTGGTGTTAGGTGATAAATTTTAGATAAAATACCAAACATATTTTTTATTTTTGTTTTCATAATTTTTTAAATATAAATAACTATCAAACATGTTTTATATTTTTTAATTTTCAACACAGAAAAACAAAAACTAGTTTTTTTTTTTTATACATAAAAACAAAAACGTTACCAAACGCACCCTTAATAAGCAATTTCTACAAGCTACATGAGCAAAAGTCTCGCAAGGTAAAAGTGGTACAAGACTAATGTGATGGAGGTGATTGGCAAATGACAGAATTCCACCTTCACATGACGGTTCCCTTGCCGTGAATGGCAACACTTAGAAAAATCCCAAGGTTGGATAATTTGGTCTATGGTTGAATGGAACATTGGTCTTTCAAGTGTAAAAGAGTGAAGAAAGTGATTGACAACATCTTTTATATTATTGCGCATTTCTAGAATTGTGGCTTTCATTATTGATTCTTTTTAAAGTGCAGTTGTGTTTTTTACGGTTAATGTTGGAATGGTGGTAAAAAAAAAAGGGTAGGAATGATTCATTGAAAGTAGTACCACAAAAGAAATATTTTTCCTATTCATTTTTTGGAGGAATATGGAGCATCCAATCTTATTTGAAGGATGTGCTATTGAACTCTTTGTTTCATTTGACCTCTTGACAGAGTTTATCTCCCTCAACTTTGTTTGTTTTATTTGTAGACAGTTGTACATATCCCTTTTTTTTTTGGTTTTCTACCCTTTCCTTTATATTTCTTGTTATTATATTGTACTTGTTGGACTCCTATTTGGATTGTGCCCCCCTTGGAGCTTCCATCCCACTAACTGCTGGAATAGGTATGAGCTTTCTTCTTGCTACGTCTATATCTTTTAATTTGAAGATTTGGACATATGAGGATTTCATGAGATCTTTCTATTGTTTTTAGAAATGGTGGCATTTTTCGCAATGACTATTTAGTGATTCAAATATTACAATTTAAGATGTCTGAGCATTGCATGTGGTGATTTTTGTTTCTTTATCAAAGTAAAATTAAATTTGTAGATGAATTTTTTATGGGTTATATGTTTTTTCATGGCAGGTGAAGTTGGGGGAGTTTTATGGCTGCTTAATAGAAATTGATTCTTATAATGTAATAGGATGGGTGAAGAGCAGTCTCTTTCAATCATGTGACTGTTTCAATCTTGTGACTCTTTTGGATTTGAAATACATATTTTCATATGACTATTGCTTGGACTCCTACTTGGCTAGCAATGTTTTGGCATTAAACCCTGTCACAAGAGATGATAGCAATTGAGCAAAATATTGGGAAGTATATGAATACAAAGTTAGCAAAATATTAGGAAGTATATGAATACAAAGTTATGTTATCATGTTATAGTATAATAGGTCCAATATTATCTATAATTTTCTTAAATTTCCTCAACATATGCTTCTAGACAGTTAGATTGACATATGCTGTTGAATTTCTTGAATCTCTTTTGGCTTGAGACATGATTGTCTTACAAACGTACTAACACATTTACCTTTCTTGCATAATAAGTATCAAGAATAGGCGATGATGCAATTGATTTGGAGCAACTAGAAGAAGACACATATGGCATTGTCCTTCAAACAAACGGTCACTCTATGAGATCTTTGAGTAACATGTCAAGAGCAGGGGGATGGTCTACGTAGAATAAAAGCATGGTTATTTACCTTCTCTAAGCATATATAGAATATTTATTTTAATGTTCTATTTAATGAATGATATGGCGAGCTTTATTTATGTTTCTGGATCCTTTATTGTTTTTCTTTTCTAAAGGATTTTCTCATCCATTATGTTGTGTTTCTATCACAATTTATAGTCAGCTTGTATAGAGCTATAGAGTAAAGTTCACACTTCTTGCTATAGTATTTAGTTTGTCTGCATGGAATTTAGAGTTGAATACTGAAGTTCCATCATTTCTTCAATTTTTGATCATTTTGCATAAGAATCTGGTTATTGAGACCTAAATTCGTCTTAGGAGTTCAAAAGCTTGAATGCTAGAAAATGTGAAAATTGCAAATGAGGTTCAAAAAAATTGCACTTCCAACGATAAGTGTGCAAGTTTGTCGAAGTTTTAGAAATTATGTTTGAACATAAGTGGGTTGGCTGAAATTAATGAGCGCATTTTTAATGAGAAGCACAATATTATGATACGATTCAGTGAAAATTTATAGTATGTTAACGTTAATGGGGGATTTCTTATTGTCAGATGTAGTGACTATGATGGAGACTTATATAGTTGGTCTTTGAAAAAATTGAGTGGACAAAGGAGGTGTTGTCTTCATATATTGACTGCAACACCCTACTTCGTCTGAAGTTAAGTCACATGCGATAAGATGAATCCAATTGACATAGATGATGTGTTAGACAGTTGTTAATTAAATCTCTTCCTTATTTGCTACCTTAGTTCATATTGAAAACTAATCTTAACTATAATTTACGTTTTTTCTTTATCTTTCAAAGAAGTATTTGAGAAAAATCTTTAAGAAACAATAATGAAAACAGAGAAACGCATTATATTTCACTACATATTCTATCAAATTTTAGTTTAGGCTGTATTTTTTTTTCTTTTTTGGGGTGGGGAGGGGTTTCCTTATAGAGCATGGTTATTGGTTGTTAATTTTTTTGGTTTTTTTTTTTTTTTTTGGGTTTTTTTTTATGAAAGACACAAGAGAATACATACTAAAGTTATGTATTTGGAAAAAAATTGATTTAGAGATTAATATACAATATTCAAACACAATATGTTCCACGTGCAACGCACGTGTGCATCAACTAGTAATAATAATAATATCACTCTGATTTCAAGCGGGACATTGGCCCTCAAAAAAACTAATAATCAGTGAATTATGATGTTAAGATTACAAAAATATATTATTATATTAAAGGGATTCCAAGAACATGGCAGTTTTTTCATTTTTTATTTTTTTGGTTTGGGGGAGAGTCATGTTATGAAGGAGGCCTAAGACAAAAATTTACCAACTAGACCGACTATTATTAAAGCATTAAAATGTGATATTCTTGCTTTTTTCTCAAAGGAAAAAAAAAAAAGGAAATGAGGAAGGTCAATGTAAATAGAGTCTGACTATTCTCACCACAAAAATATCCTTTCTTACCCCATTTTTATGCAAACCCCCAAAAAGCATACAAATTACTTTGTGGACCCCTACACTCTTATCACACCCCACACCATCTAAATTGTAATTTGCATTTTGTGTCCTTGTAAATCCCCCCTCATCCCCCTTTCTGTGTTTATACTAAATTATGAATTAGTTTTCTCTTGATTTTAAGATAGTTGGTACTTCCTGACTATATCTTATTTTCAATGATATTACTCAAATCCATGATGGGTGGTCTTTAATGTATCAAATAGTGTGTTGATATGATTACAACCGACATATACGTAATATAGAAACACGTATTTATGAATTGCTTATATGCTGGTGACAAGCTAAGGAAGTTGAGTTGGATTTTAATGTGATGGCTGGCTGGAGATGGTTGTGTAACGTGGTTGGCAGAGTAATTGGCAATTTCAATCTTCGTAGTGGAATATTGAAAGATGAGATTTAGAAGGGGCAAAACTTATGTAGGGCGGACAATCAAAGTTACTCATAAGCTGGTAACTAAATAACAAAGAAAGATCTCAAACAAGTATTGAAATTTGTCATATAAATAATGGTGGAAGACTGCAACTCACATGGAAACATCTTTTGTGTCCTGCATTGAAGAAATTGTTTGTGGCTTATAAAAGTCCTCATACTTATGTGCATATGTTCGTTGAATGATGACTGCTAGGTATAAGGAAAGAAGATCTCAGTCTCATCAGATGATTTGCAAGCATAACCATCTCTTTTGTTTTGTGCTAAACTTTTAAGAAGCCTATTGTTCTGTACATGGTTAACAATCATCAATGAAAGAGGAAAAGATATTCATTAAGAACAGGTCTGTATTACAGTCTAATTAAGAGACAAACTACACAACAATAGACTTATATACTAGGGCAAAACATAGTAATATAAAAGACTAATCTACCCCTAATGTTAATATACTAGATTACTATAACATCCCCCCTCAAACTCATGATGTGATAGCATCAAACATCAAGAGTTTGCCAAGGAGAAAACGAAAGCGCGCGATAGTGTGAGATTTGGTGAAGAAATCTGCCAGCTGCATAGTAGAAGGAAGATATGGGAGAGAGATAGTGCCCAACTGAAGATGATGGCGCACAAAGTGACAATCAATCTCTATATGTTTGGTGCGCTCATGAAACCCTGAGTTGTGAGCAATTTGGATAGCACTGGTGTTATCACAATACATAGGAGTAGGAGTAGTCGAGGAAATGCCAAGATCAGCAAGCAACCAATGCAACCAGAATATCTCTGCTGTGGTAGAGGCCATAGCACGATACTCAGCTTCAGCAGAAGATCGAGCGACAACAGTTTGTTTCTTGCTTTTCCAGGAAATAAGAGAATCACCAAGAAAGAGACAAAAACCTGTGGATTTACGATCCATAGAGTCACCAGCCCAGTCCGCATCAGAATAAGCACGAAGTTCCAGAGACGAAGAGGAAGAAAATAATAAACTCTGATGTAACGTACCCCGTAGATATCGAAGAATCCGAAAAACAGCAGACCAGTGAAGTGTGGTAGGAGCAGCAACAAACTGACTAACCACATGAACCGCATAAGCAATATCTGGACGAGTAACAGTAAGATATACCAAACTCCCAACAATAGTACGATATAAGGTAGGATCAGGTAGGAGAGAACCATCAGAGGAAGTATAACGAACGTTAAGCTCCAAGGGTGTGTCAACCGTTCGAGTATCCGATAAGTAAGCTCGCTGAATAACATCCGAAGCATATTTTGACTGAGAAAGAAGATAACCCTTGGGAGAGAAAGCAACCTCAATCCCTAAGAAATATTGAAGTGGACCCAAATCTTTCATCTCAAAATAATCATGTAACTGAGTTTTCAACCGCTGAATCCCATCAGTGTCATCACCTGTAATAATCATGTCATCCACATAAAGTAACAGAAGAATAAAACCAGAAGAAGTGGATCGAAGGAAGAGAACAGAATCATGATCACTAGCACAGAAGCCCAAGTCACAAATGACTGAAGAAAAATTTTCAAACCATGCCCTCGGGGCCTGTTTAAGACCATATAAAGCCTTATGAAGTTTGCACACATGACCAGGACTATAAGGCAACCTAGGAGGAGGAGTCATATAGACCTCTTCAGATAAATCACCATGAAAAAAAGTATTTTTCACATCCATTTGAGATAAGCGCCACTGACGAACAGCTGCCACATCAATTATTGTGCGAATCGTGGTCATCTTAGCCACTGGAGCAAAAGTCTCATCGTAGTCAACCCATACTCTTGAGCAAATCCCTTGGCCACTAATCTAACCTTGTACCTTTCCAGAGAACCATCAGATTGGGTTTTGATTTTATAAACCCACTTACAACCAATGGGGCGTTTACCAGGAGGTAAAGGCACCAACTCCCAAGCTCGAGTCTTATGTAACGCAGAAAGCTCCTCATCCATAGCCTGTTGCCAAAGAGGATCAGGTAGAGCCTCCTTATAGGAGGTTGGTTCAGACAGAGAATGTATAGAAGTCAGGAAAGAACAAAAATCAGAAGAGTAACAAGAATTGGACCAACCAAACCTGTCAGGACACCTCCGAGTGCGCTGAGGGTAACGGGGAGTGTGATCCATGGTGTCAGAATTTGATTGGGAACCAAGAGGTGCAGATGAAGGCACAACATCTGTGGAGGAGACAGTGGGATTCGTGCGAACATAAGTATGCACAATAGAAGGGCGGGTAACAGACAAATCAGGCAAAGAGGAAGAAGAAGAAGACGATGAGGGAAGGTCAGCCACAGTCATATCATCAACATAGGAATCAGAGGAAACATTAGAGGGAAAGAGATCAATATAGATAAGATTAGATTTATGCAGAGATAAAGAACTAGACGGTATAGAGAAAAAAGGAATATGCTCCATAAAAACAACATGGCGAGACACATAAAGTTTTTGTGTACTAGGATCATAACAACGAAATCCCTTTTGTCCCTCACCGTAGCCAAGAAAAACACATAAGGCAGAGCGAGCCGAGAGTTTGGTACGATGAACACTAGGTAGCAAAACAAAGCATGTACATCCAAACACACTTAAGGAGAAATAGTCAGGTGTCTTACAACATAATTTTTCAAAAGGAGAGACACCAGAATTAAGGATTGTAGGAATGCAATTAATTAGGTGAACTGTGGTAAGGAGTGCTTCTCCCCAAAAAGAGCTAGGGACACTGGATGACAATAACAGAGAACGGGCTGTCTCAATAATGTGACGATATTTCCGTTCAGCCACTCCATTCTAAGCAGGGATGTTGGTACAAGAAGACTGAAAAATAGTACCATCAGATTTCAATAAATCACGAAAAGCACTAAAAGAATATTCTCCACCTTGATCACAGCGGAAGCATTTGATGATAGAAGAATATTGAGTATGCACCATAGCACAAAAGGTAGTGAAAATGGAAAAGAACTCAGACCTACGTGTCATCAGATACACCCAACAATATCTGGTATGATCATCAATAAAAAGAGACATAATATCTAGACCCCCCTTTTAGAACTGCACCAACCGCTGCTCCTCCCTAAAAGTACGATATACCATATGAGTACTCAATTCAGTAGGTTCAGCAAGTGCTAACTGATCCCAAAATCCAGTCATAACTGAGTAGAATTCCTGGTCTTATCACCCTGACGTGCAGCTCGAATTTCATGCTCAAGTTGATATCTCTTTGCAAAATTGGACTGAACAAACAGTGTAGCTAAATAATCCCAAATCTCCTTAGCTGTGTTAAACTTAGCCAAATGCACACCAATAGCTGATCAACTGAGTTGTTAATCCAAGTGATGATTTTAGCATTATTAACTTCCCAAGTATTCTTTAACTCATCATATTTCTCTGCCTTCGGATCTGTTGGAGCTTGCAAAACACCACTGACATAATTTCACATCTCTTTTTCCAACAACAAATTTTTCATCACATAAGACCAATACACATAATTTTCACCATTTAATCTGACACTAATAGCCTGAAGAGAATCAGAATGTCCACTTGCCATAATGTTAACAAAGATCAATACTCACAGCAAAATAATACCCAAACTAAAACACCACCCAGCAAATCAATAAACAATTACTTCCCAAATCAGAAAACAATCAGAAACCACTAAAGTCGTCGGTGCACTATGAAGTCGATAAACAGCCAACACAGTAAACAAACCAAGAACAGTAACAATTTTTTTGTGAAGAAAACAACACAGTTGATGCTCAGCCAACACAGTCGATGCTCAGCCAAGAGAAGAAAACAAATTTTGTGCTCAGACAAACCAAGAAGATAGACCAGTGTAAAGAAAAGAAACAACCAAGCCAAGAACAGTAAAGCCGAAGCCCAGTTTCAGACCACCGAACAGCTCAATTCATCCAAATCTCACCCCAAATCAACTAAACTACCTTGAGTCACTCAGATGAACATTCTACACTCTTAGTCGCACCTCTCTTGGCTAATTGGAACCATAAATTTTGGCAGAAAATACCAAGTATAGCAGATCGAAGATTTTATACGTATTTTCCCAAAAATATTTAGAAAAGTAGAAACCCTTACCAAATGAACCCGAAACAAAAAAGGAAGCACACCAATGAGAAGCCCATAGAGAATCAATCCTGGTGGTGGTCTTCACGGTCGGAAACTGATGACGTCATCGTCGACGATGATGACGTCAGCGGCTGTCTATCGTCTAGTTCACCAAGTCTTCACCAGTTCCTCACGTCGAGTACAGGTCTATTTCTAAACTTCAATCATGAATTACTATTTGGGTTTAGGGGCTCTGATACCATGTTAACAATCATCAATGAAAGAGGAAAAGATATTCATTAAGAACAGGTCTGTATTACAGTCTAATTAAGAGACAAACTACACAACAATAGACTTATATACTAGGGCAAAACATAGTAATATAAAAGACTAATCTACCCCTAATGTTAATATACTAGATTACTCTAACAGTGCATAGGTTGGACTAGAATATGCAAGATATTGTGGGCCTCATGACATTAATTATCCCGATCCTGGAGGTGCACTTTTTGCTGTCTTAAATCCCACCAAAGACCCTGTACTGTAGGCTGTAGCTTTTTAGGAACTGAGGGTGAAAGAGATTAAAAATGGGCGCTTAGCTATGATTCCCTGGTTAGCCTTGTTTAACCCCAGACAGCTCTGACAGCTAAAGGCCCTGTTCAGAAGTTTCACTTGGACTCTCCTACGTCTTCCACTAGATTTTTTCTGTCATAGTGGCGACGGCAATGAACACAACCGAAGTGCCTATCAGAGGACAATTAATTGTGTTGGCGAGAATTAAAAAAGACACATTCGGCATCACAATGTGTGCTGGTGAGAATTGGAAGGGGAAGCTATTTCCACCACTTGTGGCCACCTCTCGTGTTTCATGTATATGGTAAATCTGATGTATGTAGTGTAAAACCCCAAAATTTTGAAATATATACCTAACTTAGTTTAGGTCAATTTGTGATATTATTTTTGAAAAGGGATGTTAGTGTAATTAAAGAATGAGGAATTGTAGGGTTACTGTGAGGTTTTTTTTTTTAGTTTGTATATTTACATTGTAGGCAGTCAAAATAGGGCAAAACAAAAAAAAAAAAAAAGGGAAAGAAGGATTCTGCCGCTAGACACAGAGAGAGAGAGAGAGAAGGAAGGAAGAAAGAAGAAAAAAAAAAAAAAAGAAGGGATTTGGATCTATTGAAGGTATGAATCCATCATTTAGTTTATGGGTTTTGTATTCTATTCAATTACATAGTATTAAGGTTATCATAAATAGTGATAAGGAATACATTTATATACATATATATGTTCATGGTGAAGAATAGTGATGAATGTATAAATGAGTTTTATTGGAAGTTGTTAATTTAAGTGTTTTGAGACTTAGTATAGATTTATTGATTTGAGGCCTTTAAAGAATTTATTTAATGTCTTACAAAGCAAAAAAGAAAACAAAAAGGGAAGAAGTAGAAAAGTTGCAGAACCTGCAACTTTCGTGGGTGAAGAAGATGGATTTCTTTGAAATTACAGAAAGCTCCCCTTTAGTTTCAAAGAGTTTTATTTTGACTCCTATACTCTTCTAAACTTAATTTTAACCATTTTTTTTACTTGGCAAGTTGAAAGAATGAAATTCTGGAAAATTTATGGCAGGCCCGAAAACAGAAAATTCGTTTTTAATAAAATTACACTTTGACCCCAAAAGTTTCAAAAAAATTATGATTTGACCCCGAAACTTTAGAAACTTTTTCTAAACAGCCCAGAATACTTCCACACCCTATTACCTCGTATTAGAAAGGATATTTATATGTAAAAGATATATTACGTATGTATCAATAGATAGGAGGTACGCAAATTAAATATAGAATCGCGAAACGACGAAACGACGAAATTAAGAATAGGGATTGATTGTCATATGTTACTTTGGATTAGGTGGTGATTGCATTGAGATTGAGAGAGAGTGCTTTGAATTGGAGTTTGGAAATCAAGGTGAGTAGTTTACTACTTCTTTTGGGAGAATTTTCTATATAAAATGTGTGGATGCGTGTGTGTGGATTTTTCATAAATATGATATATGTGTTGATGTTTGGGGTTGCAGTTAAATGTTTTGAAATTGTGAACTGTTATATATGTGAATTTTGGAAAACTGGTGGGATAATTCTATATCATTGCTTGGGTGATGAAAGGGAAATTTTGTGTGCGTTGGGACTAAAACTACAGTTTTAGTGTGTGTGAAAATCATGTTTATGAGACGGGGACTGGGTTGCCAGGTCTAAATAGTAACGAGATTGTATACCGGCGTGGTCGGTATAGGAATGTGCACATAGGGGCCAGTTACCTAGCTAGTGGTAACAAGAGACGGGGCCAATCATCAGGCTAGTGATGACAAGAGACGGGGCCAGTTACCAGGCTAGTGGTAACAAACATGATTTGACAAATGTATTTGAGACTGAATTTGTGTGTGAGTGTTTTGGGTTATAAATGTCTTTTCATTTATAAAGTTATTTGTGATCATGAGATCATTTTGTTTACATGATTATGTGGGAAGGATTGGGGTACAATTTGTTGTACTTATGTATGTATCAAAATTTATTTTTTGTATATAAACTGTGGGATTTATTTTCACACCTCATTAGAGGTGGTTGCCATTCACAGGCCATTGTGCTCACCCAAACATATAACATTTTTCAGGAGAGGATCAGGGTGAGGAGTAAGTCTGCTGATATACAAGGGATTAGAAGACTTGAAGACTTATTTTATTGTAGGTCTTTAGGAATAAATGTATTTTATAGTTTTTGAGATAAACATTCAATTGTTTTGGGAATAATGTTGCTTCTACTTAGAGTATTGAACCTTATGGTTATTCATGGTTTTACATGAGTTTAATAATGATGTTGGTGATGTTTAGTTTATTCCTCTGGTATTCATTAGGTCGATGGATTGGATCACTTTATTATTTGTCTTCCGCTGTATTTTGCATCTATTATGCACATGGTGATTAATTAAGGCCTTGGTGGCCGGTCCGCCGCCCACCCTATGATATCCGGGGTGGGGGTGTGACATGTAGATGCTACTTTCTTGCAGAATGATGGGAGAATTGGTGTATTATGTATGTTTGAAGTTCCATTAATAAACTTAAAAAGGCAACAAAGATGCCAGTAAGATCCTCACTAATGATGCAGTTTGCCCCTTTTCTACCGAGGTGCTCTTTAAAAGATTAGTCGATTTTGAGGTGAGATTTGCAACTTCTGATTTGTTTTCTTGTCTCTGAATAGTTAAGCATCAGCACTAATGGCATGAAGTAAAGGGGTACTGAAAAACAAGAAAAGTAATTCTCATATGCATTATGGAAATTGTTTTGTAGAGCAAACAAATTATTTGAATGGACATGCCCCAGATCCCCTTCTCCTGTGTCATGAGTTTTCTTATGCTTCCTTAAGCATCTCTGAGTTATCAATCTTGAGCAATTCATTTGAGGCTTTTCTCTCTTTTTTGTTTTACAATGATTTTTTTTTTTTGGCATCTAGGAAACAAATAAATAGTGTCTATCTGTAAAGCTTAAAATTCTTTGATGCAGATTTGACCGTGGCCATTTTAGTCTGAGTTTGCACATTTCGAGAGAAATTTGGCATTCTGCGATAAATTTAATATATTTGATTCAGTTCAATTTGTTATTCATTGATATGTTTGATAAATTCAGTTTGAGTTGATATGCTGGAACAAAGATTTGCTTTTGTGAGGACTATTGTAGAAAGATCGCGCCATCGAGGATTAGGACATCAATATCAATGATGTAGTATATAATATAATTGACAAGGTATTAGCTTTTTCTCATGAAGCATAAGGAACATCTAGCAGCCCATAGATTTCTTGCACTCACTCTCATAAACACCGAGATGAACAAAATTATAGACCAGATAATCTAAACCAAAAAGAAAAATATGTTTTTCCAAGTCCTTCGGTTCCCAAAATAAGTGAGATGAATTTGATCCTCTATCAATGAACTAGCCTTTTTATGTCCACTACTTGGAGAAGCAAGAGATGTGCTAAACCATAAGCCGATATAAATGCAACACTGGGAAAAAAAGGTTTGAGGTATTTTGAGTACAAGGGGTTCTTTAAATTCATTGTATACCATACTACTTGTAGACCTATAAGTCGAACATTTATTGTGAAATACACCGCCAACAAAAGAATTGAAGGTTTCATAATTGTAGCTTCTATCACTATCACTGATATTAATGTTTTTTTTTGGGGTGTGTGTGTTGGGGGGGGGGGGGGGGGGAGATAAACAAGTTACCATTGTTTTAAAGATGGTGTTCTTCTTCAAGTTTTTTTCCCATTTTTTATATTGTGTATTGTTTTTCTCTTTCTTGGGATTGTTTGGCTTGCTAGAAGTACTATACTTGCTCTTTAATACTGTTTTTGTTTTCAAAAGCATGACCTGCTTACAATGTACTAACGGAATGGTGTCTTACTGTAAAGGTGCTCGTACCATATTCCTTTATCCAGAATTTCCCTTTAAAGTATCATTACTATGTGTGTGTTTAAGAACAAGGACGAATTTTTTCCCCTTCCGCCTTTCAAACCATCCTTTTTCCATCTATATGTGTTTTATGGTTATAAAGGAAGTATTGCCTCTGGTAATTTGGTTTGTGGATCATGCGAGCAAAGAAAAGAAGCTCATACTGCTGCTTTATGTTCATCAAATTGCAGCTTTGAGCAACTTGCTTATAGGTACACCCTCGGACCTTTGGCTATGTACTAAATGAATTATAGAAAAAAGTATGATATGATTATGTTGTCAGTTAGTAACTAAATCACTAATCTTCCCTAGGATACTAAGATCAAACCCATTCATCTCCCATGCGGCTCGCACTATTCCCTGACTTCTCATTTCTTTTTAGTCCATGCTCTACTTTCTTTGTTTGAATGTCCGTGGGGTGTAATGGATTCATTACATTGCTCTTTCACTCATTATATGTACTTGCTGTTTTGTTTTGGGTTTTTTTTTTAAATCCTGATTGCAATGTTAGTTGTTGTTGTAAAATCCGAAAAAAAAATATATATATATTAAAAAAATCCTAATTGCAGGGGTAAAATAGGAATTTATTGTTAAAGCACGGGTCAAAAATATGAATTTTTATAAAATTCAGATGACGAAACGGACCTCACCGTTGGATCCGTCACGCGAAATCTAGCTACCCAGCAAATTTTTGTAAAATTCTGAGACAGATCGCATGTTATAAAGTGATCGGGTGTCACGTGACTAAAATAATTCCGATCAGATTTTATTTGCGGGACCCGAAACTAATTTAAAGTTAGTTGAATAAAAATATTTTAAATTTAAAACGAGACGAGATTTAATTAATTAGAAATAAAATTGGACCTATTAAAATTGAACATGTGACGCGATGTGGGTCAAATAGTTAAAAATATATAAAGTGGAAAACTTTTGTCTTCCACTTCTTCAGCAAGCGTTCGGCGAGAGAGAGAGCCAGAAACAGAGAGAAAAAAAGAGAGAAAAAGAAAAGAAAAAGTAAAAAACAGTTAGACTCCCTTCGTTCTTTCTTAGATTTACGAAGATTTAACCGTCTAATCGTTTTGGGCCAAGAATTAAAGTTGCTCTACTCAGCGAGAGCTACGCAACGACACCAAAGATCGTATTTTTCTCCAAAAATATCAAGTACGAAATTTAGACCTAAGGCTTGAGAAGCTAAATTTGGGCTTTCTTTGGAGTCTACTACGTGGGCTCACGCTACGAGAGGTAGGGTTTCCCCTATTTAGATGTAATTTCAGCCTAAAATATTGCATATGAAATGGGCAGGCTAAATGTGTATATCACATGTTAGGTCTTGACTAGTGTAGCTAGTGGGTCAAATATAGGATTTATAATTAATTTTGTAATTAGTAAAATCCTATTATGATTAACTTGGTGTAAGTTAATGTTAGTGGTTAAAGCATGTTAATTGTACATTAGCATGACTTGATGTTTTAATGGCATATCAAGTTTAATAAAATTATTAGCTTGTTATGTGGTTATGAAATAATATGTATGTTAAATGATTATTTAACATATGATTATTGTGATGGACTGGTGCTTATGTTTATAGAATTAATAAACATGTTGCCATGTTGGAAGTAATAAACATGTTATTTGTGTAAATTAATGTACCTCTAGGTGTTTGTTTAAATGCCTAGGTGAATACAAGTATATTAGTTGAATTGATTATCTTACATAACATGCTTGATTGTGTTGAAAATGTCATTATATTGCATTCATTATATAATGGACATTATAAGTGGTACCAAAGGCAATTGCGCATTGCATTGCATTATGCATGAGTTGCACTACATTCATGGGCATTGACATGAGTGGGAGTGTGTGCATGGTATGAAATCAATCACCACATAGGTGGTTGATCGTGGACTCGGGAAAGTCGTACCAAGGTCCGGCTGAGTCGCACGGGAAATTAAATGAATAAATGTGTCGGGGATAGACAGAAGGGCTAAATTCTCCCTCGGGTGCAAGACCCGCTTACTTGGTTTATACACTTCCCGGCGGTGAAATTGCAGAAAAGTGTAACGGCGTAAACGGAGCCGCAAGTGGGATGTCCTGAAGATCCGTTGATGGTTGGTTTCCATTGGTGTAATACCATAAATCATCTCTCCACAAAGACACAAGAAAATGAATTAAATAATCATTGAAGTAAGAAAGTCAAGCTTTTGCCAGAGGATGAGTCTTTCAAGTATCGGTAACATTCCCTTTTTCAAAGTCTAGTACGCTCGGGACTCTCCTCAAGTGAAGAAAACAAAACGGGAGGCAAAATGAGTTGAACACAGTGCACCCAGGTAAATAAGGAACGAGATGAATACAGAGGTTAAACGCGCATCCCACACCCGAAAGGTGCCCCACATAGGTCTTCCCCGAAACCCCCCAGTAACTAAGGATACATATGCATGGTATTACATGTGTTGTGTGAGCCCGGGAAGGGGCTCAGTGTTGGCATTGCTTGCATGAGTCTCATCTCATGGCATGACATGATTTATGGCAATTGTTTATAATAAACATATTTGAATGAATGCATGAAATGATTGTTGCATGTGACATTTCATATGCATTTAGGTTGAGAGGAATTTTCTATAGGAGTTACCCTATTGAGCGTTGGCTCACCCTTTATGGGAACATTTTTCGTATCGACCAGGCATCCACCGAAGGCGAGGCCATGGGCCCGCTTTGACGACAGAGCCGGTTTGTGGCTCTTATTTTGACTTTGCAGTCCCTTGTATATGCTTACTTTTGGCCTTGCATAATTTTTGTGAACAAAAACTTCTTTATATTTAAAAGGCATGTATATGAGACTCTTTTGGGACATTTATTCTTTTGTGAATGAATGTACATAGTGATGATGCTTATGTAGTATTTGATACTATGCAATTGAGTATGGGTGAATGGACCCGGTGTGGTCAATGTTGTAGGATTACACAGGTTGTGTTTTGAGTAGAGTTCCCCGTACAAATGAGACTCTGCCCAAAATTTATTAAATTATGGATCCCGGTAAATGGGGTATAACGGCGTGGTATCGAATTACACGGTACTCACGGGTAATCCGCGGGTTGATGGGTGATCAACCGGGTAATTACAGACCCCCGGATTGTGGGGCGTCACAGTTGTAGATGTTTATTATAAGAATAATCGAATCTGCATTGCTGTTGAACATACTTGAGGAGCTCTCTGGGCAATATTACACAACATTTTTGGCACTTTCTACTGCCTATTTTATCCTAGAATGATCGTAAGTGCAACAAATAGTAAAGACATTATTGGATCAAATTCATTCGTTGTTTTTATAAGCTACAGCATAAGGCGGAGCCACTAGCTGTTGAGGAGCTATTAGAGTACAAGAATGATGAAATAGTATCTTCTAATAAGAATATTGGGTTAAGCTTAAGATCTATATTGAATTGCTTTGATTTATACTTAAGAAATCGGCATGTTAATAACTAATAATCGTTTGATTGTTTTGGGCATTTCAACTACCAATGTAAGTCCTATTGCTTTATTTCTTTCATTTTTGCATATCACTATCAGCAACAAGTTTTGGTATTCAAAGAAGATAAATTAAGTCGAGATTCATATCTTGAGAATCACGAGCAGGTAAACCATCTTAATAATTAGACTACATTGAAATAATCAAGATATGTACCAATGATTTTCCTCTTCTTCTTCCGGTATTTAAAATTCACTCACATATTTTCGAATGTGCATTTGTGTGTGATAGTTTAAAGTCCTATTTCATTATTGAGAAAATTTATGGATACTAGAAGCAATGAAACTTTGAATTTATGTACTTCGAGATGAAGTAAAGGACTCTTTTTTATTAGAAACAATATATGCAAATCTTTGTCAATTGAGATAACTTATGCTAATTGAGATAAACCGTTAATTTTCACAATACCATTAGCTCTCACAGAAACACAAATATCAAGTAATAATAATAAATAGAAACACCAAATGTTCTGTACTTCTGAAATTGAAAAGGAACCAATATGCATAAATGAAATCTTGATCGTGATAATGAATACTTTAAGCAAAATAACATTATAAAAAGGTAAATTTATATAAATAATAACAAAAAAGATGGTGCGCAACTTTAGCGGAATGGATGCATTTCTTGTTAATTGTGTTGTCATATTCAATTTTGCATAAACTTAACCCCCACCTATCAATGGCTAATGCAATTAACATGGGTGATAATAAGAATGAAGTGTTCTATCGATATGTGATGCTCAAAATAATTCACGTGCAACGCATGTGTGCATTAACTAGTATTTATAAATATGTAGAGTAAGGAATAAGTCTGCAACATCTTTTGAAGGAAATGAATCAGATCTCGTTAGTCGGTAACTGAATTTTACTTATTTGTGAATCAAGTTGCTTGGATTGAATCACTTTTTCTATCCAACCATGTAAATTTTGTGTACAACAAGTGGAAAATCTAATTTGCTGATCAAGCCTTCTTAAACATACTTAAGCTATTTTATTTTATTTATATTAAACAGTCATAGTGCCTGAGGTTAATATTGCCATGAGCTTGAAGCTTGATGTATGTTTAAGTTGATAAACAATAAAGAAAATGCCCAAGGTTTACCCTCTTATGGTTTGGGCCTATAGCACTTCACCCCCTCACGGTATGAAACTAAGCACCATAACCACCATATTTTGTTTTTTGGATTAATCTGCTACCAGTCAAAGCATTAAAGCAGACCACTAAAGAAGATGTTTTTCCAACACCATCACCTGATTTTTGGAGTATCATTTTGTATAGAAAATGATCTTCAAGTGCTTGTGGCCTGAGTTACAGCAGGATACATGAAAATAAACTACAAAATAGTCCAAATATCATTATATGCTTAACAATCACCAATAAGGCAATTCGTCTGTAGCAAGAAAAGTTAAATCGAATTACAAAGGAATGAACACAGAAGGAAGAAAAAAAATTGAAAATAATAATCATGATTTGCCTTTTATCGGCCATCAAAAATTGTGACAGTGAGACCGTTGAGAGAACGTTGTTTTTGACTCTGATGAGAAGACAGACCCTCTGAAGAAATTTGCCTTTCAGTAAATGCAGGTTGCTTTGGGGAAGGAAGATCTGCAATTTCACTACTGAGCATAGATAGAACAGTCAAAACATTTGGCCTATCTTTTGCAAATTCTTGCACGCATAATAGTCCTACATGTATATATCTCAAGGTCTCCGATCTGATATTTGTATCAGACATCAATGGATCTACTAGAGCGATAATCTTATCTTCATTCCACAATTTCCATGCCTGAACACAATGAGATGAGAATCTAGTGTTGGATTTGGAACATTCAATAAGAACAATAATGATAAGGTCTATAAAGATCTACCTAACTAAAGCAAATGAACTTACAAATCTTAGAAGGCTAAAAGAGTGCTCATCATCATAAAAGCTGGTGTTCTTTCTCCCAGATATAATCTCTAATATCAACACTCCAAAGCTGTAGACATCAGATTTTTCTGAGAATCTTCCCTCCATTGCATATTCAGGGGCCATATATCCGCTATGTATATCAATTTACAAGAGAAAGTAAAAGAATTGTAATGAAGTTGAATTATTGCATGAGAAGAAAGTTCATCACATGGAGAAAGATACAGAGATACATACTATGTTCCAACAACCCTTCGAGTATTGGCTTGATCTTGGTTGCCACCAAAAATCCTTGCCATGCCAAAATCTGAAATCTTTGGGTTTAGCACTTCATCCAACAAAATGTTACTCGGTTTTAAGTCTCTATGAATAATTCTTAATCTGGAATCTCTATGAAGGTAAAGCAGGCCACGACCAATCCCTTCGATGATGTTGATGCGTTTACCCCAGTCTAGGAGTTCTTGTTTCAATGAATCTGAGATGTTTGTTTTTGAAAGGACAAGTATGAAAAGTTTGTAAGCTGTAAGGAAATTGATGTTGAGAAGACTGTCATCTTCTTAATGCAAGGAAGTCAATAGTAAATTAGAAGCACTGACTTAACGATTACAGGTGATTAAAACTTACCGAAAAGAAATGCATCCAAACTTCCATTTGGCATGTATTCGTAGATCAACATCTTTTCTTCTCCTTCTATGCAGCAGCCAAGGAGGCGAACAAGATTGCGATGCTGGAGTTTAGAAATCACCTCAACTTCATTCATACACTCCTGTAAACCTTGTCCAGAGGATCTTGAGAGCCTTTTCACTGCTATTTCTTGTCCATCCGGAAGTTTTCCCTGAAAATAAGCATCAAATCAGTTGTATATGGTTCAGTATCCCATGAAGCCCCAGATAAACAACCATTACCTTGTACACTGGACCAAAACCACCCTGCCCAAGCTTATTAGCACCATGAAAGTTGTCGGTTGCTTTTGCCAAATTCTCAAAACTAAATAATGGAAGCTCTTCAAGTTTTATTAGGCGGGGATTTTCTCGAAGCATGCTTTCAGTAGGATCATCTGGATGTACTTCAGGTTTTTGCTTCCTTCCTGTTGCAGGAACCTAACTATATGTAATTTTGTCCAAGAATCAGTATTTGGAAATACTTCTGAGCTAACTCTGAGTAACATACTACCTCTTCGTTTGTCTATCCACCACCAAGAAATGTAGGTGCAGATTGCAATGGCAACTGACCCTATGCTAATGATAACTGCCAGTTTTACTTTGATGTTTTTTCCTTCATCTGTAAAACAGAACAAATTCAAGGGTTCATCTAAATTGGACAAAAGAAAAAAAGTTGCATTTAGCTGAATTCAAGGTTTTGAGCTTCAAGTCACATATATGGAGTAGTTTATTCAACAGATTTAGGGCAAAAGTTCTAGAAATATGCCGCGACTCAAATCAGTCGCATAACTCGTCAGGGTAGCTCAAATGGGATGATTACGGTAGCTATTATTTATAAGGTCCCAAATGTAACTCGAACATTAGAGGCCTGGTTTCCCCAATACACATGATTGGGGATTGAGTGAACGCATCTAAAGTTTATATCGGAACCACAAGTCCACTCGACACGTGGTTGGGACGGTAGTCAGTTGTCAAAAAAACAGAGTTCCACATATTCGTTAAGCATAGAGAAAAAGAGGATAAGTATAGGAGCATAATTCACTACAAGATGATAGAGAAGACGAAACATATTACCAAGCTCTGAATATGCCACTCGAATGTAAAGATCAACCCCGCCGCTGGGGAGTTTCTGAATGTCCAGTAGACTTCCACTCCATTGCATACACCCAATGCCTGTGTCATATGAATAAGCTATACAGGAACAATTATTCAAGCATAGGCTTCCACAATTGTCTTCTATAGCAGCAGATGACAACTCCGCGAAGTCTGGCACTTTCATTGCCTGAAGCTTCAAAAATTCATCTTCTTTGCCCGTTTCATTGACAGTATTGTTTCGCTCACATTGCAATGGTGTCTTTCTTATGCATCCACTAGACCAATTTCCTCGACTCCATTCATCCATATTTTTTGGCCTAAATCCCCTTAAACAGGTACAAATTGGTGACTCCAGTGAATTACAGCTTCCAAATGGTCCACACTTGCCATAAACATTGCACTCATGTCCTATAGCCGACCATGCCACTTCCCACTCTTCCTTTCCACCAAACAACCAATTCTTCTGCTGTAGATCTCCTTCAGAATTCAAGAGCAGGTATAAAAAAGAGGACGGATCAGTTGGATAGGTATAAGCTAGAGAAATGGTTCCTTCTTTGTCATCCACAAGAGTAAATCCAGCGAGATATGAAGAATCCATCGTTGGAACTCCAATAAAAATCTGACGATTCCAAGGACCACTACGCCAATATGGATGGCTACCATTCCAAACAAAAAGTTGTGGGATGTTCAAAGGCTTGACTCCAACGGAGAAGGTTCCAATCGATGGATCCGAAGGACTTTTCCATGATGTTAGCCGAGTACTCTCTCTTGTCTTTGCATCAGTACCAATTCTCATCTTCTGTAAGTATGAGTCTGAAGGCTGTTGAAAACTTTCCCATATGATCCGTCCACTGGAATTTTCTCGCAACACTAGGTTCCCGGTATCCAAAAGCTGTGCACTTGAATTTGCCGCAGGATTTGAAACATTTGATGACCAAATGATCTCCTTCTGTCCATTCAAGATTACAAGATTACCATCCTCCGATATTGTCACAATACCGGAAGAATCATTTAGAGGCTTGTTTCTATTAGCTACCCATACCGGAGTCACTACAGAGATGTTGTACAAGATACCAACATAACGATTTGTAGAATTCACAGGAGTAAAGAATCCTAGCTTGAAGATCTGGCCAATGGAGACGATAGTTTCAGGGTCTTTGATGGATTGTGTGGATATAATGGTGTCTGTGGAAGTGCAAATCTCTGAACAAAAAGACAGAAGTATGAGAACAAGGGCTTGAAAAGGTATAACCTTTGCATTGCCGGAATGTCCCATATGTTATAAAGTGCTACTTTTTGGTGAGGATAGAAGGTGATATGTGTTGCCTAGAGACTTACATGAACAGAAGCCTGATTTTTCACTTCCTTAATCTTTTCCAGGCCATTGCTGATATTTCCTTGAAGAAGCATGTAGGTTGAGTCTTGAGACTTAACTCTCATTTTTTGGGGGGGTAAGTTTGACTTATATTACTAAAGAAATTTATCAGGAAGCAGTCAGGTTGGATTCCCCATATGCTGATTTTGAACTATTCAAATTGTTTTTCCTACATTGAGGTGCTTATATATTATAAAATTCTACCTTCATAAACCATCCGCCTTACTTCATGACAAGGTGACCAGCCTTCCATACTAGGTGTCAAAGAAGATTTGATGTCAGACAAACATTAAACAATTCCACCCCATTTTTTTCTTTAAACTGCCGTGGCCTTTTTCTGACATTGAATTCTTCTCAAGTCACAAATGGCAAAAGCCGTGTTTGACTGTTGCTCTGATTTTCACAAGTATTACTTTTTTATAAGAGTCTTGAAATATGTAAGAAGGTAACTGGGTCTTCTGAAATAAATGGTTAGTATATGTAGGCAATGGACCCATGTTTTATGCTTCTTGGGTTAAACCAAAATAGTTAGGAATTCAGACGAAAAAACTCACCTGACTTAGTCCAATCCAATCCAATCCTCTCTGACATGATTACCCGACCCTCTTCCTCTTCACCTTCCTTTGTTCTGGTGGTTTCACAACCCAAGCACTAACTCTAAACCCGATCACCACCTCCACAGAGTTACCCACAAAGAAGGATCGTAGTTAGTCCAGTAACAGGACCAATGCAGATTAAGACATATATTTTCTGCCTTTCAATTTGAAAGATTCCCTCATAAGACAGACTATTCCAAGAAATTTTTTAAGGTACCATGTATTATGCAATAAAAACCAAGAAGCCTTCCTATTAGGCATAATTTTAAATCCAGTTGGTATATCATGGAGATAATGCAACGACCATAGGGTCTCATACAGATGCGCCACAAAGCATCAAATTCATCTACATAAAATATACCTTTGGTCTTTCAGGTTCTTCAGCTGAATTAGCAACTGCCACAAATACAGCATAGGCAAAAAATACCACAGTTGCTCTGACTCTGGTGGTGGATGTAAGAAAGAGAAAACCATTTGGGGGCAAAGGGTAAGAAAAACGAAACATTATCTGTGTCAGGGTGGTGGGTGGCGGAGCGGTGGTGGGCGGATTTTTACGGTTAGTGTTTGTGTAGTGCCACCAGAACAAGAAAGACAGATGATGGGGAAGGAGTGAGAGATTGAAGTTAGTGGGTATGTGAGACTTTCCGTAGAATTTCTAGAAAAAAGAAAATTTAAATTAAGCAAACAAGAGCATCTCCGATAGATGTCATTTTAAAATATTATAAATTTTATATAAAAAATACTATATATTTTATTAAAACTAAAATTTTTATTAAACTTAACTAATACAAATTTAAACGATAATTAAAGTACAATTCTAAAACATAAATTATAACTAAATTATATGTTTCTACATAAAATAAATTATATTAAACACCTAACTACTTCATAAAATATTACATTAAACTCTTACTCAAATTTGAGTTAAAAAAAAAATAAGTTAAAAGTTTGATTCGGTATAAACATCTCTAATGAAAAACTCAAATTTAAAGGAAGACAAATCCGAGCAAGTTTGAAAGATTCATCATGGTGCATATTTGACATACAAAAATTCATCATGGTGCATACAAGAACAAGTTTGAAAGATTCCTAAATCCTAATATATCGATTTATTTAGCAGTATTCAAATAAGTTTAGGTGACAATATTTTGTCCTTATTAACATATATCTTTTAAATGTTTTGTTTTATTAACTTTCTAATCTTGAACCAACAGTGTTCATTTCACATGAGCCACATTTTTCTGAGAAGTGGGAGGTCGATGTGAGAAAATATTGAATGCAACGGTGACACCACGTCATTATCGTCACATGATGTCACCATCCAATTAGAAGACTATAAGTAGCCAAAGTGAATCTTATTAATCCTATGTGTTGATGATCAGATGTGATAGTTATATGTAATTATGAAAATAGTAAGACCCATTTTGTCTACTTGTAATCTTCTAATTAGATAGTAACACCACGTTCTGATGATAACATGACACTATGTGGTGTCACCGTTGCATTCAATATTTACTCGAGTTGAAGTAGAGGCAGTCAAGGTTTACCCTCTTATGGTTTGGGCCCATTGCACTTTACCCCCTCATAGTATGAAACTGAGGAACATAACCACCATATTTTTTTATTTTTTTTTGGGATTAATCTGCTACTGTTACAAATTTTCCGTCCAAATTGACGATTCTTCCCTTCATCTCCTCCCTCTCTCTGCAGCAACGTCTCTCTCCCTCATGTCAATTGCCAACCACCAGTCAAAGCATTAAAGCAGACCACTAAAGAAGATGTGTTTCCAACACCATCTCCTGATTTTTGGAGTATCATTTTGCATAGAAAATGATCTTCAAGAGCTTTTGGCCTGAGTCACAGCACTACTTTTAAAATGAGCATGGTTAGTTAACTAAAACAAGCTAAAGGGGGTGAATTGAGAAAAAATGTAATACAAGCTTTTAATTAAAACTACTGGTACAGTTTAACCTTCTTTTGGATCATTTACTCTTATAGGATGAATGGTGGTTGGCAATCTGTTATGATGGAACAGAACTATGGGAGGTTGATATATGGAGGGAATGGATAAGGCTAATGCTAAGTAGTTGTCTTGTATAGTTCACAGCCTTGTGAATCAAAAAATTATCTAGGATAGATCAAAAATTCATATGTTGCAAGAAAAGTTAAATCGAATCATAAAGGTATGTACACAGAAAGAAGAACCAAAATCGAAAATTATTATCGTGATTTGCCTTTTATCGGCCATCAACAATTGTGACGGTGAGCTCGTTGATAGAACACTGGTTTTGACTCTGATGAGAAGACCGTCCCTCCGAAGAAATATGTCTTTCGGTAAATGCAGGTTGTTTTGGGAAAGGAAGATCGGCAATTTCACTACTAAGCATTGATAGAACAGTCGAAACATTTGGCCTATCTTTCGCAAATTCTTGCACGCACAATAGTCTTACATGTATAAATCTCAAGATCTCCATTATGAAGTGTGTATTAGACATCACTGGATCTATTAGTGCGACAATCTTATCTTCATTCCACAATTTCCATGCCTGAAGACATTAAGACGAGAATGAAGTATTAGATTAGAACGTTCAATTTCAACTGGAATGGTAAGGTTGGTAAAGATCTACCTTACTAAAGCAAATGAACTTAAAAATCTAAGAAGGCTCAAAGAGTGCTCATCATCATAAAAACTGCTGTTTTTTCTCCCAGATATAATCTCAAATATCAACACTCCGAAGCTGTAGACATTAGATTTTTTTGAGAATCTTCCTTCCATTGCATATTCGGGGGCCATATAGCCGCTGCAGTTTATTCATTCAACATAAAAAGTAAAATAAATATAATGAAGTTGTATTATTGCCAAAGAAGTTTATCCCATGGAAGATCATGAAGCAATTTGGACAAAGAGATATATACTTACTATGTTCCAACTACCCTTCTAGTATTGGCTTGATCTTGGTTGCCTCCAAAAATCCGTGGCATACCAAAATCTGAAATCTTTGGGTTTAGCTGTTCATCCAACAAAATGTTGCTCAGTTTCAAATCTCTATGAATAATTTTTACTCTGGAATCTCTATGAAGGTAAAGCAGGCCACGACCAATCCCTTCGATGATGTTTACATGTTTACTCCAATCAAGGAGTTCCTGTTTTAGTGAATCTGAAAGTTCCATTTATGAAAGAAGTGAGAAAAGGTGGTAAGCTAAAGGAAATTGATGTTCAGAAGCCTATTATCTTTTGAGTGCAATGAAGTTAATAATAATGCAGAAGCAACAACTTAAAGAACTGCAATGATTTTGAACTAACTGAAAAGAAATGCATCCAAGCTTCCATTTGGCATGTATTCATAAATCAACATCTTTTCTTCTCCTTCTATGCAGTAGCCAAGGAGTCAAACAAGATTGCGATGCTGGAGTTTAGAAATCACCATAACTTCATTCATAAACTCCTCCAACCCTTGTCCAGAGGATCTTGAAAGTCTTTTCACAGCTATTTCTTGTACATCTAGCAGTTTTCCCTGAAAATAACTAAATAAGAGTCATCAATTTGATATGGTTCTATACGGCATAAAACTAAGATGAACTAGCATCACCATGTATACTGGACCAAAGCCACCCTGACCCAGCTTATTAGCAGAATGAAAGTTATCTGTTGCATTTGCCAAATCCTCAAAACTGTATAATGACAGCTCTTCAAGTCCAATTTGGTGGGTATTCTCTTGAATCACATTTTCAGTAGAATACTTTGGATACAGTTCTGCCCTTCTAAATAATAATTGCTTACTTTTCTGCTTCCTCCCTGATGCCGAAACTAATTAGTCGTGAATTTTTATTTGTTTTTTTGCAATGAGGATTTCTCTATACTTCTGAGCTAATTCTTAGAAACAAATTACCTCTGTGTTTGGCAATCCACCTCCAAGAACAGTATGCGCAGATGGCTATGGTTACTGACCCTATGCTTATTGTAGTTGTGAGAACTGTTTTCATGCTCTTCTTTTCATCTGCAAAATAGAAGACACTCTTAAGAGATTGCAGTCTAGAATGAACAAATGGATTAAGGTTGCATTTGGATGTATGGCTTTGCAAAAAGAAAACTATTGCAAACAATTTGAAACAGAATCAATATGCACCAACTTTCCAGTTGACATATATTCTCTCAAATCCTCTTAAACAGGTACAAATAGGTGAATTCAGTGAATTACAGCTTCCAAATGGACCACACTTGCCATAAACATCAGGGACGGAACCACAGTGGGGGCAGTTGTCCCCACTGCAATTTTGAAAAAAATTGGGATACATTTAGTATTTTCAAAATTTTAGGATCTTGCCCCATTGAAATATTGTAAAAAAGTTAGGGGTATTTATGTATTTTAAATGTGGATTTCTACAAATTTGGTAGACTTACATTTTAACTGGGGTCCATGTGTCGGCTCTACGTATTTGGGGACTATAGAGCTAAAATGAAACATTTAAAAATAGAAAGTGATCCTAACTGAATATGTCCTCACTTTTCGGTCTAATGATTTCAAATGAAACAAACATTTAATTAAAATTTCAACTGATTTGCATTTATTTTGGGTCACACTCGATCTCTATAGGCTAGTAGCGTCCAATTTTCTTTATTTGAATAATTTTAATTAAGTATTATAATGCTAACAATTTTAATGTGACTGATGAACATGTCACAAAATTAAGTTCGGATGAAAATATTTTGTTCCTATCTTTTTAAGTGTTTTGTTTTATTAATTTTCTAATCTTGAACCAACAGTCTTTGCTGCACAAGAGCCACATTTTTCTGAGAACTGGGAGGCAAAGGCACTCAAGGTTTACCCTCTTATGGTTTGGGCCTATAGCACTTCACCCCCTCATGGTATAAAACTGAGCACCATAACCACCATATTTTGTTTTTTGGATTAATCTGCTACCAGTCAAAGCAGACCACTAAAGAAGATTTTTTTCCAACACCATCACCTGATTTTTGGAGTATCATTTTTGTATAGAAAATGATCTTCAAGAGCTTGCGGCCTGAGTTACAGCAGTATACGTGAAAATAAACTACAAAACAGTCCAGATATCATTATATGCTTAACAACTGTAACAACACAGAATTTTTCAACCCAAATCCGCCAATGCATTATGATTAAAATGTAAGCTAAGGACGAGTAGTTGTCTTATGTAGTCCACAACCTTGTGGATCAAAAAATTCATATGTTGCAAGAAAAGTCAAATCGAATTACAAAGGTATGTACACAGAAGGAAGAACAAAAATCGAAAGTAATTATCATGATTTGCCTTTTATCGGCCTTCAGGAATTGTGACAGTGAGACCGTTGAGAGAACGTTGTTTTTGACTCTGATGAGAAGACTGTCTCTCTGAAGAAATACGCCTTTCAGTAAATGCAGGTTGTTTTGGGGAAGGAAGGTCTACAATTTCACTACTAAGCATTGATAGAACAGTCGAAACATTTGGCCTATCTTTTGCAAATTCTTGCACGCATAATAGTCCTACATGTATATATCTCAAGATCTCCAATCTGATGTTTGTATCAGACATCCTTGGATCTACTAGAGCGATAATCTTATCTTCATTCCACAATTTCCATGCCTGCACACATTAAGATGAGAATCTAGTGTTGGATTTGGAACATTCAATATCAACAAGAATGATAAGGTCCACAAAGATCTGCCTAACTAAAGCAAATGAACTTACAAATCTTAGAAGACTAATAGAGTGTTCATCATCATAAAAGCTGGTGTTCCTTCTCCCAGATATAATCTCTAATATCAACACTCCAAAGCTGTAGACATCAGATTTTTCTGAGAATCTTCCCTCCATTGCATATTCAGGGGCCATATATCCGCTGTGTATATCAATTTACCAGAGAAAGTAAAAGAATTGTAATGAAGTTGAATTATTGCATGAGAAGAAAGTTCAGCACATGAAAAAAGATACATATACATACTATGTTCCAACAACCCTTCGAGTATTGGCTTGATCTTGGTTGCCTCCAAAAATCCGTGCCATGCCGAAATCTGAAATCCTTGGGTTTAGCTCTTCATCCAACAAAATGTTACTCGGTTTTAAATCTCTATGAATAATTCGTAATCTGGAATCTCTGTGAAGGTAAAGCAGGCCACGACCAATCCCTTCGATGATGTTGATGCATTTACCCCAGTCTAGGAGTTCTTGCTTCAATGAATCTGAGAAGTTTGTTTTTGAAAGGACAAGTATGAGAAGTTTGTAAGCTGTAAGGAAATTGATGCTGAGAAGACTGTCCTATTCTCAAGGCAAGGAAGTCAATTGTAATATAGAAGCAATGACTTAACAACTACAGATGATTATAACTGACCGAAAAGAAATGCATCCAAACTTCCATTTGGCATGTATTCATATATCAACATCTTTTCTTCTCCTTCTATGCAGCAGCCAAGGAGGCGAACAAGATTGCGATGCTGGAGTTTAGAAATCACCTCAATTTCATTCATACACTCCCGTAACCCTTGTCTAGAGGACCTTGAGAGCCTTTTCACAGCTATTTCTTGTCCATCCGGAAGTTTTCCCTGAAAATAAGCATCAAATCAGTTGTATATGGTTCAGAATCCCATGAAGCCCCGGATGAACAACCATTACCTTGTACACTGGACCAAAACCACCCTGCCCAAGCTTATTAGCAGCATGAAAGTTGTCAGTCGCTTTTGCCAAATTCTCAAAACTAAATAATGGCATCTCCTCAAGTTTTATTAGGTGGGTATTTTCAGTAGGATCATCTGGATGTGCTTCAGGTTTTTGCTTCCTTCCTGTTGCAGGAACATAACAATATGTAATTTTGTCTAAGAATCAGTATTTGCAAATACTTCTGAGCTTAATTTGAGTAACATACTACCTATTTGCTTGGATATCCACCTCCAAGAAATGTAGGTGCAGATGGCAATGGCAACTGACCCTATGCTAATGATAACTGCCAGTTTTACTTTGATGTTTTTTCTTTCATCTGTAAAACACAACAAATTCAAGGGTTCAGCTAAATTGGATAAAAGAAAAGAAGTTGAATTTAGCTGACCGATTTTGAAATTCAAGGTTTTGAGCTTCAAGTTACATATCTGGAGTAGTTTATTGAACAGATTTAGGGCTAAAGTTCTAGAAAAATGCCGCGACTCAAATCAGTCGCATAATTCGTCAGGGTAGCTCAAATGGGATGATTACAGGAATTCTTATTTACGAGGTCCCAAATGTAAAACATTAGAGGCCTGGTTTCCCCAATACGCATGATTGGGGATTGAGTGTACGCATCTGAAGTTTATATCGGAACCAGGAGTCCACAGGACAAGTGGTTGGGACAGTAGTCGGTTGTCAAAAAATACAGTTCCACAATTCGTTAAACACAGAGAAAAAGAGGATAAGTATAGGAGCATCATTCACTACAAGATGATAGAGAAGACAAAATGTATTACCAAGCTCTGAATATGCCACTCGAATGTAAAGATCCGCCCCACCATCTGGGAATTTCTGGATGTCAATTAGACTTCCACTCCATTGCATACACCCAATTCCAGAGTAATATGAATAAGCTGTACATGAACAGTCATTCAAGCACAGGCTTCCACAATTGTCTTCTAGACCAGGTACCCACACCTCAAAAGCTGGTACTTTTACTCTTTCAAGCTTCAAAAATCCATCCCCTTTTCCCTTTTCATTGACTGTATTGTTTCTCTCACATTGCAATGGTGTCTTTCTTTTGCATCCACTAGACCAATTTCCTCGACTCCATTCCTCCTTATGCTTTGGCTCAAATCCTCTTAAACAGGTACAAATAGGTGAATTCAGTGAATTACAGCTTCCAAATGGACCACACTTGCCATAAACATCACACTCATTTTGTGGCAACCTCCACAAGAAGTTCAAGTCTTCTTTCCCAACAAACCGATACTTCCGCTGTAGATATCCTTCAGAATTCAACTGGAGGTGTAATACAATGGACTCGTTGACAGAGTTTGAAGTTAGATCAACATTTCCGTTTTTGTCGTCGACAAGATTAATTCCAGTGTTATATGACCTACGCATTAATGGAACTCCAATAAAAACCTGACCATTCCAAGGACCACTTCGCCAGTATGGATGACTACCATTCCATACAAAAAACTGCGGGATGAATAGAGGATCAATTCCTGCAGAGAAAGATCCAATTGATGGATCCGATGGACTTTTCCAAGATGTCAGCAGAGTCCTCTCACCTTTCTTTGCATCAGTACCAAGTCTCATCTTCTCTAAGAATGAGTCTGAAGGATGTTGAAAACTCTCCCATATGATCCTTCCACTAGAGTTGTCTCGTAAGACAAGGTTCCCGGTATCTAGAAGCTGGGCACTTGAATTGGCCACAGGATTCGAAACATTTGATGACCAAATGACCTCCTTCTGCCCATTCAAGATTACCAGATTACCACCCTCGGATATCGTCACAATCCCAGATGAATCATTCAAAGGCTTGTCTCTATTGGCAACCCATACAGCAGTCGTCACTGGGATGTTGTCCAAGATACCAACATAACGATTCGTAGTATTTACAGGACTAAAGAATCCCAGCTTGAAGGTCTTTCCAACGGAGACTATAATTTCAGGGTCTTTGATGGATTGTGTAGATGTAATTGTGTCTCTGGAAGTGCAAACCTCTAACAAAAAACATAGAAGTATGAGAACAAGGCCATGAAAAAGTAAAAACTTCGAATTACCGGAAAGTGACATATGTGATCTTAGTGCTTGTTGGTGAGGAGGGAAGACTAATATGTGAGTTCTATAGACTTCCGTGAACAATGTTTAATTTTCCTCCTTCATTTTTTTTCCTTAAACTGTCGTGGCCTTTTTCTGACATTGAATTCTTCTTAAGTCACAAATGGCAACACCGTGTTTGACTGTTGCTCTGATTTTCACAAGTAATACTTTTTTATAAGAGTCTTGAAATATGTAAGAAGGTAACTGGGTCTTCTAAAATAAATGGTTAGTATATGTAGGCGATGGACCCATGTTTTATGCTTCTTGGATTAAACCAAAATAGTTAGGAATTCAGACGAAAAAACTCACCTGACTTAGTCCAATCCAATCCAATCCTCTTTGACATGATTACCCGACCCTCTTCCTCTTCATCTTCCTTTGTTCTGGTGGTTTCACAACCCAAGCACTAACTCTAAACCCGATCACCACCTCCACAGAGTTACCCACAAAGAAGGATCGTAGTTAGTCCAGTAACAGGACCAATGCAGATTAAGACTTAGATTTTCTGCCTTTCAATTTGAAAGATTCCCTCATAAGACAGACTATTCCAAGAATTTTTTTAAGGTACCATGTATAATGCAATAAAAACAAGAAGGCTTCGTATTAGGCATAATGTTAAATCCAGTTGGTATATCATGGAGATAATGCAAACGACAATAGGGTCTGCTACAGATGCGCCACAAAGCATCAAATTCATCTACATAAAACATACCTGTGGTCTTTCAGGTTCTTCAGCTGAATTAGCAACTGCCACAAATCCAGCATAGGCAAAAAATATGACAGTTGCTCTGACTGTGGTGGTGGATGTAAGAAAGATAAAACCATTTGGGGGGCAAAAGGTAAGAAAACCGAAACATTATCTGAGTCAGGGTGGCGGAGTGGCGGAGCGGTGGTGGGCCGATTTTTACGGTTAGTGTTTGTGTAGTGCCACCAGAACAAAAAAGAAAGATGATGGGGAAGGAGAGAGAGATTGAAGTTAGTGGGTATTCGAGATTTTCCGTAGAATTTCTAGAAAAAATAAAATTTAAATTAAGCAAACAAGAGCATCTCCGATAGATGTCATTTTAAAATATTATAAATTTTATATAAAAAATAGTATATATTTTATTGAAACTAAAATTTTCATTAAACTTAACTAATATAAATTTAAACGACAATTAAAAATACAATGCTAAAGCATAAATTCTAACCAAATTATATGTTTCTACATAAAATAAATTGTATTAAATACTTAACAATTTTATAAAATACTAGCAATTGTCCGTGCCTAAAGACACGACGTAACAAACAAAAAATCGAAAGCAAATATATATACATTAAGAGACTGTATGCCATAAAAAATTAGCAATTAGAAAAACTAAGAAAAAATATTGATAAATATAATATGGACCCATTATTTAAAAAAAAAAACTTGATAAAATACAAATCAAAACAATCTCAAACAATGTTCAATGATCGTATAATTATTAATTGATATCCAAATGGTAGTAAAGTCAAAAAACATTGTGGTATGAAAACAATCAAATAAATATGAGATAGAAAGCAAGGAAGGGGGATTAAGAGATGAATTGCAACAAAAAATATAATAAACAACATCAACAAAACCTAAATCAATTAAAATTAAATTTTTAACACTCTATCGGGTTAAATTGCATTTTCTGTCCTCATAGTATGTTGATAGTTTAGAGAATGCTCGTGTCTCTAAATATAATTTTTTTTTATATTCTTCCAAACAATTACGGCTAAATTCTCTCTAAAAATATGACCCTACAAAAATATGAAAATGTGCAAACCTTATCAAGTAAAGATGTTTTTCATATATCATACTTAAACATATCTGTGAGTTGCAGTAGAAATGTGTGCGTGTGGTGGTGGGGATGCGTTTGTTGGCTAGGGAGGTTTCGGTGGCAGTGGTGGGGACTGGGAGGAAAAGGGATGAAGGTGCTAGTTGGCTGCAGGTAAGAGTTTAACTTTGGATATATAGGGTGTTTGGTGGACTGTTATGAGTTTCGGTGGCAGAGGGGAGAGGGAAGGAAGAGGTAGCTACGGTAAGGGGAGACATACGTAGAGAGAGAGGGGGGAGGGATACTCGGGTGTGGCTTCAAGATTGTCGATGGTTGATCATTGTCTTCGATGGTGCCTCCATAGTGTTTCTGTGAAGAGAGAGGGTTTCAGTGAGGAGAGAAAAAGAGAGAAGAGAAGGGGGCACCGGTGGCTACAGGGGCGGCTTAAGCCAATTTGTGGCCTAAAGTAGAAATATTAAATGGAGGCCTTCTTTATTTTTAGTATTATTTTTTTAAAAAAAATTAATTTATTTTTAATTTTCTATGTGAGAGTGAGTCAAAAAAAGAATGTGTTAATATTGTCGAGAAAGAGATTTCAACTTTTGTTTTTATTTTTTATCACATAGAAGGAGAGAGAGTGTTTAATTTCTACTTTTGTTTTTTTTACTGGATGGAGAGAGAGAGAGAGAGAGAGAGAGGGAGGGAGAGAGAGTAAATATGAGTTGACTTTTGAGTATTTTTTTTATTTTTTTAATCTCTAAGTTTTTAATGTTATGGATTGGATTATAGGCCCAAATTATTACAATAAAAATTTTGATTGGATTTAATTTTTTGGAGCTTTATTGTAAGGCTTAAAATTTAATTGATTTAATTTTTTTTATGGGCCAGTGATGTACCTAAAATTATGGGGCCTTCGAAAAATTTGGGGCCTAAAACCCATGCTTTTTTTTTTCCATACTGTTGGGCCGGGCCTAAGTGGCTATTTGTTGGGGGCAAAGATCGAGAGGAGGAACAAAGAGAGAAAGAGAGGGAGGCAGAGGAGAAAGGGGATATCAGAAATAATTGGGTGAAAATATCGAGATGGATGCAGATGATAAAGAAAAGCGGAGTAAATAATATAGTATCATCATTATATTGAACATTCTGAAGTTGTGATGTGAAAAAATGATTTCACTGATATGAAAATGATATTATTTAAAGCAGTATGAGCGGGGGTCAAAATTTAAATATGAACCTTAATTTTAGATTTGGACATAATTTTAGATTTAGATGGCACTGGTTTTGGGCGAGATTGAGAAGCGAATTCAATGTAGGGGTGTCAATTTTGAAAACTAAAAATTTTGAGCAGCAAAAATATTTCAAAAGAGCTAATATGATACGTATGATCAAAATGATCTGAGACGTCAATAGCTTAAGACAGTTTAGGATAACGCCGTCCGTTGGATGATGACTTTTTTGATTACGAAACGATCTTGGCTGCTCTTTGTCTCCAAAATTCAAAATCATTATATTTTATTATATACTAGTCATAACTCGTGCCTGAAGGCACTATAGAACAAAAAATTCGAGTCCTAAAAAATCGATATCATTATATTAAATAATAATTTTTCTTTCCTTCATTTATTTGATTAAATCATTTAAAAATTATTTTTACCCATTATTTTCTTAAAGATATTGACAAAATTTTCTCAAAATATGTAATTCGATATATTTTTTTAACAGATCTATACTATCGTGTATGGATAATATCTGAAATAAAAATTATGTTAAATTTTAAATTAATCAAATATTAAATGGTTGAGCATGTGATATAAATAAGTGATGTGATGGTTTTGGGGGAGAAAAAATGTATAAGGTATAAAATTCAACTTGCTATGTGTTTTATTATATAGATTTGTATAGATATAAGGGAAAATTTCATCCAGCTCCCCTATAGTTAGGTCTAAATTTAATGACACATCCTTCCGATTTTGAAATTTCACTGTCACTCCCTGTTAGTGATTGTCGAGTTACACCGTTAATGGCGATGATTGATTTATAGAAATATCCCCGAATATTTTATAGGGTAAATTTTATCCACACCCCTTATAAATAAACCTAACTTTAACAACACTATCTTTTGATTCTGAAATTTCAATGCACTCCATTTTAGTTCTATTATATTAGACTTTATTTTGATCAATTTAATATTCAATTTTATCAAATTAATTTTCTTTATTTAATTTAAACTAAATTAACATTTCATTTCATCAAATAAATACAAAATTGATATTTAATTTTATTAAATTAGTATTTAGTTATATTAATTTAATATTTAATTTCATCAAATTAATATTATTTCTTTAAATTAATATTAAGTTATTATTTATTTTTATCAAATCAACATTAAATTGACATTCAATTTTATTAAATTAAACTATTTAATTTATTAAATATAATATTAAATTCATTTAATTTAAAATTTAACCTTATTAAATTAATGTCATTTCTTTAATTTAACACCAAATGAACATTCAATTTTATTAAAACAACATTCAAATTTATTCAATTAACATTAAATTCAATCAAATTAATACTAAATTAATATTTAATTTTATCAAATTAAAACTAAATTAATATTTAAATTTATCAAAATTAAGATCAAATTTATTCAATTAATATTAAACTTTATCAAATAATTTTAAATTTTATATATGAAGTATGATGTGTGAGGAGCGGTCGGGCGACGTTGTGGAGAACATATGATAGCATAGGAATTAAAAATGGATAAGATTTTGACATTGACTTTATCAATTGTAATTTTTATTATAGAAAAATCATTTTTAACTACAAAAATTATTATGATAAAAAAATATAAAAACTTGATTATGTAACCAAATGAGTGATAATATGATGACTAATATTATAACAAAATTATAATACAACGTTTTAAAATAAAAAATTCATTGGGATAATATAATGATTGAAATTACGTTTGTTGGCTGGCTAGCGCATATATAATGAGGAAAGAATTGATGACATTTTAGTCTATTTACATAATAAAAAGTAATTTTAGTATTTTCACAAAATATTTTGTTAAATCATTATTTTATCTACTGATAGAGACAAAAGTTATTGTTATAGGGATTGTCATTGAATTTAGACTCAACTACATGATGTTTAGATGAAACTTTCTCTAGATATAACATGTAGATATAGTATGTATTCGATCTTTGTACTATATATATGTACAGTAAAGATGTGTGTGTGATATGAACAGTAAAGATGGAGAACAGTTGTATTAGGATAAAATTTTGGGGAGACATGTGTCTCAGTTTGAAAAGAGAATCATGAAAGATAAGAGTGTGAGAGACAGTTAATGTCTCAGTATAGAAAGTGATCCCTTAACATAAGAAATAAAATCAGGGAAATAATTATAAAAGTTGTAATCTATATTTTAGGGAGAAAAAGACAGAGTTGAGGAATGAGGGATCGCTTAATTGTCGGATTTGATTGAGTTGGGGAATTAAATTTAGGGATGTTAGTTTTAGAAACTAAAAGTTTTGAGCGGCAAAAATTTTCAAGGGCTAATATGGTACGTCGAATCGAAACGATCTGAGACGTCAATAGCTTGAGACAGTTTGAAATATCGTCGGCCGTTGAATGATGTTTTTTTTGATCTCGAAACGATCTGAGCCGCTCTTTGTCTCTTGAATTTAAAATCGTTCTACTTTATTATATAGATATTGCATTAAAAAGATTTGACATATCTATCGAGATATGTCAAATTTATTTTTACCCAATCAACAATTTACATACCAATTGGAAAAGTCTTACCTACCAAAAGAGTTAATGGAGCCTAGGCCTGTCAAAATCTAACATGACACGATTAACCGACACGATTAACCGCGGATTAAACGGATTTGGGTGAGATCTTAACGGGTTCGGGTGATAAACGGGTCAACCCGTTTAACACGTTTAATAAACGGGTCGTATTCGGGTGAGACATGCTAACCCGTTTACCCGTTTAAATAAAATTAATAAAATAATAATTTTTTAAAAATAAATAACCAATTTTTTTTTTTTTTTTAATAACAGCCACATTAACCCTAACCTAATTTTGCAGATTCTTGAACAGTTGACCGGCTGACGCTTTGTTCAGCTGTTGCGCCTCCAATGGAGCCTCTACCTGGCATTTGGGCATACCAGTTGGAGATGATTGAGTCCCACTCAGATGCTCATTCATTCAATCTCAATTCTGTGAGCCAAGAATTTAATTGAGGTAACATACTTTAATAAGGACATATTCGATGAAAATTCAAACTCTTACTCAAATTTAAGTTAAAAAAAAATCAAAAGTTTAATTCGGTATAGACATCTCCAATAGAAAACTCAAATTTAAAGGAAGATAAATTCAAATTTTAAAAAAGATAAATATGATTATTATTTTTTTAAAGGATGATGAAATTTCACCATTAAAAATTTGGGTATAAATTTGAGTCTCCCTTTATTTGAGTAAAAAAAACGTGTCTCCCTTAATTTGATATAGGCATAAGTCTAACATTGGAAAAAAAATTTAAGTGTTTTTTTTAGGGACTAGTCATTGCCCGTGCCTGAAGGCACTGCGTTACTTGTAAAAAATAAACAAAAAATTCTCCAAAGCAACAACACATATACAAATACATTAGGAAAAAAAATACTAATAGAACCAAATCAAATTTTACAATCTTTAAGTAATAAATGATCTCAACAATATTTTTATTGTATTCGTCACCATTACTATAATCCAATTCAACAACAAAACATAATTATAAACTCAATCCACCAATTTAATAAATATCTCAAACAAAAAACTATCCACAAATGCAACCATCTACATAATAAAAATAAGTTCACAAATGCTGTCAAAAAAATAAGTTTTGACATTTGAGATTCCACCAGCTTCCAAAAGAATGAATACGACCTGTATTCATAAAAAATATTATATTTAGATGTTTTTTCATTCACTAAAAACATACAAATATTTTTTTCAATTCATCAACATTCTAATAATAAAAAGATTGAGAAATCATATTTACCTGCAAAATATCGCTTCATAAGTTCTGATGTTCATTGTTCCTCTGTTGAGCTTTCCAGTCTTCTAATGCTCGTAAACAGATTAAGTCTTCTTCGATTTCTTCTAACAGATCCTCCAATTCTATCATATCTAGAAAGCCATTCTCGAAACGCTCCCGACGTGCACGTTGTGCCATTTGACGTTTTGTTAAAACATTATCGTCGATTGCCATTGCGTTCGACTTTTTTTTTTCCCTCTATAATACAATAAACATGAGATCATAAGAATTTCAATCTATATACATAGTTACAGCTTCATTCAAAAATATCACAAGGAAGTACAGTTTTCACTTTCTTTGGCACAAAAATATGCAAGTTACCTTTTTTTTTTTTTTTGCTGCATTGTTTGGTTTTGAAATAGATACAACTCATTTGGTGTTTGTTATAGTTTTTGGTTTTAGTTTGGTTTATTACAGAGATTTTGATTTAAATTATTGATAAACTAAATAATGTTTAAGATATTTATGAATTAAATATTTTTTAAATTATTTATGAACTAAATAAAGTTTAAATTATTTATGAACTAAATAAAATTTAAATTATTTATGAACTAAATAAAGTTTAAATTATTTATGAACTATAAATAAATTTTAAATTATTTATGAACTAAATAAATTTTAAATTATTTATGAACTAAATAATGTTTTAATTATTTATGAACTAAATATTTTTTAAATTATTTATGAACTAAATAAAGTTTAAATTATTTATGAACTAAATAAAGTTTAAATTATTTATGAACTAAATAAATTTTAAATTAGTTATGAACTAAAAAATGTTTAAATTATTTATGAAATAAATAATGTTTTAATTATTTATGAACTAAATAATGTTTAAATTATTTATGAACTAAATATTTTTTAAATTATATTATGAACTAAATAAAGTTTAAATTATTTTTGAACTAAATAAAGTTTAAATTATTTATGAACTAAATAAAGTTTAAATTATTTATGAACTAAATAATGTTTTAATTATTTATGAACTAAATAATGTTTTAAACTATAAATATTTTTAAATATTTTTTAAATTATTTATGAAGTAAGTAAAGTTTAAATTATTTATGAACTAAATAAAGTTTAAATTATTTATGAACTAAATAAATTTTAAATTATTTATGAACTAAATAATGTTTTAATTATTTATGAACTAAATAATGTTTTAAACTATAAATATTTTTAAATATTTTTTAAATTATTTATGAAGTAAGTAAAGTTTAAATTATTTATGAACTTAATAATTTTTAAATAACCAATCCAATAACAACAAATTATTTAATTGTAGATCACAGATTCTCAAATAAAACATAACATGGATTAACAAACTAAAATACAATATAGACCAACTACCAATGTTGGTAACATTTCAACATTGATGCAAGATGAAATTTTCAGAGGAATAAATATGCAGAGCATTTTATTTCAATATAATATCCATTTCTAGTTGGAAATTAAAGGCTAGGAAAATTAAGCATGAGAACATTTACCTGGTTCACGGCGATTAGTGTGGACAACTATAATAGAAGTGAAGTCCTTCTTCTTTGCATATTCCACAATCTGCAGAAGCAACAGGATAAAGGCCTGAGTTGCATATCTAATGTCTTATATATCGTTATATACTCTAAAAAAATATAAGATTCTATCCAAAGCAAAATCGAACACTAATCATGTAATTTATAGACATCGTGCAATGCAGAATCGAGCACTAATCATGCAATTTATACAACACGAATACGATAAAAAATTAGAAGATTTGAGTTTTCTTTTAGTCACTCGTTTAGTAAACAGATAGACCGACACTACACAATAAGTAAACGAATTAAGTATGAATGAAGCGAATCAAAAAAAATATGACACAACTCATTTATATATCGGTTATAAATAATGTTTTAATTATTTTTGAACTAAATAATGTTTTAATTATTTATGTACTAAATATTTTTTAAATTATATTATGAACTAAATAAAGTTTAAATTATTTTTGAACTAAATAAAGTTTAAATTATTTATGAACTAAATAATTTTTTAATTATTTATGAACTAAATAAAGTTTAAATTATTTATGAACTAAATAAAGTTTAAATTATTTATGAACTAAATAATGTTTTAAACTATAAATATGACACAACTCATTTATATATCGGTTATACACAACACAAATTCGATATGACACTATTCGTTGGATATGAATTAATAAACAAATCGAATATGGAATATTTTTTGACACAAATTTATTAAAATTCGATATGAACCCGTTTCGACCGACACAATTGATAGTCCCAAACACACTCACACCATTGTTATTGAGGCGTGCAGCCACGCACTTGGATCTGGCACCAAGAAAATCACCAAGAAACAGTACACCAATAAAACGGGTTCATGACCAAGATTTTTTTGGCAATGAACATGACCATGCAACAGTACACCACCACTCTCTGGCACCAAGAAAATCATGGCATGGCCAACAATATCTATGGCAACTCCTATAGTTCCCCTACTTCATCAATGGGAGTCCACACATACATGGCTTCTCTCTCAGTGAAACCAAGTTATGGAGCTTCAAATGAGGTCCTTCAGTGTTATGAGAGGGCTGATGAGGGTACTGATGTGCATTTTCCATTTGTAGAAAACTCTAGTAACAGTGGGGGATGTGATAATAATAATGGTAAGGGCTCTGATTATAGTGATGGTTTGGAAGAAAACAATGTTGTGGTGGAACAAAGCAATACCAACAACAATGACTTCATCAACTTAAATGAAGAGAACCCACATGAGAATTCACTGATTGGGAAGGAAATGGATGGTCATGGGCAGGCAAAGCTTTGTTCTAGAGGGCATTGGAGACCTGCAGAGGACTCTTAAGCTTAGGGAACTTGTTGCCCTTTATGGCCCTCCAAACTGGAACCTTATAGCAGAGAAATTGGAAGGAAGATCAGTGTGTTCTCTTTCACTGTGTGCGTTCTTTGAGGAATTTGGTCGAACATTTTGAATGCAACAACAACAAACAAACATTTTGGTTGCACTGCCAAGTCTGCTATCATCAAGAACATACTCAATTCCAAGAAACTATCCAAGCCATACAACAGGATTCGAAGTACAAAAAATGAAGGCAATCGAAAAATCAAAGATTAGTCCAATACCGTTCTAACATAACATGGACCCAGAACCCCAACTTAATTTATTCTTACTCGAAATGCTTTCTATCTAAAATGACTAATACAAATATCACGTTCTATAATTCTACTGGCTGAAGCGCTTATAACTAAGATATGCATCCGAAGAACAGATCGGCACATGTTTGAAAAAGTATAGCTAAATCTTTTAAACAATTAAATTCACCAAAACTATATTGCTAGTTTAAAGGAAAATAATCCCTCCACTTCAAGGAAATACACAGAAAATGGTTGCTATCAAATCAAAATATGCTATGCCATATCCAAAAATGCATTGAAAACAAAAATCCTTTTATATTGAAAATTTCACCAAAATACAAAGAACAAAACCCAAACATATATGAGTGCACTATCATAAGATCCAATCCAACCAAATGAACAAAACCCAATCCAACCAAATGAACAACTAAACATAGGACCAAAACTGTCAATCCAACCAAATGAACACCGGCACACAGGCGCACACACAAAAAAAAAACGCCAGAACACACACTGACACAAAAAACCCAAACACATGCACAGTTACAGAGAGAGAGAGAGAGAAAGGGAGAGAAGGGAAGAAACCCAGAAACACACATGAACACACACAAAAAAAAAAAAAAAAACCAAAACACACAATGGCACACACATAATGCTAACATAAACACACACATGCAAAAAAAAAAAGAGATCCACAGGGAGATACCTGGATTCCTTGCTGGCGGTGTTGCTGGAAGGTTACAGTGCATGTGTTTTGCAAGCGCAAAGTCACAGTGGCTGGCTGGGTGTCGGGTGAGGTAGAAAGAGATAAGGGAGAGAGTGAGAGAGGCGTGATATAGAGACAGAGGCGTGAGACTGTGAGAGAGAGAGGCGTGATAGAGAGAAAGCGGCGTGAGACTATGAGAGAGAGGGAGAGGCAGAACTGAGAGGGAGAGACGTGATAGGGCTCAGCTGGGCGGGAAAATTTTTTTTAGTAATCATCGTAGATCGTTAGATCATAATTTTTGAGGTGATCTGAACCGTCTTTTATGTTGGGATTACGTTGTCCGTTAGATTTGTCGAAAAACGATCTGGACCTCTCTTTGTCTTTTGGATTCAAACTTCGCTCTACTTTATTATATAGACTAGCTAATGCCCGTGCCTGAAGGCACTGTGTGACACAACAAAATCACCTGAATAAAAAATTAAATCCACAAAAATTAGCAAATGGGAAAAAAATTTAGTAACCAAAAAAGAAATCATAGAACCCACAAATACTAATTGAGCTGAACTTAAATAACCATAATTGACTATCACGTCAATATTTTCAACCCTATTAAATCTGCACATAATAACTCAATACTCACGATCATCACACATACACATTTCATCTTATAATATTACATAGAGGAGAATTATTTATAGCAATGCAACATCATTTCCTCCATGTAACAACAAAAAATTCTAGGCTTGATTAAACATCAATTCTTACTCTTAAATAACTATAAAACCCATTAAGCTTGATTTAAAGTAGTCATAGTGGCAACTAAGCAACCAAATAATAACCAAAAACTCCTTAAAGGCATTTCGCAATCTAAAAACCCATCATTTTAAAATAGTTTTTGTGTCATTTGCTTTAATTAAAGAAATTGAAATCAATCAAGTCCCGCCATTTTTTCAATAAATTTCGTCAAACTTTCCGATAAAAATAAAAACTCAAAAAAATCACAACCTGTCTACACAACTTATATATCTCATTGTATGTATCATTATCCAACACAGACCATTCCATAACCAATATTAAGAAAAAAATACTCAACCAAACTCAACGACAACACCAATTACTAAAGAACCAAAATGTAGAATTCCCCAAAATAGGTAGGCAAACAACCAAATCCCCAAAATAGGCAACCTTTTATCCAACTAATGTAGAAAACTAATTTTTTATAAACGCAAAATGTCAAGCAATTCCCAAAGAAAACTACATATTTGACAAATATCATAACCAAAAATAATAATAAAATGAAACAATGCACAAAATTAACCCAAACATAACAATAGAGATATCAATGCATCCAAACTTGAAGCTTAAACCCAAAGCATATTTTTCAACTCGAATGTGTCTTCCTCCAAGATTGTAATTTCATCATGGTTTTGGGGGTTAATGAGTAAAATTCCATGTATGGACAGTGAAGAATAAACAAACATAACCATAGAGATGATTAATGAGTAAAATCCGGTGATGGAAATGAATAATCAGAAAACGACATACATGCAGACAATGAAACAACGATTAAATAAAAATTGAATAACATCCAAACAGCTAATTAGGCTAAGTAAGAGCATACAGATGTGTATGAGTGTAATCAATTAAGCACAACCAGACAAAAAAATTAGAGTTAACAGACAGGCAAATCTGAATTTGGTGTTAACCAAAGAAATCAGGAATACCCAGATGATTTTTTTTTTTGATTAAAAATCAAAATCTCAGATGGATTGGAACATGAAAAAAATGGTTGAAGTTCAGAACCTCATGTAAAGTCTGCAAAGATGTACAAATTGGAAATGCATAGACAGCAAACCTGAATATGATGTTTGATGATATTGAAACCCAAAAGCTCGGACCTGCAAACAAAAATTACAAACTAAACACTAAATAAACATCAAACTAACAATTCAATCAGCAATCATTTGTTATGCACGGTTATCACAAAAATAATAAGAATAATAAGCATTGGGTTTAATGTACAAACATAGGAGCAAAAAAAAATCATAACTCATAAGTAGCAGGAGATATTTGTTCGCTGAACATACACCAACGTACCAAACTATGGACAGTTATGAGAACTAAACAAATAGGAAAAAATAAGAGTACCCTGTGGATCTTCATCTTCATATAAGCACGAAATTAAATGTCCATAGTAGTACACACACACATAGACAGAGAACCCCTTTCTTAGTTTAAGGCAACACCAAATCACATATGTATGCTGAAATCTAAGACAACACAAAAATATAATTCATCAAACTCCCATTCCAAAATCACACAATCGTTATGAAAACCAAACCCTAATTAAGCACTTGTAGATTTACGCGTATAGAAGAGAGGGGGCTAAGTCAAGGTCCTTTGGGACATTTTGTCGAACAGCTTATAGGCCGTAGTTGATAATGCCATTTTGAGAGAGAGAGAGATGATTGGGTTTGGGTGTGGGTGTGGGTGTGAGAAGAGAGAGGGGGAGAGAGAGATACCTGGAGAGCCTAGGAAGAAAGGCCTCGCTGATGGCGTCTTCACTGGCTGACGTCGGTGTCGCTGGGAGTATGAAATGGGGGGGGGGGGGTGTTTGTGTGCTGTGTGTGTGTGTCTATTTGTGTGTGGCGACGTGTGTGATATGTGTGTGCGTGTGTTATATGTGGGATGTGATATCTGTGTGCTGGTGCGTGCGTTTGTGTTCTGGTGTGTGTGTGTGTGTGTGAGTCGTGAGACAGGGAGGGTGATGTGTGTGTCGTGAGAGAGAGTGGGGGGATACCTGGGTGACGACAGAGAAGCCATGGCAGAGCGAGCGGAGAGAGAGAGAAGGAGAAACGATGCCTGGTCTGGGAAGAAGGTCGCATGCCTGTGTGTTAGACAGAATGGGTGGCGTGTGGGTGTAGTTAAATTGGGCGGGATTTTATTTTTGTGTGGGATGTCTCGTGAGCCGTTGGATTAAGTTTGATGAATTTAGATGAAATCTAAACCATTTAATTTAAAATGAATTCAATCTAAGTTGTTATTGTGCTTTTTCAATTTTAAGATAGAGACGTATGAGAGATAGGAGTGTAGAGTCTTACAATGAGAGGCTTCTTTATGGGCAGGAAAAGAAATTCAGGATTAACTGTAGACCGTTAGATCAAAATTTTTGAGATAATCTGAACCGTTTTTTATATTGGGATTACGTTGTTCATTAGATGTATTTATGTTATGTTTCAAAACGATCTGGACTACTCTTTGTCTTTTGGATTCAAACTTCGCTCTACTTTATTATATAGATATTTGGAGGCCGGTCCCCCTATATGGACTTGTTTGGATTTAAGTCCGTCAATGAAACTTATTTGTTATGAAGTCCGTTTTTTGTCAATTTTACCATACTATCCCTTTCCTTTAAAAGTGAAATAAAACTAAAAATTAAAAACTCCTAAATCTTAGGAGTTTGACTAACATTAAAATTTTCTCTCTCTCATATATCTATATCCATATATTGGTTAAGAGTTTGACTAACATTAAAATTTTGCCTCTCTCTTATCTATCTATATCCATATATAGGTTAGATATATATATACTAGTCATTACCCGTGCCTGAAGGCACTATATAACAAACAAAAAACTCTTACACAATTGTCCAAATTCAAAAAGAATGGGCCAAAAATATTCATACCAATTCTTCTTTTAAAATGACTCAAAATATATCGCCGATCATATCCTCCATATTAATAGAACTGTCGTAAAAATATATACAACTCTTCAAAACAACACCATATATACAAATGCCTCCGAAAAAAAAACAAATATTAACATAATCCATTGAAATTTACAATCTTTAAGTAATAAATAAAATTTTTCTCATTTATAAGACTCAATAATTTATCACATTTACCACCACTCAATCCAATAATAGAATATAATTATAAACTTAATCACCATATTTTCAATCCACCATATCTCCATTTAATATATATCTCAAGCAAAAAAAAAAAAATTTACTAACATAACACAATTAAATTCACAATCGTTAAGCGATAAATAAAATCAACCAAATCTTACTCATTTATAAAACTCATGAATTTATCACCACTATCACCATTCAACCCCAAATGGCACAACAAAATTATAAATTTAATTACCAAATTTTCAATCCTTCACATATAAATATACACAGAAACATACTCTCACACATTTTTTTTTGACTACCAACAAACCTTCCTAATTAATAACTGATTTTATTAAAAATATAATAATTCAAGTTTTTATGATAAAATAATAATAAATTAATATCTAATTAAAAAATAAGGAAAAAAATACGGACTTCCTCTGAGTTTTGACAATATTATGAAGACACCCCCTGATATTTTATAAATAACACAGAAATCCCCAAAATTTAAAATTTATTACACAGAGACCCCTTTGTCTCCCTTCCTTCAATATTGCTAACGTAAAGTGATGATTTTATCCCAAAAAAATTATTATTTTTATAATTGCCTTTCTCCAACTTGAGTACCCAAAAAAATTAAAAATTTAATAAAATAAAATAAGATTTGATTTAGTACCCAAAAAATTGATATAATTTAGTACCCCCAAAAAATTGATTGAATGAATTTTAATATTAATTTGATAACAATAAAAATTAATTTGATATTAATTTGACAAAGTTGAATATAAATTGAACAAAATTAAATGTCAATTTCTGATAAAAATATATATTAATTTACAATTTAAGGTTCATTTCGTGTTTAATATTATTTGTTGTTGATTAAACCAACATGAAATTGACCTTAAATTCTAAATTTTTTTGTTGTATATAAACTTAAAAATTTGTATTTTAACCCATATAATTTAAATACAGATTTTTTCATAGCATAGCGTATTCTCACTTACTATATAATTTAATTATTCTTTATTATTTTTACAATCAATTTCAATTTTGACTTCAACTTTGAATATTCGTAAAATTCAAGCAAAGTTAAGTTTAAACAAAAATATATACTTTATACTTGACAATCAAATTCAGCTAAATTCGAATTCTAATCATAATCACGTCAAACCGATAATTGAGTAAATCGGTAAAAAATTTTAACACGAACACGAACCATTTAATAAATAGGTAATACGACACGACTCGTTTAACCCATTTACAAAAAAATAAAAAAAAATATTATTTTAATAAATTTTTACACTCCATTTATTTGCTTTCAACTGTACTTTCCTCAATTGAAAGAATTACAGCCAACAGCTCACGTGAAAATCACACCACAAAGGTTGGTTAAAATGAGAAGTTCACTACCCTTTTTATAGGCAAATGAAGTCTCCCCTCTCCACTCTTTGTCGATGTGGGATTCAAAGAAAAGGGCCAAAAGGCAATTCAATGTCTCAAGGCTCAAAACTTCACTTTCTTACTATTGATATGCTTTTTTTTTTTTAAATGTTTTTTTTTTTTTTTTTTTTTTACTCATTCATTATTTTATATATATATAATTTATTATTATATTAAATTTATTTAAACGGGTTGACAGATCTCACCCGAATATGACCCGTTTATTAAACATATGTTAATAAACCTATACTTTGTTAGCGATAATCCTTGTTATTATACTATTATTTTGTTAATTTTAAATTACGCGTTTGAACTGTTTATTATATAAATTGAATTATATATATAGATATAGATATCAATATAAATATATAAATATGACGGCATATTCTAATGAACTTATTATTTTATATATATATAATTTATTATTATATTAAATTTATTTAAACGGGTTGACAGATCTCACCCGAATATGACCCGTTTATTAAACATATGTTAATAAACCTATACTTTGTTAGCGATAATCCTTGTTATTATACTATTATTTTGTTATTATACTACTAATATGACGGCATATGTTAATGAATTTATATTTTTTTTAGAGATAATCCTTATTATTAGAGTTTTAATAGAATATATCTAAAATCTATTAAAACTCTAATAATAAGGATTATCTCTAAAAAAAATATAAGTTCATTAACATATGTCGTCATATTTATATATTTATATTGATATCTATATCTATATATATAATTCAATTTATATAATAAACAGTTCAAACGCGTAATTTAAAATTAACAAAATAATAGTACAATAACAAGGATTATCGCTAACAAAGTATAGGTTTATTAACATATGTTTAATAAATGGGTCATATTCGGGTGAGACCTGTCAACCCGTTTAAATAAATTTAATATAATAATAAATTATATATATATATAAAATAATGAATGAGTAAAGAAAAAAAATAAAGAAAACATTTCAAAAAAAAAAAAAATAAGCATATCAATAGTAGGAAAGTGAAGTTTTGAGCCTTGAGGCATTTTTCTTTGAATCCCACATCGACAAGGAGTGGAGAGGGGAGACTTCAGTTGCCTATAAAAAGGGTAGTGAACTTCTCATTTTAACAAACCTTTGTGGTGTGATTTTCACGTGAGCTGTTCACTGGAATTCCTTCAATTGAGGAAAGTACAGTTGGAAACAAATAAATGGAGTGTAAAAATTTATTAAAATAATATTTTTTTTATTTTTTTGTAAATGGGTTAAACGAGTCGTGCCATGTTACCTGTTTATTAAATGGTTCGTGTTCGTGTTAAAATTTTTTACCAGTTTACTCAATTATCGGTTTGACGTGATTATGATTAGAATTCGAATTTAGCTGAATTTGATTGTCAAGTATAAAGTATATATTTTTGTTTAAATTTAACTTTGCTTGAATTTTACGAATATTCAAAGTTGAAGTCAAAATTGAAATTAATTGTAAAAATAATAAAAAATAATTAAATTATATAGTAAGTGAGAATACGCTATGCTATGAAAAAATATGTATTTAAATTATATGGGTTAAAATACAAATTTTTAAGTTTATATACAACAAAAAAATTTAGAATTTAAGGTCAATTTCATGTTGGTTTAATCAACAACAAATAATATTAAACACGAAATGAACCTTAAATTGTAAATTAATATATATTTTTATCAGAAATTGACATTTAATTTTGTCCAATTTATATTCAACTTTGTCAAATTAATATCAAATTAATTTTTATTGTTATCAAATTAATATTAAAATTCATTCAATCAATTTTTTGGGGGTACTAAATTATATCAATTTTTTGGGTACTAAATCAAATCTTATTTTATTTTATTAAATTTTTAATTTTTTTGGGTACTCAAGTTGGAGAAAGGCAATTATAAAAATAATAATTTTTTTGGGATAAAATCATCACTTTACGTTAGCAATATTGAAGGAAGGGAGACAAAAGGGTCTCTGTGTAATAAATTTTAAATTTTGGGGATTTTCGTGTTATTTATAAAATATCAGGGGGTGTCTTCATAATATTGTCAAAACTCAGGGGAAGTCCGTATTTTTTTTCCTATTTTTTAATTAGATATTAATTTATTATTATTTTATCATAAAAACTTGAATTATTATATTTTTAATAAAATCAATTATTAATTAGGAAGGTTTGTTGGTAGCCCAAAAAAAATGTGTGAGAATATGTTTTTGTGTATATTTATATGTGAAGGATTGAAAATTTGGTAATTAAATTTATAATTTTGTTGTGCCATTTGGGGTTGAATGGTGATAGTGGTGATAAATTCATGAGTTTTAATAAATGAGTAAGATTTGGTTGATTTTATTTATCGCTTAACGATTGTGAATTTAATTGTATTATGTTAGTAATTTTTTTTTTTTGTTTGCTTGAGATATATATTACATGAAGATAGGGTGGATTGAAAATATGGTGATTAAGTTTATAATTATATTCTATTATTGGATAGAGTGGTGATAAATGTGATAAATTTTTGAGTCTTATAAATGAGAAAAAATTTATTTATTACTTAAAGATTGTAAATTTCAATAGATTATGTTAATATTTGTTTTTTTTTCGGAGGCATTTGTATATATGGTGTTGTTTTGAAGAGTTGTATATATTTTTACGACAGTTCTATTAATATGGAGGATATGATCGGCGATATATTTCGAGTCATTTTAAAAGAAAAATTGGTATGAATATTTTTGGCCCATTCTTTTTGAATTTGGACAATTGTGTAAGAATTTTTTGTTTGTTATATAGTGCCTTCAGGCACGGGTAATGACTAGTCTATATAATAAAATAGCTAGATTTCTTTGTCTTTAGCTTTTCGCGGCTCAGATCATTTTTAAGTTTTTGATCCAACGATTCTAATTAATCTACATTCCTACAGGACTCTACTACATTCATTTTATCTCTCCTCATCCCCATTCAAACCATTGGAGATATATCTACATTCTTACAAGACTCTACTACATTCTTTTTTATCTCTCCTCATTTCCATTCAAACCATGGGAGAGATTGACTTGGACGGTTATACACACACACATATATATATAATAAAAATAAAATATATCTAAAATCTATTAAAACTCTAATAATAAGGATTATCTCTAAAAAAAATATAAGTTCATTAACATATGCCGTCATATTTATATATTTATATTGATATCTATATCTATATATATAATTCAATTTATATAATAAACAGTTCAAACGCGTAATTTAAAATTAACAAAATAATAGTATAATAACAAGGATTATCGCTAACAAAGTATAGGTTTATTAACATATGTTTAATAAACGGGTCATATTCGGGTGAGATCTGTCAACCCGTTTAAATAAATTTAATATAATAATAAATTATATATATATAAAATAATAAGTTCATTAACATATGCCGTCATATTTATATATTTATATTGATATCTATATCTATATATATAATTCAATTTATATAATAAACAGTTCAAACGCGTAATTTAAAATTAACAAAATAATAGTATAATAACAAGGATTATCGCTAACAAAGTATAGGTTTATTAACATATGTTTAATAAACGGGTCATATTCGGGTGAGATCTGTCAACCCGTTTAAATAAATTTAATATAATAATAAATTATATATATATAAAATAATGAATGAGTAAAAAAAAAAAAAAACATTTAAAAAAAAAAAAAGCATATCAATAGTAAGAAAGTGAAGTTTTGAGCCTTGAGACATTGAATTGCCTTTTGGCCCTTTTCTTTGAATCCCACATCGACAAAGAGTGGAGAGGGGAGACTTCATTTGCCTATAAAAAGGGTAGTGAACTTCACATTTTAACCAACCTTTGTGGTGTGATTTTCACGTGAGCTGTTGGCTGTAATTCTTTCAATTGAGGAAAGTACAGTTGAAAGCAAATAAATGGAGTGTAAAAGTAAAATGATAAATTAATATTTACTACATCATATTTGACATACAAAAATTCATCATGGTGTATACAAGAACAAGTTTGTTTTGTTTTATTAACTTTCTAATCTTGAACCAACAGTCTTCATTTCACATGAGCCACATTTTTCTGAGAAGTGGGAGGTCGAGGTGAGAAAAAATTGAATGCAACGGTGACATCACGTCATCACTGACATGTAGTGTTACTATCCAATTAGAAGACTATAAGTAGGCAAGGTGGATCCTACTATTTTTATAACTACCTGTAACTACCACATCTAATCATCAATACATAGGATTAGTAAGATTATTTACTCTTATTGGATGACTAGTGGTTGCCAATCTGTTATGATGGAACAGAACTATGGGAGGTTGATATATGGAGGGAATGGATAAGGCTACCGTATTATATTGAAATGTAAGCTAATGCTGAGTAGTTGTCTTATTATGTAGTTCACAGCCTTGTGAATCAAAAAATTATCTAGGATAGATCAAAAATTCATATGTTGCAAGAAAAGTTAAATTGAATTATAAAGGTATGTACACAAAAAGAAGAACAAAAATCCAAAATAATTATCGTGATTTGCCTTTTATCGGCCATCAATAATTGTGACGGTGAGCTCATTGATTGAACACTGGTTTTGACTCTGATGAGAAGACCGTCTTTCTGAAGAAATATGTCTTTCGGTAAATGCAGGTTGTTTTGGGGAAGGAAGATCGGCAATTTCACCACTAAGCATTGATAGAACCGTCGAAACATTTGGCTTATCTTTCGCAAATTCTTGCACGCATAATAGTCCTACATGTATAAATCTCAAGATCTCCATTATGAAGTGTGTATTAGACATCACTGGATCTATTAGTGCGACAATCTTATCTTCATTCCACAATTTCCATGCCTGAAGACATTAAGACGAGAATGAAGTATTAGATTTAAAACATTCAATTTCAACTGGAATGGTAAGGTTAGTAAAGATCTACCTTACTAAAGCAAATGAACTTACAAATCTAAGAAGGCTCAAAGAGTGCTCATCATCATAAAAGCTGTTGTTTCTTCTCCCGGATATAATCTCAAATATCAACACTCCGAAGCTGTAGACATCAGATTTTTCTGAGAATCTTCCTTCCATTGCATATTCGGGGGCCATATAGCCGCTGCAGTTTATTCATTCAGCATAAAAAGTAAAATAAATATAATGAAGTTGTATTATTGCCAAAGAAGTTTATCCCATGGAAGATCATGAAGCAATTTGGACAAAGAGATATATACTTACTATGTTCCAACTACCCTTCTAGTATTGGCTTGATCTTGGTTGCCTCCAAAAATCCGTGCCATGCCAAAATCTGAAATTTTTGGGTTTAGCTGTTCATCCAACAAAATGTTGCTTGGTTTCAAGTCTCTATGAATAATTCTTAATCTGGAATCTCTATGAAGGTAAAGCAGGCCACGACCAATCCCTTCGATGATGTTTACACGTTTACTCCAATCAAGGAGTTCCTGTTTTAGTGAATCTGAAAGTTCCATTTATGAAAGAAGTGAGAAAAGGTGGTAAGCTAAAGGAAATTGATGTTCAAAAGCCTATTATATTTTGAGTGCAATGAAGTTAATATTAATGCAGAAGCAATAACTTAAAGAACTGCAATGATTTTGAACTAACTGAAAAGAAATGCATCCAAGCTTCCATTTGGCATGTATTCATAAATCAACATCTTTTCTTCTCCTTCTATGCAGCAGCCAAGGAGTCGAACAAGATTGCGATGCTGGAGTTTAGAAATCACCATAACTTCATTCATAAACTCCTCCAACCCTTGTCCAGAGGATCTTGAAAGTCTTTTCACGGCTATTTCTTGTCCATCTAGCAGTTTTCCCTGAAAATAACTAAATAAGAGTCATCAATTTGATATGGTTCTATACGGCATAAAACTAAGATGAACTAGCATCACCTTGTATACTGGACCAAAGCCACCCTGACCCAGCTTATTAGCAGAATGAAAGTTATCTGTTGCATTTGCCAAATCTTCAAAACTGTATAATGACAGCTCTTCAAGTCCAATTTGGTGGGTATTCTCTTGAAGCACATTTTCAGTAGAATACTGTGGATACAGTTCTGCCCTTGTAAATAATAATTGCTTACTTTTCTGCTTCCTCCCTGATGCTGAAACTAATTAGTCGTGAATTTTTTTTTTTTGCAATGAGGATTTCTCTATACTTCTGAGTTAATTCTTAGAAACAAATTACCTCTGTGTTTGGCAATCCACCTCCAAGAACAGCATGCGCAGATGGCAATGGTTACTGACCCTATGCTTATTGTAGTTGCGAGAACTGTTTTCATGCTCTTCTTTTCATCTGCAAAATAGAAGACACTCTTAAGAGATTTCAGTCTAGAATGAACAAATGGATTAAGTTTGCATTTGGATGGATGGCTTTGCAAAAAGAAAACTATTGTAAACAATTTGAAACAGAATCAATATGCACCAACTTTCCAGTTGACATATATTCTCTCAAATCCAATGGACATGATATATAAGAATTCTGACTCAGCAAATAAAACATGTGACAAAAGGAAAAGAGGTTATGCAGAAGCATAGGTGGAATTCACCGGTGACAAAACATATTACCAAGCTCTGAATATGCCACTCGAACGTAAAGATCCACCCCACCATCCGGGAATTTCTGGATGTCAATTAGACTTCCACTCCATTGCATACACCCAATTCCAGAGTAATATGAATAAGCTGTACATGAACAGTTATTCAAGCACAGGCTTCCACAATTGTCTTCTAGAGCAGGTGACCACACCTCAAAATCTGGTACTTTTACTCTTTCAAGCTTCAAAAATCCATCCTCTTTGCCCTTTTCATTGACGGTATTGTTTCTATCACATTGCAATGGTGTCTTTCTTATGCATCCACTAGACCAATTTCCTCTACTCCATTCCTCCTTATGCTTTGGCTCAAATCCTCTTAAACAGGTACAAATAGGTGAATTCAGTGAATTACAGCTTCCAAATGGACCACACTTGCCATAAACATCACACTCATTTTTTGGCGCCCACCACGACACGTTCCAGTCTTCTTTCCCAACAACCCGATACTTCTCCTGTAGAGTTCCTTCAGTATTCAAGAAGAAGTAGAGTACAATGGACTCGTTGCCATAGTTTAAAGTTAGATCAACAGTTCCTTTTTTGTCGTCGACAAGATTAATTCCAGTGTTATGTAATCTATGCATTATTGGAACTCCAATAAAAACCTGACCATTCCAAGGACCACTTCGCCAGTATGGATGACTACCATTCCATACAAAAAACTGCGGGATGATTAGAGGATCAATTCCTGCAGAGAAAGATCCAATGGATGGATCCGAGGGACTTTTCCATGATGTCAGCAGAGTCCTCTCACCTGTCTTTGCATCAGTACCAACTGTCATCTTCTGTAACATTGAGTCTGAAGGATGTTGAAAACTCTCCCATATGATTCTTCCACTAAAGTTGTCTTGTAAGACAAGGTTCCCGGTATCCAGAAGTTGGGCGCTCGAATTGGCCACAGGATTTGAAACATTTGATGACCAAATGATCTCCTTCTGTCCATTTAGTATTACCAGATTACCATCCTCGGATATTGTCAAAATCCCAATTGAATCATTCAGAGACTTATCTCTATTAGCAACCCATACCGCAGTTGTTGCAGGGATGTTATCCAAGATACCAACATAACGATTTGTAGAATTTCCAGGACTAAAGAATCCAAGCTTGAAGGTCTTTCCAATGGAGACTATAGTTTCAGGGTCTTTGATGAATTGTGTGGGTGTAATTGTGTCTATGGAAGTGCAAACCTCTAACCAAAAACATAGAAGTACGAGAACAAGGCCATGAAAAAGTGAAAACTTCGGATTACCGGAAGGTGCCATATGTGATCTGAGTGCTTGTTGGTGAGGAGGGAAGGCTATATGTGACTTCTATAGACTTCCATGAACAATGTTTAATTTTCCTCACTTCTTCATACTTTTCAAAGCTCTGGAAGATATTTTCATTCTTTTGTGGAAATCTGGTTCACTTGAAAATGTATCTCCAAACTGTCATCTTGGAGTGTGGGGTATCCCAAAAGTCATCCTTGAATCTAATTCACAAAAAAAACTATCGACTTTTGGAAGATTTTTCTGATAACTGGGAGGTAGAGGCACTCAAGGTTCACTACATGACTATGGACAATCATTGTCATTCATGTCTTTGCTTGCCGACACTGAATTCTTCTTAAGTCACAAATGACAACCCCCGTGTTTGACTGTTGCTCTGATTTTCACAAGTAATACCTTTTTATAAGAGTCGGACTGCAGAGGTTGAAATATGTAAGAAGGTAACTGGGTCTTCTAAAATAAAGGGTCAACGTTTACCTTCCAATCAATTCTGGCAATTTTTTTCTAACAGAAGTGACCCACTTGCAACTCATGGATTAAACCAAAATAGTTAGGAATTCAGATGAAAAAACTCACCTGACCAAGTCCAATCCAATCCTCTGAACATAATTACCCGACCCTCTTCCTCTTCTTCTTCCATTGTTCTGGTGCTTTCACAACCCAAACACTAACTCTAAACCCCACCACCACCACCACGCTGTTACCCACGAGAAGGGTTGTAGTAAGTCCAGTAACAGATTCCAATAATTTTTTCAAGGTACCATGTATAATGCAATAAAAACAAGAAGGCTTCGTATTAGGCATAATGTTAAATCCAGTTGGTATATCATGGAGATAATGCAAACGACAATAGGGTCTGCTACAGATGTGCCACAAAGCATCAAATTCATCTACATAAAACATACCTGTGGTCTTTCAGATTCTTCAGCTGAATTAGCAACTGCCACAAATCCAGCATGGGCAAAAAATACAACAGTTGCTCTGACTCTGGTGGTGGATGTAAGAAAGATAAAACCATTTGGGGGCAAAAGGTAAGAAAACCGCAACATTATCTGAGTCAGGGTGGCGGAGTGGTGGTGGGCGGATTTTACGGTTAGTTTTTGGGTAGTCCCACCAGAACAAGAAAGAAAGAAGATGGGGAAAGAAAACAGATGTTCAGATTAGTGGGTATTTGAGATTTTTCGTATAATTTCATAAAAAGAGAAAAAAATGGATTAAGCAAATGAGTTTATGTGTAGCAATCGTGTCCGGTTAAATCTCAATTCTAATTCAACTCATTTAATTAATTGGGTAGTATAAACCTTGCTTTTTATTAAGAAAAATTACATCTACACCCCTTGAGATTTGTCACTTAATCACTCAGACCCCCTGACATTTAAAATATTACACACAAAACCCCTGAAGTTTGTATGCACATAACACTTAGACCCCTGCTGTAAATATATCTGTTAATAAATTACACTCAAACCCCCTAAAGTTTGTAAGTATATATTACTTAGATCCCTTAAGTTTAAAATGTTATACTTAGACCAAAAATATTTCAATCAAAGATAAAATATCAAATATTTTAAAATTTACAATTAAAATTCATGTTTTATTGTATCTTTTATTGAAATAAAATCAAAAATAAAAATTCTATTTTTTCTTAAAAAATCGTAATTAGTATACAATTATATTGTCTATTGGAATTTAATTTAGCCGTTTAAACGACCAAATTAAAATACTAAACTACCCCAATTAAAGCTAAAAGATATTGTGTTCATTACAGTTTGACCCCTTGTTTAATTTTTTAATTTTATTCTAATAGATAGTATAATTATATACTAACTATGATTTTTTTTTTTTTAAACTAAATTTTTATTTTTGATTTTATTTCAATAAATGACATAATAGAACATGAATTTTGGATGTAAAATTTATGTTCTATTATGAATGACTTAGACCCGTTGTCTGATTTTTTTAGTTTTAATAGTATAATTGTATACTAATTACGATTTTTTAAGAAAAAATTAAATTTTTAATTTTAATTTTATTTCAATAAATGATACAATAGAACATGAATTTTGGTTGTAACATTTAAAATATTTGATATTCTATCTTTGATTAGAGTATTTTTGGTCTAAGTATAATATTTTAAATTTAAGGGGTCTAAGTATTATATACCTACAAACTTCAAGAGAGTCTAAGTATAATTTATTAACATATATATTTACAGCAGGGGTCTAAGTGTTATGCGTGTACAAATCTTAGGGGGTTTGTGTGTAATATTTCAAATGTCAGGGGGTCTGAGTGATTAAGTGACAAATCTTATAGGGTCTGGGTGTAATTCTTCCTATTTATTTTCGTATCGTATTGAGTCATGTAACCCATGAATTAAACATTTAACGCTAAGGTTTTGTTATCACTTAATTGAACGTACACTCATATTTTTTCTATAAACTAAAAATAATTTAATAAATATAAATAAAAATATCTTTTTTTGTATAAGGATTATGGTAATACTTAATAAAAAATTTGATATTTTATTCATATAATATTTGTTAAACGTGTTATTCGTGTTTGACACTAACGCAACTTATTTATTATTCGTGTTTACAAGTCGTGTCATTTACGCGATCATGTCGAGAAATAATCAACCCTAACCCTATAATTTCATGTCAATTTTGAGTCTTGTTTGTTGTTCAGAAATTGTCACTCTTATAAGTCCTACTCATACACCAATTCATTCGATCTCAATTCTGCAAGCCAAGAATTTATACAAGGGTGGACACTTTAATAACAAGTTCTAAATTTTATTCCTTTCCAATGGGTCAACCAAAATTCATCATGGTGCATTAGGGGTGCAACTCGGACGGGTTGGGCGGATTGAGAGGTCAACCCTAACCCAATCCTAGGTATATAATCTTTAACCCTAACCCTACTTCAACCCGAGGTACTCAACCCCCCGACTATTGTCCAAATTTAATTCGGTCGGACTCGGGTTGAATTCGGGTTACTTAATTCTGGCTGATTTTGGGTTAAAAATCGGGTTGGGCTTGGGTTACTTAATTCGGGTTGATTTTTTGAAGTGTAGATCTAATTTTTTCAAGTGTAGATCTAATTTTTTCAAGTGATATAAGATGAAGGACGAGATGCATATGAAGAGAGAGGGAGGAGTGACGAGTTAAAGAGGGAGGTTGAGAGTCTAAGACGACTCAGACGAGTGACGATTGACAGAGGGAGGCTGAGAGCGAGAAAAGTGACGAGTGAGAGAAGAATATGAGAGTGATGAAGGCGCAGGGGTGAAGACTTGAAGAAAAGTGAAAGTCTGGATTCTAAAGAGTAAAATTAAATACTAACCCTAATTAAATTTATTTATCTATTTATGTATATTCGGGTTCAACCCGGATATTAAAATCGGGTTGAACCCGACAACTAGAGGTCTCAACTCGAGACTTGCCCAAATTCAATTCGAGTTGAAATTTTTTGCCTAAACCTAACCCAAGTATTAAAAATTTTAACCCAAACCCTGTTTTTTTCAAGTTGGGCTCAGGTTAAATTTGGGTTGGCCCGCCCAAGTTACACCCCTATGGTGCATACAATAACAAGTTTGAAAGAGTTCTAATATATCGGTTTATTTAGCAGACCACTAAAGAAGATGTTTTTCCAACACCATCACCAGATTTTTGGAGTAACATTTTGTATAGAAAATGACCTTTAAGAGCTTGTGGCCTGAGTCACAGCAGTATACCTGAAAATAAACTACAAAACAGTCCAGATATCATTATATGCTTAACAACTACCACTAAGGCAATTCATCGAACACCTGGGAAGCAACTTCACACAATATACACATATCCTCGATTCAACAACCCCCTCTAACGGGGATTGTGATGATATTAGTTGAGATGAACAAAATAGCAGAGATTTCAAGATACAATTTATGCAATCCGCTAGATAAAAAAATTCACATGCTGCAAGGAAAGTTAAAATCAAATCACTAAGGTATGTACACAGAAGGAAGAACAAAAATCGAAAACAATTATCATGATTTCCCTTTTATCGGCCTTCAACCATTGTGACAGTGAGATTGTTGATAGAACGCTGTTTTTGACTCTGATGAGAAAGCTGTGTCTTTGAAGACATCTGTCTTTCGATAAATGCAGGTTGTTTTGGGGAAGGAAGATCCGCAATTTCACTACTAAGCATTGATAGAACAGTCGAAACATTTGGCCTATCACTTGCAAATTCTTGCACGCACAATAGTCCTACATGTATATATCTCAGCATCTCCGATCTGATGTTTGTATCAGACATCATTGGATCTACTAGAGCGATAATCTGATCTTCATTCCACAATTTCCATGCCTGAACACATTAAGATGAGAATCTAGTGTTGGATTTGGAACATTCAATATCGACAAGAATGGTAAGGTCATAATGATCTGTCCTAGCAAAGAAAATGGACTTACAAATCTTAGAAGGCTAAAAGAGTGCTCATCATCATAAAAGCTTGTGTTCCTCCTCCCAGATGTAATCTCTAATATCAACACTCTGAAGTTGTAGACATCATATTTTTCTGAGAATCTTCCCTCCATTGCATATTCAGGGGCCATATATCCGCTGTGTATATCAATTTACCATACAAAGGAAAAGAATTGTAATGAAGTTGGATTATTGCATGACAAGAAAGTTCATCACATGGAGAAAGATACATATACATACTATGTTCCAACAACCCTTCTAGTATTGGCTTGATCTTGGTTACCTCCAAAAATCCTTGCCATGCCGAAATCTGAAATCTTTGGGTTTAGCTCTTCATCCAACAAAATGTTACTCGGTTTTAAATCTCTATGAAAAATTCTTAATCTGGAATCTCTATGAAGGTAAAGCAGGCCACGACCAATCCCTTCCCTTCGATGATGTTGATGAGTTTACCCCAGTCTAGGAGTTCTTGTTTCAATGAATCTGAGACATTTGTTTTTGAAAGAACAAGTATGAAAAGTTTGTAAGCTGTCAGGAAATTGATGTTGAGAAGCCTGTCATCTTCCTAATAGAATGAAGTCAAAAATATCACAGAAGCAATGACTCAAAACAACTACAATTGATCAACTAACCGAAAAGAAATGCATCCAAACTTCCATTTGGCATGTATTCATAAATCAACATCTTTTCTTCTCCTTCTATGCAGCAGCCAAGGAGTCTAACAAGATTGCGATGCTGGAGTTTAGAAATTACCAAAACTTCATTCATACACTCCTGTAACCCTTGTCCAGAGGATCTTGAAAGCCTTTTCACAGCTATTTCTTGTCCATCTGGAATTTTTCCCTGAAAAAATAAGCATCAAATGAATCGCATTTGGTTCAATATCGCCTGAAGCCCCGAATGAACAAGCATTACCTTGTACACAGGACCAAAACCACCTTGCCCAAGCTTATTAGCAGCATGTAAGTTGTCAGTTGCTTTTGCCAAATTCTCAAAACTAAATAATGGCATCTCTTCAAGTTTCATTAGGTGGGTATTTTCTCGAAGCATGTTTTCAGTTGGATCATCTGGAGATGCTTCAGATTTCTGCTTCCTTCCTGTTGCAGGAACCTAACTATAGGTAATTTTATCTAAGAATCAGTATTTGCAAATACTTCTGCGCTAACTCTAGTAACATACTACCTCTTCGCTTGGCTATCCTCCTCCAAGAAATGTAGGTGCAGATGACAATGGTAACTGACCCTATGCTAATGATAACGGCCAGTTTTACTTTGATGCTTTTTCCTTCATCTGTATAACAGAATAATTCAAGGGTTCAGCTAAATTGGACAAAAGAAAAAAGGTTGCATTTGGCTGAATGCTTTTGAAATTAAAGGTTTTGAGCTTCGAGTTACAATCTAGAGTAGTTTACTGAACAAATTTAAGGCTAAAGTTTTAGAACTATGCCACGACTCAAATCCTCTTGCATAATTTGTCAGGGTAGCTCGAATGGGATGATTTCGGGATTTATTATTCTGAGGTCTCAAATGTAACTCTAACAATAGAGGCTTGGTTTACCTGATACGCATGATTGGGGATTGAGTGAACGCATTTGAAGTTTATATTGGAACCACGAGTCCACAGGACACGTGGCTTGGATGGTAATCCGTTGTCAAAAAAACATTGTTCCACATATTCGTCAAACACAAAGAAAAAGAGGATAAGTATAGGAGTATAATTCACTACAAGATGATAGAGATGACAAAATGTATTACCAAGCTCTGAATATGCCACTCGAATGTAAAGATCAACCCCGCTGCTGGGGAGTTTCTGAATGTCCAGTAGACTTCCACTCCATTGCATACACCCAATGCCTGTGTAATATGAATAAGCTATACAGGAACAATTATTCAAGCATAGGCTTCCACAATTGTCTTCTATAATAGCAGATGACAACTCTGCGAAGTCTGGCACTTTCATTGCCTGAAGCTTCAAAAATCCATCTTCTTTGCCCGTTTCATTGACAGTATTGTTTCGCTCACATTGCAATGGTGTCTTTCTTATGCATCCACTAGACCAATTTCCTCGACTCCATTCATCCATATGCTTTGGCTCAAATCCCCTTAAACAGGTACAAATTGGTGAGTCCAGTGAATTACAGCTTCCAAATGGTCCACACTTGCCATAAACATCACACTCATGTTCTATAGTCGACGTAGCCACTTCCCAGTCTTCCTTTCCACCAACCAACCAATTCTTCTGGTGTAGATCTCCTTCAGAATTCAAGAGCATGTATACTAAATAGGACAGATCAGTTGGATAGGTATAACTTAGAGAAACGGTTCCTTCTTTGTCATCTACAAGAATAAATCCAGCGAGATATAAAGAAAACGTGTTTCGAACTCCAATAAAAATCTGACCATTCCAAGGACCACTACGCCAATATGGATGGCTACCATTCCAAACAAAAAGCTGTGGGATGTTCAGAGGCTGAACTCCAATGGAGAAGGTCCCAATGGATGGGTCCGAAGGACTTTTCCATGATGTCAGCAGAGTCCTCTCACCTGTCTTTGCATCAGTACCAATTCTCATCTTCTGTAAGAATAAGTCTGAAGGATGTTGAAAACTCTCCCATATGATCCTTCCACCAGAGTTGTCATGCAAGACAAGGTTCCCAGTATCCAGAAGCTGGGCACTCGAATTGGCCACAGGATTTGAAACATTTGATGACCAAATGATCTCCTTCTGTCCATTCAAGATTATGAGATTACCATCCTCGGATATCGTCACAATCCCCGAAGAATCATTTAGAGGCTTGTTTCTATTAGCTACCCATACCGGAGTCAGTACAGAGATGTTGTACAAGATACCAACATAACGATTTGTAGAATTCACAGGAGTAAAGAATCCCAGCTTGAAGATCTTGCCAATGGAGACAATAGTTTCAGGGTCTTTGATGGATTGTGTGGATGTAATGGTGTCTGTGGAAGTGCAAAACCCTGAAGAAAAACATAGAAGTATGAGAAAAAGAGCTTGAAAAGCTATGAACTTTGCATTGTATAAAAGTCCCATATATGTCATTTAGTGCTACTCTTGGTGAGGATAGAAGGTTGTATGTGCTGCCAATAGACTGCCAAGAACAAATGTTCAATTTATTCACTTCTGCCTCATACTTTTCCATGTGATGACAGATGTTTCCTTGAAGAAGCAAGTAGGTTGAGACTTAACTCTTTCAGATTTCGGGGGTAAGTTGGACTTAGGGTGCTAATATGTTGTAAAAATTTCTACGTTTATGAACCATCATATTTACTATATAATGCGGAAAGATTAATATTTTGTTTCGGTGTATAGTTTCGTTCAGCTCAAAAACAGAAATATTTTGAAAACATGATGGAAACATGATGGAAACATAGAAAAATTTGAAAACTTATTTGTGAAGCATTCCCAATATTAACCGAAACACGTCAAAACATACCCAAACACCTCGAAACCTAGATATTTCGATATGCACCTACTCCTTCATTTCAATTTTCATGGAAACAAAATCGTTTCAACCATTTTGACTATTTTAAAATGGAATTTTGACAATACGTATCCCAACCCATTCTGGATGCATAATTGTCAAAGGAAGCTTTGAAGTCATACAAACATTAAATAATTCCTCTCCTTTTGGTTTCCTTCTCAAACTGCCAGTTTTTTTCTGACACTGCCTTCTTCTTAAATCAAAGATGGCAACGCCCACATTTGACTGTTGCTCTGATTTTCATTGGATTGAGAATCACAAGTTTTTCATAAGATTGAGATAGTACAAAAGACTTAAAAAAAGTAAGAAGGTAGTTGGGTCCTATAAAAAAGTGATTAGGACATGTAGGTTGTGGACCCGTGTTATGTTCCATGGTGATCACAATTCACAAATCTTTCACCTCAACTAATCTCCTCTCTCATTTGATCAAATACAAGTCATTTACGTCAAATTTAAAAAATTCATGGAGGATAAATGTCTAATAACTTGACCCCAAAATAACTGTCACGATTCGAAGTTAGGACATCTAGATTTATCGGTCGTCTTTATGTACCTTTGGGTTACAATTCACAAATCCATTGTGTGTGGATGAAAACTCTATTTTATATGATAAGTAAATTACTCATATGGCCTCTAAATTATATCACTAGTTTCAATTTGACCTTCAAATTAAAATTCTGTATTGGGTGAGCCCCAACTTATAAATTAACTCTATGTTCACCTTCCGAACCATTCTGATTTTTTTTTTTAACAGAAGAAACCCACTTGCATCTTACAAATAATAAAGACAGCAGTAGATTCAGATATGAAGCAACATAAAATAAACCAAATTTGATACAATATTCGGTTTGATAACATGCTACTGGCAAATCAAAGGCAATCTTTTACACTCGGCTAGGGAAGAAATTAGAAAAATGATAAACCCTACAGGCTGACGCCACAAATTTCATCCCCAAAAACCATATTTTGATTGCGCATCAACTCAAGGGTAAGGATTAATCCAAAGTGCTCAGAAATTCATATGAAAAATCTCAAATGACACAACCCAACCATCTCTGACATGCTTACTCGACCCTCTTCTTCTTCCTTTCTTCCTTTGTTCTTGTGGTTTCACAATCCAAACACTAACTCTAAACCCCACCACCACCATCACCACGCTGCTACCCAGAAGAAAGGGTGAAGTAAGTCCAGCAACAGAACCAATGTCTATTAACACAGTCAAATATTTCAAGCCTTTGACTTGAAAGCTTCAGCCAAAGGACCATCTATTCCAAGAAACAAGAAGGCTTCCCATTAGTCATAATGGGAAGTTCCATTGAAACATTAGGTTGACAACCAAAAATAAATAAAAATTAAAAACAATGTAATAATATATAGACTGCAATGTCTATAAACAAATTCATATACCTATAAGTCTATAACGTACCTGTGGTCTTGTAGATTCTTCAGCTGAATTAGCAACTGCGTCAAATCCAACATATGCAAAAAATACCACAGTTGCTCTGCCTGAGGTGGATGAAAGAGAGAGAAAACAATTTGGGGGGCAAAAAAGGTGAGCAAACTGAAACATTAACCTTAAAAGCTCTCGTAATGGTGGATGTGTGTGAGAGAGAGAGGAAGAGAGAGACTCAGAGGATAAGGGACAGGGTCGTGGGTGGCAGAGCGGTGGTAGGCGGATTTTACGGTTAGTATTTGGGTGGTGCCACCAGAACAAGAAAGAAAGAAGATGGGGAAGAAGAGAGATGATCGGGTAAGGGTTAGTGGGTCGGATGCACGCACGGATCATAGTGTTGGATCACCTCCATTGCCGCCTTGTCTGGGTCACTGAGTTTGACATGGGCGAGTGAACTCAATGAATGAGTGTGTAGCCTGCAGATTGGGAGGTTGGTCGAGGCCAAGGCGTTGTTTGGTATTTTTATTTTTATTTTTTTGTGTTTTTGGGTCTTTATTTATGTATTCATTAAGGGAAAGATATAGGTACCAAAATTTTTGTTAAGTTATCACTTTTAAAGATTTTAAAATGAAATTATAAATAAGGGAGATAATTCATAATAAATTATAAAATATTATAATCGGAACATGAATTACTTGAATAAATTGTAACAACTCCTTTATGACTTGTAACTCTTCATTTGTGATAAAAATCTTAATTTTTATGATCGATCATAATATTTTTATATTGATTATGTTCTTTGTAATTGTAATTTATACTTAAAAAAATTGTTTTGTTATAAATTTTAACTAGTAATTGCCCGTGCCTGAAGGCACGGCGTAACGAAAAATTAAATTAAAACTCGAAAATACTGCATTATCTAAAGACTCTTTGCAACCCAAAACAACCTGTCTATAGAACTTATAATCAGACATAACAATCATCATAATTCACTATATAATAATTAATACATACCCAATCATTAACACATATTCAACCACTAAAACATCAAGCTAATCCCTATTAATTTCAAGAAATTTCGGTAGAATTTCCATTAAATATAGCTTGATATACCTGTCTACAAAACTTACAGTCATCAATACATACCCAACCACCAAAACAACCATCATTCTATACTCAAAATCATCATAACCATGTATAACTAGTTAACTTTACAAAAGACGAAACACAAAAAATACACACATGCACAAATAGAGAAACAACTTCATATTCTTTATAGCTTACACCAAGTATCCTTCAATGTATACCTGAAAATATTTGATATATTAAAATTATCGAAATCTATAATATAAAACAGAGCGGCTCAAATCCCAAGGTTTCAACATCCAACGGCCTCAAATCAATTTAGGCTTCAACATCCAACGGTCTAAAATCATTTGGGGCTTCAACATCCAACGGCCATTAATCCCCCCCCCAAATTCATATTTTTTTACTCATTATTTTTCAAAACAAATCAGACCACGGTCATTTCATTTGTCAGAGATGCAGCCACCCCTACATCTTGCCTCTGCTTCCTCCGTCGATCCCCTCTCTCTCTCTCTCTCTCTCACTCAGATTATTTTTCAAAATTAGTACCCAAGCGTACTCTCTCATTCTCTCTCACCTCTCGCTCAGTTCTTCTCTCTCTCTTCTCACTTTGTAAGCCACCAAGAGAGACAAACCCACTAGAGCCGAAACCACCAGCGCCACCCACCGGAGTCACTAGCGCCAGTCGCCAGGTTCTCTTTTCTCGCCTCTTCCTGCCTCTCTCTGCCTCCTCCTTTCTCTCAGACACTCGCCTCCTTGAAGCCACAATCGATCGAACTCGATCAGACCACCTTGAACTCGATCAGACCACAATCGATCAGACCATCGATCGATTGCTGCTTTTGCCCCAAATCGAGCATCTTTGAAGCCACAATCGATCTCAGACCATTGATCGAACTCGATCAGACCACCATCGATCGATTGCTGCTTTTGCCCTAAATCGACTTCTGCGGTTCTGTGTTTTGTCGCCTCTTCTCCATACACAGAGCTCATCTCCGACTTTTCTCCACACCAAAGGCACACAGAGGCAGGCAGGAGGCAGCAATCGATCTCAGACCATCGATCGAAGTCGAATCCAGAAATCCCTTCGCATTGCACCCTGAAGATCCTTGGTTACTGCCGCCTCCTCTTTCTCTCAGACTCTCTGCAACGCGAATCGATCAAAACAGGTATCAATGGCTATGTACATTCTCTCTCTCTCTGCTATGTATATATATCGTTGTATGCGTGTATGTATATATATCTCTCTGTTCTGTTTGATTTTTTGCTGGATGATCATGGGCTTTGGTTTGAATTGAATTGGGTTTTGGTATGATATTGAACTGGGTTTTCTGAATTGGATTTTTTGAATTGAGTTTGCTTTGGTTTGAATTGAGTTTGCTGGGTTTTCGGAATCTTGAGTTTGCCGTATGATCATTGAGTTTGCTGGATGGTATTTGCTGGATGATTATTGGGTTTTCTGATTTGGATTTTTTGGTGGATGAAATTTGATATTGAATTGTTCCTTTTGTTCCTTTTGGTTTGCTGGTATGATTTGTTGTTGTATGATCATTGGTTTGCTGTACTACCAGAAGCTACCACCATATCCTCACATCTCCACTGTCCCAAACATCAAATGCATACTTACTGTAATGCACTTCAAGGGTCATTCACTCTCACCCAGCAACAGTGCACCATAGAACTCATTAATCAATTCAATGATAGCAACGAGCAGTGACTAGGAATTCATAATGGCCTAAATACCTGTGAAATTGTAGCAAATTAAAGCTGATAATATATATAAACTGTAGATCATTTTCAGGTTGATAATATTAAAAAGCTGATAATATATATAAACGGTGAGGCAAAAAAGCTGATCATTTTCTGGTTGCCTCACATTTTCAGGTTGTTCAAGTCCAAGCCAAGCATTTTTGATATAATTTAACATACCAACTTTTTTGATAATATATCTATAATATAAAACAGAGCGGCTCAAATCCCAATGTTTCAACATCCAACGGCCTCAAATCAATTTAGGCTTCAACATCCAACGGTCTAAAATCATTTGGGGCTTCAACATCCAACGGCCCAAAATCATCCACAATATCATCATTTTTCAAAAAAATTGTCTCTCCAGTCAACTCACTGTAAGACATCCACTGTCCTGCCGCCTTCCTCCATCTCTCTTTTTTTTTTTTTTCCTCCCTTCTGTCAGACACGCCACCTTCTATTTCTTCTTTCTTTTTTTTTTTTTTTTTTTTTGCCCACCATATGTTACCTCTCTCTCTCTCTTTACGCATCAGCAACACCCCCCCTCTCTCTCTCTCTCTCTCTTTACGCTCCAGCAACACCCCTCTCTCTCTCTCTCTTTACGCTCCACCACCACTACCTCTGTTACTCTCCAGCAACACGACCACCACCGCCACTTCTTCGACACTTAGCGCCTCTCTCTCTCTCTCTCTCTATCGCTCTCTCTGTTACGCCCCAGCAACACCACCACCACCACCTCCGCTGGTAACCCCAGGTATGCCTCATCTCTCTCTCACACACACATTTATGAATTAGTTTACTGGGAGTTGCTGTGTTAGTTGAAATTTGGTTCTAATTTTATTCATTTATTCATTAATGCTTTGAAATTTGGTTCTAATACTTAGCGCCTCATCTCTCTCTCACACACACATTTATGAATTTGTTAGTTTACTGGGTTTCATTTTTTCCAGAGAATGAAACTTGTCTCGAGTCTCTGATTTTCGACTGTGTTGATTTTCGCATTAATTTCGAGGCATTGGTGCAGTTAGTGGCAAGATCACCTTCCTTGAAGAAACTTAGGCTCAACCAATATGTTTCACTTGGGCGGCTTCACAATCTCATGATTCGAGCTCCACAGTTGACCCATTTGGGTACGGGCTCATTTGGGCCGTTGGAAATTGTTGCTCATAGTGTCCAAGAACCAAATTATGTTTCTGCTTTTGTTGAAATTTGCTCATGGTCCCTATCCACGGGATCTTTTAGACATTGTTTTGATGGGAATGTTTATGTGAGCTTTCTTGTACTGAGCTGTGTGAGCTTTCTTGTACTGAATGTGCAAGTATCTTAGAGTTCCTGATGAGGTATGGTAATTGTCCCTTCTAATGTTAATCCTATATTGATTCACCCAAGTATCTCTCTTTTAGGTTCCTTTTTGTTTGACTTGAGTTAATAATGAGTGCAGTTCTTCTTTGGGTGGGTATGATTAGTTGGCTTGGTTTTGGTAGACCATATTTTACTGCTTTAGAAGTATTGAATCTCATATTGCTTTATTTCCTTTGTTTATTAGAAAGATTGTTTTCATTTCATAAGTTAAAAACATTGTCAAATGGCCCATGGTTAGAAACATGGTTCATAATCTTTCCTACCTGCCACTGTTGTAATTTTCTTTGTTTCGTTATTTTATTTATGGTTTTATTTCTTTTAGTTGACATCTACAATTTTGAAGTTGATGGGTTCTTGCATAAGAGCTTAATTATTTTTGTCATGATATTAACTTGAGGAGCCAGACATTTTACATGTTTTCAGCTTATGCTATTAACTAGAGTTTGAAAAAACTAAATGGAGAATTTAAAATGTGAAAGCAAGTTAAAATGAATAAGTGCAGTGAAACTACACATAACATTGCTAAACAAAATTAATATTGTTTTTCACTTTATGTTCTTTATAATTCTAACATTCCCTTTCTAAATTTGTTCTAGAATCCATGACTTTTTGGTGGGTATTAAAACCCTTTTGCCTCTTTAATCTTCAGTGTTGTTGGGTCTTAGCATTTTTCTATTTTCCTTGAACCATTAAAGAAAAGTCTAAGAATACAATTAACATATATTGGTTTTTTTAATAGAAATGTTCTAACTTTTAGTGCTAGAGTGGCAATTTGGGGCAACTCTATTTGAAATTAAAAATATTGGCTTTGTGGTGATAGTGAACGAAAATATTAGATAGGATTAGATTGCTTTGAAATTAAGTTCAGAGTTTAAGATGGAAATGAATATGCCTTTAACTAATGGCTTAGCATTTTGTGTACTCTACCATTGTTATGAATTTCCGGTGTACCTATTTTTTGGGGTATAATGTGTTGAAATTAGATTTCTCTTGGATTTTAATTGATTTACATTTTGTTTGATCTATCACCCTTGTGTTTTTTTAGTTCCCTCTAATTCTGGATTCCGTCAAACTAAGTGCCAGCTTGTAGAGGATTTTTGTTCTTTTTGCCTTTTTAAATAATTGTTACATTAAGAAATAACAAAAAACAATTGTTGTTCTTATGATAGAGAGTCATTTTTCAGTGCCTCATTAAGAACTATCTCTGTATATATTCTTTGTACTGGACATTGGATGTACTATTACTATTATGGATATGAAAGACGTTGAGTTAGGTCTCATGATAGAGAGTCATTTTTTGATATGAAAGATGTTGTTCTTATGATAGAGAGTCATTTTTTGATATAGTTTTAAAATGCATGCTTCATGGATGTACGAAGTTTGGAGTGTTTTATGTGGAAGCAATTTAAAATGCATGCCTATAGTTTCAAAACACATGCTTAATTTTTTTTGTTTTTTGTTGCTCAGCCTCTTTAGGCACAAGCACAAGATCAATTGAACCAATCATCTTGATTTGTTTTAGTTTTGTTTGGATTTCAGACTTTTGTTGTAGCAATTTTTATATGGGAGCTGATATGAATGTTAATTAAACGTGTGCGTTTGGAATTGAGGGTTGGATTTGATATATGCAGAGATGGATAAAGTTGAACTTTATTTTATTGTTGATATTATTATGTTGTTGTGGTAGTTGATAAATGTTTTGTTACACTAGAATTGGGGTGTGATATTGAATTTGATAAATGAATTGGATCGTGTTTTCTTTAAATTCATGTGTTTCTTAATAATAAGAAGATACGTACAAGAGGTTGATATTTTTTTTGTGTTCTATTTTTAAAGTAAATTTTGTCAAAATTTTTAAATATTAATTGTGGGTCTAAATTGATTTAAAATGACATTAATTAAAAAATCACATTTTTTTGTTGTAGAAATATTTGAGAGGGAAGAAGGCTTTGATAAAGAGAGTACTTTTCAAAGTTTGTTACTTCCATTCACAATTAATCATGAACAATGTACATACCAGTATAAATACATACTAGAAATATTTTTTTGCCTATGTCTCATTTGCTCATGCACCCACTTTTTATTGTTCATTGTTTTTTATTTTCCTGGTATGTACATTGTTCATTGTTTTTTCTTCCCATTATATACACTGTTCATGATTAATTGGTCTATTCAATATATTAGTGGAACAATTGCATTCTTTTTGTTTAGGTTGTGGTTTAAATTAGAACAGATGATAAAGAGAAGACTTTTTAATTTCAAGATTTGGCAGGGGCACATATAAAGATTGGGTCGTTTGATGAGTGAGACCTCACATTGATTTTGATAACTTTGTCTGCTTTGATTGGAATTGGGTTTGTTTTGTTTCAGTGGTTTTTGATCTCCAAAGTGAGGGTTTCAAGAGGTTTGGACAATGGTTTCAAGAGGATGGTATTGACACACCCACATACACCATCAGTTTCTCTCTTCCCGCCCCCTCTCTCTCACATACATCATGAGTTTGTTTGCATTATCCAACAATGGCTTTTTTTACTTCCTATGGTTTGATTGTGTTTATTGGTTGGTTTTTCATGCAATTTGCTATCAGTGAATTGGTTAGCTTTTGTATGGGCGAGAAGGTGAGTAATGAATAGTGCCAAATGTTTTGGAATTCATGATGCAGCCCCAGTTCAATTCCAATGACATTTTGTATGCAACCAAAACCTATGAAAATTGTTATTAATGTTCTATTGCCTTTATGCATGCAAGTTGTTTGCTACATTTTCTATTAATGTTTTGACTTAAACTTCCAATTTCTCATTCATTGATTGGCTTAAATAAGCACAAGCAACTGCCTGAATTGAAAATAATTTTATCACATGGCTTAAATAATTCATCATTCTATGTGTTTTTTTTCTTTTTTTTTTTTTTTGCCGTTTTATGTTGGGTTTTTCATGTTTCATACTGATAATTATTTGTTTGTAATTGGGTGAGTGATTTTAAGAAATAAATATTTTTTTTTTGTAGATAATATTTGGAGAGACGCAAGAGAGAAGTTGTGTGAAGCTATTGAAGATTTGAAGCTGGATTCATTGGCCATGGGAAGCAGGGGACTTAGCACCATCAAAAGGTACTTCTTTTATTCTGATTTTTTTCATTTCTCTATATCGACCATGATCTGATCTTTCACAAATCACAATATATAGTGGTAGTCTCTCTTTCTCTCTCTCTCTCTCTCTCATAGGTTTAAAGTTTGGTTTCCCATATTCCTATACTAGCGATAACCCGTACCTGAAGGCACTATATAATTTGGTTATTTAGGTTCAATTTGAATGTGATTTGATTAGGTTCAATTCAAGTCTTTGTTACATCCACTATGTTTGCGTGAATCTTATCTTTTAGTTTAAGTTGGTTGAATCCTACCATTAATTGCTTTGCGTGAAACCGCCCTGTTTTGTATGATTTTTTTTATAGATGCTAATGCCATTGGTTTTTTTTTTTTTTTGATATTGTCGAAATTATTATTCTATTGTATTTAAGTCTCAAATCCGAACCTTCGCTAAGCCGTAAGATTAATTACGTTCCACCTACAATTTGTAAATTTTATTATGCCTACAATTTATTAAGTCTGTTCTTACAGGTTGATCTAAGTGATAGTAACAACATACCTGTCAATTACATATGGATAAGGTAACGCTACTGGTATTGTTAAAAAAATTCATTTTGATATTAGTTTGCATTTTTTGACTAATGCCTTATTTTGTACTTCCTAGGAGACTTCAAATGTAAATCACTTGAACAACCAAAGTGTTGCTCCATCTTCGACGAAGGGGAAAGAAAAAATTGGCAGTTCTATTGGAAAAGAAAATTGGTTTATTCAATCGGTATGTTGTACTGATCATTGTTTATGTTCAATTACCACAACATATCTATTCTTATTGGTATTTTGGTTAGAGCGATATACTATACATTTTCGGTGATATTTTTGAGTTCCTCACCCCTCACTCTCACCACGTCTCCATACCACCATCAAGGAGAATTGTTGTGTTGTGGTATTATAGATGAAAGCGATATTTATGGGCTTATGTGATTTTAAAAAGTTATGCTTTTTGAACATGCTAACATAATGCCTTATTTTGTACTTCCTAGGCGAATTCAAATGTGAATCACTTGAACCACCTAAGTGTCGCTCCATTTTCGACAAAGGGGAAAGAAAAAATTGGTAGTTCTACTGGAAAAGAAAATCGGTTTACTCAACCGGTATGTTGTACTGATCGTTGTTTATGTATTGATAAAAATTATTTAACACAACATAGTTAATAGCTATCTAACGTGTTGGTATTTCGGTTAGAGCGATATACACTACATTGTTGGTGATATTTTTTAATTCCTCACCCCTCACTCCTCTTACACTTCTCTCTCACGCACACACTTCATCCCATCATCGAGCAGAATTATTGTGTTGTGGTATTATTATGAGAGCGATATTTATTATGAATTTGATTTTAAAAAGTTATGCTTTTTGGACATGCTAACATATTGTTAAAATTATGTATTGGTTTCCTTAGCCATTCTTACATATTATAAATTGAGTTAATTTGATTAATTCTTAGTTAATTTTCTTAATTTTTTTGTTTCTTTCATAAATTGCTACATTTTGTTTACTTGCGGTAGATTAATGTAATTTCTATTAGGGATTTGAAATTATATTAGTTCGCTAATTATTTAACTTATTTCACACGTCACTTCCTATCTTAGGCTCCCGCATCAAATTTCGCTTCCTCTAAAATTGAGGCCCAACGCGCCAGACGTGAACGAAATCGCAATGATAGTAGTACGTGCTCACGGCGTCATCTGGCGCAACGCGCACGTCGGGAAAGAGAGTGTTCTGGGAATTACACTACACCTCTACCCAAATGCTTTCCAATATTGCCCCCAACTCACGTGCCCAAAACAACAACTAATTCATGGAGACGACACCAGTCCCTCTCTCAATTCTCCAACCATGTTCCACTTGCCAACATGGTTACTGCAGATTACAATAAAATCCCCTTGCATTCCCAACCATCTCTTAGTACAATATTGGCTGAACATTCGCCTACTCAGTTGTGCAATGTTGAGGTACATTTACTATTCTCATCGTTTGTATTTGGATAAATATACATAAAACTAACTATCTGCAACACCAGAATGAATGCGTACTTGGGCGGGAAACACGAATTCTTAGCAATCATACTGCACCTTTAACGTCGAAAGTTTGTCGCACGCCTACTAAATGCCTGAAACATGGAAAAAAAAATATGTCTGCCTCTTTGGTAAGTTTTCTGATTAATAGCTTCGGCTTGATAAGTATTTCTATTACTTTTAAGAAAAATAGAGTTGTAATATATTGTCTTTCCCCTGTTGGATAGTTGCATAGGAATATACCGGTGATTTACACTCCCCCACAATCCTTATGTCATGATTTGCAAGACCTAACTCCATTGCACTGAGCCACTATAGCACACCTTCCACAAAAAAGGGCGCGGACAAATAATTTGGAATGTTATCTAACACCTACAATTGCGTCCGACCCAGTTTTCATTCCAACTGACTTTGATCTATTCTCACCTGTTCCTGTGCGACCTTTACCCTCGCCTCGGAATTTAGAAACGGACTTTGCTCATTATGAAGCTACTTCCAATGTAGCAGCACATTCTCATCAAATTGACGACAATGCCCTCATCACGTCGTCTCTTATTCCGGCAGATACAACAGGGTATGTTTATTCTACGTAGTTTATTAGCTGCCTAATATTTCCTTACCTCTCATATTTGTGTACATACAATTTTTATTTGTAGATCCCCACCAGAATTCTTTAGCGATGTTGACAGTATGGTTACTGATGACGAATTGAATGTTATTGTCCCTGTCAATAATGAGCGTCATTTTCTCGGGCCGATGAATATTCAGTGTCCTTACTGTTCGGCCTTACATTGGCGGGATGAGCGATTATCTCGCACAGGATTGTCCAATCCAAGATTTGGAACATGTTGTCTACAAGGCAAAATTAGGTTACCGGATCTCATTGCACCCCCACCTCCTATTCGTGCATTGTATGATGGCCATGATGGTCAATCAAAATCATTTCGTCGGCATATTAGGGAGTACAATGCAGCCAATGCTTTCACGAGCTTGGGTGCTAAGCTTGACAACAGATTACTCAACTCAAGAGGGCCGACATCATTCACTATCCATGGGGAATTACGTCACCGTACTGGGTCCTTGTTACCCCCTGATGGTCGCGCACCTATCTACTGTCAGTTGTACATATATGACCCAATCACTGCATTGAATATTCGGTGTGCGCGGAATAATAACATGCGTCGAGATGTCCTCCACACTATACAACATTGTTTGTTGTCAGTGAATCATTTTGCTTCAAAGTACAAACGTGCACATGAAATACTAACAGAGTCTGAATCTTCAGATAATGATTTACGTGCTCACCTTCATTACACCTCATCAACTGATAGGCATCGATACAACCTTCCAACCACAGATGAAATAGCTATGATTTTGCCTGGTGATGGTAGTGAGAGTAGTTGTATGCGGGATATTGTTCTGCACCTAAGAGGAGATAATAGAGCGCTGAGCCAGATCAATGAGTGTCATCCAGCATATTTACCATTACACTATGTACTTCTATTCCCTACAGGTGAGCTTGGTTGGGAGCCAGGTCTACGGCAGTGGAACTCCGAACAAAGTGATTTTTCAGTAAGAAGAATTACACAAATGCAATTTTACAGTTATCGTATGTTTCCACGTCCCACTGAGTATTCAACAATTCTTAGAGGAGGAAAGTTATTTGAAGAGTTTATAGTAGATGCTTGGGCATCAACGGAGCAAAATAGATTGTCTTACATCAGACTCAATCAGGATAAGCTACGTCGGGAGCTTTACACGAATTTGTGTGATGGCAGCGTTGATGAGTTGGGCCCCGATCAGATTGGACAACGCTTTGTTCTGCCATCGTCCTTTACTGGGAGTGCACGTAACATGAGCCAGATTTTTCATGACTCAATGGCCATTACAAGGTACCACCAACACCCTGACATCTTTCTCACCATGACGGCTAACCCAAAATGGCCCGAAATAACAGCTGCCTTACTAGAACACCAAACATCTTTAGATCGTCCAGACATTGTGGCCCGTGTATTTGAGTTAAAACGGCGTGCCTTGATGCATGAGGTGAAAAATGAACAAATTTTTGGTCGAAAAGTTGCTCATGTATTCACCATTGAGTTCCAAAAACGAGGGTTACCACACATGCATGTTTTATTCTTCCTTCATGGTCCGGACAAGATTCAGACAACTGCACAAGTGGATCGGTTAGTTAGTGCTGAATTTCCAGATCCATCCACTGATCCAACTCTCTACGAAACAATCAAGAGTTGTATGGTTCATGGTCCGTGTGGTTATCGGAACCCACATTCAACTTGCATGGTGAACGGTGCATGTCGGTTCCATTATCCAAAAGCCTTTGCAGAATCGACTACTATGGATGAACATGGGTACCCTGTTTACCGTCGTCGCCGTAATGGTCATTCTTACACCACCAGAGGGCATACATTTGATAATCGGGACGTCGTACCTTACAATCCACACCTGTCAAGAAAGTTCAACTGTCATATAAACGTGGAGGTCTGTGCAGGAATGAGGTGTGTCAAATATATCCACAAGTACATTTACAAAGGTCATGACCGCACAACTATGGTTTTAGAGGGACCAGATGGAAACAATGAGATAAAGCAATACCTTGATGCACGGTACATTGGACCGACAGAGGCTGCATGGAGACTCTTCGGTTATCCTCTCCATGAAGAAATTCCTTCGGTTGTACGGCTAGATCTACATTTACCTGGGATGCATCAAGTTGTTTATGATCCTACTAAAACACTTGAAACAATTAGACTTGGGTCTAGGAGTCAAAACACAACTCTGACTGGATTCTTTGACTGTTGTTCTTCAAATGATGTTGCACGTGCTTATACATACCAGGAATTTCCCCAACATTTTGTTTGGAACAAAGGTCGGAAGATTTGGACTTCGAGGCAAACTGGGTTTGCAATTGGCAGATTATACTTTGCTACACCCAATTCTGGAGAGCGGTTTTACCTTCGGTTGCTATTAACAGTTGTTAGAGGATCGCGGTCTTTTGATAGTCTACGCACGATCAATGGTGTGTTTCATGATAGTTTCAAATCAGCGTGTGTAGCTATGGGCCTCTTGGAAGATGATGCAGAGTGGGTACAATGCCTCCAAGAGGCTTCAACCATGAATACGGGATACCAGTTACGGAGACTGTTCTGCATCATTCTGATAGAATGCTCCCCAATACAACCATGCACTCTGTGGAATCAATTCTCTGTCCATATATGTGATGATCTTCGTCACAAGTTACAAACAACTTTTGCCATATGCGATCCAACACAGCCTCAAATCGAAGATTACGGTTTATATTTGATTGATCAGTTGCTACATGAATCTGGCAAAAATTTGGATGACTTCCCACCTATGCCACACCCCGTTGAAAATTGGAGTTGTGTTTCAGGTAATAGATTGTTGATCGATCATATGCAACTACGAAACGAAGCAAATCAATTGAATGACCTTTTGAATATTGATGTTTTAAATAATGCTCAACGTATGGCTTACGATGCTATCACTATCTCCGTTGCTGAAAATCAGGGTAAAATATTTTTTCTCAGTGGAGGTGCAGGAACAGGGAAAACTTTTTTGTACAACACCATCACCACTAAAATGCGCAGCGAGGGTCATATCATCATTACAGTTGCTTCATCAGGAATTGCTTCGTTGTTGTTGTTAGGCGGTCGGACAGCTCATTCTACATTCTGCATTCCATTTGATATCATAGAAAGTTCAATATGTGGTTTCAGCAAACAGTCTCCGCATGGGGAATTATTTAGGCAGGCTTGCTTGATAATATGGGACGAGGTTCCAATGCAGCATCGACATGGTATTGAGGCAGTTGATCGCACACTCCGCAACGTTCGTGATGATAACCGACCATTCGGCGGTATCACGATCGTGCTTGGCGGGGATTTCCGTCAAATACTACCGGTGATACCTAAGGGTGGGCGGGAACAAATTGTTGGTGCATCCTTAAGACGTTCTGCAATGTGGGCAAGTGTGTGCGTATTAACTTTGAGCATAAACATGCGTTTGAATAGCAATCATCCTGCAAATTCTTCTCACGCATCCTTCTTGGAAGAGGTGATTTATATTATAGATTTATTTATATAAAACTGTATAATTATTCATTTACATGTACTGACTGAATTCACATCATACTTAGATTGGGATCAGTACGCAAGATACTGTGGAACTTCCTCCAACAATACACAGGTGTCGAAGTTTGCATGAACTAATTTCCAGAGTTTATCCACAACTAGATGTGCTCAGTGCGGTAACCCCATCCTACTTAACTGAGCGCACAATTCTTTCCGCTCGGAATGATGATGTATGCTCTATCAATGATGCTGCTCTACAAATATACCCTGGCGAGACGTATACCTACTTGGCAGCTGACAAGGTGTCAGATGGGGACGAGCTCTGTCGTTCTACCACTAATCAATATCCAAGTGAGTTCCTGAATTCCCTAAACCCGTCAGGTTTACCACATTTCAAGTTGGACCTAAAGGTCGGGTGCCCCATCATTTTGTTGAGGAATATTGCCCCGAAAGATGGCCTCTGTAACGGGACCAGACTAATGGTTGTCAAGTGCGCATCACGGGTTATTGAGGCTAGAATTCTAACTGGTGACAAAATTGGGAATCTGTGTTTCATCCCGCGGATATCATTATCACCGTCGTCTAAAGATTTACCATTTCAAATGACTAGATGTCAATTCCCAGTACGCTTAACATATGCTATGACAATCAACAAGTCGCAGGGCCAGTCAGTCAAGTTTGTTGGTATAGATCTGCGCTTGCCTGTATTCAGCCACGGTCACCTATATGTGGCCATGTCTAGATGCACGTCGGCTGATCGCATCAGTGTCCTTCTCCCTCCTAATGGTTTAGCTACCACGACAAATATAGTATATCCGGAGGTGTTATTAGACTCGGTGTAAATATTACTACCTTTCTAATGTATTGCAACTTACATCAGGTCTACGTTCATGACTTTTGTTATAGTTTTAATAGCTTCTTCCACACATGTATTATGATAAATTTTCAATGATTATATGTTTATTTTTTGAATTCATGAGCATTTGTGTTAAATTATTAAATTTTTTTTTCAGTACATTGTTTAGTTGAAGGAATATTTATCTATGATATTTGTTCCCAGTTTTTGGTAGTTCTTTGTCTACGAATAAAATTTATCTTCGCGTTAATGACGTGTTGAGGAATTAGTAATCCTTCATGTCTTTTTTTTTCCTCCCTCTTTCACTCCTCTCTCTCTGTTAGGCCATCTCTAATAACTTCACTGATTAAACCTCTCTTAATGAAAATTTCTATATTTCTCTACTTCTCATGCAAAAACACAACACGCACGTAATTGCAACTAATCAAACACTCGCGTATCGAACTCACACACCGCTATACTACCACCAATAAAGATTTATGAACCGTTTGTTGAAATGCTACATAGAAATACTATGTGCTCTTTCTCTCCTACATTAAACATGTTTGCTTGGTACAGGTTGAGAGTAGTCAAAGAACGGTAGAATGATGGACCTTAATTTTGAATGAGTATGGATATTGAGCTTAAGATCTTATTTGAGCTTTGATTATTGAAAATTCTTTCCTTAGGTGGATTGCTTTATGGAAGGGAGCCTGCAGGTTTGTGGAAGGTTGTAAAGTTTACCATTTGTTGATTTAAAGTGGATAAATGTTCTTCAAAAGGTTGCTTATTGATATCCCAGTGAGACGAACAAAATAGATACACTAACTATTTCAGTAGTTCAACGAATACAATTCTTTTGGAACTTTTCAGTAGTTCACTAACTTTTTTTTGTTCGTGTTAACTATTTCACTAACTATTTGTTTTGTGTTCCATCTTTTGTACAATTAACTAATTATATATGGTTGTGCTGGTTTTGTTTTGGTGGTTTGGATAAACATGGTTATGATGATTGTGGTGATATGTATAATTGTAAGTTTTATAGACAGGTTTTGATTTTTTTGGGCTTCTATTTATAGAGGAAACTCTGCCCAAATTTCTTGAAATTAGTAGAGACTAGCTTGATGTTTTGGTCGTTGGATATATTATAGATGATTGTGTATGTATTCCATCTTTTGTACAATTAACTAATTATACATGATTGTGGTGGTTTTGTTTTGGTGGTTTGGATAAACATGGTTATGATGATTGTGGTGATATGTATAATTGTAAGTTTTATAGACAGGTTTCGATTTTTTTGGGCTTCTATTTATAGAGGAAACTCTGCCTAAATTTCTTGAAATTAGTAGAGACTAGCTTGATGTTTTGGTCGTTGGATATATGTTGATGACTGTGAATGTATTGATTATTGTGATGGTATGGTGAATTATGATGATTGTAAGTTCTCTATACATGTTTAAATTTTTATGGGTTCTTATTTTTAGAGAAAATTATGCCGAATTTTTTGGACTACCTTGATTTTAAATTGATAAGTTTTAGGTTGCAAAGAATAATTTTTTTAGTTTAAATTTAATTTTTCGTTACGCCGTGCCTTCAGGCACGGGCAATTACTAGTATGTTTATACATGGATAGTATATATTGTAGGTCTTTACATTGGTACACATAAAAATCATGCATGTTGTTTGTTTGGCCCTTAATCCCATTTATTAGAAAGCCGACTTTTATTTTTCAGAACTTGTGCAGTGGATTTACCCAATCAAGAACCTGTTTGGATTACTTTTTGCTTTGTCGATTTGCTGTGATGTACACACATATAAACACCAGATATTTTTAAATATTGCCTAAATTGCTCAATTACTTAATCATTCAAGTGTTAACTATTTGGAGTGTATTTTCCGAGCAATGCTAAATTTTGATTTTTAGTATTGGCTATGGTTGAATTCTTTGCACAAGGTTGCACGCATTCAATCCGTTGAATGATTAAGGACTTGAATAGTACAAAACCTGCTTTGCATTTGACATTCATGAACAAACACTTGACATAGCATATGGCTTGATGCTTTTTCCTCTGCATTTTACTCCTGCATCATGAGTCTTTGATTCTGCCATTTGAGTCTCGGCTTCTTTCCATTTGTCTACTCTAATTGCTTAAAAAACCCCAGCACCCTTTTGAATGCTTATATCATAATCCATTCCTCTAAAAATGGGTGTCAAGGAAAAACCTCTCACAAAAAACTTTCTATTTGACAGTGAATGGAAGAGAGTTTCTAGCCTTCATAAATTATCTCTCATAGCAAATATAAAATCTGGATTTCTGGCAAAATATGGAGTCTTTTTCCCATGTACACCCTTTCACAGAGAGTTGCAAAGATATATTAGTGGCCGTTGGCCGTTGCACATAAGAACATTCTTAATGGATCAGACTTCAGTTGATACAAATGGAAATACTGCCTATCTTTAGTTGAATGGAAATTTTAAATGGAAATTTTTTCATGCCTAATATATTAGTTTTGCTCATTGTTTGTGTGAACGTGATCATCCACAAAGTTGGAATTCATGTTACGAAAATACACTCCACATCCCATTAAGAAGTTCATGATACAGTTGTTTAGTAGAGGCAGGATAGTACAACGTATACAGTTGTTTTGATGTAGTGTTGTTGACGGCTCCATATGTGCAACACTATTGCATACATTGTAATGTCAACCAAAGTCAATTCATTACATTGTACATTGTAACCGTTGCTTAGTTTCAATTGAATGAATTCATAAGTCTTTGTTACATCCACTATGTTTTAAATTTGGTTGCTTTGGTTGTTTGTGTGAATCCTACCTTTTATATAATTAATTGTTTTGCGTGAAGCTGCCCTGTTTTATATTATAGAATTTGTAGGCACCGTATGATTTTTTTGATTACGCCTACAATTCAAATCTATATATATGCTAATGCCATTGGTTAAATCTATAATATCTATAATATAAAACAGGACGGCTTCAACAAGCCGATCCAACGATCACAAATCACTTCATCCAACGGCCATTAATATACTTATCATTTTCCCCAAATTTATCATTTTTTACTAACAATTTTTTTGAAAAATCTGAACTCAGTCACTTCGATGACAGACAAAGCCATCATTCTCCCAGACAAAGTCATCACTAACAATTTTTTTGAAAAATTTGAACTCAGCCACTTGCACATCCATTTTTTTTTTCCTCCTTCTGTCAGACAAGCCTCCTTCTCTAAAATACCTACCCTCTCTCTCTTTATCTCTCTCTCACTGTTACGCTCCAGCGACACCACCACCACGGCCACTGTTACGCTCCAGCGACACCACCAGCACCAGCAACACCACCGCCGCTGCTAACCCCTCCCAGGTATGCCGCTGTTAACCCCCCATCACCTCCACCTCTTCTCTGCTCGCTCACTTCTCTCTGTCACTACACAATCACAGACATTTTATAGACACACCCACAGCACAAATCGCACACACTCATCACCCACTCATCACCCACAGCACACACACAAAAACAAACCCATCATACACACACCCAACACAGACCCAGCACACATGCACCCAACACGCACCCACATCACAAACATCAAGTGTTTGTTGGAATTACCGAGAGAAATTTTGTGTTTTGGGTACCACTGTGTTTTGGGTACCTATTCTCTGTTCTCTCTCTCTTAGCTTTTTTGGGTTCTAAACTTATCAACATCCTGAACTAATTTTTTTTTTTTCAGAACAAGTGATATAGGATTTTGAGATTCTCTTTTTGGTTGAATTTCTTTTGAAATTTCGACAGGGAGAGGTGATATTCTAGATCAGAATATTGTTGTAGTCTGTTGTCACATGGCACCAGCAGCAAAAGCACTCAAGGAACTGATTTGTGTATTATGTTTCTACAAAATGTGGCGATCTTTGGAGTGGGCATTTAGTTAAATGAATGTTATAGGCTAAGGCACCGGTTCATAGGGGACAGTAGGCTAGATGCATAATTGTTTTATTTTTTGATGTTTTGCTTATCTACTAGCTGGCTATGTTAGTCAACCGTAACAGTGACATAGCAAGAGATCTTCTCATTATGCCTGGTAAATCAGTGATTTGTATAATGGTCTGATTTTTGCCATCACTTTTTCTAAGGCTTTTCTTTTTTTCTTTCCTTTTTTCATTTCAATTTTAGTTAAAAGTTTTGAAAACAATGATTTTCTAGACAAGCATGGCTGGCCAAATGAAAACACTAAGTTCTTACTTTGTCGTTAGGACGGGAGAAAGCAATTATGGTAATGTGGCTTACTTGAAATGATTTTTTCTATTTTTCTTTTCCTGACAAACACATGTGGCTTACTTGAAATGCTTTTAGCCATTACTTATGTTTTTCTATTTTTTGTTCTTGAAGTACTTAAGTTGGTGAATAAAATTTAGATGCAATAGGTTTTTCTCTAATTACTTAAAATTGAGATTGATGCATTCTGGTTGCCGAAGGCTACGGAGCAATAGTAGGTGCCTGTTGATGGGTTCTCGAAGCAGCCTTTGGTGTGCCTTAAAAACATGTTATTATATGTTGGACCCATCAGGTTTTTTCTCCGAACCTCATGGTTCAGCATTTGCCAAAATTTCTTTCTCTATTTTGCAATATGATGCATTCGACATCATGTATTCCACGTTATCTCTTGATTGTGGCCTCTTGGATCTGTTCTGAAAAAAGTACCGCTTGAATACCCTTTCTTCATTTCCTTTGCTTGGAGACTACATCACATTACACAATTCGGATCTAGGCAAGTTCCTTTTAATTGTTATGAATGCTTTAGTATTTTTCCATAATCAATTGGGAAATTATGAATTGTTCGTAGGACTATAGCGAATGAATAACCTTGGAATTATGATATCATTGCTTATAGTAAAGTTTTCCTTACTAAGCTGAGGTGGAGCAAGCTGAAACTCATTTGGCTCATTCACACGTTGGGCCCTTAATTGCAGCCCCTCTAAAAAAGAAAGAGGTCAATGTATGCTCATTCACACATTGTGTCATCTGTTTTCGAATCTCATTCATTAATTGAAAAAATGTTACGTAGAAATGTTTGAGCCATCTTAAACCTGCATGACATGATTATGAGAAATTGTGAGATCAACTTTTTAAACCATTTTTGTGTTTTGTTCTCAACTGGGTTAAGTTACACAGAGCTACCAAGGAAGCAGTTTTGAGTGGATGTCAATGGGTGAAGAGTTCCACTCCCCCTCTGTTTTCGCACACCCACCTCTAAGTTCTCCCCCACTGGAAATCTCCCCCCCCCCAAAAAAAAAAAAAAAAAATTCCTTTTGCCCCATCCCCACCCCAAGCATTCTGTGCCACATAAAAAATCTTTTTGCTGCACGTGTTCAAATTGTTTGTGGTTTTGCTACAATTTTGATTTTGATGTTTATTTAAATGTATTTGACCTAAATATGCAATTACTAATTGCATAATAGTACATGTATGGAATTTCTTTTAATTATCTTTTGTGAATGTCAGATCAAACCCAACTTTGTTGATTTGGTTTTTGTTCAAATGCCCAGATTAGGTCACCTAAATTTCCCTTTCCTTTCTTTTGTTCAGAATATGGATTTGTGTTCACTATAACTAATTGGTCGATTTGCTTTCCTTTCTTTGCAGCACAGCTCTTCGAATTACACTGAGAATTTTGACAAGCATCTTCCAATTGTTAATTGGTTATTGGTAACAACCCCCTTTCTCAAAGTTCGAAGTTCCATCTACTACACTCACTAATCTACGTTTATTAAACCTCCAGCGAGTTTTGTGAATTTTTGTTGTCAATTCCAATTGTTTTCGACTATAATTAGGTTCAATTTGAAGTTTCTTTTACCACTTCGAAGTACACACACTCTCTCACGACTCACGCGTGCATGACTCAAATTGAGTCTGAAATTTATATTTTTTTGGTAGTCTTAGAATTGTTTTTGATTGATTTGGGGTTAAATTTATGAGTGACAATTGATTGAAGAATGCATTAGTTCTTCTATCTCACACTGCCAGGTCCACCACCACCACAGGATATTTATGGTGGTTTTCTTCGTTTTAGTTGGAGTTTATTTGGGTCAAGTTTTTTTTTTTTAAAAAAAAATTTTGGCTTTTCGGGTTCAGTTTAAGTTTGTGTAAAACTAAATATGTAGTTTATAGTAATCTAATCAAATTGTTGCATGTATTTTTGCATTTGATTCAGTTTTAGGTTCTTTATTGCGATTATTTGCTAAAGTTTTGGGGATTATGTTTGTTTCCTTTTGATTAAACCTGCAGTTATAAAAGAAAAACTGAATTTCACTTGAGCTAATAAAATATTTGAACGCTACTGATCTGGAGACAGGTAATTGAGTTTTGCTATATATTTACTTCTTTTAGGTTAAAGGATTCATTGCAACTGAGAGTAAAGCTTGGTCAAGTTTTTATTTTACCTTGATGCTAATGATTTGTTTTCTTGGCCAGAGTCATGGTCTTGAAATTCAGACTTGCTCTAATGGGAACAAAAGCATAGGGTCAAGCATGGCCTTGGGTGTTACTATTTCAGGTGAAACTTTAGCTTCATAACTTGAATTATTTATAGTTTGAGTTCTTACTTATTATTTTTGGATCGTGTTTGATAAAGGGTGAAACTGAATTTTCAATTTATATTGCTTCGATTTCAAAACTTCAATCATTAATTTTATAGGTCGTCTATATTTCTTCAAGTCGATGAACCAGGTGATGTGGTGAATAGTAGTTGAGTCATTGATCTTCTATTCCCAATGGCGCAAACACCCACACAACACGTGTAATTAGCATTTTATAGGTTGTCTATATTTCTTAAGGTCCTATTTTTAGGAGAAACTTCCAAACTTTGTCAAAATTGTGTAAAAGAACAAAAAAATGTTTTGATTAAATATTGGCTATTTTTTTATTTAGTATAATGCCTTTATGAGAATATTCATATTAGTAATACGTGGTTGAGCATGTATGTAAAGTGTGAGTGTGTTTAAGGGTGCAATTTAGGTTTTCAGCTTAGTTCGTGTCCATGTTCAGTGTTTGATTTTTTTTGAGTCTACAATCAATGTTTGATTTTTTTATGAATTGTATGGTACCTTTAAACACAGGTTATCGCTATCTATAATAATAAGACACGGCCTTCATTGAATTAGTTAGAACTTAGAAATACTTAGACGCCACTACTCGCACATGAACTTGTGCATGCTCTCCTTGATGTTTACGATCGACCAACTAGATTGAGAATCAATGATGATGTAAGGTATTTATTTTTCTTCTTTCATTGTCTTTAAGATCAATGTACACTTTTTTTGAATTACATTTATGCTTTCAGATATGAGTTAAAGTCCATTCCAATCAGACATTTGTGTGGTGTAACTCCTAGCTCCAAAGAAGATGATGTTGAAGGAAGTTCTTTCTGTCTTTGTGCATGTGTGTGTTTTGTGTGTGCACTTTGCATGTGTTTTGTTTATTCCGTGTTTACTACGACGAATTAATTATACATGGTTGTGAGGATATGTTTGGTTTTGATGTGAATTGATGGTCGAGTATGGAATTTAGTTGTGATGTATGATGATTGTGGTGGAAATAGAATTGAATTGTGGTGGTACGGGGCATTATTATGATTGTTCTGTATGATTGTGAGTTTTGTAGACAGGTTGAAATTTTCTTGGGCTCTTATTTTTAGAGGAAGTTTTGCCAATTTTTTTGGAAAATTAGTGGGGGGCTTGATTTATTTCAATTTATTTAATTAAAGCAAATGCTGTAAAAATTATTTCAAAATAGCAATTTATTTTAGGTTGCAAAGTGCCTTTAGGCACAGTAATATTCTTCAAGTTTTTGTTACTTCGTGTCTTTATGCACGGACAATTATTATATCAACTTAATCAGATTTGCGTGATTTTTTGTTTACACCTGAGTTTAGTATGGTGAACTAATTTCACGATTATGGAGATATGTTTGGCATGATGTGAAATTGTTGATTGTTTTGGTGGTTGAGTATGGATCGCTGATGTTAGGGGGTTGTTTCGTTTGTATTTCAGTTATGTATATAGGTTAGTATTCCATGGTCTTCTATTTTCAAAGGAAACCAAGTTGAATTTTTAGCTTTGATTTGATTGTATTGTGCATTCAAGAGACTCTAAGTTTTGTAGACCGTTTGAAATTTTTCTGGGCTCCTATTTTTAGAGTAAATTCTGTCGAAAAAGTCTAAAAAATATTCGAGGACTATATTGATTTCAATTTCGTAAATTAAAGCAAATTTTTTGGGGAATTAACTGGTCGGTTTACATTGCACCGTGCAAAGTGTGGTATTTAAAGATGCGATTTAAATTTTCAGCTTATTGAGGGTATTTTCAGTGTTTGATTATTTCGAGTCCACAATCAATATTCGATTATTTGTTGAATTGTATCGTGCCTTCAGACACAGGTTATTATTATAACTCTCGCACGCACACAAAAGCATTCACATACATTTTATTCACACTCTCACTCACACTCTCACACACACCCACGCACTGAGGTTTTAGTTATTTCAAGTTTTTATTTCACGCACTGAATTTTTTCTCTGGTTATTTTACTCAGTCCTCGGTGCTACTTTCACAACCAAAATCAACTGTTGGAGCGCTTGCATATATCTTGCATTACTCAGTCCTCGGTGCAAGGTAAGTTTTTTTGTGTAAAAATCAACTATTTGTTTGGTTTTGCTCTTTGTTCAAATGCTCACAAGCTGTTCGATCAAATGCCCCTGATATACATTCTCTGTCAAAGGCACCCTCTGTTTTTCAGGCAGTGTTCGCACGCACAATTGGGCTTTGGGCAATTTATTCACCTCTTGCCTACCGTTGCTAAGTAAGTACCTTGGCTCATTTTGTTCTTTTTTTTTTTTATGTTCACCCTTTGATTTGCTCCTATTTTGCTCTTGATAGATCATTTTTAATGCCTTTTTTGTTCGGTTGTATCCATTCTAGGATTGTTTTACTTTTCATTTGTTAAATGCTCTTATGATTTTTGGGCTTTTGTTCTTCTATTCCCCAATTTCCTGTATCCTGTTTTCTCTTATTATTAATCATCTTCACATTTTACTGTTCTGGGTCCTTTATTTAAAGTGGTTTGTTGTTTTGCAGTTTTTACTTTCATGGGTTTTTTGTGTTTGTCTGCTCTTTTATGTGGTGTATCTATGTAATGACCAATCTTTGTGTGGCATGGTTAAGTGCTTGAATGCTACAGTAGATGTTATTTTTAGCATAGTATTAAATCAATTGGTGAGCTTTGATTTTATTTTTGTGCTTTATCAATTAGTGAGTATACTTCCCTTAGTTGCGATAAGAAACTGCATTTGTCGATATTGTCGCCGAGAGCCAGAAACTTATTTAGTCTCCCAATGCAAATTAGGTGCCCCTGCACCTTTCAACAATTAGTGTGTTTTTGCTCAATTTTCCTTTGGATCATCTCTTAACTATCAGCCTTTATATAATTACATAATGTGCAGTTTTCTCATTCTTGGTAGTTGGAAATGTTTTCAGTAGTGACGCATTGCTAGCTCTTCATCTCAGACAGAGTCAATGTATGGTCCCCTTTGTTGTTGGCATTACCAAAGTACTTGACAATTTTGAATTTATCTGCCAGGAAGAATTGACTTGAATTTGCTTAAACAATGATATAGTTCATATGCTACATATCCAATTTGTTGACTGTTAGGCCATTATAGCAGCAAGCTGTTGTTATTAGTGTATATGTTGTTCTTTTGTTTTTTTTGATCATTGTATATGTGTTGTTCAAGTGCTCATGTTTTGTTCATAAAATTGCCAGAGGATGTTCCAGTTCAATATGGCCTTAGCTGAATCAACCCAGTGATTTACAAAATGGACCACTACAACCAGTTTCTGAGTTCACTGTGAAAGGGGGAGAAAAAGTTAACATTCAAATTGAGGACATTGAGGTTCATTCTGCTATTTTCTGCTAAGCTAGAAATTATTATAAGTTTCCAGCAAATCATAGCCGAAAAAAATACTTAGAAATTAAGTGACTGGGTCATTAGAAGATTCAATTTAAATGATTCCTAAATCCTAATCAATGGCCTCAACTTTGTTTGTTTACACTAGCTTGGTTTGCTAAGTAGCATTTCGTACTTGACACGAAAGTTTAAGTCTAAGCTCTGAGTGGTTTGTTCTAAACTTCGTAACTTAAGCGATTTTGTTTCCTTCGTAGTTTGATATGGGATGCTTTTTTGCCCTTCACATGTAGGTTCCAATAGCTAGCTACCAACTTTTTATATTGTCAAACTCGATTCTGTGTCTTTTTTGTGCTGAAACACAAGGGATGCATCTCAGAATTTTCTGTTTATAGGAGTCAGGAAAGGCCTTTATGAGTGCTTCTAAAATCGTGAAAAAAGCTATAAAAACTGAAACCAACTCTAAGCAGTGAGTCCAACTTATGTTGGACCTAGGCTTATTGTTCAATTGGCTTTAATTGTTGGTTTGAGCTTTAATTAGTTTAAATTATTATGCGGTACCTAGGCTTATTGTCCAATTTATGTATTTTTTCAGTGAACTTCACAACGGGCAGCGACTATCGGCAGTGCATCTTCAGGGACGACACAACTCAAGTGACGACGGTGACCTCTTATGTATTTAGTCCAAACTTTGATGTGTTGCTGTTATTTTAGTCCACTCTTCTATCTAAGTCTCTTTTTGTGTATTTTAACGTTTGAGTTGGATTTTTATGACTTGGATAGAGTTTTTAAATTCAAGTTATGTGATTTTTCTAAGAATAGGTTGTGTTTAAGAATTATGTACAATGCCTTCAGACACCATATAGAGGGCGAGTTTAGGTTTTTAGTTTAGTTTGTGTCCGAGTTCAGTGTTTGATTATTTCGCGTTCAAATTCAATGTTTGATTTTTTTTAGTTGTACCGTGCCTTCAGGCACAGGTTATCCCTAGTATGTGAGACAAAATAAAACCCCTTTACTTTTAAGGTATTTTGCATCTCAAACATAGGCAATGGGATAAGGTCAATCTCAAAGGTAAGTGTACATTTATACTCCACGTACATATCATCAGAACAAACATCAAACCATCAATGGAAACAAAAGTCTTATCCTAGATTAGCTAAAGACACTTTCTTCAATCACCTTTTGGTAAAACATAGATACTTGATCCAAACTTGGTCAAGAAACTCATAAAAACATCAGACAACCAAAATATTATTCTTGGCAATCAAATCAATTGAGTATCCTGAGAACTTTCTGAACAATACACGGAGCACTCTGGTGAAGGATATCATCATCAATTGTCTACTGCTACATAATGCAAGTTCTATTGAAATGAAAAAAAAAAATAGTTCATAAAGACCAGACATTCACAGCATTAGCATTAGCATTAGCATAAGCTCCAACCTTAACAAATAAGCATTATTTAAAATAATCAGTGATGCATTTAAAGCCATGCTGGTAGAATAACAAGCCAGAAAATTGTACAGAAGAGTTTGGAAAACATGTGATATTCAGGTCCATAATGCTTCTCAGAGTTTGGTTTGATAACTATAAATTAAAATATTTCCAATAATCAAAGCTGCATCTCGAAGATTGCCTGTTTCTACCTGGGGAGAAGTCATGGAAACTTAGACATCATACAACAGAAGACTTAGACAGGTGGAACTCAGGCAGAAACAACTCCACATAATCGAAATAACCAGCATAAAATAAGCATAAGATCATCAAACTAATATAGGAATCAATTAAATAGATATAAAAATCTAGATTGGGTAAAGATCAATAAAAGAAACAAAGATCCAATTTGCTTCGGGTATAGATCACCAAGTTGTGAATTTGTTATATTATCAGTCTTTTTAACTTAACAAAAAATTCAGAAACCAATTACTCCAGGAATAAGGATAAACAAAAGTCATGCAGGCTTTTCCGATACTTACAACTGCACAGGGGCTATCCAAGAAAAGAAAAAAATTGAATTCCCTTCATACCTGCTGCTGCTCCTTTGAGTCCAACAGGAACCCCTTGGAGCCTTTTCTTTGACCACCAAACGATTTAAACGCAGTTGATTGCTATCACCCAGCCTTTTCCTTTGATCTTTCAGGAAACTTCTGCGAAACAGCTTCTTTCTGAATCTAACAAAACCAACATAAAAGACCAGATTACATTAGTCAAATTGCAACCCAATTAAAAGGGATGGGAATCAATGTTTCAGGTCATAACAGCATAGGCATTGATAACCAGCACGAAAAACAAAAGGAAAACCAAAAAGAAAGGAAGACATACATAAAAATATATAAAGAAAACCCCAAAAGATTGAACGGCAGGGAGACCTCTGTAGTGGATTTACGGAAAAGAGAGGGGGAAAAGGAGGTACCTGAAATTGCCAAAAACTTAAAATATCTGCTCATTAACATAAAGGACAAAAGCATTAGCTTAAAAGGATGAACCAAAAAAACAAAGCTATACAAAGAAAAATGTGACTTCTTATTCCATGATATTTTCCTTGTAACTTGATTATAATTCTTAACTTTTTGCGGCCTACACCACCAATGAGCACAACCCAAACTAAATAAAAAGGCAGTGATTAATGTACAACACTACTTCCAGAAATAAAAAATAAACATGATGGAACATGATGGAAATAAACATGACCACGATAGAAATAAACACGATGGAAATTATTATGTTTATTTCCATCGTGGTTATCTATAACATTTCTGGAAGTAATAATTTGGCAACTAAAAATATAAAGCCAAATTTCTTCCAAAGTACCATATAACACCTCAAAATAAAAAACTAAAATGAAATTTCAATAGAGTGACAATCGAATTCCAACGTTGTTATATCAAATTCAGCACATCAAGTTTTTATATATTATAGATGCTCCTAATACCGTAACCAAAACCGAAAATTTTTGGCGCCCGAACACCACCATATCAAACAATACCCAACCTCAAATCCATGATTGCAACGAACCTGGCGAATATAGGAAAAATCAGTTGTTAGAGGGAAAAAATACAAAATATTGGGGAAAAACATATAATGCAGAAAAAAAAAAAGAGGTAAAGTGAAGAATTCCATTGAACAAGTGGTGTGCATGCATATAGGAAGACATAAGAGTGTGTATGTGTGAGAGAGAGAGAGAGAGAGAGGCACTACAAGTAAACGAAAACAACCATTGATGGCACTACACAACCAACAAACATGTAGAAATAGATAAGGAATAACCCATAAATGGCCTCATTTAGCCCCATGAGAATTATTTTACGATCATATGGAACATACACATACCTTTCGATTAGGAAAAAAAATCAATGGCGAGGCCTCCAATGACCCACAAATAAACAAAACCCAAACCATAACATTGAACTTTTTGCCCAAAGCGATTAATTGTCTTTCCGTCATTGTCACTTTGAACTAAATTATCTAAATCATAAAAAAAAGTTCTATAGAGAGTGAGCTAAAATAAAAAAAATAGTCACAATCATAATAGTTTTTCAATGGAAAAGAATAATAGTTTTTCATACTCACAGGTTACCAAGACATTTTCTACCCAACGCCTATGCCAATGGAAAAGAATAATAGTTTTTCATAAAAAAGCCTCAAGACAAAAACAAACCAATACATCGTAGAACAAAGTCAATAGTTATTGATTCAATGTACATAAAAGGCCAATGAGATTTCATTGAGTTAATTGTTTCTACATCACACTCCCATGGAGCATGTGGCAAGGAAGGAGGTCCGGCCATTCCAGGTTCAAGCAAGCAATAGTCTAATTGATGAGACCCTTGCTAACAAAAAATCCGAAAAAGTTGTGAATTTTGAAAAATCACTGGAAAAGCTACTAATGCTGAGGTAGATAAGACAACTCAAGACCAAGGAGAGAGAACTAATTGAAAAAATGGAGCAACCCAATTACCCAACTGAAGTCAAGTTCTACAATCAGGTCATGGGGCAAACCAAGGCAAATTCGGGTCAGATTACTGGAACATCCAGAACACCTATGAAAGTTCTCATTCATTGTTGACAAAAAGCTCTCATTCATAGGTATTGAGAAAAAGCTCTCATAAATAGAATACTAATCACAACATGCTAGTCAGCCCTCCCTTATGGAGACCTAACCTTCATTACCAATCTCATTCATGCACCATATTTACACTTCAAACTTCAGTCCAACCTAGTCCAGATGGCAACACAACAGGAAAAGCCTGCATTGCATTGATTCCCACTTGGCCTAAAACAATGAGACTTCACTTAACATGAATTTGGGCCCAAAAAAAAAAAGTGAGAGAAATAATACAAAATTTATCACCTACCAGATATTCGAAAAATGGCTAATTCTTGGTTAAAAAATCAACAAAAGATAAAAGCAATTCAAATTTTGATATCTATATTCATTGATGTTCAATCCCCAAAAGTAAAGAATTAGAACAAAATCAACTATTCCCAATGCAAATATGTAACATAAAGGAACTAAAACTTTCACTACAGATCAAAAAATTAAAATATATGTTTAAATTTATTCATATATGTTTCACAACAAATCTAAAATTAAAATATATTATGTATAAAGTCAATTAAAGAAAAAATTAGTAATAAGCATAGGTGATTCATAAACTTCAACCAACCCAATAAATTTCAAGTATGTATCCAATTTTACAACTAATTAATGGTGTTGCAATGATGTGTAAGCGGGCTCGAAATAGGCTTCAACAATCAAAAATGGCTTTATACCAACTATTGCTCCACAAACTATGTAAAATATATACTCTTCGTCATTCTTAATAAACTATGGAAGTATCACCAAAATCCTAACATTCAATTTCAGAACAATAACATTCAATCAAAATAAAAAAATTATTTATACCGATTTAGCATCATTTTCCTCCATTGACCAATATAGAAAAATGTCAAGCACCAACAAAAAGAAAGATTCAAGCTAACAAAACTTAGAAAGTTTTCGAACAAAGAAGCTAATACAAAATGCCTTAATGTAAGCATTAAATTTGTACATATACCTCATAGGATGAAATTTAATTGTCGCCGAAATGCTCATCCATCAACGAAGAATTAATCAATCTACAACATCCATACCAAAAGTTAGTTTCACTCCTAAATAATATAGAAAAAATAATAAAGCATATATCTCCTATGAGCTCAAACTATATTTAATACCAAATTTTCCCAAATTTTAATTAATCCAGTACTTTCTGTGAAACTTCCATGTGGGTTTTAGGCCCCCCATTTGTTGGTATAGCAATATGCTCTTACATTAACAAAAATTGAGTTCATGAGAAAGTAACTGTTTCATTAATCCTGATTTTTGTCGCAATTCTATTACTGTCAACCAACCATGATGGTCTGCATAGTCAAAAGAGGATAACTACAGTCATGAAGATGAACTAATCTAACTACAACATGAGGAGTATAAACATATTTTATCTCCAAGAGATCTAGATTGAATCCTTTACTCGGACTTATAAATACCAGTAGCCCATGTAAAACAACAGTGGAGAAAAACCAATGCCAAGCTGGAAATGAGAAGATTGCCAAAAAACTATATCAAGTAAGGATTCATTCACATGCCCCCTCTCAATAATGAATTATATGGTCTGCAACGAACACCAAACATGGCCACAAACACATAGTGACTGCTAACAATCATTCTGTCACATTTCTTGAATACCCATTAGGATGAAAAACCAACACATAGCAAGAATACAACTTTTTTTTATTACCCTTCTTATTCAAGATATTGTTGTAGCTAAGTCAATGTGTTCATTTCCAGCATCACCTATCAAAGAGTTCCTTCAAAAAACTCATCGTTAGAGTTTGGTGATTAATAGCTCTTACTTTTCCCTTTCAATGCCATCACGGTCTATCAAGGTCTATCGAAGTTGTGTGCCTATGAAGTCTAACAATTTTAAGACAATTTCCCAAAGTCCTAAATTTTTAACACTAAAACTTTTGCCCTTTGTTGGTTTGGTAACTCGCTGATCTCCATCATTGTTTCCTTAAAAATTGGAAGGTAATATCTTCTTAATATGGTAAGGGGCTGAAAGCAAATTTTTGGAGAAGAATCCGAAGATTCTATTTCGAAATGATACAATAAGAATGATTATTTCGAATTTAAAGTTAGATTATGACAAATGATACAATAAGAATGATTATTGTGTGCCTGGCTTCCAATCAATTGAGCAATTAAGTTTGTCAAATCCTCTTTGCTAAGCTACAGAAAGATCGATTTCAGGAAAATGAATGGTAACTGAACAAACAAATGAGAGAGAAAAATAAACAAATGAAGTGCTTTGGCAGAAATTGAGCAAAAACTCTCTGAGAACTTATGTCAAACATGTGGTGTCTATGGTTAGTGGTGGACATTGACAGATCAACTCATATTGTAAAACTGAGGGAGATCCTCCGTAATATCCACTCACAGCTCCCCCCCCCCCCCCCAATTTACTCCAATTAACAGCCTTAATTTTGAAATTATTTGTGTGTGTGAGTGTATGGGCGATGAGTTTATGTGTGAGTGTGTGGTTGATGGGTGTGTTAGCGTGTGTATACAGAGAAGAGGGAGAGGGAGAGGAGAGAGAGAAAGTAGAGGGTCGGGGCGGAGAGAAGCAGAGAAGAGGGATACCTGGGAGGGGTGTGTGGTTGTGGCAGTGGTGGTGGCTGTGTCGTTGGCGATGGCGGTGGCTGTGTCGCTGGTGATGGTGGTGGCTGTGTCGCTGGCGATGTGGTGGCATTGGCTGTGTAGCTGGGGATGTGGTGGTGTTGCAGACGAAGTGACGGTGGTGGTGGTATTGCTGGTGTTCCTCGTGGCGTCGCTGGAGCGTAACAGAGAGAGACATAAAGAGAGAAAGAGGGTATGGTGTCGCTGGGAGTCTCTGACAGATGAAGTGATTGAGGTTGGTCCGATTTTGAAAAAAATTATGAGCGGAAAGAGATGACTTTTGGGGGGGGGGGGGGGGGGGGGGGGGGGGGGGGGAAATGAAAGAAGAATTAATGGCCGTCGGATGAATGAATTGATTTGAGACCGTTGGATATTGAAGCCGCTCTGTTTTATATTATAGATTATAGATGTAGAAGTATGTATCAATTTTCGAATTTTATGGTCCAAACTAACTATTCTTAGGCTGAAGAGTTAAGAATAACTCTAAATAAAATAATCACTTAAAATAACAAAATAAATTATATTTATCAAGAAGTACAAAATTGTATAGATATGATCTTCATTGTGTATCTTGATTAATTGGATTGTTCTTTTTTTGGGAATTCCTATACGTAGTTTTTGTCGATAGGTCTCTAAGTATTCTTTAATCATTTCGTCCAAGTGGAAGAGTTTCTCTAATTCTATGAATTTTTCTAAAATACTCTTTTGTTGAATATCATTCAAAAACAATTTCGGATTGTCGAATCTTTAGAGGCGACTCGACACATATTGAGATCTAAAGCAGCAAGCCTGAATAGGGCTTTTTGTTTGTTTTTTTTTAATATTAATGTAATTTAAATATATATTTTTCTCACTAGTTAAAACACACATTCTTATCAATTACTAGCATATGTTTTTGTTTGATACTTGTAACAAATGTTGCTATCATATCAATTACTAGGGGTAACCTGTGTCTGAAGGCACGGTACAATGTGAATAGTTTTGGGATGAATGTTGGTGACCGTTAGATGAATTTATTTGAGACCATTTGATGAACTTATTGAAGTATGTCCTGTTTTATATTACTAACATATCCGTTTGTTTGATACTTGTAACAAATTTATCAAAAGATTTTTTTGAGATATAATTAGTTTTTTAATTTTTCTTATTTTTAAGTTTTTATATCCAAATGGTTGTCTATAATATATAATTAAAATAAATACATATGATCAAAAAGGATCTATAATTAAAAAAAAAAGCTTGAATTTAGACAAGTCCTAAAAATATGAAACAATAAAATTTGATTTATCAGTGTTACTTTAAGAAATTAAAATTTGATATTTTGATTATCAAAGTTAGATTATCACTCTTGCGAGTAAAATTGAGTGGGCTGTTTTTAGGTAGGTTTAAAGATATGAATTTTGTGAAGTACTAGGACAGGGGGAGAGATATGTATTTTGAATTTTGTAAGCTAATTTATGGATGGGTCTAGATCATTGAACATAATTTTTTTTTATTGAGCTTAAGCTTTATAAGGTTCTTTCGATATTGACTTAGAATATTATGGATTTATAGTTTGAACTTAACTATACCTGACCATATAAAATATGAGGCCTCTTTTATAATTGGAGCCTAAATCCCACACTTTTTAAGGCCGACCCTGCGAGTATTCTATTAATTACTGACCTAAGATTCCAAACTTTTATTAAATGAGAGAGAAATTCACCAGGATAAACATACTATAAATGCAATACATAAAAGAGGAGTGAATTTTCTGTCATTAGATTGACATTTAATTTTACTATCAATTCAATGGCTATAATTTATCATGTCATCAAATAATGTCAATAAATTAGATATAAAAAGCAATTTTATTTTTTTATATGTGGATACAACTAGAAATTTAAGATTTACAATAACTTGTTGAGTGACCCTATTAAATAACATTAATGATTGTGTCATTATTGAGACGACGGTTGTGTCATTATTGAGACCCGCCGTGATAAAATTCTTGTTCCGTCCTTGTCTCTCCTCGTCATAAAATGGTCATGTAACCCATTACTTATGGAGGGACAGGCTTAGGAAATTGCCATAAGTAAATGCTTACCATGACCAAGTAATAGGTCCAATGTACAAACTGGCAGCTAGGTACCTTCCCATGCAACTTCGAGGAAAGAGAACCCTCACGCCACCCTGAAACAACCATGAACTTTTGCAGTAAAATGCTGGCAACAAACACAATTTCCTTAAATCTGTACCTTCCTTGGCATCCCCTTCAACACTTTCCACGCACAAACACTTCTATCTCCCTTTACTCCTCCTATATATATAGCCCATTCAATCCCTTTCCCTCTCACCAAGATCCTCATAAACATTATTAAGTTATCATATCTAGACACAACAGGATTGACAAAACCAACCCAAAATAGTTGGTTATAGGCTTTTTTTGAATTAAGTATTTTGAAGCAGGAACTGATCGAGCAATGGACTCGAAAAGTAATGTTGTGTTTGAGGATTTCTTTCCATCCATGGTGGAGAAATTGGGAGCGGAAGAGTTCATGAATGAGCTTTGTTATGGGTTTCGCTTGTTGATGGATGCGGACAAGGGAGTCATCACTTTGGAGAGCTTGAAGAAGAACTCTGCTGTGCTAGGGCTGGCAGATATGAGTGATGATGAGTTGAAGTGTATGATGAAAGAAGGTGATTTGGATGGAAAGGGAAGCTTGAATCAAATGGAGTTTTGTGTTCTGATGGTTAGGTTGAGTCCTGATTTGATGAGAAAATCAAGGAGGTGGTTAGTAGAATCTGTAATGAATGAGTTGTGAGCTCTATAACTGTGTTTAGGACCTCTCTCTCTCTCTCTCTCTCTCTCTCTCTCTCTCTCTCTCTATTTGATTCAAGCTTTGTAGTAGATGGTTCCTCACTATAACATTCTAGCTTCACTATGTATGCTGTATGTTCAATTTCAAATTTATTTTCTCTTAAGGTTCAAGGATTCAGATCACCTCTTTTTCATAATCATGATGGGTCATCGACCATTGGAATTTATTTTATGATTAGGGTCAAATCAGGACTCCATATTTTCACACTAAAGAATGACACCTTAATATCCTATGTCCTTGGTGATGCATCCAGATAGATTGTAACGTTTTACTAATAGTTCTTTTTTTTTTTTTTTAATTAAACCTCGATTGGGCGAGGACCCACTTTATTGATAAACTGAGATAAGATCTGGGGGGACTTAAAAGCAAACGTTTTACTGATATAATCATCTTTTTCTCAAATTAAATGAGAGAAAAATATAATCAGGAAACTTAAGAAAGCCAGATAATTTTGATGATTAATCAAGTATACATTGATCAAACAAAAGAATTTCGAAACTGAAATGGCCATGAAATATGCTTGATCAAACTATAATTTAAGCAGGTAAAGTATAATTATAGGGGCGGAGCTCTTCATAGAAATTTAGAAAAGCATGAGTTCTCACAGCGAGGCTTAAGCCAATGAGACTAATACTCCGTTTGGTAGGAAGTATGAAAAGTAAGAGATACACTTTCTATCCTTCAAGAAAGAAAAGTAGGAATGATACACTTTCCTTCCTTTGTGTTTGGTAGGATGGATGGAAAATAAAATTTTTTTTTTTTTTTTTTTGTGCTTGATAAGATGGAAAAAATATATATTTTTTATTTTTTTTTAAAAGAATATAAATACATATTTTATCATTGTATTTATATATGAGATTAATGTATACATAATATATTTATATATCAAATGATATATGAACAAATAAAATACATTTCAACACAAATAATTAACTTTTCATCCATTTTTCTTTTAATTTTGGAGGAATTGATTTTGGTGAGTTGGAAGGAAAACTCATCCATCCACTTTTCCATCTTTCATTTCTTACCAAATATGATATTTTATCTATTACTCTAATTTTCTATCCTTCCATTTTGTCATCGTACCAAACGAGGCTAAAGGAGACCCCCAATTCTCAACCTCGACCTACGCAAGTGGTTTTAAAACTCACATTTTAAAAAGTTTTGTTAAGTTCTTAGTAGCAATTTGCGACCTTTTCTTCTTTTACTTTAGATAGCTTTTAGTCTCCTTAATGGATGGAAGTTCTTCAAAAGTATGAAAAGCTAGTGGACTTTGTACCATCCATTCTAGTGTGGTTGGATTATGTTCAACAACCCAAACATCAGAGTATCAAGTTGATGTTGGTCAAAATTAAAATGCTCAATTTGATTAAACTAAGTAGCACAAGTGGTCAAGTACATGGGAGTTTTGTTAGAGCAGAAGCCTCACACAAAATGCATATCATAAAAGCAAAAGACCTGAATCTTTTATTAATTACCATGCCATCCAACTTTCCTTCAATATACTTTTCCAGAATTCTTCATGGTATTTCAAAAATCCTATTTGAATTCAAGGTAACATTGAGAGATATAAAGGTAAATATATTTGATTGGATTTGAATCCTCTCAAATACACTTTCTTTAAATTTAAACAATGTTGTCATGTGACATGAATTCAAATATGACTCACCACATAAAACTCGAACCAATATACGTGGGGCGCTCTATGAAATCGATCGTAGTGAGTAAAATTCTTTCAATTTTATGCATGAATAGATATGGTTAATTGCACTGAAAGTCTCCAAAATATAAAATTTATTTCATTTAAGTCCACAATATTTCAATTGCATCATTTTTTATCTGAATATGTACCACTGGTGTCCCACACCTTTGCATCAAAGGTCACTTGCCATTTTCTGTTTGACAATGACCTTTGCCTGGTAAAGCATATAGGAATCAAATCAACAACACAAACAAACAATTCTTTCTCTGCAAATGTAGAGATGGACCTCAATTCAAAACCAGTCTGACTGGGCGATATTGACACAACCTTCTCTAGCCAGACAGAGATCTCAAAACCTAAAATTCATTAAAAACCATAACTTCACCTAGTTCACTCCTCTTTATGTCCAAACTTCCACCCGACAGCAGCAAGCGCCCTCCGTCCCTGTCCTCCTTAATCCTTCGGGATGGAAGAAAAGAAAGAAGAGTGGCCCTTTTGGCTACGATAAACAAACAACACACACTAGCTACATGGCATATAACTAAGTTGCATCAAGCTTACACAACATCAGTTATCTCCCAACATAGGTGATATCCAAGTGATTACAAAGCTAGAATAACGTGTTGTTTAGCAAAAGGAACGCCACGTACTGAAGATTTTGAATGTGCACCATATGATACAGAGCTGTAAATGCAAATCAGATTTTCAACAGCTAGTGCACGTATGATCAATTAAAGTGAGCACGCCAACATCACTTGTCTCACAAAAACTATGACTTAGGGAATCAAGAATAATGGAGAAAAGTAAGGTATTTATTCGTCCAATAAGGCAACTCATACACCAAATTTATGTCTATCAGACAAAGAAAACAGACAATCAAACCCTAAATGACTTCCAGGTTACATCAGCAATTGAATCTCTGAATGTTTGGTTTGGTTTACAATCCTGCAAACAAGGTCAAATTTATAAACCACACCTTAAGGATTGAGAAAGAACCCAAAAATATGTAATCGAGTAGTAATGCAGAGCATAGCTAAGCTGCCAGAATACATAAAATTATTTTACCTGTATTTGCATACTGATTTCGCCCATTCGTCACAAAACTAGATCATCATGTTAATCCGATAAGAAACAATGAACTTCTAACTCTAATGCAAGAACGGCTGTGAAACAAGGCACCGATAAAAGTCACCAAAGCATCGAATGTACTTTCCATTCAAGAAATTCACACTATATAACACAAATTATACAACAAACTGCATAAAATGCAATACCAACAATATAATAGACAGAGTTGAATACTTGAAATAATCATTGCTAAGAAAACCAAATCGAAACATCAAATCCCATCACCATCAAACAAAATAAAACTAAAAATCAGACAATCATACACCAAATTACATAAACAAACCCAATAACAACATTTCCGATCAAAACAAAGTCAATCACTTTCTTCATGCAATCACAAAAAACTAACCAACCCAAAACATCAAATATGGTTTTCTCTTTAACATATCCATCCCAATTCTAACCTAACCTGCAGTTTTATCTGATGCATCATGATAAACCAGCTCCTCCTCCGGCACCGTATGTAACCCTTCACCCTCCTCCCCCACCTTCTCAGAACCCACCCTACCATTTCCAACACCTCCGTCTCTCTCATCAGGATACCTAACAACAACCACAGGACAAACACAATGATGCACACAATAATCACTCACACTCCCAAGCCTCCCCTTCGTATTCCTCCTCGAAGCCCCAAACCCTCGGCTACCCATAATCACTGCACTTAATCCCAACCTCTCCACCTCCAAACAAAGCCTCTCCTTCATATCATGATCCTTCACTATATGAATCTTAAACGGAATTAAAGCTTCAACCAACGGCTGAGCCAAGTCATTCGCTTTTGTAGTAGTAAAATTATCGAAATCATCCTCTAACTTCTGCTGCGACTCTTCGTCTGTGGTGTCGATGGAGAGATCGATTGCGCCCCAATCGGCGCCATAGAGCACTGAGGTAGGTCGGACGTGGAGGAGGATCACGGCGTCGCCAGGGCGGAGGTAGTTTTGGACTGCCCAGTTCACGGCGTAGGCGCTCTCGTCGCTTAGATCGACGGCGATTGCGATTCTCCGATTGGCTCTGGAGGTTGGAGTACCCGATGGGAAGCGAGGGGAGGCTGGTTGGTGCAAGATCGCCGACGGTGGGCGCTCAGATTCCGGCGGTTTCTTCTGTGTCGCCATGCCGATGTAACAAAAAAAAAGGTTTTTTTTTTGGATTTTGATGTGGGAACTTTGTGCTTGAATTGCGTTTGAGACTCTCCGAGGTTTTTGTCGACTGTCGAGGGTTTTGTGTCTGGGGAAGAAGAAAGGTCGGGTCGGGCTCGTCTGCGGTAAACAGGCAACCGCATGGCATGCGGTTTAATGAAATGACGCCGTTTTATGGCTTTGTTTTTTTGAAAAAATTGGATACACAAACGGCACCGTTTAATTTCTCCTATATCAAATCCAAAACCACACTCAGCTCCTTTTTACTCCCGGTTCCTCTTCGTCGATTGCAGCTCCAGCCAAGTGAAGTTCTTCTCCCGCTTCTTCTTCGTCAATTGCAATGCATGCCAACTTCAATTTTGTCAACTTATTCTCTCCCCTCCCTTTGACTTTAGTGGCATTCCACGCCTCTTCTTTGCGATTTTCCATCTCCATGGTTAAAACCCTTCAAATTTTGGTTTAACTTTGGTTTTCTATCCCCTTCAAACTGCCATGGAAGGGTTTCAACGTTTATGCTACCACACCTGATCAATCTACAAAAAGTTAGGGTTTCCAAGATTTGTGTTCCAATGTTTGTGCTTCAAACGTCACTCTGAAAAATTCGGATTCGAACATAGAGGCTCTCCACGAAACACTACGTTCGCAAGGTATTTGTAGGAAAATTACCAAATTTGTTGAATGAATGAACTCTATTTGCAAGAAACACTACCCTGCAAAATAATTGATGAATGAACACTACTCTGAATTTTTTATTCTTTTTGCACAGAAACAATGACATGCGTTAAACAATGCTTAAAGTCCAATCTCTGTGTACATAAAATTGATATGAAATGGCCATTGTGTTATTGTTTTTTGGTTTTGTGTGGTGGCGTTGAGCTTTGGTGCAGCTGAGAGGCGGTGGGGGGGGGGGGGGGGCAATGCCACTGAAGTCAAAGGGAGGGGAGAGAATAAGTTGACGAAATTGAAGTTGGCATGCACTGCAATTGACGAAGAAGAAGCGGGAGAAGAACTTCACTTGGCAGGAGCTGCAATCGACGAAGAGGAACCGGGAGTAGAAGGGAGCTGAGTGTGGTTTTGGATTTGATATAGGAGAAGTTAAACGGTGCCGTTTCTGTATCCAATTTTTTCAAAAAAAAAAAAAAAAGCTATAAAACGGCGTCATTTCATTAAACCGCATGCCATGCGGTTGCTGTTTACTGCACAGGAGCCGGACCCAGGTCCGGGATGGACATCAGCTGTGATCAACCTCACCAAATATTCAGTGAGGTTTCAGCAAGTGATTGGATTTTCACTAAAAACAATCAGAAGATTTCACTATAATAGAATCTAATTTATTTTTAATTATTATTAGTGGTTTAATAATGAATTTTACAATTAAATGGAAATTGCTAATTTAGTGATTATACTGAATTAGGTCAACCTATTTTTAACCAAATAAGGTTATTTTGGATTTATCACACTTTTAGAGTTTAGGGATGAATTTGCTTAAGGAATTAGAAAATAAATTATCCCAAATCAAATTGAATTTTAGTCGATAATGGTAACTTATCTTTTTCCTTTAAAGTCCGAAGACTCGAGAAGACGGATGAACACATTCAAAGAATAAATTTTAAAAAATATAATAACATTGACACTAGAAAAAAAAGGTCATAGTGGCTATTATGAGTAAGATAGTTCTCGGCCATTGAAATACCAGTGTCGACTAATCGATAAAAATAATGTTAGTCATTAAATCTCTAAATTAGATCTAAATAGAATATTTCTTAAATAATAACAATAGGCAAAATCTATCACTTTACGTCTAAGCCATTTAAACTTACAAAATACAATATAATTATTTTTAAAAAAGAAATAAATCTTTACAAATGAATTTTTTGTCTTGCTCATATCTTGTAAATCCATTGTAGGGTCTATTTAATCACAAAAAAATTGCATATTTTACAAAGATTTTGAAATATTTGTGAAGTTTTTATAGGCTAAAGATCAATTGTTTTCTTCACATTCTTACAAAAATATATATTATTAATAAAGGGCAAGCCAAAGATTTGGTATCTATTCTTACTATTTATAATGGGCTAGTAATAATTCATGTCTAAAGATGTTGTGCACTATAAAAATAAAAATTAAGCATTGATTGTGTAATATAAATATTTTAAATAATAATTTATATTTTTCTTTTTTTAAATTACACAACTTTGAATCAATTTGAACCCACTTTTTTATGGGATGTGTTGGGGGGGGGGGGGGGGGGGGGTGCAAAAAGCAATTGAATTTTTGATGTGAAAGAGTTTAAGGGAAAGAGATAAGTATGGGGGTTAGTGAATCTCGAAGGCTGCTTAACAAACAATCTTTTTAATTATTTTGGTGAGCAAAATTATAAAATTGGTGAGCAAAATTATAAAATTGGTGCTCCAATCGATTCTTTATCTCACTAGCTATTTTAGCTTTTCTTATTTTCACTCACTACTTCTGGATAGCAAAGCTCCCTCGCTATGTTTCATTTGCGTCAAATTTTCGTGGTTAGTTTTCCTGTGTTGTGGCTTCATCTTCTTCGCCTTTAACCAGGTATGGATCTCTCTCTCTCTCTCGCTGTGGCTTCATCGGCTTCGAAGTGGAAGGGGGTGGATACTTCCACCGGTATGCTCCAATGGAGGGTGGAGGCGCAAGAACCCAGATGAATGAAACGCCCCTCCCCCCTTACCCAAATTTTGAAACCCCCCAAACAAATTCTGAACCCCAACAAATTCTGAAACCCCCCCAAATTTTGAAAATTCTTTAGTTTTATGTATAATATAATATTTACATTTAGACCCCTATGAAATATTAATGTAAGTATTTGAAAAAATCTTAAATTTATGAGACGTATTGTGCAATTGATTTTTGTTATTTAAAGTGGATGAGTGTTAAATTGTTTATTTAAAGTTTAATTAGAATTATTATTATGGTACGATTTTGGTTGGGTTGATGATTATACATACTTTGAGTTGAATTTTTGAATTATATTATTGAAAATTAGTTGAAATAGTCAGCTAAAATAGAGAGCGTGGTTGTAGTGAATTTAAAAGAGTGGATAACTAAAGTAGAGAATACAATATTTAAATATATTTTGAGTAGCTATTTTATTGAGTAGGGTTGAAGTTGCTCTTATGATTGGTTTACTAACTGCGTGTAAAAGGGAGTTTTGAGTTGGGGGGAGGGACTTTTTTTTTTTTTTTTTGAAAATTAAATTTGGATCATTGAATTGAATGAAATGTAAATTGGATTAATCTCAACCACTCTTGTGAGAAGTTAAATTACAAATTCAAAATGAATTGTGTTTTATTATATAGATTTGAAAGGATAATTTTATATATTAGACTCTTGTTACTTGTTTCTTGTGGTTGGTAGGGTTGGGGGTCAAGTTATGCCTCTAATTGTCCTTAGAGTGCGCTTGCGAAACCTATCATCTAGTTATTTTTAAAAGACTATCATAGAGGATTCGAGTTGCTATGGTCACGTATAGGTAGGGATTCACTTCGGTTGCACCTCACAATCCTTTTTTTAACACCAAAAAAAAAGACTTGTTAGTTCGGAATTTGGAACCACCGAGTAGGGTGGTCTAGTGGTGGTGGTCTTACTCTTTATCCAGATGTTGGGAGTTCGAATCATGCAGTCCTCATTAGAGCTTGGTGGTTGGCTGCTATGCTAGTCAAGTTAGGTCTGGTCCCAAGAGGCGTTCCAGGCACAGTTCAGAGATCTTATGATCCCACCGACCTTATGATCCCACCGATGAAGACTTAACGAGGTGGTCGCTGAGCACTCTCGCTTACCCCCCCAAAATCCTTTTTTTCAATAGCAAAAAGATAAAAATAAAAATAAAAAATAAGTTTGGAATTTGGAGAGTGTTAAATTTGTCCCCCTAATTTGATATCGAATAAGTTATTTTTGTAATTCAAACTTATGATATTAAGGTTAAATCGAGTAATTCTACGACTACATTATAGGTTAATAGTTATGCGTAGTAGCTGATTCTTTCCTTTCTTGGGTCACCACCCCACTGTGACTTTATCACCGTCACCACATACCGCCAGTCATTAGGGACTGTTTGGATAAATACCACAACCATGAATGATAAATCCTCTTTTTTCTAGGGTTTCTAATTTACTCTCGATCTATTATCAAATTAAATTCTCCACAGTTTTCCTCTCTGAATTAGCTTTGTCTCATCGATCATTGACTAGGGTTTTCGAATTTTCATACAAAAGATGCCTCAGAGACACTCGAAGAACAACAACGATTTAGCCTTCTTCACCTACGATGAGAAGCGAAAGCTAGGGTACGGAACTCAGAAGGAGAGACTTGGCAGAGATTCAATCAAGCCATTTGATGCTTGTTGTCTCTGCTTGAAGACCTTCATAGACCCCTTGTGTTGCCAGAAAGGTCATGTCTATTGTAAAGAATGCATTCTCGAGTGCTTGGTAGCCCAAAAGAAAGATATTCAAAGGTTCGTCTCTTCTTCTATCAATTTAGTCGCCAGCTTTTTAACAGTAGTTTTTGTTTTTGTAAATTCAACTCTATATCATCTCTATTGTGTTGCATTAACGAATAGATTCATTGTTATGAACATGTATTTTAATGATGGATTGTTTGTTGTTTGATTTGGTGATTTCCGCATGTGGGATTATCTGGGGACATTGTATTAGAGATATAATAGGATTGGTTCAGATCCCTCAATATCCATACAGCTGGATAAGGTCATATGATGATAAGCATGAGTATCGGTGTTGTCTTATTATCTTATGTAATTCTTCACCCTATAAATAGGGATGAATTCTTTGTATACAAGTCACCATTAATAATACATTGATTTAGCCCTGTGGCGTTTGGTCCGTGGATGTAGGCACGGTGTGCTGAACCACGTTATTCTTGGTGTCTCATTTTTCTATTTCCTTCCGTGTCTTAAATCTCTCTTAATTATAAAATTCTATACATTGCACTGATGATGGTTACTGATTTACAGCATCTTGAGGTGGCATTCTGCTTATGAATGGATGCTCCAATTTGGTTGGTTCAATGATTGCACTAAAAACTGAATGTAATCGAGTTTATAACACGTTTGGGAATATGGAATTGCAACCCTGAAATTGAATAGAATAAGTTTGAACTTTAGGTTAGTTTATGATCCTGTCCAGAAAATTAGTTTATCATCCGATTCAAATTCTGAAATCCTGGAACAGTGATGTGAAATGCAGCTTTAAACTAATGGATTGGGGAGGAAAGAAAAAAAAGCTAGGCGTTTCTGGCTGTGGTTTCGAACAATGTAACTTAATATTGCTTTGAGGTGATTATGTTAGAAGCAGCTCACTGAAGCACTGGGAGCTGCATAAGTAGGCCATGTCTAAATTATCTTTTAAGGGGAAAATATGTGGATTCATGTGAGGGGAGAAGCAAAAGGTTTTACGGTTTCTTGTTACTGCCAGATGATTGTCTACAGTTTATGGTGGAGGAAACTTGATTTTGTAGTATACATGCTAATATCAATATGTAATCCGTTGATATTGGATTGACTGTGTTGTGGGAAATGAGCAGCAGTCAGGAAACTCGGGACCCACTCCCACTAAAAAAATCCTTAATCTCAATTGTATGTTAGAGTAGAGTTGGGTATTGAAGATTTCATCATGGAGAATATTTAGCTTCAATTGGTACCTTTGTTATATGAATTGTAGTTCACCTTGGTCCTAAGATTTCATTTTTGTTCTAGAAACCGGAAAATCTTGGATAAGAAAAAAAAAAAATTGGATCCAAAATGGCTGCATCATGAGAAACTGTTGATCTTTGTTGGAGTTTGTCCACAATTAATTTACTGTAGGCTATGCTGACCTAATGTTTGTACCACTAATTATAAGTTCCAAGAGATCTAAATACCTACGATATTCAGTCTAAAGTGGCATGATGTCTGCCTCTAGAATGTCATCATATTCACACAATTTGACCAGAGGTGAGGTGATACATTTGTCAAATCCTTTTTTTGGGTGGGTTTTGGTGGCGCGCAAGTGCACCTTTGCCTTCAATCTGAGAGAGAGATGAGAATGTTTCACCTCATTTCTTTTATAATTCCCTATTTTCACGTTTTTAGTGAAATATCTGGCAGATAAATGTCATGTTTGCTGTAGTGGTGTATATTTTACTTTTTAGGGGGCATTTTGGTTAGAATGTTACAACTTCGTCCTTTTATTTTGTTTGTTCATGGTTTTCAGGATAGTCCCATAATACTCTCTTGTGTCACCACGATCAATTTTTATTTTGTTTTTGTTTTTGGGAGGAATTGGGCAAAAAAACTACCTGGAAGTGGAGCCATCTCCTATGCATTAACCATGTAGAACACTGTTAAAAACAATAAATCACCTTGGGTGTTTCATGCAGATTAAAAACTAAAAGCCCCGTTCTTTGCAATAGAAAAAATTATAGAAAAAGGTCCTGTTAATTGCCCGCTCTATTTTTGATTTGATGTATGCAAAATGCATGTCTTAGGCACACTCTTTGCTTATTAATTTGTTTTACTTTGTCATTTACTTGGTTGGCACTGCCCTGAAAAGAATGTTATTATATATTTGACAGGAAACTGGCTGCCCATGCTGCTCAGCAGAAGCAAGGAAAAGAGGAGGAAGAAGAAAGATTAATGCTGCAGAAAGCCAGAGAGCTTGATGCATTTGATCAGCAAAATCATGGTGCAGTCCCTCAGTATAACGATAAGAGCTATAACACAGACAAGAATGGCTTTCATGGTGCAAACAGTGTTAAGACAACTTCCTATGAGGAAGAAGCACTTCGAACCATGAAAGCATTTTGGCTGCCCTCTGCTACACCAGTTGCACCAGCTAAAGTCGAGGCCCCATCCACCAGCACAGTATGCCCAGAAGGCAAGGAAAAACTAAAGCTGAAGACTCTGTTCCCAATCTACCTCACTGAAGACACAAGTGAAGAGAAGAAGTCCAAGTCTCTTGATAAGACCTTTGTCTGTCCTAGCTGCAAGGTCACACTGACCAACACACTGGCACTTGTTGCCTTAAGCTCTTGTGGACATGTCTTTTGCAAAAAGTGTGCGGACAAGTTTATGGCTGTCGACAAGGTTTGCCTGGTCTGCAACAAAGCGTGTAAGGAGAGGAATCTGGTATGCTTGGAAAAAGGAGGTACGGGCTTTGCTGGTCACGATGATCATCTTGAAGCAAAAGACTTCAAGCATTTGGGGAGTGGTTCGGGATTGGGACTGGTGAGACCTGCAATGAAGACGTGATCTCATTCAGTTTAGTCTAGGCGCTGATCCCATCTTCTGATGCAATTTGAAGGTGCTCCTGGCGTCCTATACACTTGCGTGTTGTTTTTGAGCATGTTAGTATAAGGTAACTTGATGGATGGGTATGGCATAACCTACACAATATGCAAGTTTCAACTGGTAATGGTACAATTGCTTTCTCGGACTCGAGCATCGTGCATAAGTGTATCATACGGGTGCTAAAACATTGTGGTTCTGTGACATTATTATTCGGGGTGATCTATCTCTGTCTGAGTGCAACCTTCTCCTTTCATTTTTTTTTTTGGTTTTGTTTTGTTTCTAACAGAAGGCATTGTAATGTTATGTTTCTATGCTGACCAGTGAGTCAATTTGTGCCATTTACAAATGCGTCTTTGCTGTGTATACTACTATACTAGTGCTTCAGAAGTTTTTTTTCACTTTCTTTTTTTTATAGTTACTATAATTCTTTTTCAATATTCCAACTTCTAAGTGACGGGGTCGACAAATTTAGAAGAATTGAGGAGGGTCATAAATTTTATGCATTGCACGGTGTTGCTGTGAGAATAGGGTATTTCATACTAATTATAATTAATTCTGACTTTTTTATCTTATGCATATAGAATACCAGAATCAAAATTAATCTCATCTTGTGTTGCCCAATCTTACACCATTTTCCCCCTTGTGAGGGATTGAACTGAAGTGGACTTTGCTTATCCCTTTCAGTTCTATCTCAAAATCAAACATGTCAATCTAGAGATAGTTCAAATGATAATAAGGATGAGTTGTAAATTTAAATATCTTAAATTTGAATGTTGGTAATTCTTTGGGGTCAGGTCATGAGAGATTTATCTTTGATGAATATCCTAGTTCCGGCGTAGATGACATGTTTTTGACCCGATCGAAGAAAAAATTAATTTAAGTACGAATAAACTAACCTGAACACTTCTAATCCCAAACATGCCAAAAAAAACCAAACATGCCTATCCAGGAAAAGAAGGAACCGTGTACGTAATTGCACAAGTCGGCATCTCAATAATAAAAAGTGTTTGTTAGAGCATCCCTCGATTGGACTCATCTTTTGGAGGTATCAAAAGATTAATCGGCTGCAGCATCTTTTCTTCTTCCTTTTGTTCTTTCATTTTTAAATCACACCTAATATGGACGGAAAGTAATAACTTGGACGATTTGGACAGGTTAAGAACTCAATCTGAGTTGTTTAATCTCTGGTATAAGGCCTTCAACCTGAATATTGTCTATGCTTACATATTTGAACTCAATATTGAAATCTTGTTATACAAGTCGGACTGAAATCGAGTTCTATTCATGTTTTATTATCAAGGTACATAACTCGAGCTAAAACTCAAGTTTAATTTGGGTTGAACCCGAATTTGATCTTTGAGTTGCACAACTCGGAGTAAAGTTTGAGTTGCTTGAATTCACTAATTCAAGTTGGAATTGAGTTAGGTCCTAAGAATTCGGGACGCCAATTTAAACTAATTCGAGTGAAAAAATTTATTCAATCTCAACCCAAATACTAAAAATCTCTATGCAAATATTGAATATTTTCTGGTCAGACTCGATTTTGTTTCAGAGTGGCCAGCCCAACTTGTCTATGCCTTTTTAGTATTGTATTTACGCACTTGGGATGGTCAAAAGTGAAACACCAACAACTTTAGGCACGTGGGCCGGCTGGGAGATTTAGGTGGTACACATCGCAATTTAATAATTTATTGAGATCACAAACTTATCCGACCATATATATGGGACTAGACGTGTGTAATGACATCATTATGAATTGTTGGGCACCATTTCTTTATTTTTTATTCATTTATTTTTTCACCTTTTCGTTTTGGGAGAGGGAGAGGGAGAGGGAGAGGGAGAAGAACTCTTGACCTCAAGAAGATAAAATCTTCATAAATTAAGGAGTACCAAGTTTTATGAACAATTTTCAATCATAAATTCATAATAATTGCTATTAAAGGTAGCTAGCACGTCAAGCATGAGATCAAACAAAAGTATGAGTTGCGATTCTTTATGGTCGAACCGTGGAAGGGATGACCTATAAATTGAATTAAAATTAGGGGTGGCAATCGGGTCGTGTTGTGTCGGGTTCGTGTCGTGTCGAACATTAGTCAACCCGAACCCAACCCATTAACTAATCGTGTCGTGTCGAGTCGACCTGTTTATTTTCGTGTCGTGTTTGTGTTCGTATTCGTGTTGACCCACATAAACTTTGAATAAAATTTAACGTTAAGATTTTATTTTCACTTAATTGAATCTCTCTTCATACTTTTTCTACAAACTAAAAATTAACTTAATAATAATAATAATAATAATAATGAGTAATAATATTTTTTTTATACAATAATTATGTCAGTGTTTGATAAACAGTTACAAATAATTAATATTTTATTTCTATAATACTAATTAAATGTGCTAATCGTATATCACGCAACCAAATTAAACATCAGAAATAATGGAAAAAACAAGCCATCAGAACATGAAAACTCATACATGCAACGAAAATGCCAAGTCAATCTCCTTCGAGTTAAAAACTTCGTGTTGACGGGTCAATTCGGGTTAAGCGTGTTGAACCCGAACACGACCCATTAACACTTCGTGGTGACGGGTCATGTCATACATGAGTTTGTACCAAAAAATAGTCAACCTAAACTCATTTATTTGTGTCGTGTTCAGGTCGAGTTATCGTGTTGTGTCAAAAATTGTCACCCCTAATTAAAATACCTTTGTAAATATATGAGTGTGGTGCCAAACAATTAAATACTGATAATTGAATGGAGTCACCAAACGAAAAAAGTTATCATTTGATCAGTGTCAATTAGGGGTGTTAATCGAGCTGAATTCGAGCCTAATTCAAGCCTAATTTACACATAAACGAGCTGGCTCATTTGACTATTTACACATAAACGAGCTTAAAAAAATGTTCAAGCTTGGCTTGATTAACAGCCCTAGTGTCAATAGAATCGATGCCATAAATGTTGAGTATAGAAGTCTACTAGAATGTTACGATCGCTATTAGTTAAATATGAGACTAGATATATTTATATGAATTTTTGAGTACTTTTTTTTCTTGTAATATATATATTTGGAAAAACATTATAAACATTAAAAAGGAGAAACATAGGTTATGCAAACACTTTGCGTGTGGTCTGAAATGGTAGGTTTGAGAGTGACACCACACTTGCTTTTTAGTATTGTATTTACTCTCTTGGGATGGTCAAAACTGTAACACCAACATCCTTAGGCACATGGGATGGCTGAGAAATTTTAGGAAATGTACAATGCAACTTTATTGAGATCACAAAGCTTATCCAAACACAACCACTCCATATAGTTATCAGTCCCAATCCACCAGCTTGTGTCTTTGAGGACTGCTGACAAAAAAGCATCCACCACCCTGCATTAATGTGTATAGTTCATGCTCCTTTATCACCATATATTATAATGCATATCTCTAAAATAATTGCGTATAAGCATGTACGTGTTATTCCAGATCAGGTCGATTGGTTGGCTAACTAGTGATATAAATTAGAAGACCTTTTACTCCTATTCCGAGGAAATACTTTATATTAGGTGGGTGGTGGATGAACGATGATTGCTGATGGTTTAACTGGGGAAATAATTTAGTGCCAAGTTTCGGCAATTGAGGGGGTAGTGGGTATAAGTCTGAACATTCTGTAATAAAAATTTTAAAAAAAATATCTTAATTTTTATTTTGTACCTCAAAAGATTATTTTTTCCACATTGCATCATGAATGTCATAAATTAGTTCTAACATGGCCCTCGGACAAACATTCATTTCAAATTCCGTTAAAAATTGATGCATTTTGTCATTCACGTGTGTTACTCTTGAACATAAATATAAATTCACTATTCATATTTTTGGGTAGCATGTGCATCAATTTTCAACAGAATTTAAAACGAATGTTAGTCCGAGAGCCATATAAAAACCAATTTATGAAATTTAGGGTACAAAATAAAAAAATAATCTTTCAAGGTATAAAGTGAAAATCGAGATATTTTTATTTTATTAGACTATTTTTTTGTTATTTGACTTCTTCTTCTCCTTTTTTGTTTTTTCCAAATAAGATTAAGGATAAATAAGTAATTGTACCAGGTGCGTCCAATGTCAAGTATCTTTGAAAAATATTAAATAAACTTAAAAATTTGACATAATATTGAATAGGTAGTGAGTCCCAATAAATAATGAGACCTATAGTTAAATCAATGAAAAATATAACAATCACATTAACGAGTTAAATTTTTAAATCAATTTTTTAAAATTTGTATACTATTATTGCTTAGTCTCTTTTGACTCCGATAATGGTTATTGTGTCATAATATATTTGTAATATCAAGGAGTGTCCGTGTTATTTGATCAAATTTTAAGTGGTGTGGATGAAATTTATCCTAAAAAAAAAAAAATTATGGGGGTGGAGCGTTAATTTGTCTGTTGGGGGTAACGGTAAAAAAAAAAATCCAAGCAGGCAAACCTATAGTCTGGTGCTGACGTGGCAACACCTCAACCGTCGTTGTCCAGGACCACATTCCATTATTAGGCGCCAACCTAATCCAGCCCAAAAAACCTCCACTCTCTGTGTCCTTTTTGGTTTTTGCCGAGTCGAAGAATCGCCATTCGCCGCCACTCTCTCTCTCTCTCTCTCTTATATATTTTTTGTATATATAAAGAGGGGTTGCCGGGCAAAAGCAGAGAGAGAAAGGGGGCTACCCTTACAATGGCGGAGTCGGAGAAGCGAGACTTCGCCGGTAACGGAAACGTCGTGGAGGCGAAGGAGGAGGAGGAGTTGTTGTTAATGGAAGGAGTGGCGGTGTTGGATTTCGATTTGTTGTGTTCGACGGTGGCTATGCAGACTAATCAGGGAAAAATGAGTAAATTGGATAGTCTTTATGATGCTGAATATGGTGGTGGAGAATCTGGTGGTGTTCTGAGGATGTGGGAAGGTCAGCTTCTCGATTGCTTTGATGACCGCCGTATCGCTCTTCAATCGGCGTGGTAAATTTTCTGTATTTTATAATATTTTTCTGATTTTTTTTTTTGAATTTTGGTATTGTGTTTACCCTTTTCTTCTTCCGCGTTTAATCAGAGGTTTATAAAAAAATATTTTTAATTTTTTTTTTTTTTATTCTCAGTGCTGACCATTTCTTCAATGAAAAACTGAGTTTGAACAAAAAAGGGAATTCTTTGTTTTTTTTTTTTCTCCCTTTGAAAGTATAACCCAAAGTCTTCAAACTAAGTTGAAATTTAGGAGTGAGAGCATTATCTAATTTTATGATGACATATTACATGTTTATGGATTCTGCCATACTTATGAAAAAGTATTATTAACTAATATATTCGTGAAAGTGATGTTAACATTATAATTTTAAATGCCCTGGACATTGTTTGTGTATTGAGGTTGTTTGGTGTTGCAGTTGTCCATGCTATAGATTTGGGAAGAACATGAGAAGAGCTGGTTTTGGTTCCTGTTTGCTTCAGGTAAAACGTTTTTGACTTCTTTGCAAATGCTAAGCAGTAGTGTTAAGCATTAAATGCAATATGTGCTATAATTGCATGCATTAATTGCTAGTTTTTGTCACAGTTGACAAAATCAAACTGTCAAATCTGTCCTTAATGTTTATACATTGTATGTCACAGTGTGTGCCTATGAAAAAAAAAAGTGTACTTTTATATGCAAGAATACCTGTATTGAGTTAACTTCTTTGTCTATTTGACTATATATTATCAATTATTTAAATTTAGAGTTGAAAAACTCATAGCTCTGATATTTGTGAAAAACTTTATGGCACTATTTTTATTTTTTATTTTTTTGGATTTTTTTTGGTTAAAGCTTATGTTGTTACCTTCTTTGATTTAGTGCCTAATTGACAGTTTCGATTTGAATTTACTATGTGAGCTCTAGGTTTTAAAACCATAATGAATCAAAATTCTTATGGTTTGGACATTAGGCTTGAGGTAGGATTTTACTATTAACTATAGGGTATTATTGGCAATTAGTGAAATTTTACTCAATGGTTCCGTAAGTGCTGTTGAATTGGATTAATATAAGAAGACCCTTGTTTTATTTTTGAATTAATCAACCATTCCAAGACTCTGTTAAACATCACCATTAATTGCAGCTAAACAAGTGCGGGGTAATAGGACCCTTGTTTTAGTTATTTATTTTGCTGGTGTATGACAAATTCTGGAGTGTACTACCAGTAAGCCTTAACATAAACTCTATTAAGCAAGCTTTACCACTTTATTTATGATCTCAGTCTAACAACCCAAAATTTGTTATTCCAGCCTTATTCAAGGGCATTATTATTAGGAATACCCATTTTAATCGTTATCGTTCCATAAAACAAAAAAAACTTATATTAATTGTATGGATCAAAATCCGTGCTAGCGTTGGGTATGTCTTAGTGCAATGGTTAAAGCATTTTGTTACCTTGAATTTTCATCCGTATGAGCCATCATTAACCAGCTCATTTATTTGTCCAAAAGGATAAGTAAATCAATCTTACTTGACATTGAGTGTGGTTATATAGTTTATCAGATTTTCATATCATATTGTCGTTCTGCAGGGAACTGTCTACTGTATTCTTGCTGTTGCTGCCCTCATCAACATCCTAGCGTTTCTTGTCACCAGGAAACACTGCTTTCTGTATTTCGGCATTGCTTTTATTGTTTCAGTGGGTATATATTTGGGATTTTATCGTTCACAGATTAGGAAGAAGTTTAACATCCAGGTAATCATTTCTGTCCACAGTTTCGCCTGATCCTTTACTTGGTGTTTCATTTGTTCAATATATTTCCTTCCAATCATTCATCAAATTATTTGCAAGGCTAAATGGCACTTTTATGTCTCCAGAATGTCTTTCTCAATATCTGGAATAAAAGGGAGCTTCTTATTTAACAGATGTCTATAATTGATCTTGAGAAGCAATAAACTTAACAATCCCTGCCTTTTTTTCTGTACCTTTTTTTTTTAGCTTATGTAGGCTTTTGCCTTCTGGAGGATTTTATTGTCCTGTAAATTTCTCTTCAATCTGATGCATGGTTGTTATTATCTTATGGTACACGATACGATACTTACGATATGTTTTGATATAGGACGAAAGCGATATGTTTTGTTTAAGCGTATCTTTGTACAATTTTTTTTTGATAAAGGATACATATCATACGATAGATACTATTTGATATATTGTACAATACGATACGTGTCGTACAAGTTCCGAATAGGAGAAAGTAACAAAAAGAGAGAGAAAGATAAATGCCCTATAATATATATTAAATTTGTTGTCTCATTCAATGATTGTAAGATTTTATATAATTTGTATTGTCTCTATGTGGAGCCTAGAAATGTTGTCAAAAAATAAGAAAACTAAAGGAAAGCAAGTTATCGACGTAAAAACTGTTGGCATCCAATGATGAAGATACTTATACCGTTGAAAGTAGAAACTAAAGATCACGATGAAAATGTGATTCATAAGACTATAAGAACGGATTGTTTTGGATTTTGCTAATCTTTAAATTTTTATATTGATGAAAATTACGCAAGTACACATATGTTTAAATATATGTTTAAAAACATTAAGCGTATCTTATAATACACGATACATTATGATACACAATACACTATTCTACAAGTTTTGACAACCTTGATTTTATGTGAATGCTTGATAATCTGTAACTGGGAGACCTTGAGTTTATGGCTCGTGTTCTGATTTCTGTAGAAATTGACTTGGGGTTTTATGTTTGCATAACGTTTGAAAAACAGTACAAGCTGCTTTCATAGCATTAAAATAGGGTGTATTCATATCTATAAGCACTGGCCGAAAACCTCAGCATTCCAAGAGTGGTCTGGGTTTATTTTCTTTCCAGATCACATCAGTGATTCCTCTTCAGAGTCTGAAATTTTAATGATAAATAACGCAGTAGATTTTCACATGGAAGGTGTCACCAAAACAAAACCCACACCCAAACTCCCTTCCCTTCCCAACAAACCCACCCTCACATGATGTTTCGTTCTAAGGTACTCATGGTCTGACCGTGGCTTAGGATAGGTTGTTTCCACAGATAATGAGGCAATCCTCGATCGTCCCTGTATACTTCATTGCTGAACTATCTCCGTATTTTCTTATTTGCATTTGCTTTGGATGTCCATACTTTGTCTGTGTCCCCTAAATTTTTACGAGATCCTGTCCCACTTTTTGAACCTGCTTGGACGCTTTATTCTTCCAGGTAGTGTTTATTCATCATCTTTTTTTCTATGATGCCTGCCATACCCTCTGTTTCCTACCTTAAGTTTTTGATACGCCTGCAAGTGATGCTGCAAGAAAATGTAGCCTAACCACCATAAGGAGGAAGTATGCAATGAGGCCAAGGATCAAAATTTCGTTTCGGTCACCTAGAAAACGGAAACATTTTGACATGTTTCGGAAACGTTTCGACCCGTTTCGAAAACAGAATTAAAAAAAAAAAAAATTAAGAATTATTTTTTCAAAACATTGGTCGAAATATACCAAAATATCTTGAATACCATGAAACATTCAGAAATAATTGTGCAAAAACATTAATATATAACAAAACATTTTGAAATATTATGGAACGCCTCGAAGTATTAGAATTTCAATTCCATCACTGATTCGTTTTGGTCTCCTTGGAAACGGAAACGTTTCGGATGTTTCGACCGTTTTGAAACGATATTTTGATCCTTGAATGAGGCTGTCCTAGCATTTCTGATCTGCTGAATACTAATTTGATATCATATCTAGTATCTTTTCTACTTCAAGCTTACCTTACATCCCTTTTTTTGGAAGTACTCAATCAAGAAGTACACCGAGTTCTTTCCATTTTGCTTCATGTTGCACTATCACCATTTCAACCATATCCTTTTAGTGTATCCAAAATTCTGGTGAATTAACTTTATGCTGTGTGCGTTGAGTGGTTCAAAATCGCCAATTTTAGATTATTTTAATCGCGTTTCGTATTCCTAACTTTCATAATCATGACTTTCCTTCCTGACTTCTCCTTTATTTTATGTACAATGAAGTTTGGAAATTTTCTTATGAATTTTTGTGAACATAACCTTCTATTTGAGTGCCGTTATAGTCAGCTTTTTTTTTGCATACGGGCACCTCATGGGAATATGTTCTTCTGCAGGGTAGTGATAGTTTTTTGGATGATTGTCTCTACCATCTAATTTGCCCCTGTTGCACTCTCTGTCAGGTTAGTCCTCTTGTGCTAAGGTGGTTGCGTAATATTTAAATTAGTGATAACTTTTATGGCACCATGCAACACTGAATGTGTTAGTTTTTACCCCTTCCTAAGAGCATCTCCAACCATGACTCAAATTTAGACTCAAATTTGAGTCTAAATTTGAGTAAAAAGCTTGATTTGGTATAGAGTACTCCAACGGGCAAACTCAAATATCTACTCAAATCTTTTAAAAAATTCCCTTATTACCCCAAAACTCATTTTTTTTTTTTGTCATTCAAATCATAATATTTGATAAAATAAATGAAACTTTCATCTCTCCACAAATGAATAATTCAAAAAAATAAATAAATATGTATACAACACTACATGAAAATAAAAAAACCACCCAGGAATTTTAAGATTATTCTAATCCCTTATCATTTTTTATAAATCCAAATAAAGAAAAAAAATAGTTAACATGGACATGGTCTGAAGAACACAAAAACATACGTTTTTAACAAAAATGGAAGATTGAAGAAATAAAATGACAAATTTTCTAAATTTGTGGGTACCGAAGGTTTAAAATTTCAGGAAGAATCGGTGGTCTGAAATTGTACTACCGATAGTGTTTAACTCGAAAAAATTAAAGAAAAATATGATGGGTAGACTTAGGGTTTATATAGTATGAAATATGGGTGAGATTAGAGTTTTGAAAAATACAAGAAATTAAGAAGATGGAAGATGAAAAACAAAAAACTTACCTACAGGCCTTCAAATGATTTGTGAAAACTTCGGTGGTGGTCGGCGATGGAAGCAGTATAGTAGAGAAAGGTAAGAAGAGGTAGAGAACAAATAGTCAAAGAAGTCTTTTAGTTTTGGATAGGTTAAAAAGTTACCGTTAGAAATTTGGTATAGAATTTGAGTTTGCTTCAATTTGGGTCAAGAATAAGTTTTGCCTTGATTTGGTATAGGTTTGAGTCCAAGATTGGAGAAGCTTTTTAGGTCATTTTGACTCGAATTTAAATTTGAGTCTACATTTGAGTCAAGGTTGGAGATGCTCTAATGCATTAGTGTTATATTGGGTTTTTGACATAATTTCTGCAATACATTCTTTTCCCTGGAGCAGGAGTCTAGAACATTGGAGATGAACAATGTCCAAGATGGCACATGGCATGGTCGAGGTGACACTATATGCATAGGAGGCTGTGGTGAAGGTAGCAAATCATTTTTCGAGCTGAGCCCACATCCAGTTATGCCAATGAAGTGTTCTGAACCCTGTAGCGTGTGAAGAAGTGCAAATGTTAGTGAACACTCGAGGAGTTATGAAGCTGGGCATTTAGCACTTTTGTCTCGACGTCCCATTATCAGCCAGATCTCTGAATTATGTACAGACACCCAAAATGTTTGCTTCCTTTGGGAGGAATTGTTTGCAGGGCACGGTGGATAAAATTCATGGGTTTCAGCATTTCAGTTTCAGGGATCACCAACTTAAGCATAGACATCTGTTGCTCAGCCAAAGAGCACCGTATTTTCCTAAGGATTGGACGAGAGATGTTTGAATGTATTCAAATTCAGGGGTGATTAGAAGAGCCCCTTTTCTTAATGTATGTATTCGTTGTATTATAATGATAGAGATGCATCCTTCTTAGGGTTGCCCCCGTCCGCTTCTATTGTTTTGGGATTGGTCCATATATCGAATGATAATTGAGGCAATGAAATTAGGTAATATTTAGGGTGATTTCTACTTTGTTCCTCCTTTTTTTTTGTTACTAATTGTCAAGTTATTTTTGGCTTTGTACATGTATGCCACTCATTTTCTTCACCAAAGTGCATTGCTGAAGATGGGCTTGGAATGAAATTCACTTTGTATGACATCCTTTATGCAGCATAGATCTTTTACAGTTTAGTTTAGATTATGTGTGTTAATGTGGGAACAGGTGGTATCGCTTACTTGCTATGGTTTTTAAGTTCTAAATTCCGTCACCTCGGCACATCCAAGCCCTAGTAATTGCCTCTGTTTTACGCTTACCCATTGCAACTGCACTTACTGTTAAGAGTATGGGTTCAACCATGACATTCCTGCTAAGGGGTTCTATGAACTACATGTATGAGTGTAGAAAAGCTTCAATTTGTGCTCATTCATGCTTGCTTATCAGAATGTGCACAATATTGTTCTCACTTGTGCATGTGTGCAATTTTCAAGTGCTGTAACCATTGTATCTTGGAGGAAAATTTGTTGTACCCCAGCGCACACTGGTTTGCCGGAATTGGTGGGGGCAAATATCGTCTTAAAGAAAACGACTATGCAATGCGATTTAAAGCGTTATTGTCATAATCTACCATCACAGATACTTCTGCACCAAGACTAGAGCAGCTGTTGCTTGGAATGGTGCAATGATAAAGGATGTGATGAGAGTTGTTTGAATTTCCATAGGCATGAAGGAGGGAGTGATGTCGTGATGTATTTACAGTCAGTCTCCCTACTTCTTTAGTTGCCACCCGCTACTTGCTTGAGAGAATTGCCCACAGTTCCCATTGACCGAGATGTGAATACATATCCATCCATGTTGCTCTTGTCCTGTTTTGATATGCCATTCCTTACCTCTTCCACTGCCCAAAATGGCTATGGTTTTTAAGTCCTAGTTACATCTCCTCCTCAACACACCAGGGACCCTAGAAATTGCCTCTGTTTCAACGGGCTGCCTTTACTATAAGGGCATGTTAGGTTGTAAATTTTAGGGCCGGGATTTCAATCTCCGCCCATAATAAGGCCCGCAAGTAAAATCCATGTATAAGGGTTTCAACAAACTCATGGGGTGGGTGGGTTTAGGCAATTCCCGAGCAAATATATGGTGATATTTACGATTAATTCATGGGTCACATGTATATTTGTATCACTTATCAAACATGAGATTGAATATAGTACATTGAATCCAAAGGGTTTTATGCAGGGCAGAGCCTGAAGTTCTTCACAATGGGAGCAACTATTATATTGAAGAAAACAATGGGATAGCTAACATCAATAATCGTTGCACCTCACAAATGAATAGTTAATTGGTTTGTCAACAATTAGATTTTGATAGAATTTCAATTTATTTGAATTTAATTTGAAAACTCGATTTGACTATCCAACGAACAAATTTATTTTCAAGTCATTTCCGAATCTTTCAAAAAAAGTAAAAATTGATCTAATCCAAATAATTAAACCAAAGTTAACTTTAACAAATTACATTTCAATTTCATCACAATATCAATAAATAATCATCGACTTTTAATTAGTATATATGTAGACATGTGTATGCAATCATATCAGATCACAATCGAATCTAATTTTGGTATATCAATCATATCGAGGTTTTTTTTTTTTTTTAGTTCAACGATGAGGGATATCCGAGTCAGTTTACGTACACTTCAACTAAGCCCTTACCTAGATTTTCCATTGAATAGTCATCCTAGTTGCTGGTTTGGGGGTGGTTGACCTATTTTGCCCAATTTTTGTCTTAAATCCACTTATAACTAAATAATATTGATTCTCCAATAAAAAACCAATAATTAATCGGTTAATATGATGATATTGGAAACTGGTATATTTTTATAAAATTTTAATTAATCCCAAAATTATAATTTGGTTGATCCTTGATTAATTGCATAGTTTATTATCAAAATTCTAAATAATGTCTAGATTGCATAATTAAAAGCTTTAATGGACTAGTAAGGGTAATTTGGTCTCTTTAGTACAATTTTAGGGGCAACAATGTCTTTGAATCCTTACTTTACTATAGAGGGGGTTTTCTGGTATTATATATATAAAAAAAAAAAGATGACATCAGTTTTGACCAGTATTCTTATTTCTGGCTATTATAAATTTTAAATGTCAAGGGATCTCAATATAATTTTTGAAATTTGAGGAGATCTTTGTATAATAATGTCAAACGTCAGGGATCAAGGTGAAATTTTCCCAAAGAAATTGTGGGGATCTAAATTCCTTGTGTGTGTGTGTGTGTGTGTTTATTTGATTTTGATGATAATAATAGATTAGGATAACTAATTGAATCACATGAATCACATGACTATGTCTCAATGATATTATTGTAAAAATAACATAAGAATATATAAAGAAAGAGATCCCCAAAAAAGAAAAAGAAAAAAGAGATAAAGAAAAAAAGAAAAGGTTCAAAGAGTAAAAAATAAATAAATAAAGAAAAACAAGTTCAATGGAAGAAGTTAAGAATAAGTATCAAATCCTTTAGATGTTTAGTTTAAGGATCTAATTCATTGCAGTTTTTAGATTAATTAGAGTTTTAAGACACTGTTACAAATTTTAAACATCAAGGGTCTCGGTATAATTTCCAAAATTTGAGGAATCTTTGTACAATAAAATCAAATATTAGGGATCCACGTGAAATTTATCGAAAAAATATTTGTGGGTATGTAAATCCCTTTTTTGTATAATTTTTTTTCATTTTAATGATAATAATAGATTATGATAATTTATAAATCAAAAGATTATGTCTAAATGTTACTGTACAAAGAATAGACGAATATATAAAACAAGAGATCCCAAAAAAGATTTAAAAAAAAAAGATAAAGAAAAAGGAAAAGGTAAAACAAATAAAAGAAAAATAAATTATAAAAGAAGTGCAGGTTGAATTATAGAAGTTAAGAATAAGTATATAACCCTTCAAGGGATTCAATTTAGTGATCGAGTTCATTGTAGTTATTAGATTAATCGGGAGTTTTCATTACAAAATTTAAATGTTTAGGGGTCTATGTATAATTTTTAAAATATCAAGAAATCTCTATCTAATAAAATCAAATATCAAAGATCCCCGTGAAATTTACTCAAAAAATATTTAGAAATAAATATTTGTTTTGTATGTTTCTCTCGTTTTAATGATAATTATAGATTAGGATAATTTATAAAATGAAATGATATTACTGTACAAGGAAGAGAGGAATATATAAACCAAGAGATCCAAAAAAAAAAACAAGACAAAAAAAAAAAAAAATAGGTAAAGAAAAAAGAAAAGATAAAAAATTAAAGACAAATAAATTATAAAAAGGGAAAGTTGAATTAGAGAAATTAAGAATAGTATAAAATCCTTCAGGGAATTTAATCTAGAGACCTAGTTCATCGTAATTATTAGATAAATGGTGAGTTTTAAGACCCCGCTAATATTTTTAAAAATGTTTAGGGTTTTTTTTTTTTTTTTGCATGATAATAGATTGAGATAATTAATTGAATTAAATGATTATGTCTCGATGAAATTATTGAAAAAAAAAATAAGAATATATAAAGCAAGGGATCCCAGAAAAAGAAAAAAGAAAAAGTTTAAAAAGAAGAAGAAGAAGAAGTAAGAAATGTTGGTTGAATGAGAGAAGTTAAGAATAATTATAAAGCAAGAGATCCTAAAAAAAAAAGATAAAAAAGGGATAAAGAAAAAGAAAAAAGTTATAAAATAAAAGAAAAAGAAATTATAAAGAAGTACCGGTTGAATTACATAAGTTAATAATAAGTATAGAATCCTTCAAGGGGTTTAATTTTGAGATCCAGTTCATTATAGTTAGTAGATTAATCGTGAGTTTTAAGACCGAACTATAAATTTTAAAATGTTTAGGAGTCTCGGTATAATTTTTAAAATATGAAGGAATCACTACATAATAAGTAGATACAAGTGAAATTTAATCAAAAAATATTTGCTAGGATCTAATTCTTTTTTGTCTTTTTTTTTTTTTTTCATTTCAACAATAATGATAGATTAAAATAGGTGTTTGAATTAAAGAATTATGTTTTAATGATATTACTGTAAAAAGAAGAGAGGAATGTATAAAGCAAGAGATTCCATTGAAGGAAAAAAATAGATAAAAAAAAAGAGAAAACGTAATAAAGATAAAAGAAGAAGAAGAAATTAGGTGCAAGAATCCAATACTTGGGAATTTAGTTTAGACATCTAATTGATGGTATTTATTAAATTAATGATGAATTTTAATATTGAATAAATCCCATCTTTTATTTAACTACGATAATTGTACGGTGCTAAAGGACAGTGTTCCATAACGGATATATGGAGTGACCTATTTGCATATTCATTTTGTTTATCGAGAAAAAGAATTAACTACCAGACTCTTAAACTATGTCATTTGTGTTAATTAAGCCATTGTACTAATTTTCGTGTCGATTAACCCCTCAATTATGCAGTCTGATTTAATGTGACAATTTCGTTCAAATTTGATATTAACTTTAACGGAAAGTCTCACGTGCACATGCTATGAGTCAGAATTAACGTGATGTGTATGTGAGGCCGTCGATTATAGTTCATAACGAATTTAGACGAAAAGATCAAATTGAGTTAGGTTACATAATTAAACGACTAAAGTAATACAAAAATTAATTTAGAAACTTAATCAATACACAACATAGCTTAGGGCAATCAATGTGGAGCTTAAATACGGCCGTTAGTAGTTTGAATGTTCGGTAAATAATTCATTTGTAGTTGATGAATCACCATGTCCGTCGAGACACCTCCACCACCACCATCCTCTGAGCTTCTGTCAATGTAGCCCCCTCCGACCACCTTCACCCTCTGAGCTTTTTTTTTTTTTTAATCAAACACTTCTGCCAAAGAAATTGTGGAATAAAACACCTATAGCAACACCATGCCCATCGACACACCTCCACCACCACCGCCTTCTGAGCCAACACCACCACCACCACAACCACCACCATCCTCTGAGCCACCACCATTATCATCCTCTGAGATACAACCACCATCCTCTAAGCCACTACCACCGTCCTTTGATATACAACCACCATCATCTGAGCCACCACCGCCATCATCTGAGATGCAACCACAATCCTCTGAGCTACCACCACCACCGTCCTCTGTGAATCCTTCATCCTCTGAGCCGCCATCACTATCATCCTCTGAGATACATCCACCATCCTCTGAGCCACCACCACCATCATCTTCTGAGATACATCCACCATCATCTGAACCGCCACCACTGCCATCATCAGAGATGCAACAACCATCCTCTAAGCCACCACCACAGTCCTCTGAGAAACCACCATCCTCTGAGATACAACCAAAACTATCATCATCCTCTGAGATACAACCACCATCATCTGGACCGCCACCACCATCATCTGAACCGCCACCACCATCATTTGAGATGCAACCACCATCCTCGGAGCCACCAGCACAGTCCTCTGAGCCGCCACCACAATTATCCTCTGAGATACATCCACCATCCTCTGAGCCACCACCACCTCCATCCTCTGAGCCACCACCACCATCATCCTCTGAGATACAACCACCATCATCTGAACCGCCACCACCATCATCTGAGCCACCACCGCCATCATCTGAGTTGCAACCACGATCCTCTGAGCCACCACCTCCGTCCTCTGAGAAACCACGATCCTCTGAGACACCACCACCATCATCCTCTGAGATACAACCACCATCCTTTGAGCCGTCACAGCCACCATCCTCTGAGCCACCACAAAAAAAACTGGTTTCCTCCATTAGAGACAAGATCAAGAAGTTCTCATATTTCTTCACTTCCAAGGACAAACATCAATCAGTTGTCAACCAACATAGCCAGAGCGACAACAGTAACAGCACTAGAAGACATAGTGAAACAACCTTTCTTTGCAACTTGATAACTACTGATTTAAAGGACATGGAGAATGCATCGAAGAAGCTCGAGGAGCAGAAACAACATGTGGATAAACAGGTCAAAGATGCACGCGCGAAATTGGAGAAGTTCCAAAAGGATCAAAAGGTGGAAGAACTTCGCAAATTAAAGAAGACCGTGACCAAATTGAAGATTAAGGTCTCTCCAAATTACAAGATTGATGCAAAAGAAAAAGACCCCCATCGGAATCAACAATTAGATGGTGGTAAGAGAAGCACGGAAGATATTGCTGAAGAAGTGCTCAAGAAAATGCCTCAATTATACGAGGCAAATACCTTTAAGAACAGCTTGGAATTTCAAAATTTATTGGCAAGTTACCGTGAGCTCAGCATTGAACAGAAGCTTTGTTTGTTGTGTTTTTCGGTGTTCCCTGAAGATGCTATCATAAAGAAGAGGCTCATGGTCTATTGGTGGATTGGAGAAGATTTTGTATCTCCATCAAGTGAGGGCAGTGATCCGAAGAAGAAAACCGCGGAGGAACATGGCAAAGAGTTATTCGACAAGCTTATGGAATTGGGCTTTATGGAGCCTGTCAATGAGAGGCGGAGTCAAGTTGTGGGCAGTTGCAGAATGCACCCTTTTATTCGTAATGCAGTAGTTACACTTGCTGCGAAGGCCAAGTTCTTCGACTTTGATCAGAAGGGATATCCAACTGAGGAATTCTTGACATCCTACCGCGCGTGCTTATCAGGGAAAGGGTTAGTAAATATACCAGAATTGGAGAAACTTCATATGTTGTTCAATGTCAAAGAGGCTAATCTTGAATTTAAGGCAGAATGGTTGTTGAAGATGAGCAATGTCAATGTTCTTTATCTGGGAAGGTGGCAGGCCTCGGCCACTCAGCATGTTGAAGTTGAGGACACTGAGTTTTTGGGAGGCTTGGAGAATATGAAACATCTGAGATTTTTCAGCCTTCAAGGAATCTCTGGAATCACTGAGCTTCCCGAATCCATTTCAGAGCTCACGTGTTTGACAATCTTGGATCTCAGAGCCTGTCATAGTCTTGAGGTGCTTCCAGAAGGAATTGGGTTGCTTGAGAATTTGACACACTTGGACATGTCTGAGTGTTACTTGCTTGAACACATGCCCAAGAAGCTTGCCAAGCTCTCCAAACTCCAAGTCCTTAAGGGGTTTGTAGTTGGAGATACGAAGGACAAGGACTCATGTACTCTAGACGATTTGGAAAAACTACCAGAGCTCACAAAATTGAGCATTTACACAGGTATGAAGAGCTTCCCCACAAATAAACATGTGAGTGATCTCGCAAAATTAAAGGGACTTCTCAAGCTAACAATTGCATGGGGAGGAGGTGCTTTGCAAGGTAAAGCAGACAACAAGCTTCCCATGGCGAAATCAGATGATGGAGGAGAAAAGAAGAAACAAAATGGATCAAAAGACACTGCCAAGAAACGAATACTAGAAAGATCTATGTCCATCCTACCTACCATGAAGCCTCCAACGCCTCCACCACCTCCACCATTTCCTTCAAGCCTGCAGAAACTGGACCTCAAGTGTATTCCTGAAAGAAAAACAGCAGGTTGGCTAAAGCCTGCCAATCTGAAGGGCCTGAAGAAACTTTATATCAGAGGAGGAAAATTCTTTGATCTTGGTCAGTTTCAGGAACTTGATGATGAGGAGGTGAAGGACAGCTGGGAAGTAGAGCAATTGCGTCTCAAGTACTTGACTGAATTGGAGATGGACTGGACAAAATTGCAGGAATTATTCCCCAAGTTGATTTACCTGGAGAAAGTAGAATGCCCTAAACTCAGTTTCTTTCCATGTGATGAGAGTGGAGTGTGGAGTGTGGAGTGTGGATGAACAAGACAAAGCCAAAGTAGAGGTAAAAGCAGTGTAAGAGATAGCGTTGCGAATTTGCAAAAAAAAAATTTCCTGTCAGATTGTCAATTTTCTGTCCAATATTCTGGATGAATTTTATTTCTTATGTCCTTATTGATGTAATATTTATGGTATTCACAATGTTGCAATTTTTTCCTACCTAGTAGAGTAGTAGTTCTGGAGATGTATGTTTCACTTAGCATCAGTCACCTAAATCATGCCTCGAGCCCTTATGATAACTTTTATGAAGATAGCTACCAGTATAAGAAACATGGAGCATGACTGGTAACAAGAGTTCATGGTTCTAACTTCTAATGTGCTTTCTTGTTCACTGACAGACAGAGAAGTTCCTCTGCATAAATAGCAGATGACGTTATAGCTTTATACCTGATAAATATGCTATGAAATTTTGAAGATTAAGTTCAGTGTAGACCAAATTCAGTTAATTAAAGAAGCTTTTGACACAATATAGGCAATCTGGACGGTTGTATGGTCCATGGTCCTTGGTTAAAGCCTGTGTACATCTAACCCTCTTTAGATCCAGCAATGACAGGAGTCTCGTGCACTAGGTACGTCCTTTTTTATCTATTCCCAATCATGCCTGGAATGCTTAATTTGCTGACTTTAGTTGAATTCAGCAGATGTTTATAATCCACCCATGTACACCAAGCTGCCATAAATTTTTCGATTTTTCCCACAGTAGGATTAATTTTTACCAATGCCGGCAGATTGACACCCTATCTAAGAACTCATTTCACAATTATTTCGGCATCTCATTCCTTGCAGCAATCGTCTGATCTTGAAAAAAACTTATATTCTGCTGGAGGAACATTAGATTTCTCAGAAGGGTGTAAAACCATGCTTAATTTGACAACATCCATTGCAACAAGTCTTAGCTTTTGAATCTCAATCAATGCGATGCGCGATTTGAAGTCATTTTAGAACCATAGGCCCGGCCTTGCCTAATGTGGGCAACACTTTGCAGTGATGGGTCTATTAGAGCTGGCATCAGTTGGAACTATGATGTGGGTAGCATGTATAAGAATGTGTGACACTTAAACGAGATCGATTATGCATGGTTACCAATAACCATGAACCAAGACTCTTGAGAATAAGGATTAAGATATGTTGGTGCTAGACGCAACATCTCGATTTCGGCTTGACCTCCGCGCGTTCGGGAGTAGCCTTTTACCCATCAGTTGATGGGACATTCTGTGGGTTCAGCGGATGGTAACACGTGTTCTCGGGGGGATCACTGTGCTCCGACGACTGATGTCACGACACACGTCCTCGGCGTCGTGTGATCCCGGTACTAGAATGGTGACACGTGTCCTCGGCGTCCGGATACCACTGGGTGGTTTAGATTGATGACACGTAATCTCGGCACTCAATGAACCTCGGTGCTGCCTCATCTCACACGTGTCCTCGGCGCATATGTCTTCTCGGGATACAAGGCCCGGTACACGTCATCTCGGCTCGAAAAGCTCCCCGACGTCTTCGGCTTATGGAGACTAAGGCGAGGAAGGAGTCACTGGCTTGTCCTTTCCGTCAACTCAGTAAGGCAGGCAGGGTAAGCAGAGTTGGCAACCAAGGGGATAAGGACACGTAGTACTGTGAGCAGAGCAGTACATAGCTTTACACAAAGGTCCCAGTCATTGTCCGGGTATACGGGGGATCATTTAATAAACATTCAGTATGATGGGATGTCCTTGATGACTGGGATAGCCCGGAAAGGGGCGCATTAAGTGCTACGAAGATCAAGCATTCAATACATTTGCATAGGGATAAGAGCATTTATTGCTCGGGCGCCCGAGGGAAGGGGCATTGATTGGTCGGGACTCCGAGCAGTTAAGAGCCTTCAAATATCTCTGCAAAAGGGGAAAAACGCTTCCCCATGACTGACATCTCCTACTGTGCACTAGCCCGCAATGATTACTACCAACAAAGGTATAAATAGCCCTCTGAGAGGCAAATCGAAGGTACGCAATACATGCAAACAAGTGTGCTCCGAATACTCTCCCTCTCAAAAACGACTACTGACTTGTCCGTCGGAGGGGAAACGCCGGAGACACTCCGGCACCCTTCTAACTCTTCTCTTCTTGTCCAGGAGAAGCCGGAATCCAACGCCGTTTGTGAGGCTTGGTTCAACCGTTCCACAAGGAGGAGCCACCGTCAATCCAACCAGTTCCTTTTGGCCTACGTCACGCCAATCCACTTCATCGCTAGGATTCGACGTCAATGGTCAAGACGAGTTCACCCTAGTCCTGCTTCTGCTCGAACATTTATATTGTGCAAAAATCTGTACGCACAATCTGGCGCCGTCTGTGGGAAAGATCATATTTCCCGAAGATCAGTGACCATGGTGAATACTCGTCAAAAGGGAAAGAGCACTCAGCAAAGGAACGTTGAGTTAACAGCCCCATCCATGTCAAGAACGAAGGATCGCGTGGAAAGCGTGAATAGGGAGTGTTCTGTTCACTCCAAAGGACCGACCCACCAGACCAACATGGGCGTTGGCTCTGGAAAGGCAGCCCCGTTGGCACGGCAACTTGCTGAAGTGATAGAGGACCAGTTCGGGGATCGCCTGAGGCAGTTGGAAGAGGACAACGTCAATGTCCTGAACCGGCTCAATGAGTTCACACTTTCCGGCGGAGGATCTCGAGACCAGGGGCAATCGCACGAGCCCCCTGTCAAGGGAATGAAGGCTCGAGACCTCAGAGATCGCCTCAGCGGTGGATCGAATAGCTCCAGGGCTTCTAAGCGCCCGAGGGCCAGGAGGGAGCTCCCGGAGGTCCCAGCCAAGAAGACAAAGTCATTGGCGTGGAACGACCTCCGTCGGAGACTCTCCGGGCGAGGGGGCGTGGAGGAATCCGAGGAGGGGTCTACACTCTCTGTAAGGAACAATAGGTCAGGACGTCCCATCAGACGCCGGGATGAGCAAGAAGTAAGACCTCGGTGCCAAGAAGATCTCCGGGTACATTTGAACTCCACCCGAAGGGGCAACACCATGATAGAAGAAGACGCGGATGACGAGCTCATTCAGTCGCCCTTCACCGAGGCTATCGCGAATATGGAGGTATCAAAGAAGTTTGTCGTGCCAAGGTTTAAAGTTTATGACGGGCGATCAGACCCCGAAGCTCATTTAAGGCAGTACAAGCAAATGATGTCTCTTTACCATTCGGACCACCGATTGCTGTGTCGGGTATTTTCAATGAGTCTAGGCGACTCTGCTATGAAGTGGTTTGAGACCCTTCCACCCGGCAGTATAGGGTCTTGGAAGGAGTTAACCAAGCAATTCTTGGCTCGGTTCATCACAGGGAGTAAACGCCCGAAAGATGTCGGGTCGTTGTTAACTTTGAGACGAAAGGAAGGAGAGACTCTCCGCCAATATGCTACCCGCTATTGGGAGGAAGTCAACGAGGTAGAGGGGTGCTCCGAAGTCATGGCGGCTGCCTCCTTCAGACTTGGCCTCTCGAGGGACACCGACCTCTATAGATCCTTGACAAAGAGGACGCCTACTGGCATGGGGGAGTTGATGGTCCGGATAAATAAGTACTCCAGAGTGGAAGACGAAATGCTGGGGGGCAAAGGAAAACTCTTGGCCCCAAGGAGAAGAGAAGTTGAGAAAGGGGACCTCCCCCGAAAGGGATTGATGCACTCATCTAGTGGCTCCTTCAAAGGGGTTCAAACCGTGTTCAAGGAGCCCATTTACAGGCTGCTCAACAAGATTAGGAGGGAGCCCTTCTTTAAGTGGCCGCCTAAGATGCTGGGTGACCCGTCCACCAGGAATCAGAAAGTAAGGTGCTCATACCACCAGGATGTGGGACACCTCACCGAGGACTGTAGGGTTTACAAGTCCTTCCTGGAAAAGTTGGTACGGGAGGGGCACCTGAGGGAGTACATTGAGGAAGCGGCACCAAAGGAGACCCGTGTCGCCGATGGTCAGGTAAACGTTCAGGACAATGTCATCGATGTCATCCACGTATGTCCCACGGATCGCCCAACGTCAAATACCCTCAGATCGGATCTTAAGAGAGTGACTTTCACAAGGAAGCTAGACGAGGAGAAGGGGGAACGACCCAGCAAGAGGGTCCGGGAAAGCAACAAGGACATCACATTCTCTAATGACGACCTGACTGGCGTCGTGCTGCCCCATGAGGACGCCTTGGTCCTCACCCTGAAGGTCGGTACCTTTGATGTCAAGAGAATCCTGGTGGACTCTGGGAGTTCCTCTGAAGTGATGTATTACGAAGTTCTAAAGCGCATGGGACTTGGCCCCCAGGATCTCGTCAAAGTGGGCACACCCCTTGTTGGATTTAATGGCTCTTACGCCCTGCCCTTGGGCAAGATTACGCTACCCGTCGTCACAGGGCCAGTTACAATAAACACAGAATTTGTGGTGATAGACTCTGATTCGCCTTACAACATAATCATGGGGCGCGCCTGGCTGCATGCACTAGGAGCGGTGCATTCCACCTACCACCAAATGTTAAAGTTCCCAACTCCAGAGGGGGTAAAAGAAATCCGTGGGGATCAGGCATCCGCCAAGACATGTTTCTACTCCGCTGTGAAGGCGGGAGTCGCCTCCAAGGAAAAGGAGAGGCCCCCAGAAGAACTGCTAAACAAATAGCAATTACAGTCCGGGCGGCTCGGGGTCGACGAGCCGCGGATCGATCCGGCAGACAGATCCATGGAGGATCTCCTGAAGATACCTTTGGTTGAAGGAGACGAGGAAAGATGCTTTTTGATTGGATCCACCATGTCCCATGTTGAGCAAAGGGAGATGACGGATTTTTTGAGAAAGAATGCAGATGTGTTTGCATGGGATTCCATGGAGATGAAGGGGATAAGCCCCGACGTTATCACTCACAAGCTCCATGTTGACCCCGCCCACAAACCGGTAAAGCAGAAGCCACGACGCATGGCTCCGCATCATGCCCAAGCAGTAAACGAGGAGGTGGAGAGGCTACTGAAAGCCGACACCATCCGGGAAGTTCAATTCCCGGAATGGCTGTCCAACACCGTTTGTGCTAAGAAGAAAGGTGGGAAGTGGCGCGTGTGCGTAGACTTCACGGATCTGAACAAAGCCTGTCCCAAGGACGACTTTCCCCTCCCAAAGGTGGATCAACTGGTGGACGCCACGGCAGGGCATCAGCGCATGGCTTTCCTGGACGCCAGGGCAGGATACCATCAGATCCCCCTCCATCTATCTGACCAGGAGAAGACCGCGTTCATTACTCCCATGGGAGTTTATTGCTACAAGGTCATGCCTTTCGGCCTTAAGAACGCTGGAGCCACTTACCAGAGACTTATGAACCGGATGTTCAAGAGGCAGATAGGGGACACGATGGAAGTCTACATCGACGACATGCTGGTGAAGAGTCGAAGGAAGGATGATCACATCAGGGACCTGGAGGATACCTTCTCCACCCTGCGGAAGTATGGTTTGAAGCTGAACGCGGCAAAATGCGTCTTTGGAGTTGGATCCGGGAAGTTCCTAGGGTACTTGGTGAGCCGGCGAGGAGTCGAAGCCAACCCAGAACAAATACAAGCCGTCCTAGACGTTCAAAGCCCCCGGACGGTTCGGGAAGTCCAAAGACTCACGGGGATGCTGGCAGCCCTAAACCGATTCATGTCTCGGTCGTCAGACAAATGCAAGCCCTTCTTCGATGCTATCAGAAGGTCCGGGAAGGGGACTTGGAACGATAAATGTGGAGAAGCACTCGAAGGGATCAAGGAGTACCTTAGGGTCCTCCCAACCCTGTCTGTCCCGATGCCAGGGGAAACACTATTCCTCTACCTGGCGGTGTCAGAATTCGCAGTTAGTGGAGTGTTGGTACACGAGCATGAACGCGAGCAAAGGCCAGTGTACTACGTAAGTAAGGCCTTGTTGGACGCTGAGACAAGGTACCTACCACTGGAGAAGTTGGCTTTAGCATTAATCACAGCTGCGAGGAAGCTGAGGCATTACTTCCAAGCCCATCCAATCATGGTCCGCACGGACCAACCTCTGAAGGCTATACTGAGGAAAGCCGACCTTTCAGGGAGGCTCGCCAAGTGGGCAGTAGAGATGGGGGAACATGATATCCGCTATGAACCTCGTACTGCCATAAAAGGGCAAGTGTTAGCGGATTTCATAGCAGAATTCTCCAAGGAAAGACTCCTTTCCCCTCGAGGGGAACTCCCCGGCACGGTCAGGCAACTTACATCTCCATCCCAGGAACCCTCCTGGAATCTCTTCGTGGACGGATCCTCCAACAACAGAGGTTCCGGCATAGGAGCATTGCTGGTCTCCCCGGAGGGAGTAGTCACGGAACAAGCTGTCCGGCTAGGTTTCAAGGCATCCAATAATGAAGCGGAGTACGAGGCTCTAATTTCGGGGCTCAAACTCGCCGACGCTGCAGGGGTGGCAAGGCTGATAGTCCATTGCGACTCCATGTTAGTGGTAAATCAGATCAGCGGAGAATTCGAAGCAAAGGACTTTAGAATGAAGGCCTATTATCGCAAAGCCGTGGCCTTGTTCCACAAATTTGAGAAAAGAGAAATCAAGCAGATACCCCGGGCCGAGAATGCCCATGCCGACGCCTTAGCTTGTCTGGCCTCGGCCCTGGACTCCACCACGACGCGAAGAATCACCGTGGAGTACCTTCCGGGTCCCGCCATAGATCCAGTTCCTTTGGTGACTGTCATTGAGCAGGGGGAAAAGCCTCCTAGCTGGACGGATCCATTGCTTGGGTTCCTCCTCTCCGAGATACTCCCTGAGTGTCCAAAGGAAGCCAGGAAGATAAAGATGAAGGCCCCAAGGTTCTGGGCTTCTCCGGATCAGAGGCTGTATCGAAAGTCACTTTCCGGGCCGTATTTACTCTGTGTCCGTGAAGACGAGGTTGAACCACTCCTATATGAGATACATGAAGGCATATGTGGGGGGCACTCAGGAGGACGAACCATGGCCCACCGCATCATGTCACAGGGGTACTGGTGGCCGCGAATGCAGAGGGATGCACAGGCATACGTTCAAAAATGTGACCAATGTCAGAGGTTCGCCCCGGCTATTCGACAGCCAGCCGGGGACTTGCATCCATTGACTTGTCCCTGGCCGTTCGCCCAGTGGGGACTTGACTTGGTTGGGCCGCTCCCTAAGGCCCCAGGCAACAAAAGATTCCTGATAGTGGGAACTGACTACTTCACAAAATGGGTCGAGGCTGAGCCTCTGACTCATATCAGGGATGTGGACACCAAGAAGTTTGTGTGGAAAAACATAGTCACAAGATTCGGGATCCCCCGCGCCCTTGTGTCTGACAACGGAACGCAATTCAACAGTGGACCTTTCAAGTCCTTTTGTGAGCACCTCAAAATTCGAAACTATTATTCTACTCCCGCGTACCCTCAAGGAAACGGACAAGCCGAGTCCTCGAACAAAGCCATTGTCAATAGTATCAAGAAAAGGCTGGAAAAAGCCAAGGGAAAGTGGGTGGAGGAGCTCCTCAACGTCCTATGGACGTACAGAACCACCCCTCGCAGGTCAACAGGGGAAACGCCATATGCCCTCGCATACGGGGTTGAAGCAGTCATCCCTCTTGAAGTGGGTCTTCCCACTATAAGGACATTGGCCTTTGACACAGGAGACAACGACCGCCAACTCGGCCTGGATGTAGACCTCGTGGAGGAGAAGAGGGAAATGGCAGCCTTGAAGCTGGCCAAATACCAGGAAGGGGTGTCCAGGCTCTATAATAGAAAGGTCAAGACTCGGGAATTCAAAGTAGGTGACCTTGTGCTCAGGAGGGTGGTGGCAAACACCCGAGACCCGGCGGATGGCAAGCTGGGGCCCAACTGGGAGGGTCCATACAAGATCACGTCAGCAGGAAGCTCCGGCTCGTATGAGTTGCAAGACATGGAAGGAAACAATGTAAAAAGACCATGGAATGTAATGAATTTGAAAAAGTATTTCTTTTGATGTTCAAGTCTTATAGTAATCATTTTCCTGGAAAATGCATAACCCCGAGGGTACGGAGTCCCGAACCCCTGTCTCCAAACAAACAAACAAGTAAAAGTTTACCGAGGGGGACATGGCCCCGAGGGGAACGTTACCCCGAGTGACAGACGCGTCGGGGTGGTACCCGAGCAGGTGCCCAATGGAAGAAAATCAAACCCCGATGGGAAGAAACACCCGACACTTCTTGCTTAAATAAAGTACTTAGTGTGTGTATCCCTGGAGTTCACAAGAGGAGTACATTGGAAAAAGTATGTAGGAAAACAAAGTTCAAATTTCATTTCCAAAATAGGGCTTTGCGTCCCCCGAGCTACAGGATTGAAAATAAAAAGTTACATAAATGAGGGAAAAAAGCCTAAACTACTGCGCTGGGGGCTCAGTCACTTCTCCACCGATGTTGCCCCCTATGTCTCCAAAGAGCTCATCGATGCTGGCAGATAGAGTGTCCGCAGCAGGGGCGTCGGCGGGGGGCACAGAGGCAGAAATAGGTGCCGGGGGATTAGCAGCAGTCTGCTCCACATTTGCACCGTCGGCAGAAACTTCCCCCGAGGCGGCTGCTATTTCCTCAGAAGGAACGTACTTGTGTTCCTGAAAAAGTGGAGAGTCCTCAGGCACCTCGGCGGCTCTCAGACCCGCATCCCAGCCCAGTTTGAAAAACTCTTTCTTCTGCTCCTCGAAGGCCACCAGGATGTCGTCGGCGCACTGGTCAACGATCTCCTGCTGGGTCTTGTTAGCAGCTTCCAATGCTGCCCGGACCTTGTCCAGCTCCTGGGTGAGTGCAGAACAAGTCTGCTCTGACTCCGCCACCTTGGCTTCCGCCGCCGAGAGTTGCTTGGTGGATTCCGTGATTTTCTTCTCGGCATCGGCTAGGGACGCATTGGTTTTCTTAAGCTTGGCCTTGGCACCCTCGGCCTCCTTCAGAAGTGCAGCTATTTGTGCAGACTGAGAAGACAAAGTTTTGTCCCTCGCTGCCACTTCCTCCTTTGCCGTTGCAAGAGCAGCCTGAGCCTCAGATTTTTGCTTCTCTGAGTCCTGGAGCACGTCCCGTTGGGAGTAGAAGCGGTCGGCAATAGCAGAGACTTGCTGAGCAGTCTGCAAAGAAGGTGGGAAGTCAGCACAGTTAATGAAACAAGGAAGTGAAAGGAGAAAATCGACTTAGACACTCACCACCAAGGAATTCTGGATGATGTTACGAAGAAGTTGATTAAGTGGCCTGCCTCGGTGCTCCTCCATGTCGCCAGGAAGGAGGAGGGTCTCACTCACAGCATAGGCCACGTGAGGAGAATGGATGATTGAATCAGACTCTCGGATCGGATTGCCTTCACGATCCCGAACCCGAGGACGCCATTCCGCCGCCTGAGTCATTGGCACTGAAGGGGAAGGCGGAGTTGTGCCAGGAGTTGATGATGACGAAGTAGGAGCGGGAGTACCCCTACCCCGACCGGCCACATCATGTTTCTGCTTCACTCTCCTTTCCTCCTCGGCGTGGGGGTCTCTTTCTCGGCCCCGGCCGCGCCCCGAAGGTCCAGAAGGAGGAGGAGGAGGAGGAAGGTTGGAACGAGAAGTCCCCCTCGGTGGTGGAGGAGGATCGACTGGTGGAGTCCCTCTTGGCGGTGGGGGGGGAGGTTCATTGGAACTAGTTCCTCGGCCCCGGCTGTCTTTGAGGGCGGCTCGTTTCTTAATCAAGTTCAAGTCCAAGCGATAACCAGACATCGCAACTTCAAGAGCGTCCTCTGTGTTCAAGCTCTCAAGAACTTCGAAGTTTGGCCAAGTCTCCCTCGCCGACGTGCTGGGCTCAGCACCGGTGGTGGCAGCAAGACCCCTTATCTCAACGACCTCGTCTTCCTCCTCAGAAGCTGTACCCTCGGCGACCCCCTCTACCTCGGCTTCAGTGGCCCTGTCGGGGTCGTTCTCCAAGTTCGCCTCAGTGGGCTCCTCTCCTGCCAAGGGATCGTAGTTGTGAGGTGTTTGGCTAAACTTCTTGTACCCCGGGGTGTAGTCAAGGAGGAGGTGGGCAGCACGACCCAGGCCCTTGTTCCCCAAGAAGTTCCAGACAAAGCTGATATCACCGATGTTCACTTGGTTCCGAGGAAGAGCAGATGTCTCGGAGTCGGGGATCCCTGCAAACAAAACAACCATCAGCCGAAGAACATTGGAGGGAAAGCAGAAAAGTAGACAAGGGAAGGGCCGACGTACTCGTAGTCCTCCACTGCTTGGGGCACCACAAGTCAGCGGCGTATTCTGGACCAGGCCCTTTCTCCCATTGACCACCGAAGATGAGGAGGTCATCCTTGTACCCTTTGTCGGAATCTGGAAGGTGGGTGACAAGGTACATGGTGGTATCCCGAGCCTTGAGGTAGTACATTTGTTGGGGCATGACCCTCACCAAGGCATAACAGAAGAGAATGTCGTCCAAGCCGAGGTGAAGGTCATGACGCTCGTTCAAGGCAATGACACCCATGATGATCCTAAAGGTGTTAAGGCAACACTGCCCCGGGAAGAGTCGAAAACGATGTAGGAAACGGAGGAGGATAGGGTGGAGAGGAAACCTAACTCCGCCCTCCATTATGGCCTTCGTATAGAAGGGCATCTCAGCCTCGGTGCCGACATCTACCTTGTGCTTTTTTGGGTCAAACTTATCTATTGTGACCTCGGGGGGAATGGAGTAGTGGGTCCTAAAATTTACTATTTGCTGCTTGCCCTCTACGGTGTACTTGCGAGGCCGAGAGGAACCAGCCTCGTCTGCCTCGGGGACCTTCTTGGGACGACGTTTAGTCATGTCCTCGGGGACAAGATGGTCCTCGGGGGTGTTCTCTCTGCTTGGTACACTCACTGGACTCAACGGAAGGAAGACCGGTGGACGGAGTATGAACAGGCAGGATCACTCTTGACACAGACGAAGGAGAAGAAGGCGACTGGTCGCCGGAAAAACGAAGAAAATAGAGGAAAGAAAACGAGTAATGTAAGGAGACTCACCGGAATGAGGAATGAAGAAGGAAGCGATGGCGGCAGAGGACTGTGGTCTTCAGAAAAAAAACGTCAAATGAGGCGGCGAAGTGAACAGGTTGCAGCGACTCTCCGGCGAACTTTCCGGCGATGAATAGCTCTGCAGAGTTAGCTTTCGAGAACGAAGCACGGATGAGCTAAGTGTTGTTTATATAGTACCTGTCCCCATCATTGCGCACGAAGCACGATGAGAGGCGCATTTAATGCGCACGATCTCCGAAGAGGGGATTGCGGCTGCAGAAGTGATGGAGTTGGTGAGCCCTCTCACCTTCTCCACGACACGTGTCCTCTGTCGTACGAAGGCCAAGGGCTGGGGGGCAGTTGATGGGACATTCTGTGGGTTCAGCGGATGGTAACACGTGTTCTCGGGGGGATCACTGTGCTCCGACGACTGATGTCACGACACACGTCCTCGGCGTCGTGTGATCCCGGTACTAGAATGGTGACACGTGTCCTCGGCGTCCGGATACCACTGGGTGGTTTAGATTGATGACACGTAATCTCGGCACTCAATGAACCTCGGTGCTGCCTCATCTCACACGTGTCCTCGGCGCATATGTCTTCTCGGGATACAAGGCCCGGTACACGTCATCTCGGCTCGAAAAGCTCCCCGACGTCTTCGGCTTATGGAGACTAAGGCGAGGAAGGAGTCACTGGCTTGTCCTTTCCGTCAACTCAGTAAGGCAGGCAGGGTAAGCAGAGTTGGCAACCAAGGGGATAAGGACACGTAGTACTGTGAGCAGAGCAGTACATAGCTTTACACAAAGGTCCCAGTCATTGTCCGGGTATACGGGGGATCATTTAATAAACATTCAGTATGATGGGATGTCCTTGATGACTGGGATAGCCCGGAAAGGGGCGCATTAAGTGCTACGAAGATCAAGCATTCAATACATTTGCATAGGGATAAGAGCATTTATTGCTCGGGCGCCCGAGGGAAGGGGCATTGATTGGTCGGGACTCCGAGCAGTTAAGAGCCTTCAAATATCTCTGCAAAAGGGGAAAAACGCTTCCCCATGACTGACATCTCCTACTGTGCACTAGCCCGCAATGATTACTACCAACAAAGGTATAAATAGCCCTCTGAGAGGCAAATCGAAGGTACGCAATACATGCAAACAAGTGTGCTCCGAATACTCTCCCTCTCAAAAACGACTACTGACTTGTCCGTCGGAGGGGAAACGCCGGAGACACTCCGGCACCCTTCTAACTCTTCTCTTCTTGTCCAGGAGAAGCCGGAATCCAACGCCGTTTGTGAGGCTTGGTTCAACCGTTCCACAAGGAGGAGCCACCGTCAATCCAACCAGTTCCTTTTGGCCTACGTCACGCCAATCCACTTCATCGCTAGGATTCGACGTCAATGGTCAAGACGAGTTCACCCTAGTCCTGCTTCTGCTCGAACATTTATATTGTGCAAAAATCTGTACGCACAAGATAGATAAGGTAAGGTGAGAGTTTGAAGTTTATGTAATGGCATTTATTTATGAAAGTCGGTTGAAGTTCTTTATAAGGGGAAGTTTTGTAGTTTTGTACGTTTTAAAACCTTTCTGTCTATTTTTATCACACTTTTTTTGGTTCATGATCACCATTTTTCCATAAACTGCAAGCTGCCATGATCGACGAACATGAAGTTCTGAAAATGATGAGGCTGGAGAGAGGAGAGAAGAGGAAGGAGATGGTTAAGGGAAAGAGAAAGCTTAGAGATGCTGGGTTTTCCTGGTGTGGCATTGTCATTGGTGTTAGATTAGATCGGTGGTGCTTACTATCCTACGTGCATGGAATGATGGTTATTTGCATGAGTGAGATCCATTTTCTTATTTGGTGAGTTAATATTGGACGGTTACATCACATGATAATATTGATATGGTATAATCGTTACATCTAATATTTAATAGTGAAGTTGAATTCTCAATCTATAAAAACACAACAATGGTCAAGATTAGTCCAATTTTTAGTTACCTTAATCTAATGGAAAAAAAATTATTCTAATTTTTTTTTTTCGCTCAAATACATCAACTCAACCAAAAATACATTCTCCAATTCTAGAGTATTAATGCTATTTAGACCTAATTTATTGCCATAATTTGTTAATCTAATTCACTATATATCTCTTGGATTCACTATGGGCTCCATTAAATATCAAAATTTGCTGTTAATCCAACGGTTACAGTGGTACTACATCATTGAGTCAATAAATAAAGTCAAATTTTTAGATCTAGAACCTCCTAGTGGGAACTTATTTCTTTACCTAAACCACGAGAAAATATTTAATATAATTAATGATGATATGATACCATTAACTAATAATAAATTTTTAAATTGACAAAATGAACTCTACTTTAATAGTTATTAACTTATAAGAAAAAAGAGCGGGTAGTTGTTCGCTTACGTGGACAAATAATTATCAGTTTATGTGACAAATAATTGTTTGCTTACGTGGACATTGTTGGGTTAATGTCGATAGAACGATTGCTATGGACATCGACTGCGGAAGCGTGATGTAATATTACGGTATCACATCGATTAAAAATAAAATTAAATGTTTGTATATGAACTATTAAATGTCCTTCTCTTCCAAATTAATTTTCAAGGATAAGTTCTATCCATCTATTCATAACATGCCACCATAGTCCGACGAGAGAGGAAGAGGAAAGGGGAACACCACCGTACTCATCCCCACATCATCAGGTGAGTAGTTTAGTTAAAAAATTAAGGTCTCAATAGCATTAACCCCCACTAAATTCATTCCTATCTCTCTCTTCTCTCTTTTCTACTTTTTTTTTTTAATTTTAAATTTTGTAATTAAAAAAAATTATTATTTAAAATATAGGTGTTGCACAATCATTGATTGATTTTTGTTTTACCGAGTGTATTCAGACACGGAATTATTACTAGTATTACAATATTATACCTAATATTTACACTGACTCAAATTAGAAGGCAGAATGCTCAACTGAAAATAAAATTTTGTTACTTTTCAATTGTAACAACAGGAAGTCACTTAGTGGAGGTTTGATCCGGGTTGCTAGACTTCTTGTTGCCTGCTTTGGAAATTCTGTCCTCACAACTGGCTTTATTAAAGGTTGGCAGTGGTGTCAAGTAAGGTACTGAAGTTAGCATATTATACTGGAGCTAAAGATGATATTATCTGATGAGCACAGATCTAACTGAGTCAACCCTAATTATAATTAATGAGGTAAGCCCAAGTCTAACTTGTAGTCTTAGCCCAGTCCAAGATTTAAGGGACTCGAGAGGTCAGCGCACGGGAGAAGTAATTATCGGGATAACCACTCTCACAAATCAAGACTATCCTTAATTGTACCTCTTCGTAGTTGTAGTTATCCTCCCCGAAAAGCTAATAACCAATCTTTCACGCCACCGCCTCAACTAAGGCTTTATGTCTACAAATTATAAATCTTCTACACATGAGAGACACATCTTTTACACACATCTTTTACACAACTATCTCTCTCATAACTATCTCACAATACCTAGAGCTTACCCTTGCTCTCTTTCCTACCTTCTACTTTATTAATAAAGTTCTCCGGCCACTGTCGACGCCTTCAGTGGTTTGGTCACCTTGATCCAACCACCTATTCTTTGTCTTTTATTATTAATTGCTTCATTAATTACCCTGCATTATGTACTCGACTATTAATTATGCATAAATTCACTTTTGTGCCCCCATCATTATCAACTCACAACTACAAGTTCAAATCAAGCAGCAACTAGGAAGGAAAGGCCTTCCTGGTTACTTATATATATGTAGGTTAAGGTTTACTCATGTAACATATTGGATACTCTTTTTACAATATTAACAAGTTATATACAGAAAATTTAGAAATCATACTTATAGATCATTTTACACATTTTGCACCTATCATCTTCGTCTACTACCTTAGATTCTACAAATTTTCATACTTATATAAAGAAATAAGATACTACTATGATGCTTCTATTCTCCTAGCGCAGAAAGCTCGGGAACCCACTCTATCATCCTCTGAGGGGATGAGGTTGATGAGCCCTGCCTCTTCCTATCAATCTATCTATTCTAGTGGCATAAGAAAGAGTGACCACCAAGATATGCGACAGGACTTGGCTGCCCAAGCTGCACTATGCACCCTTTGTAAAGGGATCACGTTATTCACGTTCCAGTATAGGATGAGATTTTAATCAAATGGTAAGACAAAAATGGAAAAGATAAAGGTTAAAAGTAGCCTTGAACGGTCAGGTCTTTCACATGATATTCTTTCCTTTACTTCCATATCAAGTCATTCTGAGAGTCTTTATGGGTGAGTGTGTGTGATACACTTGTTTCTGATGCCCTGGCACCTCAAGATCCTGGGGGTCCAGTTGATGTGCTTTTAAAGGTCACCTAGATTGTTTTGCACCTTAAATACTTCCACATTATGCATGAAAACAATATGCGCAGCAGCTATATGTCGTTTTTTTAAGCTCGGGTACACATACATCTGAGATCTCGTCGATTTTTGTAGAGGGCTTTTGTGTGGTAAGTATTTCTTTTGGTTGTACAAGGTAAATTTAATCAAAGGAGAAAGCCCTTCTGTTAGTCTTAATTTTAGTTTCATTTGTTTCTCAGGTACTATACTACAGGTTCTGCTCACTTGCAAAAATAGTGGTAAGACTCGGTAGGAATGTGAGACTGACTTTTTGTAAAATAGCAACTGATGCATATGGGCTTCTTATCTATGATCTCTCATAAAGAACTTATCTATCACTCAGTTGTGTGAATTGTGCTTGTGTTTATTAGACACTTTTTTTTTTTTTGGCTAAGTATTTATTAGACACTTGAGAACCAACAAGGTTTTTGCTTCAAAAGGGTAAAGGAGTGTGGAAAACACCAAGAGGAGGGCATGGAAATCCTTCCCGAATACTGGAAGAAGCTGTGGCAGAAATGGGATATACGGTGCTTCATTCTCTTAAGCCTCTCACTGCAAACTTTCTTAATTCTCTTCTCTCCCTTGAGAAAGCGAGTGTCCAGCATTTGGATAATCACGCCGGTCTGGGTGGCATACTTGCTCGCAGATTGGGCTGCTAACTTTGCAGTGGGAATCATCTCCAATAGCCAAGGCAAGAAGCCTGGTTCTGATGATAACAATGCTGACCTTCTGGCATTTTGGGCTCCCTTTCTTCTGGTGCACCTTGGTGGCCCGGATCCTATAACTGCTTTCTCTTTGGAGGATAATGAGCTGTGGCTGAGGCATCTGTTTGGGTTGTTAGTGCAGTGCGTGGCTGCAGTCTATGTCTTCTTTCAATCACTTCCCAAAAACAAGATATGGATCCCTACAATGCTCATGTTTTTCGCGGGAGTCATTAAGTACTCTGAGCGGACGCGGGCACTATATCTTGCAAGCATGGGTAGGTTCCGAGACTCCATGAATCGAAAGCCTGACCCTGGGCCAAACTATGCCAAGCTCATGGATGAATACTACTCAAAGAAAGAGGCAAGGCTACCAACACGGATAGAAATGATTCCAGAACCTGACAGAGTAACCAAAGATGTCAATAAAGTCAAAGAAGGTCCATTGACAGATTTGGAGGTGGTGCACCATGCTTACCGATTTTTCGAAACTTTCAAGGGGCTTGTTGTTGATCTCATATTCAGCTTCCGCGAGCGCAACCAAAGCCGGGAGTTCTTCCTCAAGAGGTCAGCAAAAGATGCTTTTAAAGTGGTAGAGGTTGAACTCAATTTCATCTATGAAGTCCTCTACACCAAGGTCAGTGTGGTGCATAGTGGATTAGGATACATATTCCGGTTTATTTCATTCGCTTCAGTTGTTGTAGCCCTTGTTCTTTTCTATTCCCAAAAAATGGACACTTTCAATGAGTTTGATGTTGTGATTACTTACACCCTGCTATTTGGTGCCATTGCCTTGGATGCAATTGCTCTCCTCATGGTTCTTTTCTCCGATAGAACTGTGGTTGCCCTGTATAACAAATTCCCAAAAAAGTCTTGTTTTGGTTGGCCATTGCAATTCAAGAGACGCAGGTGGTCTGAGTCTATTTCGACTTTCAACTTGATATATTTTTGTTTGCATCCACGCGGGGAAGTGAAGGAAAAATTGGTTGGCTATTTTGGCCTTAGTAACTTTCTCGATGGGTTGAAATATGTGAGAAGCAGGCCATTCACTGATAAATTAAGAGACCACATCTTTAACGAGCTGCTCACAAAATCTGAGATGGCAGATGATTTAGAAACTGCCAAGGAGATATGTTCATCCAGAGGTGATTGGATTCTTCGGGTCGAAAATTGCAGCAACTTCTTCCCTTGGATCCTTGAGGTTGACTATGATCAGAGCCTTCTTTTGTGGCACATTGCCACCGAACTCTGCTTTTATACTGATGCAGGCAGTGATCATAACAAGGATTTTCGTGATTTTTCAAAGCTCCTCTCAGATTACATGCTGTATCTTCTAGTTATGCAGCCTACTATGATGTCTGCAGTGGCAGGTATTGGGCAAATAAGATTCCGAGATACCTGTGCTGAGGCCAAGAAGTTCTTTCAACGAGGAAAGCAAGGAAGGAGACAGAGAGAGGCAAATGCCTGTGACGTTATCATTTACGTAATTTCTTGTTTTTTCAAATATCTTCTTCTATTTTTTATTTTTCCTGCCATTCTAATTTTCCAAGCTGTTAAGAAACACTTTCTTGGAGGAAAAGCCGACCAATTTTATCACCAAGTCATGGAATTCTTCGGAAAAGGGAAATCAGATTGGGTTGAAGAACAGAAAGAGGCCTGCAGAAAGATCCTTGATGTTAATACAGAAGTAAAACCTGTTGCCGTCAAGGGGGATAGAAGCAAATCTGTGTTGTTCGATGCGTGCATCCTGGCCAAAGAATTGCAGAAGTTAAAAGAGAAAGACAAATGGGAAATAATGAGCAAAGTTTGGGTGGAATTGCTGTCTTATGCTGCCTGTCATTGCAGAGCAAATGCGCACGCTGCACAACTGAGCAGTGGTGGACAGCTTATCACTGTGGTGTGGTTATTGATGGCTCATCTTGGCTTGGGTGATCAGTTCCAAATAAACGAAGGCAATGCAAGAGCTAAACTAATTGTGGGGAAGTAGCTGATCAAACTTTATGTTGTAATAATGTATTGGTGTATGTCCTTTTCTTGTGTATGTGGTTATTATCTATTGTTTGAATGAGAGGTGCTATGCTTTTCGGTGTGTACTCTTTGGCCTTGCTCTTTCAAATTTTGTTTCAGTTTTCAAAACAGACAAGGTGATACAAGTTATGCAATGATATATATATCTTTATGAACAAAGATGTGCAGATCACTTGCAGGAGCCAGTGTTGTAAAATTTACCACACTTTCATATTAGACATGCCATTGTCAAATGCTAGTGAAGTAGTAATCCACCTTCTCTCCAATTTCATGTCATCTGTCCCTGAAAATGAAGCATTTGCAGAATTTTCTTACACTGGTTTCCTCACGCATGTGTTTGCTTCCTTTGATGCTGTCCTTTCTATACATTTTCATGACGATTGTTACTGAGATGATTGCCCGAAAATCATATATCTTAATATTCCTTTTAGCAACTTTAAAGAAAGTACTTGAAGTTCCTATGTAGGAAGGCTGCAGTGGTTGACAAATCCAGTTAGCTAGCTAGTTTGTCACCTTCAAGTGGAAAACTTGAGTCATATAGCTTTGTTACCACTGGCAAATGGAAGCTAAACTCGTTTTGAGGCAATACAAGACACCAGTCATCCTCATGGCCTGATCTAACAGCAACCTAAAAGGGAAGAAAAAGAAAACTCAACTGTCATTGAATCAGCGGATTAGTAAGGACTGTGGAGCTCTGGGATGTCAAACTTAATGGGTGATATGCTTTTAGCCCTTGGAACTTCTAGTGAATCAGATTTATGTCACATCTTAAAAGGTTTGTGTCAAATTATCCGATTCATTTATTAATCCGATTCATTTATTAATTCGTGTTTAATGAATCGTGTCATATCGGGTTCATGTTTTGTATGAATCATTTATAGCCGGTATATAAACGAGTTATATCGTGTATTAATCGTGTCGTGTCCAGTCCACTTATTTATGGAATGAGCGGCTTAAGAAAGATTCAAACTCTCTAATTTTGTATCGTATTATATTTTGATATCCTTAGTTTTACCCATGATAACTGCAGTTAAGAATTAAAATCTTGTTTCGATGCATAGTGTTCAGTTAGCTCGAAAACCACAACATTTTGGAAATGTTTCTAAATATTTTTGGTAACAAGACAAAAACAAAGAAAAATTAAAAATTTATTTGTGAAACATTAGTCATTGGTCAATTTCAATATCCAATCACTAATTTGTTTTATAAAAAATTTATTTGCTATTACAAATACTATTTGTAAAAATTGTTGCCGCTTACTACGAGACATGCTGTCACAACATTTTGCCGCAATAAGTAGAGTTTCAAAAAAAATTTATGACGACAACAACTTATTTTAAATATTATTTTCGGTAGCAAATAAACTTTTAATGGCAACACTACCATCACAAATTTTTTTTTTCTCCAAAACACATTTTTTAATGACGGTGAGTAATGTCGTCTTAAAAAACTTGTATCCAAAGACCTTAATTCAAACAAAATATAAGAGAAAAAAAAGGTATGAAGCAGTAACTATGAAGTACATTAGAAGTTTCACGAAACCATTTCGGTCCACACCGGAGAAATCATCTCTCAGCTAGGTTATGTTGGGCGACGGATCACTTTTTTTTACTAGAAGAGCAAAAAACAAGACATTAACCAATGTAATTAGAGAGATGAACTAGATTGATCGAAGACAAAGTCCGTTGAGGTTGTATTATGGTAACAAAAAATTATTTTTCGATATCATAATAATTAATAATTTTTAACAAAAGAGTTTGATTGCATTATTTGTAGTTTTGGATAATAAAAAACAATAAAATAACAAAATTTTATTTGTTGAAACGTAATTTTGCGATACTATAGCACTAATGAGAGACTGAGAAATCAAGAATAAATAAGAAAGGCATGGTGGGTTTAGGGTTCTTGGATTTAATAACTTTGGCAGCCCCATGAAAATAAGTTTAGGGTTCTTGGATTTTCAGAATCAAACTAAAACCTAACAAAAATTAGTGAACTCATTCATCATGATTTCAACCTAAATTTGTGTAGTTCTATGACTATAATTTGATTGGATTCGAATTTCAAGCTGGAGTTTTGTAATTTACTTCAAATCTCTAAGCACAGGTAATCCTTAAATTGAAAGTTTCTGCTCAAAAGTCAAGCTCGAATTAACTTGGACATAAGATTTTAAATTTTTTATTAAATTCAAGTTCATCTCTCAACTCATAAAAGTTTCATCTAAATTGTATTCCCTAAACAAGCTACAAGTCTTGATGTACTATAAAACACCCTTTTTTATGGGCATTTTCTTGGACAAGCCACAAAATCCAATAATGTCTTTTTTCTTCTTATTTGGTTTGAAGTCATCCTTAAACTAATCCTATACTTCTTTAATACCACTTCCTAAAATTCGACCAGCATGTTCATGCTATGTTGCATAGAATACAATATAAATTTAAAAATAATAATAACTTAAATCATTAAATTGGATAGAATAATTCGAATAACATTATTTGACAAAAAAATTAGTACACGGACCCCTTGGGTCACCTCCTCATATATACGAAATTACACATGGACCCCTTTAAATATGTACAAGTGTTACACATAAATCCAATACCATTAGTATTCGTCAGAGAAAGAACTGTCAAAATTGCGTCAGAGAAAGAACTGTCAAAATTGTATTATGTCAGCATATTACAAAACAATCAATAATTTCATTGAATAAAATTAATTGACTTAATTTAAAAAATCCCCGAACCCCGTTAGGAATCTAAGAAAGAGTAGTTTGTTAGTGAAGGTGAATTGTTCAGGTAGAGAAATTTGGATTGAATATCATAATCTCTCCAAATAGTTTAGAAGACTCAATCCCTCTAAATTCCCAGCATTCAATATCTAAGTCAAATAGGGCCACAAGAAATGCTTTCAATCCTATTCATTGAGACATTCACCAGCATTTCTACAAGCAATGCTTTCATCCCCCAAGATATCCATCCCCAAAAGCATTTCATTAACTTCATATTTTTAATGCCACTTAACTAGTGCCCATGTACTAACTAGCAAAAGGGAAAGAATAGTCTATTGGAGTCACAAGGGCATTTTAATAAATGTACATAATCCACCAAATATCTTGGGGAATTTTCATATTTTCATCATTTCTGTTTATCCTAGGGGTTGGTGTGTAATTTCATATACTTGAGGACGTCTTTTTAAGACAATACCCACTTACCCACTTATCACTAAATGTCAAATTTTAAAAAATATCATTTGATTAATTTAAATTTTGATATGTTTGTAAAAAAAAAAAAATGTCACTTGCCCACACTGTAGGAAAAATCATTTTTGGGATTGTTCTTAACACAAAATTCACGATTGTTAGTGGATATCTCATCATTAGTATTTGTCTAATTAGGTGACAATTTTTGAGGGGTCAGAAAGGTAATTTACTCAAAAGAAAAATTAAAGGTCAAAAAAAAGAAGGAAGGAAGCTAAGCGCGCCCGTTAGGAGTATGAACTATGAAGGTTCTCCGTTGAAAAAGTAGCTACATAGTTGACTTGCTTGCTTTTCTGCCCCCTCCGCCGCCGCCACCACCACCATCCTCTGAGCTTTTGTCCATGGAGCCCCCTCCACCACCGTTATCTTCCAACACTTCTGCCGACGAAATTGTGGAAGAAAACACCCCAAACAACACCATGTCCATCGAGACCCCTCCACCACCACCAACGTCCTCTGAGCCACCTTCATCCTCCGAGCTGCCTTCCGTTAACGGAGCTACAGAAGAAAACAACCCCAACACTGTCAGGTCCATCGACACTGTTCCACAACCGCCGTCCTTTGAGCAACCATCCTCTGAGGTAATTACCGAGATAAGCACCCATAATAACTCTTCCCTCCAAAATTCTACCCCAATTCCAACGACCCAGCACCAAAACACTGATGATGATACCCTCACAGCTTCTACCAACGGAATTATCGAAGAAAACACCACCAACAACACCATGTCCACCCAGATTCCACCACCACCCTCTGAGCCTCTGTCCACCGAGACGCCTCCACCACCATCTTCGTCCTCTGTGCTTCCTTCCCTAGACACCTCCACCAACGGAATTATTGAAGAAAATATCTCCACCAACACCATGTCCACCGAGACCGCTCCACCACCACCACCTTCCTCCGAGCTTCTGTCCGTCGAGACCCCTCCACCACCACCATCCTCTGAGCTTTCTTCCCTTGACACTTCTACCAACGAAATTATCGAAGAAAACACCGCTAACAATTCCTCTTCCCTCTCTAATTCTACCACCGGAATTATCGACACCCACGACAGCACCACCATGCCCATCGAGACCCCTCCACCACCACCATCCTCTGAGCTTTCTTCCCTTGACACTTCTACCAACGAAATTATCGAAGAAAACACCGCTAACAATTCCTCTTCCCTCCCTAATTCTACCACTGGAATTATCGACACCCACCACAACACCACTATGCCTATCGAGACCCCTCCACCACCACCATCCTCGGAGCTTCCTTCCCTTGACACTTCTACCAGCGAAATTATCGAAGAAAACACCGCTAACAATTCCTCTTCCCTCCCAAATTCTACCACCGGAATTATCGACACCCACCACAGCACCACCATGCCCATCGAGACCCCTCCACCACCACCATCCTCTGAGCTTCCTTCCCTCAACAAGTCCTCTTCCTTCCATAATTCTACCCAAGTCCCAACGACCCAGAACCAAAACTCTGATGAGAAACCAGGGAAAAAGACGGGTTCCTCCATTAAAGTTAAGATCAAGAACTTCTCAGTCAAGACTTTACGAGATCGCTTTACCTCCAACCACAAAAAGCAGTCAGTTGTCAAGCCAAAAGACCACAGCGAAAAGAATAACAGCAGTAAAAGCCATGATGAAAAAGAAACACTTTCCAACTTGATAAGTTCTGATTTAGAATACATCAAGGTGGTGTCGGAGAAGCTGGAGGAGTACAAAGGTCGTGTGAATGAACAAGTCGAAGATGCATTGAAGAAATTCGAGAAGCTTAAAGAGGGTGGAAAGGAGAAGGACCTTCGGGAATTAAAGAAGGTCGTGACCAAATTGAAGCTTAAGGTCCCTTCAAAATACAAGATTGATGCAGAAAAAGACCCACATCGAAATCAACAATCAAGTGGTGCTACAAGAAGCAAGGGAGACATTCCCCAAGAAGTGCTCGACAAAATGCCTCAATTATACAAGGCAAACATGTTTGTGAACAGCTTGGAATTTCAAGATTTATTGTCACGTTACCGTGGGCTCACCATTGAGTTGAAGCTTTGTTTGCTGTGTTTTTCTGTGTTCCCTGAAGATGCTATCATAAAGAAGAGGCTCATGGTCTATTGGTGGATTGGAGAAGGTTTTGTACCAAGAACAGGTGAGGGCATTGAGAACCAGAAAACTGCAGAGGAATATGGCAAAGAGTTCTTTGACAAGCTTATGGAATTGGGTTTTATCGAGCCGGTCAATAACAAGGGTAGTCTCATTATTGGCAGTTGCAAAATGCATCCTTTTATACGTTCTGTAGTAGTCACACTTGCTGAGAAGGCCAAGTTCTTCGATTTTGATATTAAGGGATATCCAACTGAGGAATTCCTGAGTTCTTACCGGGCGTGCTTGTCGGGGAAAGGGTTAGTAGATATTGCAGAATTGGAGAAACTTCATATGTTGTTCAATGTTAAAGAGGCTAATCTTGAATTTAAGGCAGAATGGTTGTTGAAGATGAGTAATGTCAATGTTCTTTATCTGGGAAGGTGGCAGGCCTCGGCTACTCAGCATGTTGAAGTTGAGGACGCCAAGTTTTTGGAAGGCTTGGAGAATATGAAACATCTGAGATTTTTCAGTCTTCAAGGAATCTCTGGCATCACTGAGCTTCCTGAATCCATTTCGAAGCTCACGTATTTGACAATCTTGGATCTCAGAGCCTGTCATAGTCTTGAGGTGATTCCAGAAGGAATTGGGTTGCTCGAGAATTTGACACACTTGGACATGTCCGAGTGTTACTTGCTTGAACACATGCCTAAGAAGCTGGCGAGGCTTAGGAAACTCCAAGTCCTTAAGGGTTTTGTAGTTGGAGATATGCAGGGCAAGCATTCATGTACTCTTGACGATTTGGCAAAACTACCAAGGCTTAGAAAGTTGAGCATTTACACGGGCATGAAGAGCTTCCCGACCGATAACCATGTGAGTGCTCTTCAACAACTTCAGGCTCTCCTCAAGCTAACAATAGCCTGGGGAGGGGGTGCTTTACAAGGTAAAGCTGAAGGCAAACCTCGTGAAGGTAAAAAGAAAGACAGTGGAACTCCCAAGAAACAACGGGGTCGCAAAGCTTTGACACGATCCAATGCCTTTAAGCTTCCAACACTTCCTTCACAACTGGAGAAACTGGACCTCAAGTGTTATCCTGAGAAAGTTACACCCGGTTGGCTAAATCCTGCCAATCTAAAGGGCCTGAAGAAACTCTACATCAGAGGAGGAAAATTCTATGATCTTGGTCAATTTCAGGACCTTGATGATAGGTGGGATGCAGACTGTCTGGTGAAGGACACGTGGAAAGTTGAGCAATTGCGTCTGAAGTACTTGAGTGAATTGGAGATGGATTGGAGAGAACTGCAGGAACTATTCCCCAACTTGATTTACTTGGAGAAAGTAAAATGTCCTAAACTCAGTTTCTTTCCCTGCAATGTGAGTGGAGTGTGGATGAACAAGACAATGCTAAAGCAGATGTAAATCAGTTGTAATGTAAGAGATTGCATTGTGAATTTGCAAAATCTTTTTCCTTTCAAATTTGCGAATTGTCTGTCCAATATTCTGGATGAATTTTGTTTCTCGTATCCTCATTGCTGTAATCATTGTTGGATTCACAACACCATTTAGCGATTCCTTCCTATCCATGTTTGTTTCAATTATCAATGAAAGCCACCCAAGAATCTTTTGGTCATAACTGTATCTGAAAGAATCATCCCTCAATGTCACACTGGTTAAACGAAAGCGCTTAATGTATATCAGTAGCTGTCAGTATTATATTTGGAGGAAAATTGCAATTAGAAGAAACATAGAGCAAGACATGTTGTCTCTGGTTTTGAGAATTAATGATTCGAATGTGCTTCTTGTTCACTGATGGAGAAGTTACTCTGCATGAACAGCAGATAAACATTTGAGTTCATAGTTATAACCTGTATATTACATGCCATGAATTTTTGAAGATGAAGTTCAGTGTAGATCAAATTCAATAAATAATGGTAGTGAAAAAGCCTTAGGGACAAGATATGCAATCTGTTAAGGAAGTAGTCCCTATGCCTCCACACATCTAGTGGAGGAGTCAATGGTTCATTCTTTTTCTATGTGATCTCGAGTCATTTAGTACAACCTGCACTCAGAAATCACCCATTTTGGCTAATCCCGATAATGTTTGGAATGCTTTATTGAGTTGAGTTGAATTAAACGGAGTGACCCTTGTAGACCAAGTTGCCATAAACTGCTGGAATTTTCCCTATGTAGAACAATTGTTTCCAATGCCAGCACATTGACACCATGTCCAAGAATTCATTTGCGTAATTATTTCGCCATCACATTCCTTGCAGCAATCTTCTGACTTCTAAAAAAGAAAAACATATAGTCTGATGGAGGAACATTAGAAGCAGCACTCATTCAGTACCGTTTCATCTTTGAGGTATCAAGAAGCTTAAAACTGTCTCCATGAATCATCACAGATCTAGTTTATAGTCGAGCAACTTGAGGCAGTCCATGTACTCTCTGTTTTCATCAATGACAACACAAACAGTCAATATACTTAAGCATTTTCCTCCATATCCTGATAAGCATTTATGTTTGATATTTACTGCACCAAGACTTGTTTTCACTCAAAAGGGTAGCAAAAATTCGGTATCATCCCAGTGGTTTCTACGTGGTTCGAGGTCACAATATTAGTCATCGATTCGGAAAAGCACTGAGATGCATGAATCGTGGCATTACATAATAACAGTGGAAAAAGACTAGAAATCCAGGCTATAATGGCTCAATCTATAGATAAAAAGTCCTATGATGTGAAACTATCACATTAGGTTTGAGGAGAGATTGGACCGGTTATATAAAAAGGGAGCAAATGCAAGCTTTTTCTTTTAATAGCCGGCCAAATGACTACCGGGTCATCGGTCTATTCTATCTCAATTCCGTATGAATTTTTTCTACCTATACCATAGTTGAAGGGCCTAAAAAAGAATTTGGTGTCTTTTTGGTCCAAATCATTGACTCAATGACATCTCGAACGACTCGGACAGGCCGAGTGAAACTCATAGTTTACATAGAATGTTGGAATAGTGTTTGATCAGCCGAGTTCGATACGACTTGTGTGAGTCTTACCTGGCTGATACTTTGAACTATGGGTTTCTAGTCTAGGTATGTTCTTGTTTATCATAAAAGTCTATTCACCCATCTAGAATTATGCAAATACAAATTTGGATGAAAAACATTTGTATGATCTGGTCTTATTATTGAACCTCTAATGAATAATCAATTTAAAGGGTCCATATCAAAAAGACAAGAGCACAAGACAAGCTAGTAGGCCTTATTTATTTCCAAGTACTTCCAAAGAGTGTGGTAGGTAGGAGTAGACTACAATGTAGGCATGTAGTAATAAACTCAATTGATGAACTCAACTGCCAATGAAATGAAAGCTTCAAAAGGTCCTATGTTTGAAGTTCTTGCAAATGGATGTTTTTAATAAATTATTTATTAGTTAAATATTTTCTTGTTTGTTGTTATATACCCAATCCTAGCTGGCCCCCCAAAAAAAATTTACTGAAGATGGTTCCTCTGAGTTTCGTGGCAGCACATGTTTTGAAACTTCCAGTTAAATTTTGGGAAGAGTGATAGGTAGTCTTAATTTCATTGCGGAGAAGCTAATTCCCAAGTTCACACAATGTTTCTAATCACTGATTGCTTTTATTTGTCTTGTTTTTTCTTTTTTCTTTTTTTTTGTGTTTTGGTCTATTTAAGTATAAGATAAATAGTAACAAGAACGAGTTGTAAATTCAGAATGTTTGAATTCGAATCTCGGTAACCTCTTGAGGTCAGACAATAAGAGATTTATCTTTCACGAATATCTTAGTCCCGACGTTGATTAGTCTAGGTTTTCGTAAATCGACCCGAATACCATTGAGGGGTCCCATGACAGCATGTGACTTAGAACATGGCTCTGTGACCTCTGTTATGTCAAACACTTTCTCTTTTTCTCAAACCCAAGTTCAATGTCTGGAAAAATGTAAAGTTAAAAAAATGGATACAGGTGGAATCCTTTAAAAAAATTAAAAAAGTAAGTGTTTTTTACTGAACAATGTTCCTAATTTCAATCAAATCCTTAAACATAATTTTGTTCAAATTTAGTCCTTCAATTTTTTAGTTTTATTTAATGTGAATCTTTTGCCCAATTTCACATGATGTGATAATTCAAAAGATACACGCGTGTCCTATGTAATTGCTCTTTACAAGGTGTTCTATAGATGTTACATAGAGACTCCTAGATAGATACATTGTGCATATATACATAGAGAGAGAGAGAGAGAGAGAGAGAGAGGAGGAGGGTGAAAATGTTATAGTGAAATTGAGGTTTGGGTGATCAGAGCTCTTGCTGGTGTCATGATCAATGACGATGAAGTTCCTAGAAGGAGGAGGCAACTCAACACGAGAGAAAAGAGAGGAAGAAATAGTTAAGGGAAAAAAGAGGCCAAAAGATTTTGAGTTTTGGTGGTGCACATATTGTTTTTGGAGCCACATTCTATTAGGGTCGGGGGTTTAGGGGTTAAGGTTTGGTTAGTAAAATGCATAGAAGAAGAAGAAGATCCGTAGTGGATTTAGAGAGGATAGTGCAAGAAGGGAGGAGAAGTCAGAGGCTAATTGCGTCGGCGGGTTTAGTGTATCGGTTGGAGAGTTTGGTTTGAATTTGAGTAGTCGAGATATGTTTTGATTTGCCTAAACACTCATGCAAAAAGAATCATATGAAGAAAATTCGAAGGATTAACAAAATGGTCACATTAGCTAATTTAAAAGGTTGATTAGTTAAATTGAAGTAAAATTTTGTTTAAAAACCTAATTAGAAATTGGAGAATAGTCTAGGAAAAAGATGTTGATAGATGGATACCTTTTAAAATATGACAAGAGAAATCTATGATGGGTTTAGAAAAAATAGTCAAATAGACCAACAAAATTCATATTTGAATGCAATTTTGAAGTCCTGGACTGTAGTCCCGACCTGTACCTAGGCCGGACCCATGAGCATTGGCTTCAACAAATCCAAGGGGGGTTTGATGGGACCAAACATGATTCAATTGATACAATACCTTTATAACCTTTAATTTAGTTTGGAATGTTTAAACAAATATAGGTATGAATTTGATTGATTAATAGATAAAATAGTAATTTACATGACAAATATATAGTGATAACGACGATAAATCCATGAATCCCACATATATATTTGTTACTTATCAAACATATGTATGAATAAAATTCATTTATGAATCCCATATTCTCAAAGTAGTAGAGATTAAGTATAGAAAGGTTTAATAACACTCCCCCCAAAACCATTGTTTGTATTAGTGGAGGTTTGGTCCGGCCCCCTGGATTTCTTTTTGACAGTCAAGGAAATGCTGGCCCCACCAGTGGCTTTATTAAAGCTTGGTGTCAAGTTAATGTACTGAAGTTATCCAAATATTGCGGGGGGCGTTGGGGGATGTTTGTTTCCCGGGATTTTAGGGCATTAGAGTAAAGAATTAGTTAAAAATGTCTTTGGGACTCGCATATCTTTCATATGGGTCTAAAAAAAATGGGGGTGGGATAAATATTGTGGTATTCGATATCTATGAACGAATACTAGTAAGACTTAGGGCCATGATATATAAAAATAAGGTGAAAGTACCAAGTTTATGTAACTTGTACACATTGTTTGATGAAATATGCTTAAAGTGCTTTACAAATGTGAGTTTTAGAGTTTCATTAAAAAATAAAATCGAAGATGTTCTCGGAAGGATGATGAGGCTAATCAAAAGTTTAGACAAAGGAGAAAAGAGGTGAAGGGAAAGAATAAAGGGCTTAGAAATGCTTGGTATTGGTAGAACTTTTTTAAATTTTTTTTTTTTTTTTTGACAAATCATTCATCATTAATCATTAACGAGTGAAAAGTTTACTTATATATAATGGAGCTCACTTAAAAGTATAGTAAGTTATCCGTCTCTAAGAAAATAAAAGAGAAGATATTTCAGACCAGAAAAATTTATGATAAATGAAGACGATTGGTGGTGTGCAGTGGCGGATTTACACTAGGGGCAACTGGCTGCAGTACAATCCTAAAATCGAAATGAAATTTTGTTTAGGGACTTAACTGAAATTAGAGCAATAATTTAGGAGAAAAGATGGTGATAGGTGGATACTTTTCCATGGGACAAAACATCTTGGAGTCTTGGTCGTTGTTTTTTCTTTGTTGCTGGTCTATTTTTATTTATTTATTATTATTAAAGCTTGACTAACGATATTATTAGCTCACAACTACTAATTTCAAGCTAGCAACTACTAGGAAATGCCTTGGTGATTACCTATGCGTAGTTTGAGGTGTAACCATGTGAAGTCTTGGATGCTCATTATACGATGTCTAGTGCTTTCTTTTACGTTATAATTAAAAATGTCAAAATATGACACGATTCGTTAATACGACACAAAATTAGATGGTTTGAGTTTTTTTTAAATTATCCGTTAATAAATGAGTGGACCTGACATAATACGACCAATAAATAAATCGGGTATAAGTGAAACTAATCAAACGAAAATACACAAGTATTTTTTTTTTTATTGTTAGTAAAGGGCTATTATGTAATTTTATATTCTTTAGGTAGAGTATGTACTTTAATATGAGAGTCTTTATCAAGGATTTTGTAGTTTTGTAGATGACATCATTTCTCTAGATTTCAATGATATCATACACGACCCCACAACTGAGATGTCACATCATCAAATTGCTCTCTTCATCCCGACTTCTCATAAAAATAAGTCTGTTGCAGTTTTATCACCTCCATGGATAACCATGAAGTAAGACCTTAAGGTCTAACAGCGGTGCCGCTGGTTATTGGGTGGAACTATTTTCATTTCATTTAATTTTTTATTAATAAATTATTAAGTTTATTTTTTTTATATACATCTTATTGTTTCATCATTTATCTTATCTCATGAATTTTTCAATGAGATACAGATTAGTATTATTTTCTAATTTAATTCTATATTTTATTTCATGTTTGTCATATGAATTTTAATTATTTTCGGTATATTGTGATATCTTTGTTAAGTTTAATAATTTTTTATTTAGAATTTATATGTGTATATATATTTGTATGTTTTCAGATTATTTTTTTTTTTTTATCTTGTTCGATTTTGTGTCTGTGCTTGATGTTTGTTTTTTTTTTTTTCATGTTCAATTTTGTGTCTTGTGGTTTTGTATTTTGTAGTTTTGTTTATTCCTTTAATCTTTGCTAGATTTTTTTTCTTCTTGTTTCGATTTGCTTTTTTTTTTTTTTCCTTATTTTGTTCTTTCTTTTTTTTTGTTTCGGTTTGCTTTTTTTTTTTCTTATTTCGTTCTTTTTTTTTTCTTGTTTTGACATGCTTGTTTTTTTTACTTATTTTGTTTTTGGTTGTTTTTTTTTCTTGTTTCAATTTTGCTTATTTATTTGTTTTTCTTGTTTTATAAATATACTAGTTATTTCTTGTGCCTGAAGGTATAGAATAATAAAAAAATTGTCAATAATAAATATATTTGTATTCACACCTAAAATTAAATTACAAAGATAGAAGAGAAATAAAGAAATGTAAGCACTGGTTATAGTGGGCGCGCGAGTGGTGGTAGTGAGGGTAGGCGGTAGTGGTGGTGGTGGGAGACGGTGATAGTTTGTGATGGATGATGACAACCGGTTATAATGGTGGCAATTATAGGTGACAATGGTGATGTCGGTTGGGGGGACAGTGAGGGTGATGTGGTAGGGGTGATGGTGAGATAGTGGCGATGATTGTAAGGTGACGACAACAGTGGTGGTGGTGGGGTTATGATAGTGGAGGTGGTGGGGCGGTGGTGGTGGTTGTGTTGTGGAAGAGGTGATGGTGGGGTGGCAGTAGTGGTGGCAGCAACGGTGGTAGTGGGGCCATAGGTTTGGTAGGGTGGCGATAGTGGTGGTGGTAGCGGGGTGACGGTGGTGGTAGTGGTGATTGTGGTGGTAGAGGTGTTGGTGGAACGGTTTCCAAACACTATTTTTTTTAAAATACTTATGAAAAGTTATAAGTATTAAAAACACTTTTAAAAAATCACCCCAAACACACCCTTAGAGTCTTATTTTTCATATTAAATTTGGAGTATTAATATTAGCCGTCAGATTAACTTTAAATTAAAATTTAAAGAGATCTCAACCTCGAATAGTAAAAATCATTTTGTTTTTTTTTTTTAATTTGAATTGTATTATACTTTATTATATAGATTTATACGTTCAAACTAATTGTCTTTCTTCATTATTTTTTTCTTACAATGACTTCTTTCATTAAAGTGGTATATACAGAATAAGTAAACTTAGCTATTAATGGGGTGTATGTAGCATAGAATGGATTTAGTTACTAATGTGATAATTATAGAAGGGGTGTGCTTAATTGTTTGATAATGAGATTTTTTTGGGGAGAGGGACTTGAACATTTGATTTCAAGAAGACAAACTCTTCACAAGTCAAGGAATACTATTGGACCAAACGCACATTGGTTTGATAATGAGAAATTAAATGGGATGAGAATGGAGATTTGTAGGATAGGAATAGCTCCACCCATGATTATTAGGCCAACCAATAACCTCAGCTATATTGGGCTTCAAAACCTAAAATTATTGAAACAAATAACAGGATCTAGGATAGGTAAGTGACCAGGTGAGATCCTCTCTCATAGATTTTCTCTCAATTTCCTTCATTATAGATCATATGCAGTTAATTTAAATAGGAATCATTATAGATAAGCAAGTCCCCTCATGAAACGAAAAAATATTAGATGGGATCTGAATTAATAAGTGATAAACATTCTTAACCTTGAAGAGATAGATTCTCGAACACGAATGAATTAGTTATTCCCTATTTCTTTGTTGTTATTTTTTTTTATTTCAACAATATAGGGTGTCCGGACAAGTTTACGCGCACCTCGACTAATCTAATATAACAGTATAGGGTGTCCAGATTAATTATTCCCTATTGCTTTAACATTATGATTTTAATATAACAATTATTTATAATTTGTCCCCACTGCACATAAATTTTAGCTCCGCCCCCGGTGGTGTGCTTCAGCACAGAGAGATGGTGGTGCAGGAAGCAAGGAGAAGAGAATAGGAGGGTAATTGGGTTGGTGTAGGGATAGGGAAAATACACTATATGACTTGTTTATATACCAGTTATACATAGTTTATACACGAAATGAATTTAATATGACACGATTCGTTATACACGAATTAATAAACAAATTAAATATGAGTGAAATATTTTTTGATACAAACTCGCTAAGACTCGATAAGCCTAGCTAAAATGACTCTAAAATTGATTGTATAATTAAGATTCAAAATTATGTTGGGTTGATATCTTTACATCACCTCTTATATCTTAATCCCAAACTTAAAGGCTCTGTTTGTGATTATATTGTTTTTCAAAACACTCACCCTTTAAATATCATCTAAACCCACATACCAAAAATGCCTAAAAAATTTTAGGATTTGGATCTCGGTCGTTTCAATAGGATGTCTATACTGCTTTATAAAGATTTGCCTTAGTGAATAATACATTTTAAATAAAAATGTTACTTAACTTAAAATACTCACTTGATCAATCACAATTATTGAATAAATAATCAGTCACAATAAATATTAGAACTACAGTTAAATCAATGATAATGATTGATTAACTCAGTATTTTAAGTCTAAGTAGCATTGCTCTATTTTAAACCTAGATGTCCTGAGTTTGAATTTTGACAACTTCTTATGACTAAGTCATGCGAGATTTATCCCTCATGAATACTCTAATTTTAACGTGGATGACATATTTTTAATCGAATCGAATATAAGATTAGTCAAGATACACGCCGAATGACTGTTGAACCAAAAAAAACTTATCATCAATCCAAAAGCCAAGGGGGTCCTGCACAATTATTTGTGGCTCTAAAGAAGATGGATTGTAGTGATTAATATTCATTAAATAAGAAGACTTAGAGTCAAGACAGACAATGTGAAATTGAGAGTACCTAACTCATAATTTATCATACAAGTGATTGGCCCTGGTTGCTCTACAGTCTTACTCATTTTATTCATAAAACGATGTCATTTTGAACAATAAGGGACGCCTTTTATTTGTTATGAATTTTTTAATCAATTATAATTTCTCATTTACGATTTATAATTGGACTTTTAAAAGTTATAATTTTTATTAATCATCACAAAATTTTGAAATCGACCATATCATTCATTTACAAGTTCTAATTTACACTTTCAAAAAATTATAACTTTTAATTTAAGTTACAATTGTCAGAAGAGTGTATAGTAAGGGTCCAACTCCTCTGTTATCAATTTTGAATCGTGGATGTATTGTTGATAAAAACAACATCTTTTTATTGGATTAATCGTAAATTATACTCTGAAAAATCTCTCGAATCTTAATTTGTACTTTCGAAGATTAAAAAATTTAATTTACACTCTTAAAGATATAAATCTATATCAATGTACACCTGAAACTAACATGTTTGTCACTTAATCACTGAATCCCTCATATTTAGAATATTACAACTATATTTCAAATGTGAGGGGTCCAAGTGATTGAATGACAAACATTAGGGGATCTATGTGTAATTTATACATTTAATTTTTGACTACAAACTGAACAACTATTAGTTCGAGGTGCACATTGATACAGATTTATATCTTTGAGGGTGTAAATTAAAATTTTTAATCTATGCGACTGTAAATTAAGATTCAAAAAATCTTTTGGGGTGTAATTTACAATTAACTCCGTTTTATTTCATAAAATAACGTGACACTGTTTTAATTGACAACAAATTTTCTAACAGCAGGTATACTCAAGTGTACAGTAGTCTTTCACGTATCCCAATTGCTTTGAAACCGTGTGGTGTGGTCAGCTTTTTCCACACCATAGTCGTTCATATGATTAATCAAATATCACCATACTCGAGCACAATTATGATGAAATGAGACTGAGATAGATAAGATTGCACACTCAAGAACGAAAGTGGAAGGAATTGGGGAAGTAGAAGCAGGAGCAGTACAAAATGAAACAAACAGTCAATCAAACAAGTAAAAGAAACCATTCTGCTCTCTAGCCTGTTTTCTCCACTTGTTTTTGTTGATCACCACCACCGCCATTAGAGTTATTTTTTGGAGTTTTCATTCACAATTTGACCCATCACTTTTGCAGCTAATGGAAGCCCAAAACACTTGCTAACAATTTCATCTTTCAGCACTTCCAAGTCTACTAGGAGTTGTTGTCCATCTTCCTGAACCGAGTCTTTGAATATATTCCAGCAGCTCTCTGTATCTATTGGTGGAAGGCGATGCAAGTTTTCTTCACCCACCATTTTCTTTGCTAATTCCTCAGATCTGCTTGTGACGATCACTGCTCCGCCATACCCTTTTGGCAAACTGTAAGCAAGGTGTTCGACGACATTCCTAGCCTGAGTTGATCGAGAATTCAGCTGTTGATAGAACTTGTCGGAGTTCCAAGCGTCGTCAAGAACAATCAGGTACCTCTTGCCCATCAACTGTAGTCGAAGAGCAGAGAGTAGTTCAGCAAGGTCATGAGTATTGTTTGCAGAATCGATGATTTCCTCTTCAACTCCGAGAGCTGTCAACATTCTACTAACGATTTCTTTCCTGTTGTCAGAATCTTCACCGGGTTGTTTTGACATACATACCCAGATCCTTGGAAAGAAGTGATCCTTCACCGCCTGCCGGGTGAGAAGAAATTGACAAAGCGTAGTTTTCCCAATACCAGCAATCCCAACAATCCCAATTGCCTTGAAGTGGTCGTTTTTCTCTCCTCGGACAAGGATTCTCTCCAGGGTCATTGCTTTATCCTCTAGCCCGTGAACCATTTCTGGATCTACGTGCTGAGAACTCCATCGGTAAGATTCTGGTTCCTTTGGCAAGCTCGCTTCTGGTTCCTTTCGCAAGCTCGCTTCTTTATTGTTTGGTTGAGTACTACCTCCCTCTGAAACTCCACTTTTAATTTTCTTTTCGAGATCTGCTTTGATCTGTTTTAATATCTTACTGAGTTGACAAGCATGAAGTGCCTTAGGAATGTATGAACCCTTCTTCTTTGATTTCATCTGCCATTCGGTTAATACATTATCGAGCTGGTAGAGTTTTTGCCTGCATTTTTGTTGCTCTGCTTCCAGGGGGGAGCTTCCCTTTTTTTCAAGCAAGTCCTTCAATTCTTTCATTTTGGCACATAGATTCTGTTCAGTGAACGCTGCGTCTTTGATTGCCTCATCGAGTTTTTTCATCAGGTATTCTTCAATCTCTCCACCCATTTTAGGATTCTCTAAGGCCATCCTTAGTTACCCTCTCAAGGTTATGAAAACCAAGTTGTTTTGGAAGGATTATCAGGCCTTAGATATCCTGTTTCTGTTTGGAAATCTGAGGAAATGGCTGAATGCCAGATTTTAGAATGAACAAAGAACTTTGCTTTAAAATCAGACCTTGTAGGATCAGATATTGATGAAGTGGGAAAGACCAAATAGGAAAAAGATAAAGGTAAGAATATGCTTAGATTTATTCAGGAGGACTTGCACATGGTATTCTTTCCTTTCCTTCCTTCTCAAATCATCCTGAGAGCTTTGTGGGTGTGTGTGATATTCTTGTTTCTGATGCCTATTGGGCGTAACGGTGACACCACTTCGCCATTGTCACTTGATGTTACAATCTAATAATAAACTTATAAGTCCACTTGACTACATGTTAATTTGTTATTAGATGATGACAACACGTGTGACGTAGCGTCACCGTCACATTCAATTTTTTCTCATGTTCCTCAATATCCTGAGCATCTACTTGATATGCTTTTAAAGGTCACCTAAATTGTTTTCAACTTAAATACTTCTTAATTATGCATCAATACATTATGTGCAGCTACATGTTGTTCTTTTAAGCTCTGGTACATATGATTGTGAGATTTTATCTTGAAGAGGGATTTTGCGTGGTAAATTTATGGAAGGATAAAGTCTTCCTGTTAGTCTTATGTTTACTTTGATTTTTTTTTCATGTACTATCTTAGTTCTGCTCACTAACTCCCTCCATCGTCATCTCTCTTATTCAATTACTAGCAATAACTTGACTTGTGTCTGAAGATACAGTGTAACATAAAATTTGAGCGCTAAAAAAATTGATCTCACTATATCAAATAAACATCCTCTTTCATTCCCTTTCTTTAATTACATAATTTGAAATTAATTTTTACCCATTATTTTTTAAAATAAAAATTGACAACATTTTCTTAAAATACGACCTCAAAAAAATATCAACATGCGTGCACTATGATATATGAAAAATCAAAAACTAAATGATTCAATTTGTAATTAAAATGAGTGATGTGATAAAAATATGCAGAAAAAATATGTAGGGATAATATTCAAGTGCCTAGTACCAACAGTCAAAAATCTGAGGAGAAGAATGTTGGGTGCAAGAAATAGTGGTTAACAGTCTTAGTACCAGATATGAATTGACTTTTTTTGTAAATAGCAATTGGTGCATATGTGCTCATCCATTCACTCTCACAAACAACATATCTATTGCCATTCCTATGTTTGAACTGTGCTTGTGCTCATTAGACACCTAAACCAACAAGATTTTTGCTTCACCAGGGTAAAGCAGAGTGTAAAAGACCCAGAGAAGGGTATGGACATCCTTCCCCCGCACTGGAAGAAGCTATGGGAGATATGGGATATTCGGTCCTTCATTATCTTAAGCCTCTCACTGCAAACCTTTTTGATTTTTTTCTCTTCCTTGAGAAAGAGAACGGCCAGCAGGTGGGTAATCATGCCTCTCTGGTCAGCATACTTGCTTGCAGATTGGGCTGCTAGCTTTGCAGTGGGACTCATCTCCAACAGCCAAGGCAAAGCTTCTGGTTCTGATGATAATAATGCTGACCTCCTGGCATTTTGGGCTCCCTTTCTTCTGGTGCACCTTGGTGGCCCGGATCCTATAACTGCTTTTGCTTTGGAGGATAATGAGCTTTGGCTGCGGCACCTGCTTGGGCTATTAGTACAGTGTCTGGCTGCAGTCTATGTCTTCATTCAGTCACATCCCAACAAGCTGTGGATCCCAACACTTCTAATGCTTTTAGCAGGAATCATCAAGTATGCTGAGCGGACGCGGTCACTGTATCTCGCAAGCATGGATAGCTTCCGAGATTCCATGAATACAGAACCTAACCCTGGGCCTAACTATGCTAAGCTCATGGATGAATACTACTCCAAGAAAGAGGCTAGGCTACCAACACGGATAGAAATGATTGCAGAACCTGATAGAGTAACCAAAGCTGTCAATAAAGTCAAAGAAGGTCCATTGACAGATTTGGAGGTGGTGCACTATGCTTACCGAAATTTTGAATCTTTCAAGGGGCTTATTGTTGATCTCATATTCAGCTTCCGCGAGCGCAACCAAAGCCGAGAGTTCTTCCTCAAGAGATCAGCAAAAGATGCTTTTAAAGTGATAGAGGTTGAACTCAATTTCATTTATGAAGTCCTCTATACCAAGGTCAGTGTGGTGCATAGTGGATTAGGATACATATTCCGGTTTATTTCCATGGCTTCAGTTGTTGTAGCCCTTGTACTCTTCCATTCCCAAAAAAAGGACAATTTCCAGGGGTTTGATGTTGGGATTACTTACACCCTGCTACTTGGTGCCATTGCCTTGGATGTAATTGCTCTCGTCCTGTTTCTTTTTTCTGATAGGACTGTTGTTGCACTCCATAAATTACCTGAAAATAAGGTTGAGAATATGCCTGAGGACACTTATACTGACGAAGAGCCAACAAAGTCTCAGCTCAGTTGTTTTAATAGGCTTATGCGACTCATGAGGCGCAGGTGGTCTGAATCTATTTCAACTTACAACTTGATATATTTTTGTTTGCATCCACGCCGGGAAGTGAAAGACAAATTCGTTGGCTATTTGGGCCTTAGCAACTTTCTTGACGGGTTGAAGTATGTGGGAAGCAAGCCATTCACTGAAAAATTAAGAGACCACATCTTTAATGAGCTGTTCACAAAATCAGAGATAGCAGATGATTTAGAAACTGCCAAGGAGATATGTTCAGCCAAAGGTGATTGGGTTCTCCGGGTTGAAAATTGCAGTGACTTGCTCCCTTGGATCCTTGAGGTTGACTATGACGAGAGCCTTCTTTTGTGGCACATTGCCACTGAACTCTGCTATAATACTGATGAAGGCAGTGATCATAACAAGGATTTTCGTGATTTTTCAAAGCTCCTCTCAGATTACATGCTGTATCTTCTCGTTATGCAGCCTACTATGATGTCTGCAGTGGCAGGTATTGGGCAAATAAGATTCCGAGATACCTGTGCCGAGGCCAAGAAGTTCTTTCGAAGAGGAAATCCGGGAAGGAGACAGAAAGAAACAAATGTCTGCCGAGTTATCATATATGTTATTTTTAGTTTTTTCAAATATCTACTTCTATCCATAAACGCAGTGCTTCTCTTTTTTCTTTCTATTTTTACTCTTATTTTGTTTGTGATTTTTTCTGTAATTTTCACTCCTGCCATTCTAATTATCCTTGCGGTTAAGAAATACTTTCTTGGAGGAAAAGCAGGACTGGGACAAGTCATGGAATACTTAGGAAAAGCCTACCAAAAAGTCATGGAATACTTGGGAAAAGGGAAATTAGATTGGGTTGAACAACAGAAAGAGGCCTGCAGAAATATCCTTGCTGTTAATACAGAAGTAAAACCTGTTACTATCAAGGGGGATAGAAGCAAATCTGTGTTGTTTGACGCGTGCATCCTGGCCAAAGAATTGCAGAAGTTAGAAGGGAAAGATAAATGGGAAATAATGAGCAAAGTTTGGGTGGAATTGCTGTCTTATGCAGCCTGTCATTGCAGAGCAAATGCGCACGCTGCACAACTGAGCAGTGGTGGACAGCTTATCACTGTGGTTTGGTTATTGATGGCTCATCTTGGCTTGGGTGATCAGTTCCAAATAAATGAAGGCAATGCAAGGGCTAAACTGATTGTGGAGAAGTAGCTGAAACAATAGTATGTTGTACTAATGTATTGGTGATGTCGTTTTGTTGTAGTCTGTCTTGAACCATTTGATCGAATCATATTATCTATTGTTTGCAGTAGAGATGCTTCTCAGTGTATATTCTTTTGGCTTTGCTCTTTCTAATATTGTTTCAGTTTACAAAACAAACAAGGTGATACAGGTTATGAACTGATTCAGATCTTTAGGTACAAAGATGTGCTGTAGCTAATTATTTAGCAATGTGAACCGGATATAATCCAGTCCACTCACTGGCTGCATTTGGTATTATGCAGCCTGAAATCCCCCAAGTACAAATCTTTTGATATGCCCTGATCGTGGGTCTTATGGGGGATTGAGTTGTATACAGTTAATTGACTTGTAACTCCTAAGTAGTTACTCTTCTTTTTCAAACAAAGTCATGGCTGATCATCTTTCACCTCTTCTTCAGATTCTGATACGTAACAATTCTTTATTGTCTTCATACTCAAACACCCGAAAATCGGATATCTTGGTATTTCTTTAAGCAACTCTAATGGAAATTCATCAAGTTCCAATTTTGGAAGGCTGCATTGGTTGGAAAATCCAGGTAGCTAGTATGTCAACTTCAAGTGGAAAATTTCTATACCTTGCTCCTACAAGTCACAATATATTTCTTGATGCCTCAAGGAAAATATCAAAAAAAATATTGCATTATGCACGATTTTTTTTTTATTTAAATTCTTGCTGTTATTTATGAGTGGTCTCAAACCCCAATAAAACAATGTATATCTTGTCGATTTCATCAAGTTTATATTCAATCAAGTCCTTAAATTATATTTTGTGTCAATTTAGTTTCTGAACTATATTATTTGTGTCAATGTGGTCCTTCTGTCCAAATTCATAGGTAACTTTGATAGAATTTTTCACGTGTGTATCACATAAGTCGGGGATTAGGGTATAATTTATGAGTCACGTGTTGTACACGTGAGAAATTCCGTCAAACTTAATGACAAATTTGGACATAAGAGTTATATTGACACAAATATTATAATTCATTAGCTAAATTAATACAAAGTATAATTCAAGGCTTGATTAACACAAATACTATAATTTATGGACCAAATAAATAGTTAACTCTAGATCCAATATTATTTGGGTCAAGCTCACATAAAAAGAAAGACAAAATCGTAAAAAACTTAAGGCGATGTTTGTTTGTTGTTTTTGTTTCTTGTTTTATGTCTTTATTTTTAAGTTTTGCAAAAAAAACAAAAAAAAAAAAACATGTGTTGGTAATTGTCTTTGTTTTTGTTTTATCTCAGTTGTCTTGAAAACAAGCCAAAAAAATGGGGAAAAAAAAAAAAAAAAAAAAAGATGTTTCAAGAAACACCGAAAATAGGGACAACACGCGCAAGGGTGGAGAATTAATGAGATCCGGGCTTCAAGTCCTCTTAGCAACAAAACAAAGCTTTTTTTTTTTTTGTTTTTGTTGAAGCATAAAAAGCCATCGCTTATCTCTCTCTCCTCTCTCATTTCTCTGTATCAGACCAGACGAACCATCACTGCCTCTGCTTCCGCCTCCACCTCCACCTCCACCTCCATTGTTGCCTCTGTCTCCGTCTTCATTATTGCCTCTGCCTCCATTGCTGCCTCCATCGTTGCTCTTCTCTCTTCATTGCACTCGATCGCAACCCCTCTCTCTCCATCGCTGTCAAATTTCTGTGTCTGTGCGTGATTTCTGTGATTTCTTTGTGTGCGAGTGTGATTTCTGGGTGTGTGCATGTGTGATTTCTGGGTGGGTGGATGGGTGGTGATTTCGCTCTGTGTGTTTATTATGTTGTAGAGAAGACAAAGTGACAGAATAAGGGGAGAGAGAAAGGGGTGTGGTCTGTGTGTGTGTGTTTGGGGGGGGGGGGGGGGGGGGTCGGGGGTTTTGGGTTATCAAACATAATTTGAAGAAATTATTAAACATGTTTTTTATTTTTATTTTTATAATTTGATAAATACAAATAACTCTCAAATATGTTTTTTTATTTTCGGTGTTTAACACAAAATAAAACAAAAATTATCTATATTTTTTTATCTTTTAAAAACACGAAAATAAAAACGTTACCAAATGAGCCTCAAGAGTTTGGTAACTTTGGTTTCGGTACTAAAATAATTTTTTTGATAATATATGATGGTGTAAACCTCCGGATACGAGCTAAGGAACCAGATTAATTGGCGTGAACAGTTTGCATGGGGACTAATATGGCATCTGAGCTACAAGGCTCATGAAGTGGAGAATGAAAGCTCTAATTAGTCGTGTATAATGTGTGAAATACGGTGGAAATATAGTGGTTCACCGGCCAGTGAGCTCGGCTAGTCCACTCTCTAATGGAGGCTCTTGCTCCTTCTTCTTTATTGATGAATTGAAGGTGTTACAGTCGAATACTCAGGGAACTAGGGTTTCAAAAAATCTCTCTCCCTCTAATGGGGGATATCTCTTTCTTTTTATAGCCTCATATTTACCTCTAATACGGGACTATCCTACATTGAAGGGATCGTGCCCTATCTTCATCCACAATTCCGGAGTTACCTAAATTCCTTATGGCTGGCTTTAAACGGAGAGATCTTTGCCTTCTTCTGTGGGATCCTCCTTAGTTTTAGGAGGAGATCATGGTTAAATACGGGTTTTCTGCCTCGGATTGGATTCTACCTCCTTAATAAGGGTATCCGAGTCGTCTTGTTGTTCCCTCAGCATTTCTCCTCTCGCGCCTTCGACTAGGAGCTCTTAGTGCTGACTGGATGAGCTCTGCTCATGGCTAGGGGAGCTCAACTTATTTTGCCTGAGCTCCCGAGCTGAGCTCTCTTACTGAGCACGTGCCAGTTTTATTCTGGGTATCATCAGTTGCCCCCCAGCCCTTGCCTTGAGTTAGCTCAGGCAGGGGATGACTTGTACAAGACGAGTTAGACGTGCGTGTGGCTGGCACGTGGCTGGAGGATTTCTGACGGTTTTATAGCCATCATGACTTTCCTCGATTCCCGCGCACGTCTCAGCCCATGTCTCCCAGGCTTTAAATGCTTAAAACGGCTATCTAAACTGCTTCTTCGCACTATTCATCTTCTTTACTGCCCTTCGTCTCCGCTCTCTCTGTGATTCCAGTCCTTCTTGCCTTGGTTTTTCTATTCTCTTGCCTGAAATCGAATTTCCGGACCTCGTTTCGAAGACTTGCGACGCCTCCTTTTCCGATTTCGTTCCAAGTTCCTGTTTGCCACTATCCTTGGGTTAGGTACGTCCTTTGCCCTTATTTCTTCCTTTTTTGCTCTGGATCCCTCGAGTTCGAGGTGGTTATTGCATTTTTGGGCTTTTCGGTTCTTTTATTTTTGGAATCGTGACCATTGTCTAGCCCCACTTCACCACTTCGTGGATTGGGGTTCTGTAGTTCATATCCTTGCTGTTGGGAGCCACTGTGTTGATTCCCGGGTCATTAGAGAGTGCCTGACTAATCCCCCTTTGCTCTATCGCTCTTTCCATCTTCCTTTTTCTCTCCCTATCATGTCTGCTTCTTCTGAAGCCACTCGCTCCTCTGTTTCACTTCTAGGATCTAGGTCAGCCGGGGAAGATACGGATTTAGGGGAAGTTGGTGATGAGATTGATAATTTTCCGGGTGTAGAGGCTGTAGAGGCTGAGGTCTACGCCGAGGAGCCTCCCTCCACCTCATCTTCCCTGCCCCCCAGACCTGACAAAGGCAAAGCTAAGATAAGTGGAGTCGGGGTGGAGGAAAAAACCTCGTATCTAGGGCTTGCCTTTAGGCATGCCGAATCTGTGGGCTGCAGTAAAGAGGCCCCTAGGCTAATGAAGTCTTATAAAGTTCGGTATGGTTTTCCCCCTGGGGTCGAACCCTGGTGCCCAGATCGATCCGTTTTTTATGTAGAAAAAGTTCATAACAGAGTCTGCTTCTTTCTTGCTGCTTTTGACAACGGCCTTCGCTTTCCCTTGCATCCCTTCATCAAGGCTGTTCTGCAACATTTTCATGTATGCCCTTCCCAGATCTCCCCCAACTTCTATGGCGTCATGGTTGGTCTGTTAGTCCTGTTTAAGAAGCATAAACTTGGGATTCCTAGCATTCCTTTGTTCTTAGAGCTCTTCAATGTAAAACCGACCTCCGGAGGCTTCTTGTATGCCTCCAAGCGTGCCAGTGTTAGGCAGCTCATCTCTGACATTCCGACCTCCCATAAACACTGGAAGGAACATTTCTTCTTTGTCGGGGGCACCAATTGGGAGTACAACCCTGCTGATAAGACAGACACACTCGGTATCCCTACGGCCTGGGCTGAACCAGATAATTTACGTGAGTCCTTACTTGAGTTCGAGCTCTGATCTGGAACCTGCCGGCCTCTTATCTTTTTCTTATTTGCATACTTTCTTCCTCTTAGGTGAACGCTACGAGCTCAGCCCTGAGGACAAAAAGTTGCTAGCAAAGTTGGAGAAGATCAAGCCAGAGAAGTACGCCGACTTGATTGAGTCAAGGAACCTGGTACAGCTAGGTCTGAGTCTTCCTGTGGCGACTTTAGCGATCCCCTTGTCTGTTTTAGGGGCTGACGAAGGTGATTTCAACGCCATTCTTTTTCCTTTCTTCATTATCTTTCCTTCCTTTCTCTTTTTCTTTACATTTTCCTACTTCTTCCAGATCTTCCAGGTCCTTCTACCATGAAGGTTGATCCAGAAGAGCTTCAGGCCAAAATTGCAGAGCTGATGGAGGGTGGCAGGTCTAGGAAACGCAAAGCTCGGGTAGGCTCTGGGAGCGGCCCAAACATTCGAGCTAAGATCCCCAGGCTGGAAGCATCTTCTCCCCCCTCTGCAGCTGAAGGACAGGTTCCAAGCAAGGCTCCGCCCTCCTCCTCTGGAACTCCACAAGCTGCAACCACCTCTTCTTCCCCTCCAGTGGCCCCTTCTAAGTTGGCGTCTGCTCAGGAGAGGGATCAGGCTTCCCCTTCTTCTTCTGAGGTCAAGGAGGCTTTGGAATTGGTTCCCGACCTTCAACCCGGGAAGTTCGAATACAGTGCTTCTGGGAAGGTGACTGAAAAAGAGAGAAAGTCTGAGGAGGAAGATGAGGACTCCTTTTTTGACAATATAGACCTTGCTGCTGGAGCTCTTTCCTCTATCTTTTCTGAATCTGATGTCCTGAAGGCCGCTTCCATGCCCCTGGAGGAATCCATCTCTTTGGCCCTTCAGGGAGCTGCTACTGTGAGTGTTAACCCCCTGTCTCTCTTTGCTTGTTTGTATTTCGTGGTCTGACATTATTTGCTGTACTTTCCTTATATTCTCAGGCTGCCCTTCATACGAAAGGTCTGCTGCACCGAGTTCGCTCTCAAGAGAGCTCTTTCCAGGTCTTAAAGAAATACAAGACCAAGGTTTCAGAATTGTCTCTTGAGAATGAAGACCTCAGAGCTCAGGTGGAGAGCCTTAAAGTGCAGATGGAGGGTCTCAACGAACAGATGGTGAAGCAAGCCTCCGATCTCAAACATACACTGACAGTCAAGGCCAGAGCTGAGGAAGGGGAAAAGAAGACTCGGGATGAGCTGAAGGCGGTTAAGGAAGACTTGCAGGCTAAGGTTGAGGCGTGGTCCAAGGCTAACCAGGAGGCCTTTGACGCTAAGAGGGAGCTCATCCAGGTTAATCAAGATTATTTTGCCCTCAGTGAGGCTAACGGCAAACTCTGTGAGGAGCTCGAGGAGCAGAAATATTTGGTTCAAGAGAGAGACAAAGAGTTTGCCGAGCTTAAGGATGAGGCCACCACTTCATGGGCTACTGGATGGCTTGCTTTTAGGCGTAAGGTTACCAAAGCATATCCAGACCTTGATTTCAATCTCCCCATCCCCACTGAGGAGGAAATGGAAGAATCTGGCACTGACAATGAGGGGGATATCTCAGACTCCCCAGCTGCTGCCTTAAGTCAAGACACACCCGCCCCTGGGACCTCAGAAGCTATTATCGCGCTCCCTGAGCCTTTAACAACGATTCCTGAGCTTTCTGCTGCAGCTCCTGCTGTTCCTGTTTCTGCATCCTTTTCAGCTGTCGTGGTGTCTGAAGCCCTTGTTCAAGGTGAGCCCTCAGCAACAGAAGCAAGGGACTCCTCTACTGAGCTGCGAGATCCTTCAATCCCTCTTCTTCCAGAATCCTAGGTCTTTTTAGTTGTAATTTCTCTGTAAAGAATTTTTCGTGATGTAGTCTTTGACTTCATTTATTGCTCTTTTGCTGGCTTAGTATATATATACATATCTTTCAATTTCAGCATATATGTATTCTTGGATTTTGATTCGACTTCGACTCGAACCGCAACGGTGCACTTATTTGCCTGGCTTTGCATGCACTCAACTTTGTATACTCCCTTTGCCCCCTTTTGCTTTGAGGGGTGCTGTGCACTTCTTGAAGCAAAATTACTAGGTTTGAAGAGTACAGGGGACTTGGTGTTATGTTCGACTGCTTTTCCCGAGCCTTTTAAGCTCGGTAGTTGGTACCCTAGGGGTCCACTCCTTATTATTCTTCGTCCTAAGCTGCTCAACTCTATATTCTGAACTGGCGTGCTCCTTCAGAGTTGCATAGCTCGTGCTTGTGAGCTTATAAATTCTTGCTGAGCTAAGACGGTTCTTTTTTCGAACTTGAGAGCTCTGAGCTCTTTGTCTTTTCCGTATGAACTGAAGAGCGCTTTCTGAGCTATTTGGCTCTGTTGTCTGATCTTAAAGTTTATTTCTGAGCTTCGTGGTTCTTTTGTCTGAATTTACGGGTTCTGTCTGAGCTTCATGATTCTTTAAACGAACCCTTCTCTAGATCAGATAATAAATTTCGTTGCTCCATTTCTCTAAGAGTAGAGGACCTTCTTCTACGTTTCACCTCTCTTTTCCCCACATCTTGCTTTGCGGAGTGCTTTAGGCCTTCCTTAAGCGAGGCTTTGAGCTTTCACACCTCAAAGATTTGGTATACAAGTGCTCTGTTTTTTACTGGGCTGAGCTCAAATATGGAGGGTATATTGCTTGGTGGGGTCAGAATTTTCGTTGGTCGTTTTGAGTGCAAATAGGAGGGGTAGTATCTGGTTTCTTTTCCCGCGTTTTTCTCTCAACCGCTTCCCATAACCGCCACGTCTTTCCCCTTTCCATAACCGCAACCACTTTCCATAACCGTAGCCACTTTCCATAACCGCTGCTACCTTTATTAATTAAGAAACTGAACAGGCCACTTGATTCCCTCTTTCTTGGCTCTTAGTTTCCTGAAAAGCTCTCAAGTGCATGACCTATTCTTGACTTTCTTCTTGATTTCTTGCATCTTTTTCCTTACCAGCATTTTCGATGGCCGCATCCACTTCTTCTTTGTTCCAGGAACGATCCTCCTTTGGGATCGAATGGGAGTGGCATTGTCGCTATTTGTCCCCTTCATTACTTGAATCTTCTGATTTGACGGACATCAAGAAACGATTTTTCCCTGATCTTGACTTGCCTATGCGAGTTTCTTCCTCCGACGAGCCTTGTAACTACCTTCCCCGAGGGGAAGTCTGTTTCTTTGAAGGTGCTATGGACATGGGACTTCGCCTTCCCATTCATCCGGCCATTGGGCGAGTTCTTGCCTATTATGGCCTGTGCCCTTCTCGCCTTTCTCCACGAGGATGGGTTGCTATGGTAAGCTTCTTCTTGTTCTGCCGCCTTCATGCTCTTGGCAGGTTCCCCTTTGTCTCTGAGTTTCTATACTTCTTTGAGATTGAGGAAGATAATGCCCCCTGCTTCAGTTTCTTCCGTTGGAGGGATTTCAATTTACGCCCTCTGGTTCTAGATCTTCCCTCCAACCCTGAAGGGTGGTCTGAGCGTTTCTTCTTCGCTTCTGGAGAGGCTTGGAGGTCTCCTGAGGATCGCTGTCATAAAGCCAGGATTCCTCGGTCCTGGAAGAGCTTCTCTCGTATTGGTAAGCTCGAGCATAGCTCTTTTAAGTACTTTCCTTTTAAAAATATGCTCTGATTATGTCCTTGCTGTGCAGATCCACCTGACCTGGATTTACCAGGGATGGTGAATATCAACGAGTTGTTGCTTGTGGAGTCTAAGACTTATTCCGAGCTGATGACGAGCGCAAACCTCTATTTGCTTGGGGCTGAGGCTACTGAGTTTGAGTTTTCCACTATTCCTTACTCTTCCTGGACCTCTTTCTCTGATTCTGATGAGGATGGGGATTCTGACAAGGACGGAAACACCGTCACGAGTTCGAGGAAGCGTAAGAGGGACGATTCCCCTTCTCCTGACTCTCTGTCCACCATCTTCCTTACCTCTGTTGGTCAGAAGCTCCTTAATTCGCTTCAAAAGGCTGAGCAGGAAAGGGATGAGCTGAAGAAAGAGAATGCTAGCCTGAAGGGAGAGGTTGCTGAGCTGAAATCTGAACTTAAGAAAGACTAGAATCTTTGTTTCCTTGTATCGTTCTTTCTTTTCTTAAGCGATATCAGACTATGACTCTTTTTGTATTTTTCTGAATATTTGCACTGTCGGATATTTCGAATGCCAGACTTTTCATTCATCTCGAATTCTGTTAGGTTATTTCAGCTTACTCTTCTCGTTCGAAACACGAACGTAGATGGAAAACAGAAGATCATGTCTGCTCTGACCTTGGTCTTTCACTGACCCCCTAGGTCGAACCACGGATATCGATGGAGAACAGAAGATCATGTCTGCTCTGACCTTACTTCTCATCTGACCTCATAGGTGTTCTCAGTTGTTCTGGACCTTTCGAGGTCTTTGAGTGTGTAGGCAGTGCACAAGGGTATCTGGTCCTGGGGGGAGGACCATTGGTGTCTCCAAGAAGCGTTCAGCCTTGAATTTGACTGTTGGTGTCTCCAAGAAGCGTTCAGCCTTGAATTTTGTACGAGCTGAAGAGCTCGTCTTTTGTTTATAAGCTTTTGAGGCTTATCCTGTAGTTATGAGCTGAGGAGCCCATCTTTCTTTTATAAGCTTTGGAGCTTATCGTGTTTTTATGAGTTGAAGAGCTCATCTTAAATTTATAAGCTTTGAAGCTTATCGGGTTTTTATGAGCTGAAGAGCTCATCTTAAATTTATAAGCTTTGAAGCTTATCGGGTTTTTATGAGCTGAAGAGCTCATCTTAAATTTATAAGCTTTGAAGCTTATCGGGTTTTTATGAGCTGAAGAGCTCATCTTAAATTTATAAGCTTTGAAGCTTATCGGGTTTTTATGAGCTGAAGAGCTCATCTTAAATTTATAAGCTTTGAAGCTTATCGTTTGTTTATGAGCTGAAGAGCTCATCTTGCATTTATAAGCTTTGAAGCTTATCGTTTGTTTATGAGCTGAAGAGCTCATCTTGCATTTATAAGCTTTGAAGCTTATCGTTTGTTTATGAGCTGAAGAGCTCATCTTGCATTTATAAGCTTTGAAGCTTATCGTTTGTTTATGAGCTGAAGAGCTCATCTTGCTACTTTGGAGACCATTGGAGGGTGAATAAAAGACTTGCTCTTTCTTATTTAAAAGTAGTCCTATTACAAGTAACACTTACTGAAAAAACTTCTTAAGGTGCTCGGCATTCCACGAGTGAGGTAGAACCTTTCCTTCCTCTGTTTGCAACTCGTAATTCCCTGGTCTGATTATCCTTGACACGATATAGGGCCCTTCCCAATTGGGTCCCAATTTCCCATGCGTGGGATCCTTTCTCGCAAGCAGAAGCCTCCAAAGTACCAAATCTCCAACCTTGAAACTTCTGTGTCTTACCCTCCTGTCATAGTACCTTGCAGTTTTCCTTTGGTAAGTACGGACGCGGTGCAGAGCTCTGTCCCTCTTTTCATCCAAGAGATCGAGGTTTAGCAAGAGAGACTCATCATTGTGCTCGGAATCTGCAAACTCCACCCTTGGTGATTGGAGCCCTATCTCCACTGGGGCCACTGCCTCGGTCCCAAAGGCCAAAGCAAAGGGGGTTTCCTGAGTCGCAGATCTGGCGGTGGTCCTGTAGGCCCACAATACCTCCGGAATGTACTCCACCCATTTGCCTTTCAGGTTTTCTAGCTTGGTCTTCAAAGCTGACTTTATGGTTCTTATTGTGACCTCTGCCTGCCCATTAGACTGGGGATGGGCAGGAGCTGAGAAATAGTTCTTGATTCCGAGCTCGGCACAAAAACTTTTGAACTTTGAATTATCAAACTGCTTTCCATTGTCAGACACGAATGCTCTGGGAACTCCAAACCTGCAAACTATCGACTTCCAAACGAAGTTTTGAACTTTTTGCTCTGTGATCGTTGCTAAAGGTTCAACCTCCGCCCATTTAGTAAAGTAATCCACTCCTATGATGACAAACTTGCACTGCCCCACACCGGTGGGAAGGGGTCCCAGAATGTCCAAACCCCACTGCTGAAAAGGCCATGGGCTTACCACCGAGGTTAGGAGCTCGGGAGGACAGTGGGACATATTAGCATGCTCTTGGCAAGTTTTGCATTTTCTTACTAAGTCGGTGGCGCTTGTGAGCATGGTGGGCCAATAATATCCTTGCCTCAGTACTTTTCTTGCCAAGGCCCGAGCTCCTATGTGGTTGCCATATATCCCCTCATGTACTTCTCTGAGTATGTAGTTAGCATCTTCGTCTCCTACGCACTTAAGGAGAGGCATTGAAAATCCATGCTTGTACAGTTTCCCTTGCATCAGGGAAAATCTGGCTGACCTGGCCCTTAGCTTGGATGCCTCCTTGGCGTTATTTGGCAAAGTTCCATTCTGAAGGTACTCTACGATGGGATCCATCCAGCTCGGCTGAGCTTCAATTGATAGAATTTCCTCTTCTTCGATGCTCACCGAGGGCTTTGGAAGGTGCTCTACTGGAATTAGCCTATCCAAATCCTCCTGCGAGGCAGTTGCTAACCTTGCCAGAGCATCTGCTCGTGAGTTCTCCACTCTAGGCACGTGTCTGACCTTAACCTGCACAAACTGTTTCATTAGTTCTCGTACCTTTTTGAGGTACAGGACCATCTTCTCGCCTCTTGCCTCGTAACACTCTTCTATCTGCCTCACCACCAGTTGAGAATCACTGCAGATCTCCAGCTGCTCTGCTTCCATAGAATAGGCAAGATTAAGCCCAGCGATGACGGCTTCATATTCTGCCTCATTATTTGAAGCTTTGAACCCAAATCTGAGGGCATATTCGACGTCTATTCCTTCTGGGGAGGTCAGGATCATTCCTGCACCGCTTCCCTGAGCATTGGCAGCTCCATCTACTGAAAGCTTCCATATGGGAAGGTCCGGTACTAAATCCGTGGTTTCCATAGGCGCTGCTGCTGTGAATTCTGCAATAAAATCTGCCAAAATCTGCCCTTTGATGGCAGCTCTTGGCTTGTACCTGATATCAAACTCGCTGAGCTCTACGGCCCATTTAACCAACCTCCCTGAGGATTCCGGCTTGTGTAGTACTTGCTTCATTGGCTGATCTGTTGGAACCTCAACAGTATGAGCCTGGAAATAAGGTCTAAGTCTCCTAGCTGTTGTAACCAGAGCTAGAACGAGTTTTTCCATCCTTGGATATCTCTCCTCTGCCCCCCTCAGAGCTCTGCTACAGTAGTAGACTGGTTGCTGAGCTCTGTCTCGCTCCCTAACTAGCGCTGCACTTGTTGAAAAATCTGAAACTGCTAGGTAGAGGGTGAGGATTTCCCCTTCTAGAGGGCTCACCAGAACAGGGGGAGAGCTCATATATCTCTTTAGGTCTTCGAATGCTTCTTCACACTTGGCATCCCAGTGGAATGCCTTCTTCAAGATTTGAAAAAATGGCTGGCATTTATCGCTAGCCCTAGACACAAAACGGCTCAGTGCAGCTATCCTGCCTGTCAAACGTTGCACCTCTTTCGTGTTGGATGGTGATTGCATTTCCATCATTGCTCTAACCTTTTCTGGATTGGCTTCAATCCCTCTACTGTTGACTATAAAGCCCAGAAATTTTCCTGCCGAGACCCCAAATGCGCATTTCGCAGGGTTTAACTTCATTTTGTACTCCCTTAGAATTCGGAATGACTCAGCTAAGTGCTCGATGTGGAGCTCTGCTTTTAGTGACTTCACCAGCATGTCATCAATGTAAACTTCCATGGATGCTCCTATTTGCTTCTGGAACATTTTATTTACTAACCGCTGGTAAGTGGCTCCAGCGTTCTTCAATCCGAAGGGCATGACCTGATAACAATATGTTCCCTGTTCAGTCACAAAGGAGGTCTTCTCCTGGTCGCTGGGATCCATCCTGATCTGGTTGTAGCCTGATAAGGCGTCCATGAAACTGAGGAGCTCGTGCCCTGCAGTGGCATCCACTATTAGGTCAATCCGAGGTAAGGGAAAACTGTCCTTGGGGCATGCTCGGTTGAGATCAGTGAAGTCGATGCACAATCGCCACTTCCCATTTGTTTTCTTTACAAGAACTACATTTGCTAACCAAGTGGGGTAATCAACCTCCCTGATAGCCTTGGCCTGGAGGAGTTTGCTGACCTCCTCATTTATTGCTCGTTGTCTTTCAGAAGCAAAGCTCCTCCTCTTCTGTTTGATGGGTTTGCAAGTTGGGTTCACGCATAGCTTGTGGGTAATAACCGAAGGGTCGATTCCCTCCATGTCTTCTTGCTTCTAAGCAAACACTCCTATATTCTCTTTTAGGAACTGGATGAGGAGTTCTTTGAGCTCAGCGGTCAGTTTGGAACCCACATAAACGAGGTGTTCTGGCTTCTCATCAAGCTGAACTGGTTCCAGCTCTTCCGATGGCATTGGTCTTGTCTCCATTTCATCTCTCATGTCGAGCTCATCCAGTTGGATGTTCTCAACCTCCTTCCCTTTCATAGAAGCCATGTAGCATTCCTGTGCTACGCGCTGGTCTCCTCGGACCACTCCGATTCCATTCTCTGTAGGGAACTTCACGACTAAATGGTAGGCAGATGGGATTGCCTTCATAGAATTTAAGGATGGCCTTCCAAGCAAGATGTTGTACGCAGATGGTGCATCGACTACTAGGAATTTGACAGTGGTAGTGGCTTGGCAAGGTGGGTCCCCCAGGGTGAGCACGAGCTGGATTGAACCCAGGGGGAGCACCCTTTCCCCGGAGAATCCCAGTAAGTGAGTGCTTACTGGCTCAAGTTTCTGCCTTCCTATGTCCATCTTGTCGAACGCAGGTGCGAAAATAATATCTGCCGAGCTCCCGTTATCAATTAGAACCCGATGAACGGTTCTATTTGCCACCACTGCTCGTACCACCAATGGATCATCATGGGGGTATTGGCATCCTTCTAAATCAGCATCTGAAAAAGTGATAGCTGTATCCAAACGTGGTGCTTTGGATACAGCATGCACCTCGAGAGCTTCTTCGGCTCTGACCCGTCGGAGGTGCGCCTTCCGAGCTGAGCTAGACTCTCCACCTCCTGCGAACCCTCCAGATATCACTCTGATTTCCCCTAGAGGCTGCTGGTGTGGTGCAGGTGCCTGCTGCCGGGGTGGTGGAGGCGGAAGGGCTCGATGCTGGTTATCATTGGCTATAAAACGACGCAGCTGACCTCGCTGGATCAAGAACTCGATTTCCTTCTTTAATTGAATGCAGTCATCAGTGTGGTGTCCATGATCCCGGTGATAATCACAGTATTTCGTGGGGTCTCTCTTTGCCGGGTCTGCCTTCATCCTAGGTGGCCATTTTAAGAATTTCTCGTTCTGGACCTCATACAGTACTTGTGACACAGCAGCGGTGAGTGGGGTAAACCGCTGAGGCCCATACCTGGGTTGTAGTTCAGGTTGCATGGGACCCAGCCGATCTCTGACATTTCCTTTCCTCTTTGGCGAGCGGTCTCTGTCCCTCCTTGGGGACCTCTCTCGTCCTTTTTCCTTCCTAGGGCTTCTGTCCCTTCTCTTCTCTTCTTTTTCCTTTTCCTTTCGCGAAGACGTACCGACCACCTTAGAAAGGAGTGCCTCTTCACCGTTTATATATTTCTCTGCCTTGGCTAACACCTCAGCCATACTTGCCTGAGGGTTTTTTGATATGGAGAACATCAAATCCTTTGATTGCACTCCCAATCCTGCAATGAAAGCAGTTATGGCGAATTTTTCATCCGGGACGTCTACTTTCAATGTCTCCGAGTTAAATCTTTGGACATAAGTCCTCAGGTTTTCCTGGGGACCCTACTTCACATTCAGTAGGTGGTAGCTCGGCTTTCTGTGTATCCGGGCTCCTATAAAGTGAGAGACAAAAGCAATGGAGAGTTCTTTAAAGGATGAGATCGAGGCTGGTGGGAGCCTATGAAACCAGTTTAAGGCGGAGCCTTTCAGCGTGATGGCAAAAGCTCTGCAGCGTACAGGATCCTGGTACCCATGTAGCTCCATCTGGTTCTTGTAAGTGTTGAGATGATCCACGGGATCTTTCGATCCGTCAAAGACCTCCATTTGGGGCATCCTGAACTTTGGTGGGAGAGGGAAGTGTAGCACCCCCGTGGTGAATGGGGATTCGGTTTGCTGAACCAAAACATCCATTGTAACCGGGGCCTTACTCTTTACGGCCTCTTTCATATGACTGAGCTCTTGCTGGAAGTCTTTGAAGCGTTGCTCCCAGTGCTGCTCTCTCCTGTCTTGCGGATAAGGGAAAAAATCACCTCTCTCACCCCTGTCGTTCCGACTTTGCACTTCGTCGTTATGGCCATTACCAGGGGGTACGTAGGGGACATATCCCCTGGCCTGGCTGCCTTCTCCTCCCTCGCTGACCTCTCTAAGGGGGTCCCAGTATCGAGGTTCCCTATGAGGGGGATTATTCTGGCCTTCTTGGGCCGGTGGTGCCTCCCGTGGGCGTTGTACGAGCTTTGACAGCTCTTCATTTTCCTTTAGCAAGCGTTGGTTGACGAGACGAAGGGCCTCCAACTCGTTATTAATGGGGGAATTCGCCTCCTGGATGTTCCCGGGTTGTCTGCCGTGGGCAGTTTCCGGCTGATCTTGCATTCGGGGTAGGTTTGTTTGACTTCTGCTCATATTTCGAGTTATTACCATCAGTCACTGAGGAATCAGCTTACTTGTAACAGGAACAGTCGTTCCCACAGACGGCGCCAAACTGATGGTGTAAACCTCCGGATACGAGCTAAGGAACCAGATTAATTGGCGTGAACAGTTTGCATGGGGACTAATATGGCATCTGAGCTACAAGGCTCATGAAGTGGAGAATGAAAGCTCTAATTAGTCGTGTATAATGTGTGAAATACGGTGGAAATATAGTGGTTCACCGGCCAATGAGCTCGGCTAGTCCACTCTCTAATGGAGGCTCTTGCTCCTTCTTCTTTATTGATGAATTGAAGGTGTTACAGTCGAATACTCAGGGAACTAGGGTTTCAAAAAATCTCTCTCCCTCTAATGGGGGATATCTCTTTCTTTTTATAGCCTCATATTTACCTCTAATACGGGACTATCCTACATTGAAGGGATCGTGCCCTATCTTCATCCACAATTCCGGAGTTACCTAAATTCCTTATGGCTGGCTTTAAACGGAGAGATCTTTGCCTTCTTCTGTGGGATCCTCCTTAGTTTTAGGAGGAGATCATGGTTAAATACGGGTTTTCTGCCTCGGATTGGATTCTACCTCCTTAATAAGGGTATCCGAGTCGTCTTGTTGTTCTCTCAGCATTTCTCCTCTCGCGCCTTCGACTAGGAGCTCTTAGTGCTGACTGGATGAGCTCTGCTCATGGCTAGGGGAGCTCAGCTTATTTTGCCTGAGCTCCCGAGCTGAGCTCTCTTACTGAGCACGTGCCAGTTTTATTCTGGGTATCATCAATATATATATTATTTTATTAATGATTATAAATTATTTAAATTAAAATTAAAGGTGGCCTTATCCAAAAGTTAATGGGCTGAGATGTGCAAATATCTAATAAATTGCTTTAATTAAAAAATTAGATGAAGAAATTAAGTTTAACAAATATTACTCAAGGAAAAAAAAATGGAATGGAATGAGGGAGGCTAAATGTGGAATTAGGAGTTTGAAGCTAAATGCCTGAGAGTTGACTCCGATGGGTTGGTCTTCGTCTCTCCCACTGATAAATACAGGTACTGTCCTCTAGACCTCATCACTGCTTCTGGTAGATCCAAAAGAACTCTCTCTCTCGTGCGTTCTTTCTCTTCGTTTCTTTAAAGCATTAACCATGTCTGTCGAGACCCCTCCACCACCACCATTGTCCACTGAGCCACCCCCTTCATCCTGCGAGCTCCCACTGCTCGACACAGTTATAGAAGAAAGCAACGGTGACGAATCCGATTACCTCCATAATTCTACCCAAAACCCAACGATCCAGAATCAAGATACTGATGATAAAACCCCAAACACCCCTACCAACGGGGTTATCGAAGAAAACACCCCAAACAACACCATGTCCATGGAGATCCCTCCGCCACCACCACCACCACTATCCTCTGAATCTGTAGAGACACCACCACCACCACCATCCTCTGAGTCTGTGGAGACCCCTCCACCATTGTCCACCGAGCCACCACCACCACCCACCCACAGCCACAACCCAACACCACACCCACCACTGTCGTCGTCGTCTGAGCCCCCTTCATCCTGCGAGCTCCCACTGCTCGACACAATTATAGAAGAAAGCAACGGTCACGAATCCGATTACCTCCATAATTCTACCCAAAACCCAGCGATCCAGAATCAAGATACTGATGATAAAACCCCAAACACCCCTACCAACGGAGTTATCGAAGAAAACACCCCAAACAACACCATGTCCATGGAGATCCCTCCGCCACCACCACCACCACCATCCTCTGAATCTGTAGAGACACCACCACCACCATCCTCTGAGTCTGTGGACACCCCTCCACCATTGTCCACCGAGCCACCACCACCACCCACCCACAGCCACAACCCAACACCACACCCACCACTGTCGTCGTCGTCTGAGCCCCCTTCATCCTGCGAGCTCCCACTGCTCGACACAATTATAGAAGAAAGCAACGGTGACGAATCCGATTACCTCCATAATTCTACCCAAAACCCAACGATCCAGAATCAAGATACTGATGATAAAACCCCAAACACCCCTACCAACGGGGTTATCGAAGAAAACACCCCAAACAACACCATGTCCATGGAGATCCCTCCGCCACCACCACCACCACCATCCTCTGAGTCTGTGGACATCCCTCCACCACCTTTCTGTGTGTCTGTGGACACCCCTCCACCGTCACCATCCTCTGGGTCTGAGCTTCTGTCCACCGAGACGACTTCACCGCCGCCAACCTCTGTCAACATTTCCACTACGGAAATTATTGAAGAAAACGCCCCAAACAAATCCTATTCCCTCCATTCTCCCACACAAGTCCAGACGACCCAGAACCAAAACACTGATGGGAAACCTGCGAAAAAACCGGCTTTCTCCATTAAAGCAAAGAACAAGAAGTTCTCAGTTTGGCCTTTGCGATATCGCTTCACTTCCAAGCGCAAACCCCAGCCAGTTGTCAAGCAACCCAAAAAAAAAAACCCCAATGAGGAAACAGACTCTCTTTCCAACTTGATAAGTGCTGATTTAGGTTACATGGAGAAGGCCTCGAAGAAGCTCGACGAGCAGAAAAAACATGTGGATAAACAAGTCAAAGATGCATCCGAGAAATTGGTTAAGCTCAAAAAGGATCAAAAGGTGCAAGAACTTCGCAAACTAAAGAAGACCGTGACCAAATTGAAGCTTAAGGTCCCTCCAAATTACAAGATTGATGCAAAAGAAAAAGACCCCCATGGGAATCAACAACCCGATGGTGCTATAGGAAACAAGGAAGAAATTCCCCCAGAAGTGCTCGAGAAAATGCCTAAATTATACAATGCAAATACCTTTGAGAACAGCTTGGAGTTTCAAGATTTCATGGCACGTTTCAGTGGGCTCAGGATTGAACTGAAGCTTTGTTTGTTGTGTTTTTCGGTGTTCCCTGAAGATGCTATCATAAAGAAGAGGCTCATGGTCTATTGGTGGATTGGAGAAGGTTTTGTACCACCAATCAAAAGATCAGGTGAGGGCATCGAGAACCCAAAAAAAACCGCGGAGGAACATGGCAACGACTTCTTCGACAAGCTTATGGAATTGGGCTTTATCGAGCCTGTCAATGAGAGGCGGAGTGTCGATGCGGGCAGTTGCAGAATGCACCCTTTTATGCGTAATTCAGTAGTTACGCTTGCAGAGAAGGCAAAGTTCTTTGATTTTGATCTGAAGGGCTATCCAATGGTGAAATTCTTGAGTTCCTACCGTGCGTGCTTGTTGGGGACGGGGTTTGAAAATACTGAAAATTTTGAGAAACTTCATATGCTGTTTAATGTTAGAGAGACTAATCTTGAATTTGAGCCAACATGGTTATTGAGGATGAGAGATGTCAATGTTCTCCATCTGGGAAGGTGGAAGGCCTCGGCTACTCAGCATGTTGAAGTTGAGAAACCCGACTTTTTGGAAGGCTTGGAGAAAATGAAACATCTGAGATTTTTCAGCCTTCAAGGAATCTCTGGAATCACTGAGCTCCCCGAATGCCTTTCGCAGCTCACGTATTTAACGATCCTTGATCTCAGAGCCTGTCATAATCTTGAGTTAATTCCAGAAGGAATTGGGTTGCTAGAGAGCTTGACACACTTGGACATGTCTGAGTGTTACCTGCTCGAACATATGCCCAAGAAGCTTGCAAAGCTCACCAAACTCCAAGTCCTTAAGGGGTTCGTAGTTGGAGATAAAAAGGACAAGGACAAGGACTCGTCGTGCACCCTTGACGATTTGGCAAAACTACCAGTGCTCACAAAATTGAGCATTTACACATGTATGACGACCTTCCCTGAAGATAATCATGTTAGTGCTCTCAAAAAATTGGAGGAACTTCTCAAGCTAACAATTGAATGGGGAGGGGGTGATAAAAAGAAAGACAAAAGATTGGAAGCTCCTGCCAAGGAATCAGGACTAAAAAGAACTCTGACCAGACTACATACCAAGAAGAGTCCAACACCTCCGACACCAACTTTAAAACTGAAGAAACTGGACCTTAAGTGTTTTCCTGTGAGAAAAACAGCAGATTGGCTAAAGCCTGCCAATCTGAAGTGCCTGGAGAAACTCTACATCAGAGGAGGAAAATTCTTTGATCTTGGTCAGTTTCAGGAAAATTCTGTGGAGGGCAAGTGGAAAGTAAAGCAATTGCGTCTCAAGTACTTGACTGAATTGGAGATGGACTGGAGAGAACTGCAGGAGTTATTTCCCGACTTGTTTTACTTGGAGAAAGTAGAATGCCCTAAACTCAGCTTCTTTCCATGCAATGCGAGTGGAGTGTGGATGGACAAGACGAAGATGAAGCCGAAGGTAAAGCAGTTGTAAGAGATAGCATTGCTAATTTGCACCATCTTTTTCCTGTTAAATTGTCAATTTTATGTCCAATGTTCTGGATGGATGAATTCTGTTTCTTGTAATTTTTTTTTGATAGGAATTTTTTTTGTGTTTCTTGTATGCTTATTGCTGCAATCATTATTGGATCCACAATCTATTTATTTCTTCCTATCTAGTAGTTTTAGATGTGTGTTTCAGTTTGCATCAAAGCCACCTAAGAATCTTTTCGAGATAGCTGCATCGAATAGAATCATCCCTTAAAGCCTTATAACTTGTGTAGATAGGTGCTAATAGAAGAAACATGGAGCATGAAATCTTGTCACTGGTAACAAGAATTCGTGGATTCAATGTGCTTCTTGATCACTGACAGAGAAGTTACTCTGCATAAATAGCCGATGAACATTGTAACCTCATAACCGAATGTATTTACCATTTGGCTATTCCTCATCACGGCCTGAATGTTTAATTCACCTAGATTATTTGAATTCAACAGACGTTTATAATCCACCCTTGTGAAACAACTTGCCATAAACTGTTGGACTTTTCCCATTATAGAATCGACTATGTCCAAAGAAAGCACGTTCATACCCTGTCTAAGAACTCATTTCACAGTTGTTTCTACATCACATTCCTTACAGCAATCTATATTATGGTGGAGGAACATTAGATTTTTCTAGAAAGGTGGAACATTAGATTTTTCAGGAGTGTATGAAACCATGCTTAATTTGAAAGCATCCGTTCCAACATGACATCAGAGGTATTAATAACCCTAAACCTCAGTGATTTCACTTTCTCCATGACTTATAGCAGAGACTGTTTCTTTTCAAGAAACTTGAGGCAGTCCATGTACTGTTTCTGTTATTCATAAATGACTTCAAATAGTCCATGTACTTGGCATTTTTCTCCCTCCCTATTAGGATACGTTTTAATGCTTGAGAAGTTCTGCAGCAACTCTTGTTTTTGCTCAGAAGGAAACAAAAACATGGCATTTGGATTTATTTAATACACTTTCCTTCAATTTGCATTGGTAGATATCCCACCGAGGATTTAAGTAGATACATTATATGTAAATGGGTTCAGTATCAATACAGAGTGTGTGATTTACATTGGGGTAAATTGTGGAAAAGTCCTCTCGAGGGAATGTGGATTCATAAATGTTGGATTACCCCCGGTTTTAGCCATAGTTATTTTTCTGTTTACCATAAACGTCTGTCTATTCATCCATCCAGAATTGTGGAATACAAAATTGTATGAGAATATTTGCATGATCTGATCTTATTATGGGACCTTTAATTGATGAATAAATTTTAAAGTGGCCCATAATAGAAAGACCAAAGCACAAGCTAAGGTAACAGGCTTTATTTTCGAGTACTTCCAAGAGTGTGGTAGGTAGGAGCATAGTTATCAAATCGTGTATCGGAAGGCGTATCGTTTTTAAAAATAGTGTATCGTATCGTGTATCGTAAGATACAGTGCAATTTTAAATAAATAATAATAAAATATATATACCTTTGAAAAAAAATCATACACTCATAAAAACATAGCATTTCATTAATACTCCACCAACTATCAAGTCATCAACATAGTCCACTAATATTATAATGCAAAGTTCACAACCATAGTTCACTAATTTCTTCCATTGCACAAGCTTCGATGGAAGAACAGAGAGAAGGATGTTGTGATGTCGTGGAAGACCTGCGATTCGAAGGCAGCGAACAATGAAGGCAGCTTCGATGGAAGAAGGCAGCTTCTGTGATCGTCGTCGTCGGCTGAAGAACACCCAGGACAGGAGTCGAAGACGTTTGCTGAACGAAGAAGGAAAAGAGGGATTTTTTTTTTTTTTTTGTAAACTCTAGCCACTAAAACGACGTCGTTTCAGTGGTTATAGGGATAAAAAAAATCAGTCTGCCTATCCCAAAACGACGTCGTTTCAGAGAAAAAAAGAAAAAAAGTATTTGCACGTATCGTTCGTATCATACCGATACGTATCGTATCGTATCGTAAAAATGTATTGTGTATCGAACGATACAACGTAAAAACGATACAGAACTACGATCTGTATCGTTTTAGCCCTGTATCCTGACGTATCGTACGATACGTATCGCGTATCGTACGATACTAACAACTATGGGTAGGAGTAGAACTAGTGGTAGTAAACTCCATAGATGTAACTCAACTTCCAACGAAATGGAAGCTTCAAAAAGTCTTCTCTTTGAAGTTCTTCCAAATGGGTGTTTTTAATTAATTTATCTATTTAAGTTAAATACTTTCTTCTTCTTGTTATGTATCTCACCTTAGCTGGCCAAACTATACAAAAGATGGGTTCCTTTGAGTTTCCTGGCAGCACATGTTTTGAATTTTCTACTTTGACATGGGATGGGAGAATTATGCTTAATTAGGAATAAACTATTTTTTGCAACTCATACCAACGTGACGATTGACTTCTCCTACAATTTTGTAACTTCATGTAACACCAGTAAGCTGGCTGTCAAAAATATATCTTAAAGGTTGTATCTCATCTGTAACGAGATTTGGAGATGTAAGTGTTATGTAGTTTTACTTTTGTTAGGAAAAGCTAATTCCCAATTATTTTGAATACATAATGTCGCTTGGAGTGATTCCCTTAGAGATTACTAGTGGATAGTGATTTTACAAGAAGTTTTCTCTGTTAATATATATAAATGTCATGCAATATTTCTGCTTGAATTCTAGATGAAAGACCAGAGCAGAAGCTGAGCTACCAAACCCTATTTTCAAGTGCTTCCAAGGGTGTGGTAGGTAGAAGTAGAACAACAATGTAGAGATGTGGTAGTAAACTCCATAGATGTAGCTCAACTTCCAATGAAATGGAAGCTTCAAAAAGTCTTCTCTTTGAAGTTTTTCCAAATGGGTGTTTTTAATTAATTTATCTATTTGAGTTAAATACTTTCTTCTTCTTGTTATGTATCTCATCTTAGCTGGCAAAATATATTAAAGATGGATTCCTTTGCATATGCTGGCAGCACATGTTTTGAAACTTCTACTTTGACATGGCATGTGAGATTTATGCTAGGGGAATAAACTATTTGCATCCCATAGCAATGTGACGATTGATTTATCCTACAATTTTGAAATGTAATATGACATTTGGAAGTTGGCTGTCAAGAATATATATCTTAAAGGTCGGAACCCATCTATAAGGAGATTTGGAGATGTAAGCGATAGATAGTTTTACTTTTGTCGGGAAAAGCTAATTCTCGATCTTGAACACATAATATCGGTTGGATTGATACCCTTCAATAATATCAGTTGATAGTGATTTTACCAGAAGTTTTTTCTGTTAATCTATCTATATCTATATTTATATTACTAATAAAAGTACTTTAACATAAAAAAATTTTAATTTACAATTTTGCCCTTCTAAAAAACTACAAAGACTACTATGTCTTTTTGCATTTAATCATCCAAATTACCACCATTACATCCTTAATTATTTAAATATTCAAATTTTCCTCCAACAACCTATGATAATATTTATACTATTTTTAAACGTCAACAACTAAGAAAAACTTTTGAATGGCAGTAATCTACAACCACAAGGCTATACTTTTATATTTTAATTTCCATCATTCATTTTAAATTATAGGTAATGTAAAAAGTAAAATAACATGACAAAGAGCATCAATTTCTGAAGTTTTTCCTTGTAAATTTGTCAATCCGATGGTTAAGAAAGTTGGTCTAATATAACCCACATTGCTATCTTCTCCCTATTATTGACATCATGTTTGGTAAGGAAGGATGAAAAGTGAATGAATTAACTTTCCTTCCAACTTACCAAAATCAATTCCTCCAAAATTGGGAGCAAAGTGGATGAAAAGTTAATTATGTGTGTTAAAATGTATGTTATTTGTTTATATATCATTTGATATATACATATATCATATTTATCAATTACATATTATGTATTTATATTTTTTCATTAATACCAAGCATAAAAAAATTAATCATTTTTATTTTCCGTCCGTCTTATTAAACACAAGAGAAGAAAAATGTATCATTTCTACTTTTCTTTCTTAGAGGATAGAAAATGTATCATCTCTATTTTTCATCCCTCTTACTTTTCATTATTCCTACCAAACGGAGCATGAAACTTACTTGCAGCGTCTACTCTTTTTTTGGAAAATCCGAGAAGGCAGTAAGATTTGATTTGTAAGAGCATCACTTTTAGAAGCTTAGAAGTTAAACCGCCACGTCATGATTCCAAGGTTCAAAACAGTCTAGTTTTTTATATTACTAGAATTCCAGAAGTTGTTAAAACAATTAAAACTCTTCAACTCTATGTTGATATTACTAGAACCCCAAAAGTCCCTAAAATAATTAAAACTCTTCATCTCATGGAAATATAAAACTATTGAGTAGTGAGCAAAAATCTTAGCCCAAAACATCAGTTTTATTCTCTCTTTGGGGTGGTTTGTTCTCCTCAACGAAAAAATTGAAGAAGGAGAAGAAGAAGTTCGATTGTCTTTAGAAAGAGAAAGATAATCTAACAAATCAAAATCTAAAAAAGAACATGTAGAAGACAAGACTTCTACCACTTACAACAACAAGGCAATTCGGCATCAAAGAGCCTCAGGAGACCAATAATACTATTGCGAAGAAGGAGTGAACAAAGAATCTTTATGGATACTCCAAATTGACAAGCAATGCCATAAAAGAAAACCACTGATTTTCTCATATATTGCAAGTGTTGACTGTAAGTAGTGTGCAAGTGTTAACTATGTTTGAGATGGATTTGATTGGGTACAAAAAACCATAGTACAATAAGAAATTGACATGTATAATTTTTTATTTTTTTTTATTTTTTTTATTTTTACGATTAATGGCTACAAATATATTAGATCAAAATCTATAAATTCAAATTATTTTTTAATATGGTACCAAAAATATCTTCAACATTATAGTTTCTTTTTCCTTTGTGAGTGGTGTCATGCATTTTTAGTTTTGTAATATATGGTGCGAGACTTTATTGGTGTTCAACATTTCACGTTGTGTGTTGTTTAGTTTTATTTTATTTATTTATTTTTTGTAATTCTACTTGCAATATGTTATGGCAACATATATTTGTGACTGTATCATAACTAGGGGTGTCAAATGTGTCGGGTTGGGTCGGTTTCGTGTCGTGTCACTTTCGATCGTGTTATTTTCGTGTCGTGTCATTTTGGTACGTGTCGGGTTCGTGTCAATATTCGTGTTAATAAAAAATTATTTAATTTGACAACAACTAATATAATATTATTTAAAAAATTATACAAAATTATAAAAAAATTATAAAATTCTTATTTAAGAATATAATATTCGTTAAATAATTATTTTCTATCTACAGTATCCATTAATCGTGTTATTCATTTCGAACCTTAATTTGACTCATTTATTATCATGTCAACTAATCGTGTTTTTTTCGAGTTCGTGTCGGGTTCGGTTTAAGTCGGGTTCGTGTTTCGGGTAAAAAATTGACACCCCTAATCATAACATTGATCTCCTCCCTGAGCATTAACAAGATAACTACCCTTGCAATTTATCAAATTGCAACTATGACAAACAACCATTTTAAGACCCCAAATCAAGTTCACTGCATAGGATGAATGTCCCTCTTTCTTCCCTGTATATCCGTGTATATAAAAGTTGATAATTATAATTGTAGCATTCAAAAAAAAAATTAAAAGATCTTGATAATGGTTAATGGATAGGAAGGACTCACAAGTCTTAGTTGGGTAGCTGGTGCGGCATTCGTTGAGGGGTCCCTGACTTTCTTAAACTCAGATTTTTTTTTTTTTTTTTGGTCTCCCAAGGTATCCCCAGGCTTCACCCAAGACTAATCCTCCGAAGTACGGTCGGGCGCCGAAGCGGGTACCTCTCCCAAGAAGGTGTGCTGCATCCACAAGAACTCAAAACCGAGCCCACTTGCTTAAGCGACCAGAACTCCTTTCTTAAACTCAGATTGAATGTATAGAAAAGAAGTCAAAAGTAAAAAAGATAGATACAATACACATGGATACTAATTTACTGAACATAAATTAGTAACAACCTATGCAAACCCCCCTCCCTTTTGTTTTGGGTCTGAGATAATTATACTACACAATCACATATTCCAAACGTTACAATCTCTGATACAGCGACCATCAACCCGAATGTAATGTTGTGGGTAATACCTACATAATTTGTACACCGAGTTTATAAGTCTAAGATTGAGATTGTAATTCTACAACATATTTCAAAATCATGCTTTTGAATTTTTCTTCACTCGCATCATACTCAATTAGCAAAGGATTCGAACAAAATGAAAAACAATAGTTTAACTCCAAGATAAGATTGAACGCTCAAGAACTTAAACTGAAATTGCAAGCAAGACCAGAGCAAAATGAAACAAAAGTAATTTTCGAACAAGAAGAAAGAGAAATGATGCTGCACTATCTAAGCTGTTGGCTGTTGCGTTTCTTGGTGATTATCACTGCCATTAGAGTTCTGTTGAGGATTTTCATTCCAAATTTGACCCATCATTTTGGCAGCTAATGGAAGCCCAAAACAATTGTACACAATTTCATCTTTCAGCTTTTCCAGTTCTTCGGAGAGCTCTTTTCCATCTTTCTTCACCGAGTCTTTGAATATCTCCCAGCAGCTCTCTTTGTCTGTTAGTGGAATTCGATGCAAGTTTTCTTCACCCACCATTTTCTTTGCTATTTCCTCCGATCTGCTTGTGACGATGACTGCTCCGCCATACCCTTTTGGCAAAGCGTACGCAAGGTGTTCGACGAATATACCAGCCTGAGTTGTTTTAGGATTCAACTGTTCAAAGAACGTGTCGGGGTTCCAAGAGTCGTCAAGGACAATCAGGTACCTCTTACCCCTCAACTGTACTCGAAGAGCACAGAGTAGCCCAGAAAGGCCATGACTCTCTGCAGAATTGATGATTTCATCTTCAACTCCAAGAGAAACTAACATTCTTCTGACGATCACTTTGCTGTTGTTGTTGGGATCGTCATCGGATTGTTTTGACATACAGACCCATATCCTTGGAAGAAAGTTATCCTTCACCAGTTGCCGGGTGAGAAGAAATTGGCAAAGTGTTGTTTTTCCAATACCCGCCATCCCAACAATCCCAATCGTCTTGAAGTGATCGTTTCTCTCTCCTCGGACAAGCAATCTCTCCAGGGTCATTGCTTCATCCTCTAGCCCGTGAACCTTTTCTGGATCTACGTATCGAGAACTCCATCGGTCAGGTTCCTTTGGCAAACTCGGTTCTTCATTGACTTCTTGTGTCGTACCTCTCTCTGAAACTCCAGTGACATTTTTCTTTTCGAGATCTGCTTTGATCTGTTTTAATCTCCTACCGAGTTCAATAGAATGTAGTGCCTCAGGATTGCATGAACCCTGCTTCTTTGATATCATCTGCCATTCTGTTAATACATTATTGAGCTGGTAGAGTTTTTCCCTGCGTTTCTGTTCATCTGCTGTCAGGGTGGACTCTTCCTTTTTCTCAAGCAAGACCTTCAATTCTTTGAAGTCAGCGTGCAGATGAAACATTTTGGCCCATAGATTCTGTTTATTGGACGATGGGTCGTTGAGTGCTTCATCGAGTTTTTCCAGCAGGTATTTTTCAATCTCACCACCCATTTCAGGACTCTCTAAGTTCCTCCTTAGTTATCCTCTGAAAGTTATGAAAAACAAGTTGTTTGTAAGGATTTTCAGGCCTTGATTATGTTCTTGTTGGAAATCTGAGGAAATGGATGAATGCCAGATTCTTGAAAGGAAAACGACTTTGCTCAAAGACCAAATAGGGAAGAGATAAAGGTGAAATAGGCTTGACTCGCTCAAGTCTTGCACATGGTAGTCTTTCTTTCCCTTAACTTTTTTTTTTTTTTTTTTTTTGGGTGTAGGACTAATCTTTTCTTTGATTGGGTCAAAGACAAATCATTTATGTCAAAACTAAAATATTCACAAAGAATAAATCCCTCATGATTTAACCCCAAGGGATTACCAATATTTAAATTCATGACGTCTACATTTACAGCTCGTCTTTGTTACCACTTGAATTACTCCTTGGAGTTGTATTTCTTTCCCTTATCAAGTCATTATGGGAGAATTATGGGGAGTTAATTATAAGTATTCATGAGGGATAAATTTCTCATGGTCTGATTTTAAAGGATTTCTAAGATTCGAATTCAGAACGTCTGAATTTACAACTCGTCATTGTTACCACTTGAATTACCCATTGGAGTTATCTCATCCATTTTGAAGAGGGTTTTTCTGTTGTAAATATTTTCTTTGGTTGTACAAAGGTAAATTCATGAAAGGAGAAAACCCTTCTGGTTGATTTGTATTTGGGTATTATCTAGGTTTTGCTCATTAGCTTCCATCATTTTCACCTCTCTTATAGAATTATATTCAGAATCATAACCCAGCTGGCTTGATACTATTGAGCCATTGACTATCCAGATGTCATTGTCCTTTTTTTTTTCCCAATATAATTTATTGTAAACGTATATTTCATTGTGTTCACACTTCTCTATCATATTTTAATTGTTGTCGTGTGAATATTTGACTGTGACGTTTTCCACTATCATCTCTGTGCATTATTACCTTTGATACGAATAGTAGTTCAGACCTGGTAGTTATGAAATTGTGTTATTGTAAAATAGCAATTGGTTCATTATTCCATGCTTTTCCAATTAAAAAAAAAAAAAATACTATCACGAATATGTTTATTAAGTACTTCAGCTCTAATGTCAAGTGTGTTGAATTTAAAATATTTCTTATGGGATATAGAAAAACATGAATGATTGCTTAGATAATGCCTGAATTATTTAATTTCTTTGGGTTCAAGTGGGGTGGGTGGGTTTCTTTTTGTAGTAAACGGATGCAAGTCATTTTATACACTTCAGTATAGTGTGTACTTTAATATGAATCCTTCTCTAGGTTGTACATGATAGGAGGATACTTCAACAAATTCAAGCTGATATGTTTACAAATTCAAGCAAGTCAACTCCAAGTCATCATTATCAAACTGGCCAATTGCTTTATACGATCGCAACCTATACGTCTTAGTACTCTCAAAGTCGATGAGCAATTCTTGCAATATATATGTACAAGTTAGTATGTTCACATGCCTGCACATGTTTCCATATCTATTACATAATAATATTGGCCACTGGGAAAAAAAAAACACTGTTATAGACTTTTTAGAAACAACTTGGCTGATTTGCAATGCTCTGTCTCCACATTTGAACTCGTCAACCAAAATGAATTACATAATTTATTTGTGTTCACATGTTATTTCTAGAAACACTCTTTCCGTATTTATTTGGGATATATGAGATGATTTAATTTCGGATTCCATATATTTTTTTTTATATGCTCGACACCCAAATTGTATGATGGTCAACAACGCGTACCTAAATAACATGTTGGTACGAGGCAAATTCATCAAAGGAGGAAGCTCTTCTCTTAAGGTGCGTTTGGTAACGTTTTCGTTTTTACGTTTTTTTTTTTTTAAAAAAAAAAATTAAACTAACTTTTGTTTTTTTGTGATAAAAATAAAAAATATAAAACATGTTTGGTAGTCATTTATATTTAAAAAATTATAAAATTAAAAATTAAAAATATGTTTGGTATTATATAAAAAATTCACCACCCAACACCACCATCAACCACCTACCACCACCAAACACCCAACTACCAACCACCACCAAACACCCACCACCACCATCGAAAATCCACCCCCACAACCCCCTCTGTGAAACCCATCGTCCATCCCCAAAATCCACCACCCCCAACCCCACCACCACCCCCACCACCGAAATCCATCACCACAAAACAGAGAAAGGCGAGAGAGGAAGAGAGAGAGAGAGATCTGGAAAAAAAAAAAAAAAAGTGAAGAAGGGGAGGGGCTTTTTAGACTCAAGCAAGAAAATCCCTTGTTTTGTTGCAAAAGATGATCGAAGCCAATACCTCATTAAATTTCATTTTGTAGCGTGCGTTTTTTTTTTTTGCTTTCAAAAACATCATTTTAGATGTTTCCATATTTGGTCTTGTTTTCAAAACAAAGCAATAAAAAAAACAAAAATATTCATTAAACGTTTTTTTGTTTTTTTGCCATAAAATAAAAACAAAAACACTCGGATACCAAATGACACTTTAGTCTTATTGTCACGCTGATTTGTTTTTGGGTACTTTATTACGTTATACAATTATCTTTAGAATTATAATCCAGCTGGCTTGATATTATAGAAACATTTAAATATTAAAGTCTCAACCTTAAATCTTTTAATTAGTTAGTCAATGGTGACACAGTTCACACTAATTTCTTTTAATTAATTATTAGTGTGAATAAATGAATTATTTAATTTCTTTGGGTTCAAGTGGTATTTTTTTTATTGTTATTAAAGGGCTATTATGTAATTTTATATTCTTTAGGTAGAGTATGTACTTTAATATGAGAGTCTTTATCAAGGATTTTGTAGTTTTGTAGATGACATCATTTCTCTAGATTTCAATGATATCATACACGACCCCACAACTGAGATGTCACATCATCAAATTGCTCTCTTCATCCCGACTTCTCATAAAAATAAGTCTGTTGCAGTTTTATCACCTCCATGGATAACCATGAAGTAAGACCTTAAGGTCTAACAGCGGTGCCGCTGGTTATTGGGTGGAACTATTTTCATTTCATTTAATTTTTTATTAATAAATTATTAAATTCACTCATTTTATACCTATCATATTAGTAATTAAATCTACTTTATACTATATACACATTCTTTAATAAGTAAACTTATTTTATATTTTGTCATAATTAAAATTTCATTATCCATCTTACCCATGAATTTTTTCAGTGAGATATATGTTAGTAATTATTCTCAATTTAATTCTATATTTTATTTTATGTTTATTATATGGATTTTAATTATTTTTAGTATGTTTTGATATTTTGTCAAGTTTAATAATTTTTTATTTAGAATTTATATGTGTGTATATATTTGTATGCTTTCAGATTATTTTTTCTTTTTTATCTTGTTTAGATTTTGCATCTATGCTGCTTTTTTTTTCTTGTTCGATTTTGTGTCTGTGTTTGATGTTTTTTTTTTTCATGTTTGGTTTTGTGTCTTGTGGTTTTGCGTTTTGTAGTTTTGCTTATTCCTTTAAGCTTTGCTTGGTTTTTTTTTCCGTCTTGTTTCTGTTTGCTTCTTTCTTTCTGATTTTTCCTTGTTTTGTTCTTTTCTTGTTTCGATCTGTTTCTTTCTTTTTCTTTTTTTCTTGTTTCGTTATTTTCTTTTTTCTTGTTTTGGCATACTTTTTTTTTTTCACTTATTTCGTTTTTGGTTGTTTTTTTTTCCTTATTTCTTTGTTTTTCTTGTTTTGTAAATATATTTATGCATTCAAACTAATTGTCTTTCTTCATTATTTTTTTTTACGATGACTTCTTTCATTAAAAAGGTATATATAAAATAAGTGAGTTTAACTATTAAAGGGGTGTATGTAGCATAGAGTGAGTTTAGTTATTAATGGTGTGAATATAGAAGATGTGTGCTTAATTGTTTGATAATGAGAAATTAAATTGAGTGAGAATGAAGATTTGTGAGGTATGAATAGTCCCACCCGTGGTTATTAAAACCTAAAATTATTGAATCAAATAACAGGATCTAGGATAGGTAGGTGACCAAGTGAGATCCTTTCTCATAGATTTTCTCTCAATTTCCTTCATTATAGATCATATTTTAAATAGGACTCATTATAGATAAGCAAGTCCCCTCATGAATATATGGTGGGTGCTCTAGCAAGCATAAAAATGAAATGAAAAAAATATTAGATGGGATCTAAATTAGTAAGTGATAAACATTCTTAACCTTGAAGAGATAGATTAGTATGGAGTGTCCGAGCTAGTTTATGCGTACCTCGACTAATCTTCTCCTCAATCTAGTCAAAAGCAAACCATCCACACACCACATTGAGATTAGGGCATTCATGAAAAATAAATCTCTTATAGCATGGTCCTAAGAGATTACTAATATTCATACTCAGAATAACTGAATTTACAGCTCGTCTCTGTTACCGATTAAACTACACATTAGGGTTGTTCAACCATTTTATTATCATTTAAACTTGCATCACAGTTTAAGCTCTGTCTCCCCCAATGTTATGCAAGTGGGAAAAGAGATTATTCATAAAAAATTGGGCCAAGGAAAACCAACTATATTATGTATGTGTTAGAGTAATCTAGTATATTAGCATTAGAGGTAGATTAGTCTTTTATATTACTATGTTTTGCCCTAGTATAAATACGTTTGTAATACATATTTGGTAGATTACAGAATCAATAAACATTAACATGGTATCAGAGCCTTAATCCCTAACCTGGTGAACCTGACGGCAAACAACACTGACGTCATCATCGCCGGCGATGACGTCATCAGTCTCCGACCGTGAACACCACCATCTTGATCGATCCTTCATGGGTTTCTCATTGGTGTACTCCCTTTCTTGTTTTGAGTTCATCTGGTAAGTCTATTGTGCATCGGCTGTTGCTTCTGGTTCTTGTGGATTTCGGTTTCTTGTGATCGATTGGTGTGGCTGGTTGGACTGTTATTTGATGTTGTTGGTCAGGGGTTCATACAGAGGTTGAAGACGAAGGTTCGTCTGGCTTTGGGTTTCGTCTGGTAGGGTTCGTCCAGAGGTAGAAGACGATTGTTCCGTCTGGGTCCTCTTCTGTCGGGTCGGGTCTTTTGTGTTCTGTTCGTCCAGAGCTGCTTGGTATTTTCTGTTCTTGGTCTTAGACTAGTTTATTTGGAGTTTGGCTACTGATTGCTGGTTTGGACTACTGGTCCTCTCTGTCGGTTCAGCTTTTATGCTCTGTCTGGATTTATTTTGGGTATTCTTTTGCTGAGATTTCTTATTAACATTATGGCAAGTGGACACTCTGATTCTCTTCAAGCTATTAGTATCAGATTAAATGGTGAAAATTATGTATATTGGTCTTATGTTATGAAGAATTTTCTGTTGGGAAAAGAGATGTGGAGTTATGTTAGTGGTGCTTTGCAAGCTCCAACAGATTCGAAGGAAGAGAAATATGTTGAATTAAAGAATACCTGGGAAGTCAACAATGCTAAAATTATCACTTGGATTAACAACTCAGTTGATCAGACCATTGGTGTGCATTTGGCTAAGTTTAACACAGTCAAACAGATTTGGGATTATTTAGCTACATTGTTTGTTCAGTCTAATTTTGCAAAGAGATATCAACTTGAGTATGAAATTCGAGCTGCACATCAGGGAGATAAGACCATATAGGAGTTCTACTCGATTATGACTGGATTTTGGGATCAGTTAGCACTTGCTGAGCCCGCTGAATTGAGTACCCATATGGTGTATCGTACTTTTAGGGAGGAGCAACAGTTGGTTCAGTTTTTGATGGCCCTTAGAGATGACTTTGAAGGTCTTCGTGGTTCTATTCTTCATCGTCTCCCACTTCCCACAGTCGATGCAGTAGTAAATGAGCTTCTCGCTGAAGAAGTCTGTCTTAAGACTCTTTCTGGAAAGTGTCTTCTTCCATTGCCTAATCAGACTGTACTGGCTGTACCACCCAGAGGAACTCCTCATTCACAGACTAGATATCGGGGTCGAGCTGCTTCGGATGAGTGTAGTTTTTGTCGTGAGAAGGGTCACTGGAAGGCTCAATGTCCTAAATTAGTGAACAAGAATGCCAAAAGGGCCTTACAGCAGCCATTTAGGCCCAAAGATCGTCATACAGCCGCAACTGCTTCACTAGTGGATGAGACACTCCCATCAGTTCCCAGCATGACTATGATAGCTGATCAGTTGCAGAAGCTTCTTTCCCTTCATCAACCAGGTGCCCTATCAGTTTCTCCTTCCACAGGTTCATTTACTACAGGACCTTCAGGTATCTCTCGAACTGTCTGGGTCTTTGACTCAGGAGCCACCCATCATATGACTAGTAACTCTTCCTTATTTGTTTCTATTGTTTCCCCTCCCTCTATATCTGTTCTTGCAGCCAATGGCACCCAAATGTCTTTGGCTGGTGTTGGAATTATCGTGTCTTCCCAGCTTACACTTCCTGATGTCTACTATATTCCTCAACTTACTTTAAATTTAATATATGTTAGTCAGTTGTTTGATTCGGGATTCTTAGTCCATTTTTCTTCTACTGGTTGTGTTGTGCAAGATCCACGGTCCAAGAAGCTGATTGGGACAGGCCATAGAAATGGAGGGCTATATGTGTTGGATGAACTTCATGTTCCTGAAGTTGTTGCATCTACTGTTGATTTATCTTCTTTTCAATTGAGTCCAAAATCTTCTAGTTTTTATTTATGGCATTCTCGTTTAGGTCATGTTTCTCATTCTCGTTTAAGATTTCTAGCTTCTACTGGTAGTTTGGGTAGTTTAGAATGTCATGATATTTCAGATTGTAGTGGCTGCAAGTTGGCTAAATTTACTGCATTACCTTTCAATAAAAGTAATTCTCGTTCTCTTGCACCTTTTGATCTTGTACATTCTGATATTTGGGGACCAGCTCCTATTGCTACTAAAGGAGGGTCTAGATATTATGTTTCTTTTATTGATGATCATACCAGATATTGTTGGGTGTTTCTAATGACACGTAGGTCTGAGTTCTTTTCTATTTTCTCTACCTTTCGTGCTATGGTGCGTACTCAATATTCTTCTACCATCAAATGTTTCCGCTGTGATCAAGGTGGAGAATATTCTTTTAGTGCTTTTCGTGATTTGTTGAAATCTGATGGTACTATTTTTCAGTCTTCTTGTACTGACACACCTGCTCAGAATGGAGTGGCAGAACGAAAACATCGTCACATTATTGAGACAGCTCGTTCTCTGTTGTTGTCATCCGGTGTTCCTAGCTCTTTTTGGGGAGAAGCAGTTCTTACAGCAGTTCATCTGATTAATTGTATTCCTACAATCCTTAATTCTGGTGTCTCCCCCTTTGAAAAACTATGTGGTAAGACACCTGACTATTTCTCCTTACGTGTGTTTGGATGTACATGTTTTGTTCTGCTCCCTAGTGTTAATCGTACCAAACTCTCGGCTCGTTCAGCCTTATGTGTCTTTCTTGGCTACGGTGAGGGACAAAAGGGATTTCGATGTTATGATCCTAGTACACAGAAACTCTATGTCTCTTGCCATGTTGTTTTTATGGAGCATATTCCTTTTTTCTCTATTCCATCTAGTTCTTCATCTCTACATAAGTCTGATCTTATCTATCTTGATCCCTTTCCCTCTAATGTTTCTCCTGATTTTTATGTTGGTGATATGACTGTGGCTGATCTCCCCTCCTCTTCTTCCTCCTTGCCTGATTTGTCTGTTACCCGTCCCCCGATTGTGCATACTTATGTTCGCAGGACTCCCACTGTCTCCTCCACCGATGTTGTGCCTTCATCTGCACCTCTTGGCTCCCTAATCAATTTCTGACACCGTGGATCACACTCCTCGTTACCCTCAGCGCATTCAAAAGTGTCCTGACAGGTTTGGTTGGTCCAACTCTTGCTATTCTTCTGCTTTTTGTTCTTTCCTAACTTCTATATATTCTCTATCTGAACCAACCTCCTATAAGGAGGCTATACTTGTTCCTCTTTGGCAACAGGCTATGGATGAGGAGCTTTCTGCGCTACATAAGACTCGAGCTTGGGAGTTGGTGCCTTTACCTCCTGGTAAACGCCCCATTGGTTGTAAGTGGGTTTATAAAATCAAAACCCAATCTGATGGTTCTGTGGAAAGGTACAAGGCTAGATTAGTGGCCAAGGGGTTTGCTCAAGAGTATGGGCTTGACTATGATGAGACCTTTGCTCCAGTGGCTAAGATGACCACGATTCGCACAGTAATTGCCGTGGCAGCCGTTCGTCAGTGGAGCCTATCCCAGATGGATGTGAAAAATGTCTTCATGGTGATTTTTCTGAAGAGGTCTACATGACTCCTCCTCCTGGATTGCCTTGTAGTCCTGGTCATGTGTGCAAACTTCACAAGGCTTTATATGGTCTTAAACAGGCCCCGAGGGCATGGTTTGCAAAATTCTCTTCAGTTATATGTGACTTAGGCTTCTGTGCTAGTGATCATGATTCTGCTCTCTTCCTTCGATCCACTTTTTCTGGTTTCATACTTCTATTACTTTATGTGGATGACATGATTCTTACAGGTGATGACACTGCTGGAATTCAGTTGTTAAAAACTCAGTTACAGGATTATTTTGAGATGAAAGATTTGGGTCCACTTCGATATTTCTTAGGGATTGAGGTTGCTTCCTCTCCCAAGGGTTATCTTCTTTCTCAGTCAAAATATGTCTCAGATGTTATTCAACGAGTTGGCTTCTCGGATACTCGAACTGTTGACACACCCTTGGAGCTTAATGTTCGTTATACTTCCTCTGATGGTTCTCTTCTGCCTGATCCTACCTTATATCGTACTATTGTTGGGAGTTTGGTGTATCTTACTGTTACTCGTCCAGATATTGCTTATGCAGTTCATGTGGTTAGTCAGTTTGTTGCTGCCCCTACCACACTTCACTGGTCTGTTGTTCTTCAAATTCTTCGATATCTACGGGGAACATTACATCAAAGTTTATTATTTTCTTCTTCTTCGTCTCTGGAGCTCCGTGCTTACTCTGATGCGGACTGGGCTGGTGACTCTATGGATCGCAAATCCACCACTGGTTTTTGTCTATTTCTCGGTGATTCTCTTATTTCTTGGAAAAGCAAGAAACAAACTGTTGTCGCTCGCTCTTCTGCAGAAGCTGAGTATCGTGCTATGGCATCTACCACAGCAGAGATAGTTTGGTTGCATTGGTTGCTTGCTAATCTTGGCATTCCATTGACTACTCCTACTCCTATGTATTGTGATAACACCAGTGCTATCCAGATCGTTCATAACTCGGTGTTTCATGAGCGCACAAAACATATAGAGATTGATTGTCACTTTGTGCGCCATCATCTTCAGCTGGGCACGATCTCTCTCTCATATCTTCCTTCTACTATGCAGTTGGCCGATTTCTTCACCAAATCTCACACTATTGCATGCTTTCGTTTTCTCCTTAGCAAACTCTTGATGTTGGATGCTATCACATCATGAGTTTGAGGGGGAAAGTTAGAGTAATCTAGTATATTAGCATTAAGGGTAGATTAGTCTTTTATATTACTATGTTTTGCCCTAGTATAAATACGTTTGTAATACATATTTGGTAGATTACAGAATCAATAAACATTAACAGTATGTACTCACTGCCGACTAGTCTGCATCTTCATTAAAAAATATATAGCAAGCTGGAATTTTATTTTGTCAGAACTCTCCGAGTCAATATCAAGTCATTGTTATTGAACCGACTAATATTATTCTGTACTGGATATAGTTTGAATCTTTTGTCATGTATAACTTCATGTTATATGTAGCAATTTGTGTATATTGCTTGATACGACTCCGTAATATAACAACTTATACGTCTTTATATTCTCTGAGTCGATGACCAATACAATCCAAAGTGGTAACCGTCCATAATCTAGAACAACTTGACTCCAAAGGAACAACTTTTTAGGAAAAATCATTGTTTTTCTAACAAATAGCAATTTATGTGTACCAAAAACAGTTGAATAATACCATACGGGCATGTTTGCTTCGAGTATAAGGTTGGTACAAGAGGGTGGTATTAGGGAAATAATACGTGGGACCCATCTTATAACTTGTTTGTTTAGCATTTTACAGCCAGTACTATTTTTCGGGTCGTAATACCGACCCGGTATGAACAGTAGTTATAATGTCTTGTAGATGGTATTATTGAATACCACCTCCCCCTAGTATTATATGTCCGGTACAAATGAGATGGAGGTATAATAGAGTAAAAAGACCCAACTGCCCTCATGTACAATTGTCTTTTTAAGGTTACAATGTTACAATTGTCTTTTTACGGGTCATAGCCGCAATTGTTGACTTTTTTAAGTAGGTATTACACATATAATGTTTGTGACAAACAAACAAGGTAAATGATGAGATTATAGTTTAAGACCGGATATAATATACTATTGGATCGGAGTGGAATGGATATAAACTCTTATACCACCTAAATCTTATACTCGAAACGAACAGGCCCTACGAGTAGTATTATTTGGACTAAATTTGTTGTTGACCTAATTTATTGTAGTCGTTAGATTAGCAATAAGTCTAAATGTTAGATAGGGTCTACTATCAATTCAATAGATGTGACGGATTAGATTAACAAATTAAGTCTGAATATCCGTATCATAAACACATATCAGCACTTCACCTGTGATCTGAACATACTGAAATATGGGTCTTGAAATTAAATATGCTTCTTATTAAATGAAGAAACACATGATTGGTTCCTTTTTTTTTTGTGGTAAGCATGACTGGTTCCTTAGATAATGCCTTCCCTACATCACATTTAAATTTGTCCACTTGCTTGAGCATGACCATACCAACCGGTACCCACAAGGAAAACCTATCAGTGGAGCCTAAACGTCAGAAAACCACAAGCGCTCCCAAATGCCAGCTTGAGCCATAGTCTAATCCTGCACCACAGAGTTGTCGTTAATCGAACACTACTTGCTAATCTCATGGGAGTTAGAAAGAAATCTAAACGGGGCACTACAAGCCACTGGACCATCAACCTGGTGGTGAAGAAAAAAAAAATTCCTAAAAGAATGAAATGAAAAATGAAACAGGTAGAAGTTATAAGGGATAGTGACACTTCAACCATTTTGACAATCCAGGGCTTGAAAGCTCCTATCCTACTTAATATGCTGCAGTCATCACAGTTGAGTTTTCTTTTCCTCCCTTTTGGTTGCTGTTAGAGCAGACCATGAGGATGAACAGTGTCTTGTAATGCCTCAAAAGGATGATTAATTACAAAGCTATGTGACTCAAGCTACTCCACATACGACTTTCAGGAACAAACTACAAAAGTTTCCCACTAGAAGGGGACAAGCTAACTAAATTTTTGAACCAATGCAGCCTTAGAAAAATTGGGATTTCAACAACAGAACAGTACATCTTATTGAAACGATAGAAAATAGGACTCAATCGAATTGTCTGAAGACAGACTACAACAAAAGAACAGTGCAAATACATTAGTACAACATACTATTGTTCCAGCTACTTCCCCACAATTAGTTTAGCCCTAGCATTGCCTTCATTTATTTGGAACTGATCACCCAAGCCAAGATGAGCCATCAATAACCACACCACAGTGATAAGCTGTCCACCACTGCTCAGTTGTGCAGCGTGCGCATTTGCTCTGCAATGACATGCAGCATAAGACAGCAATTCCACCCAAACTTTGCTCATTATTTCCCATTTGTCGGGTTCGCCATCTTTCCCTTCTAACTCCTTCAATTCTTTGGCCAGGATGCACGCGTCGAACAACACAGATTTGCTTCTATCCCCCTTGACGGTAACAGGTTTTACTTCTGTATTAACAGCAAGGATATTTCTGCAGGCCTCTTTCTGTTGTTCAACCCAATCTAATTTCTCTTTTCCGAAGAATTTCATGACTCTGAGATAGCATGGGTAGGCTTCAAGCAGTCCCTTTCCCTGTTCTGCTTTTGCTCCACGAAAGGGTTTCTTAACAGCATGGAAAATTAGAATGGGAGGAAGAATGAAAAATAGAAGAAGATATCTGAAAAAACTTAGAATTACGTAAATGATAACTTCACAGATATTTGCCCCATTCTGTCTCCCTCTGGAGTTTCCTGTTCCAAAGAACTTCTTGGCCTCAGCACAAGTATCTCGGAATCTTATTTGCCCAATACCTGCCACTGCAGACATCATTGTAGGCTGCATAACTACAAGATACAGCATGTAATCTGAGAGGAGCTTGGAAATTTTACGAAAATCCTTCTTTTGTTCCTCGTTTCCATCCACGTTTCGATCCTTGTTTGGATCCTCGTTTCGCTCCTTGTATGGATCTTTGTTTGGATCATTGACATCATCAGTATTATAGCAGATTTCAGTGGCGATGTGCCACAAAAGAAGGCTTTCATCATAGTCAACGTCAAGGATCCAAGGGAGGAAGCGGTTGCAATTTTTGACCCGATTTTCGACTCGAAGAATCCAATCACCTCTGGATGAACATATCTCCTTGGCCGTTTCTAAATCATCTGCTATCTCAGATTTTGCTAACAGCTCATCAAAGATGTGGTCTCTTAATTCATCATTGAATGGCTTGCTTCCCACATACTTCAACCCATCAAGAAAGTTGCTAAGGCCCAAATAGCCAACCAATTTGTCTTTCACTTCCCGGCGTGGATGCAAACAGGAATATATCAAGTTGTAAGTTGAAATAGACTCAGACCACCTGCGTCTCTTGAATTGCAATGGCCAACCAAAACAGCCAAGACGAGACTTTATTGCGTCTTTGCCATGAGAAGTGTCCTCGGTCTTATTCTCAACCTTTTTTCCAGGGAATTTTCCATTTGAAGTGTCCTCGGTCTTATTCTCAGTCTTATTCCCAACCTCAGTTTCAAGTAATTTATATAGTGCAACAAAAGTCCTATCGGAGATTAGAAACATGAGGAGAGCAATTGCATCTAAGGCAATGGCACCAAGTAGCAGGGTGTAAGTAATCCCAATATCAACCTGTTTGAAAGTGTGCTTCTTCTCGTAATAGAAGAGTGCAAGGGCTAAAGCAACTGAACCGAAGGAAAATAACCGACAAATGAATCCTAATGTACTATGCACCACACTGACCTTGGTGTAGAGGACTTCATAGATGAAATTGAGTTCCACCTCTACCACTTTAAAAGCATCTTTTGCGGATCTCTTGAGGAAGAACTCCCGGCTTTGGTTGCGGTCACGGAAGCTGAATATGAGATCAACAATAAGCCCCTTGAAAGCTTCAAAAAATCGGTAAGCATGGTGCACCACCTCCAAATCTGTCAAAGCACCTTCTTTGACTTTATTGACAGCTTTGGTTGCTCTATCAGGTTCTGGAAGCATTTCTATCCGTGTTGGTAGCCTTGCCTCTTTCTTGGAGGAGTATTCATCCATGAGCTTGGCATAGTTAGGCCCAGGGTTAGGCTCTGTATTCATGGAGTCTCGGAAGCTATCCATGCTTGCGAGATATAGTGACCGCGTCCGCTCGGCATATTTGATGACTCCAGCAAAAAGCATGAGAGTTGTTGGGATCCATAGCTTATTTTTGGGAAATGATTGAAAGAACACATAGATAGCGGCAAGGCACTGTACTAATAGCCCAAGCAGATGCCTCAGCCACAGCTCATTATCCTCCAAAGCAAAAGCAGTTATACTATCAGGGCCACCAAGGTGCACCAGAAGAAAAGGAGCCCAAAATGCCAGAAGGTCAGCATTGTTATCATCAGAACCAGTTGTGTTGCTTTGGCTGCTGGAGATGAGTCCCACTGCAAAGGCAGCAGCCCAATCGGCGAGTAAGTATGCCGACCAAAGAGGCATGATTATCCAACTGCTGGCCGTTCGCTTTCTCAAGGGAGCTAACAAAATTAAGAAGGTCTGCAGTGAGAGGCTTAAGAGAATGAAGCACCGGAGATCCCATGTCTCCCACAGATGCTTCCAGTGCTGAGGGATTGGGATTTCCATACCTTCCTCTAACCCTCCTTCTACCAAGGTGAAGCAAAAACGCTGTTGTGTCTCAAGTGTTTAATGAGCACAAGCACAATTCACACACAGACTGGGTCATATATTTATTCTTTATGAGAGAGTGAATGGATGGTGGCTAATACATACACCCATTGCCATCTTGCAAAATATCAAATTAGTATATAAGATTCCTCTCCTCCTTTTTCTCTGATAGTTCCTGAATTTGTTATTAAGTCCCCATTGACAAATTAATTTAAAAGTTTCCAGGATGACACTTTTATATCGAAATTCCTCGATAATTGCATAGTGAAGATGGGGGTGGTATCTGGGGAGCACAAGAAATGATACTACCAGAAAATACAAATCAAAATAAAGATGGGCTTTCTCCTTTGATGAATTTACCAGGTACAACCAAAAGAAACACTACTACCAGTTACCATACAGAATCTCTATTCAGAAATGGATAAACCATCCAAGAGACAATTGTATCAGAGCTTAAAATATAAGGTACAGGCTACACATTGTTTTGATGCATATTTTTGGAGTATTTAAGTTGTATAAAATACATATAGTTGTCATTTGAAAGCAGGTCAAGTGGGATGCACAGGATTTTGTAATGCCAGGGCATGAGGAATTCAAAGAGATACAACTATATGTTATATATAAGTTCGGTGGTGTGGAATCATGTGCATGAATACCAATTAATTGAGCAGTGCACACAACCAATAGTATGAAGCAGCTCAACTCTCATTGTCATTGACCAACTAAAAGAAAAATAAATGTCAATACCATGTAATAATTGAAGTTATTTTGGCTGTACAAGGTTGCCAACAATTGCTGCTAACATACATTAGTTTTATATGTCCTTTCAACTCGCGTTTGTTTCATGAATTTGGAAACCATGTATGACCGATAAAACCAATTCAATCGTTTTAATCAAAATATTTTTTTAAAACTCTAACCTAAAATCTCGAGATAGTAACTTTAGAGATTTTTCTCATCCGACTGCCTCTGTGACTTTAAGTTGTCCTTTAGGGTTGTCTAGTGGAAGAGTTGGAATTTTGGCTCAGAGATCATATAATATTTTTTTTCTTGTATCATTTATAATTCAAAGATTGTTGTACTGGAAGTAGTTGATCCAATAACTCGTTGCAACGACAAAATTGCTCCTTTGAAACCCAAATGTCATACGATTAAAGCACGAGAAATTATATGTATATCGAACTTTCCTCTGCCTGATGTTTGGCGCAATAACTCTGAAGAGGCTGGTCCATGGTAGGCTCTGTTGAAACTGGGCCTAAAGTAATACAAGCAGAGAGCGGGGTATTACGTAGTCTAAGCCCAACATTCCACCAAAAGCATGGGCCAACTTGAAAAAAGCCCATAATTACTACACTGTTCTAAAGGAAAGGCCTGTTCAAGCTCGATCACTGAGCCCAAATTTCTATTCAAGCTCAGCTTGACATAAGCTTGAACCGAGCTCGAGCCTAGTGTTAATTGAGACGAATTATTCAAGCTCGGCTCATATAGGACTCGACTCGAGTTTAAATTGTGTTTTAAACGAGCTGAATTAGATCAATTTTTTAAAATTATTTAAAAAAAAATAAATATAAAAAAACTCGACTTGAACTCACAAAACTCAGCTCATTTATATATAAAATAATCAAGTTACTCGGATTTAGCTCAAGTTCAGCCCGGGCTCGAACTTAGCTTATTTTCTAAATAAGCCGAACTTGAACAATTTTTTGAACTTGTAACTTACCAACTCAAGCTTACAAAACTTGGCTCGATTAACACCCTACTCTAAAGGCCGAGGAAGGCTTCTTATAATTTTAATTGATCAACTCGATATCAAATAATTCGGAATGAATGTAGATATAAATTATGATTATGACCTAATTTCCTAACCTAATTTACTAAACTAATTCACTATGATCTTTAGATTGACTGTGGAACACATCAAACATTGGAACTTGATTTTGATCCAATTGTTCTACTGAAGCCGCATCATTATGTCAACAAATTAGGTCAAATTTTTATGTTCAAATAGTATTACTCATAAATTATTCAAAAGGAAACATCCTACAGTTCAAACCCCCCGCGGATGTCACATACATATATATATATAGAGAGAGAGAGAGAGAGAGAGAGAGAGAGAGAGAGATCCAACTCATTTACTAAACCTGTCATGAACAAATCAAGCAAAACCCAGGGTTATATTAGCAATTAAACCCTCTGATACAACTGAAATAATCCTTTTCTAGCTTCCTTGCCATGTATGACTATAACAACACCTTCCCCAAAAGAGATTTAACATCTGGAGCTTTACCATTTAGGTCAGGATTATAATGCCAAGACGATGACCTGAATAAATTCTATGCAATCTTATCATACATTAGCACAAAGAAAAAGAAAGAAATCGAAATGTACAGAGGCAAACCAAGACTGAATCAAAGAATGTAACGTCTATATTTCTTTGTTCAGTTGCTCCATTCTTTCCTGTATTAGCCTGTTAGTTCTGAGGCTTGAGTGAACAGTATTACCAAGTGGGATATAATTAATCACAGAACAAAACTTCCGCTTTAACAAAACTTTGTGACAAGGAACATCTAAGAGTCACTTAAAAGCTTCAAAAATATACCTAAAACAATGTCTTTTCTGTGTGCTCTATATTGTCAAAAATTGTATTGCATTAGCAACAACGGTCAAGTACTTTCTCATGGCGCCATGAGCCCTTCAATCGTGTAGGAAAGTGATTTTGCCCAGTCAGCTTTGAGTAAGAATGTCCGTAGGGTATGCATTATGTCAAAATCTGGATCAAGCCTCCGCTGCCAACCCTACAAACATATAACCAGCATTATTAAGAGCAGGAACACCAAAAAAAATGTTGAGAAGCATGTAATGTAATTTTGTCAAGAAACAGGATATGTAGTCACTAATAGCAGTGGTTTAATGACAATGCTGCTGCGACACACTTAAGCAGGTATAGCATTGGTATTCGTGTTTTTCTTCATCTTCATTACATTAATTCTCTTCTTTCTACGGATATCTTCGTTCTTATCTTCATATTTTCTCCACTAAGGAAAGGAAAAACCCACTTCAGCCTACATCGAAAAGATTAGGATTGCAATCTAAAAAAAATTATGTTACATCATCCAACTTTTCATGGTATTCAAAGAGTTTCAGGGTCAATGATATAGATCCTATCGCCCCACACGCAACTAAACATCTTTCCCATCGCTTTGTCCATATCTTTTCAAACATCCACCTCTCTGCAGATCGCGTTTCAGCATTGTCAAACCATCTCAGTCAAATTTATTGGAGTTCCCGCCTATGCAAGTGACTCGGAAAGCCACTATGAGCACTTCCCCCCCCCCCCCCCCCCCCCCCTCTCTCTCTTCCAAAACCCAAAATACAGAAAATAACAAAGACAAACACCACACAGCAGAAGCAGAAAAGAAATAAAAACACAAACATCTGGAGCTTATTATTAATAATTTTTAAAACTTCTTCAAAAAATGACCAAAAGAAGGGACAAAAAAGGACAAGGAAATGTCAGAGACTTATACAGCATGGATTCAGCATGGTGCATGTGCATTTGTAGAATTTGCATGCATTCAACTAATTTTCCACCATTTTCTTGGGCTGTTGTCTACATATAAACATATCCATGCCATGCCATGTCAGCAAGTATAAGGAAGGGTGAAAAGAAGGATCCAGGTGATATAACTCAGAGGAATATACAGAGGGCAAGTTATAGTTATTCCACTAAATACTCAACAGTAGTGGACACTGGTGTGGGCCACAAGGGAGGAGACAGTATGACGTGTCACAAATATTCTTCTCAGTCAGTCTATGACTCCATGATATGGGTGTATCATACTTCAGCTGGCATAGCTGAAAGAAGAGATTAAGAAACTACCTCAACAACCATAGTCGTAACCATCACAGTGCAGACATTGCCATCAATGTTGACTTTATGATGCCGAACTTGCTCTAGTAAATGGTGCATGCAATCAGCAGGATGGACCAAATCACCTTCTGGAGTAGCCCAAAAATCGAATGACTCTTTCACCTCCTGTCAAAGCAAGGTGATTACAAACTAAACAAGAAAAAATCATTAACAGTACATATTCTATGGCAAATACAGTGAGCTATAAAAATGTCCAGTGCCCAGGATGCAATAGTTCTGTGATAAATAATAATACAATTGAGGCCTTCCTCCTCCTCCTTCCTTCCCTTCAAAAATTCTACAATTCGTCTCCATCCTGACCACCCAAGAAATGGCCAAAAAATACACATCTCCACAACATGGACGCTTTTTCACACTCCCAAAATCAACCAAGACTTTACCACAAGTAGGGACACATGATCACAAGGTGTCACCAACATCAAATGTGCCTCCCACAAAAGCTTATGCTAACAAGAAATTAGCAATAGGACAATGAAGGAACAAGTGATACTTTCCTTACCCAAAACACAATAATTCGGAGAGAGCATAAACGTTAGGTATTCTCTTTTGCAACAAATCATAAGTATTCACCTTACCATGAGTAATCATCCAAACAAGCACCCGCACCTTAATAGGCACTCTAGCCATCCAAATCATCGAGGTTCAATCATCAATCAAATGTTGAAAATAGGGACCACAAGAGAAATTTCTAGAAGAATCAAGAGATCAAACCCTTTAATCCCCAACCGACAAATCCAAAGAGACCGAATTAAGCAAAGAAAGAAGGGTAGCCAACTCCAAAGTTTCCCCATCATAAAGATTACAGAAAAAATTGAAAAAATTATTCATTGAGGTTCAAAGAATGAATAATTAGAATCATCAATCAAATGTTGAAAATATGAACCACGAGACATTTGTAGAAGAATCAAGAGACCAAACCCTTTAATCCCTAACCGACAAATCCAAAGTAAGGGATCTTCTTGATGGTAACCAAGTTAACACAAAAACTCACAACAGTCCATACCAAAGAGGGACTAAACAACATCATCTGAGCATCCATACCCAAATAATTAAGTGGCTATCATGTTACCTTAATGAAAGCCTCCGGATTAGGGCAGTTCTGTTGCTTTGATAATTTCAGCGTGCATTCTGCTGCAGTATGGCCATCTCGACGAGCGACAGCCTTAAAAAAATCCAGTAAATTTACACGATCATTCTTGGAAAGTTCAGCAGTCATGCCTACGTCAAGGAAAACAATATGAGGCTTTGATTTGAAGAGCTGTTTCCGTGAAGATTTGTTCTGAGATACCCGGACAAGGATGTTTCCAGGATGCATGTCAGCATGAATAAAGTTGTCCACCTGAAGTAGACAAATCACATGTCAGATGCCAAAACTATTTCTTCTTGATTTTTCCAAGAGCTATTAGTTATTATTTACAAGTGGAAGACAAAGCAGTAACAAATAACTCAAGAACCATGGATATCAAGATGATGAAAAATCAACAGGGTATAAACACATCGTTGAAAACGCAATTTAGCAATACCATGTTTAATTCACATCTCAGATAGACAGATGAATGAAAAATGACAAAAATGTTCCTACCTTTGGCAGAGCTTCTGAGTTTAGGCGTTTAATTGGTAAAAACATCTTATTTGAAACATCCCAAGCAGCCCATAAAAATACAACTGTTAGTCGATGAAAGTATCTAACATCATTACCCTTATTTTTTAAAGCAATAGCAATACCATTCTGGCATTGATAAGAGGCCCAATGCCATTGCAGCCATGGTTCAAATATTGGTCGGTAGCAATACGACTCGGCCGCTTCCAGATCGGCATGTTCCGATTTGATACCATTCCATGTTCTTTGTAAACCACAAGTCTCAGGCGGCTCAACTAAGTCTCTGAGTCAATCTCCGGTTGTTCATCGTAACCAAATTAGCCGATACAATTTCACGACACCACGATAAATCTCTTTTCATGTTCTAATACTTTTTTATGCAGTATTCTGTTATCGTCCGATATTGCTCCGTAATATAGCGTCAGATGCATCTCAATACCGTCCGAGTCAATAGCCAATACCACGGCCTTGAACCATGATTATGTCATAAGCTAGCATATGCAACATGCAAGCACTAATTGATAGAAGTCATAAAAAGAAGTAAGCAAATACAAATTTAAAAATAGATATATTACCAGAAGCATCTTCAGAAGTGCATGAGTCCCAATGTGGGCAAGTGCACTTTTAATTTTCTCATGACCCTCAAGCTCCTCAAGATAGCGTGAGACACATTCCCCTTGCTCAAAAGTTTCCACCAAGACAGCAGGATGTACAAGTGGATATACAGGCTTTGGAAATGAAACATCCCTCCAACTGCGAAAATTATAAATGAAACGGCTCAAATGGGCAGCTTCCCTTGCAAGATCAACCTGAGACATCATAAAAACCGCAAACTGCTGGACACTTTCGTCCAATCTCAACCACTTCAGAGTAGGTATGGATCTTGAGATCTTTGCTATTAGATCAATTATCTCAAAATCTCTTCTTATTGATTCACCAACTCCAGGATGCCTAACCTTTACGGCTACTAACATAGGCTTGATCTTTCTATCTCGGTATTGGTACCTCAAAGAAGCTCGATGCACTTGGGCAATACTTCCAGATGCTACTGGTGCCTCTTCAAAATCTTCAAAAATTTCAGAAAGCTTACGACCAAATGCTCTTTCAATGGTCTTTTTTGTATAGGAAAAGCTGTGTTCAGGAGCTTGGGTGTGAAGCTTTGAAAGCTCGGTACATAAATCTCGAGGAAAGAGATCCGGCCGTGTAGCTGCCCACTGGCCCCATTTTATAAATGCTGGACCTGCTCTTTCCAATGTCTGATGAACAACCTGAAGCCACATTTTTCGAAACTGAGGTCCAAGACAATCAGCAAATGGAGCCATTGCTATGCTAGGTGAAAATAAAACACCTAAATAAAGAGCTCTCAGCAACAAGATTACACCTTCCAGTACTGAAAGAATTAATGTGATAAAAAAAGCATGCCTTTCTTCTGCACGCAGATACAAAGCATTCGGTGGATGTATGAGATCTGTATTAGCTGATCCTTGTGCCAATGCTACATTTCCACACGCCAAGGCAACTATACCAGGAACAACCACATAAGAGCGGCTCACTGCCAAGCTAACTGCTTGGGCAATCCTATCAATGGGGGAAAAAGTTCGACCATTGTGAGAAGGCCTCTGGGAAAGCCTCTTCCAAGCAACTTGGGCATGATATGCTATAGTGTTACTCGTTGGGACGCCAGAAAATTTCTTGGGAAAAGTGCTATCACGAAATACATCCTTGACTTTGCACACCGTGAATGAAGCATATCTCCTACTTGGGAGCATATGTTGCGAGTATAACCTGTATTGAGAGGAGTATAGCCCACCTGTAACCACTGGCCCATATTTCCTTCCATCTAAATAAGTGCTCCTCTGGTTTGTGTAAATGGATTGTGCAACTCTCCTAATGTTTCCAAGTGTCAAAAATCTGCATTTCAAACAATGCCATCAATCACCACCAATAACATTGTTTGTGGCATTGGTACTCTGCCTTAATTTGAACGGTATAAACAAATTCATTGCACTGAATACTCACAATATCAAAACACTACAGCAATGTGGTTCCCTCACAATGGAGTAAATAACTAATATAACGGTAATATCATCTCATCATTGTCATCTGATACCAACAACCCATTAGAAATACCACATAGACCTAGTGAAACCCAGTTATCCAGTTACTACCAAGAACCACCATTATAATACAATCCTGTTTCCCATCCAAAAAAAACCCCCAAAAACCACCAGATCCAACTAGAACCAACAAGTAATAATTACCACAGTAGATTAAGTGGGGTTCATTAGGCCTATGTTGTGAATCCTAATTAATAGGTGATACACGTGGCAATGATGATGTGATATTGCCGTTGTATTGAATAGCTTATCCTCAAGATGATAAACTACTTTTCATTCAAAAAGGCATATATAGCATTAGCAGAAGAACCACTTAAACTAACACTACAAGTTTTGAGATGGTGTATTGTATGTATTCCTGTCACGACTATACCCTTTTACACATAGCTCCTTTTGAGTTCAACAAACATACAATGAAGTCAGCTTCCCATAACTCTAATCCAACCTTTGCTAGACAAACCGCCCAAAAAATAGCCAGATAATAGTTCCCCCTTCTCTTTTAAACCCCGATGACCATTTATCTCACTAAATCGTAATCACCTTTGAAGATTTCAAGACTTATTTCAAGGTAAATTTGGGTCTGATTCTAGAAGAATTTGCCTAAAAAAAGGAATATTTTACTTTTGTTTAACGAAAAATAACTTGCATAAAATTCGACCAAACCCATGAATCAAGAAGCAATTGCAGTCCCAAAAACGTTACCCTAATAACTTGTGGCTCATACTCTTAAACCCAGTACACATTATAAGGAGAGGAAAAAAACAGATAATCAAAACCCAGAAAAGTAGAAAATAAAAGGCAAGAACATAAACAAGATAGAAAGGATCGCTACGGACCTAGACATGACGATGATGGGTTTTCACAGGAATTGGTTGGGACCAACTTGCGCAGGAGGAGTATGGTTGTTCTTGCAAGCATCTTCAACTGTTTGTCGGCGAAGACGAGGAACGAACCAGATCAAAAGGGCTATTACCAAAACAGAAAAATCAATATGCGCCGCCACCGCCGTTGTTCAGCTTCATCGTTTGTTCGTAAGCCAAGGCGGCGCCACAGAGAGAGAGAGAGAGAGAGCGGAGGATCCGACCGCCAAGCCCCTGGTTGGGGTTCAATGCTTCAATTGAACGAATAATTCAAAGTTGGGCCTCGCGATTTTGCGAGAGAGGAGATAAGTCTCTTCTTGTCGATGAAGAAAGTAAAAGTATACGTAACAATCTTAACTAAATCTCATATCTCAATTATTTTAGGTCGGCTTAAACGTATACATATATATATATATAAATTCTATTTTACTCCCTCGTAGTTCACCCTAATTACACAAAACCTCCCTAGTGTGTAGTGTCTAAAAATAGTACATTATCCATTGTGATTTGTGGATCAAGATACACAATTAACTCTGTTAACCCAAAAATAAAAATAACCTTAATATATATACCCTTCCTCATTCTTCGTCAACGGTGATTATATCTTCTACAACAAGATCCAAACTACATATCTCCATTCCTTTCCTCCTATTCTAACTCAAACACAAAATGCTATCACCAATATGTCACCATTTTCAAAATATTTGGTAATATCCATTTGAGATATGGTTCCTTGGTTCTCATTGGGTAAGAGGGATGGGTGCTGGTCATGGCTTGTGGTTGCAGTTGTGGATGAAAAGAGGAGGGGTAGTCATTGGCGGTCGCAACTATTGATGGTTGCAGGAGGTGGTTTGTCGCAGGTTGTTGTCGTTGTCGTTGTTGTTTGGAAAGTGGATGACCGTGGCTGTAACAGTGCATATTAGTTCACAAATTATATAGGATTATGTGTTATTTTTAGACCTTAGGGGGTGATGAGTGCGCAAAAGTGTATTCTAAATACCCTATTAATATCTATTCACACTAAGATATATTTGAGCATGATTTTATAATATTTTAAATCTTAAATATTGCATTATTGGTTTGTGAAAGATAATTTACAATTGGACTTTACACTTAGTATTTTTGGGACTTTATTATTCGGTTTTTATATTTGTTTTTATTTTGATGGCAGCCCATGGAGTAAAAATGCTTAAATTGATGCTGCTATCATGTGGACCCATCACTCATTATTTTTATTGGACTTGATCTTTCTCAAATTACATAAGTTTTGGACTTTAAAGGCTGAAGTAAAAAGATTAGAATCAAGAGGGAATGAGAATAACTTTCCTCAAGAAAAGTGATTGACTTTTACAAACTTCTTGCTTTATCTTTGGCTTGGGCGGCTGGAAGACGAACAGGGAGGCGGCTGTTCTTCTGGTTTGGAACCAAGACGCAGTTCAGAGAGCAGAAAAGAATTCTGATGGCCATCATTTTATTTTATTTTTTTGGGAGATTTTTGTTGTCCATTATATTTATGGGTAACTAAATTCTCAGGTAGGACGAGGGATGAATTTGCACAGTAGATGGTATTTTATTTATTTTTAATTTATGCATTTGATTTCTAATTAATAAAACTCTTTTGTTTTATCATTCTCAATTTGTTGTTGATGTTTTCTTTTCCAAATAGTCATAGAATTTATTCTATTTATGGATTTAGTCAAGCTTTTTCTATTGAATGGATTAGCTCTTTGATTATGTTTGGATTAATTAATTATTTATATTGATTTAATTCCTTGTTGCAATATTGCTTCTTGAGTATATTATCGTTTCGTTGGACTTTCTCAATAGTGATAATAATTCACGTATTTTCAAAGTGGTGAATGATTTTTCAAAGGGTTACATTTTGTTTAATCTTGGTTTATAAATCTATATCTTTCGATTGAGAATTTTGGGAATTGGATTCTCAATTGAGTTATTCAATGAATTAAGAATAATTAAAATACTAGATTTGTGCAAGGGATTCCCGACGCTTTACTGTTTGTCAAATTTGAGTACTTTTTCCGTTAGTCACTTTGCTTCACTTTAATTTTTATTTAAAATTAATCTTTGTTCTCCAGTAATCATTTAATATTTTTCTTTAGTTTTTTTGTTCCTTCTATTATTCTTTTAGTTTGTCTCTCTGTGTAATCGACACCTCAAAGTTGTGCTAAAATTACCGTGTTATTCTTTGGGCGTAATCAAATTTTGATGTCGTTGCCGGGGAGACGGTAGAAGAATTGCTAGATAGTTTTTTATTTTCAACAGTTAGCAAATGCGGTAATTTCGTTCCTTCTTTTAGCTTGCTGCATTGTTATTATTATTATTATTTATCTTCTTTCTTTTTATAGCATTTTTATTCTTTTAGTATTTCGTTGTCTTGCATGCACAAATATAGAGACATCTTGGGTAGATTTGCTTGTAGGCCTGTGGTAGAGTTAGAATCAGATTTTTTAAATTCTTTATTTGACAATTCATCGAGTCCCGAAGAAATGGGTGAACACGAAAATCAACCCATTAGAACTCTTCATGATTACCTCCACCCTACACGCACAGCCACACCATCATGCATCATGTTTCCAGCTAATACTCGCCAGCTGGATTTTAAAACAGGGATGATACAGTTACTCCCTAATTTTCATGGCTTGGAAAATAAAAATTCATATGTGCACATTAGGGAGTTTGAGGAAGTAGTTGCGACTTTTTATAATCAAATTGCACTTGATGATGTTGTGAGACTTAAGTTCTTTCCTTTCTCTTTGAAGGACAGAGCTAAGAGTAGGCTATACTCGCTGAGACCACGATCTATTGGGTCATGGAGTGAGATGACTCAGGTCTACTTTAATAAATATTTCCCTCAACATAAAACCAACGCTTTAAAAAGGCAAATCTCCACCTTTGCACAAAAGGATAGTGAGACTTTGTATCAGTCTTGGGAGAGATTTAAGGAGTTGTTGAGTGTGTGTCCTCACCATGGGTATGAGAATTGGCGCTTAGTGAGCTATTTTTATGAGGGACTTACACCTAGAAAGCGCCAATTTGTGGAGATGACGTGTAATGGTGAGTACTTACAAAAAGATCATGATGAGGCCATAGAATACCTCAATGAGCTTGCTGAAAAACTCACACTTGGACTGGACCTAGTGCTACTAAAAGCACAAATAGGTCACGACCTGCAGGAAACACAAATGGTGGTGGAATTTACCATCTCAGGGAAGAGGATAGCCTAAAGGCTAAGGTTGAGATGCTCACTAGGGAGCCAGATGTGTTAAAGACTAAGGACTTAAAGCCAACACATGTGGCTAACCATGCAAAGTCTTTTGGAGCATATTTTGTGTGTGCGCGGGGTAGATCACCTCGCTCAAGAATGTCTCACACTTGCTAAGATGAGAGGGATGTATGAGGAACAATGTAATGCCTTAGGTATGTACAAGAAGCATTTTACACCTTACTCTGATAACTATAATCCGAGGTGGCGCAATCACCCCAATTTTAGCTGAAAATCAGCCACCTGCACAACCCCCTAGATCATATCCTGCACCTTATCATGCACCTACATCTTATAGGAGTCCTTTAGAAGAAACTTTGCATGCTTTTATTGAGACATAAGGTAAGACTAACCAAAAGTTTAAATCTTTGATTATGCAGGTTGTTGAATAAAACAAAGAGATAAAGTGTCAAGTGTCCAAATTTATGAGCTCCTTGAGTGTGAATGAGCGAGGTAAGTTCCCTTCTCAAGCTCAGTCCGCACCCCATGGTCAACACATGGCACAAGAGAATTTGAAGGATGTGAATGCCATTGTGACACAAAGTGGTGATTCATTACACATCCCAACAACGGACAAATCAAAGGATGTAGAAAAGGATTAAGATAATAGTGATGTCGAGTTGCCTAAGGAACTTGAGGTGACAAAGAGTCTTGTTAAGGTACCATTCCCTCAAGCTTTAAAATCAAGCAAGCGAACTTTGGATCCTAACAATGAAATCCTAGAGAATCTAAGGCAGGTAAAAATCAATCTTCCTCTTTTGCATGTGATTAAGCAAGTTCCTACTTATGCAAAAGTTCTCAAGGATTTGTGTACAGTTAAGAGGAAGCACCATGTGAAGAGACAGCGTTCCTGACAGAGCAAGTTAATGCTCTAATTGAGCAACGGATTCCTCCCAAGTACAAGAATCCCCGTTGTCCAACCGTTGCGTGCAGCATTGGAAATCATGAGTTTGGGCAAGTTTTGCTAGATTTAGGAGCTAGCATGAATCTAATGCCATAATCTATTTATTTGCAGTTGGGGTTGGGAGAAATCAAACCAACCACTGTGGTATTGCAATTGGCTGACCATTCAGTCAAAGTACCTCGGGGTGTGGTAAATGATGTTCTAATTCAAATTGACAAAATTTATTATCCTGTTGATTTTCTAATCCTTGACACTAGCTCTGTTGTTGATACTACTTCTAAAATTCCTTTGGTTTTAGGTAGGCCTTTTCTTGCCACTACTAATGCTCTTATTAATTGCAGGAACGGGCTCATGAAGCTGTCTTTTGGGAACATGACTCTTGATGTGAATATTTTTCATATTGCAAAACAGCCAGAAGATGATGACGAGAGCCACCAGACATACATGATTGACTCACTCATGGATAGGGGAGTTTCTATAGCTCATGATTTTGATCTCATTGAGTATTTTCTTGTTCATTCTGAGGTTGATTCTATCTGTGATCCATCTGATGTAGTTGATATTTGTGTTATTTTTGATAAAACTCAGGACTATGGCACTCGGGCATGGCAACCGAAGTTTGAGGAGTTGCCTGAGAAAGGTGAAAAACAAATTCCTTCAAGTGTGGAAGCACCCAAAGTTGAATTGAAGCCTCTGCCTAAGTGCTTAAAGCATGGTTTTCCTTGGTCCAGGTGATACTTTTCCTGTTATTATCTCATCTGAATTGTCTGAGTCTCAAGGTGAGAAATTAATTCGGACCCTAAGTGAGCATAAGTCAGCCTTAGGTTGGAGCATTGCTGATATAAAAGGTGTTAGTCCCCTAGTATGTTCTCATAAAATTAATTTGGAGAAAGGAACTAGCCCTCGTAGAGACCCCCAGCGTAGGCTTAATCCCATTATGAAAGAAGTGGTGAAAAATGAAGCGTTGAAACTATTAGATGTAGGAATCATATATCCTATTACTGATAGTAAATGGGTAAGTCCTACACAGGTTGTTCCTAAAAAGTCAAGTGTTACTGTGGTGAAGAATGACCTGGGAGAGTTAGTCCCTACAAAACTTATGACTGGGTGGCGGATGTGCATTGATTATAGAAAATTGAATGCTGCCACCCGGAAAGACCATTTTCCTCTCCCTTTTATTGATCAAATTCTTGAGCATGTGGCTAGTCATCTTTTTTATTGTTTCTTGGATGGTTATTCTGGTTATTATCAAATTGAAATTGCATTAGAAGACCAGGAAAAAACCACTTTCACTTGTCCTTTTGGTATTTATGCTTTTCGTAGAATGTCATTTGAATTGTGTAATACACCTGCTACTTTTCAACGTTGCATGATGAGCATCTTTAGTGACATGGTTGAAAATTGCATGGAAGTTTTTATGGATGACTTAACTGTTTTTGGAACTTATTTTGATGCAAGCCTATTGAATTTATAGAGAGTGTTGACTCATTGTGAGGAAAAGAAATTGGTTTTGAATTGAGAGAAATTCCACTTTATGGTACCTTCAGGTATTGTCTTAGGGCATATTATTTCTTCTAGGGGGATAGAGGTTGATCAATCTAAGATTGAATTAATATTTAAGTTGCCCACACCTAGGACAATAAAGGATGTGAGATCCTTTCTTGGTCATGCATACTTTTATAGGAGGTTCATACAAAATTTTTCCACCATATCTAAACCATTATGTGACCTCCTAACTAAAGATGGCCCATTTTAGTGGACAAAAGCTTGTCAAGAGGCCTTTCAAACGCTAATTGGCAAGCTTACCTCAGTACCCATAATGTAGCCACCTGACTGGACTTTACCTTTTGAGATCATGTGTGATGCTAGTGATTTTGTTGTAGGTGCTGTTCTTGGACAACGAAGGGAGGGTAAGCCTTTTGTCATTTATTATACTAGTTGAACTCTAAATAGTGCTCAGATGAATTACTCCACCACGGAAAAAGAGTTGCTAGCTGTAGTGTTTGCTTTGGATAAGTTTCGTGCTTATTTGATTGGTTCTCCTATTATTATTTTCACAGATCATGCAGCCCTTGAGTACCTTCTTACAAAGAAGGATGCTAAGGCACGACTAATACGGTGGATTTTACTTTTGCAGAAATTGGACATTACCATCAAAGACAAGAAAGGAGTGGAGAACATAGTGGCTGACCATCTCTCGAGGCTCACATTTGAGTATACCTTTGACCACCTGCCAATCAGGGATGATTTTCCCGATGAGCATTTACTTTCTATTACTTCTCTACCATGGTTTGCTCATATTGTGAATTATTTGGCTCCAGATGAGATACTGGTGGATTTAAGCGCTCAGGACAAGAGGAAGTTCATGACTGAGGTACGTAAATTCTATTGGAATGACCCTTTTCTTTTCAAATACTGTCCTGACCAAATTTTAAGGCGTTGTATCCCTGATGAGGAGATTGCAAGCGTTTTGGAATTTTGTCACTCCCAAGCTTGTGTGGGCCACTTTTCAATGAAGAAAACCGCTGCAAAAATTCTGCAGTGTGGATTTTATTGGCCCACCTTGTTTAAGGATGCAAATATCTATTGTCACTCATGTGAAAAGTGTCAAAAGTTAGAAGTTATGTCCGGTCGTCATATGATGCCCTTAAACCCAATTTTAGTGATTGAAACTTTTGATTATTGGGACATTGATTTTATGGGACCATTTCCTCCTTCTTTTGGATATCAATATATTATTGTGGTAGTAGATTATGTGTCAAAATGAGTAGAGGCAGCAGCTTGTAGGAGCAATGATAATAAGACAGTAATTAAATTTCTCAAAAAAAATGTGTTATCTCGATTTGGTATACTACGTGCTATCATTAGTGATCAGGGTGCGCATTTTTGCAACCGTTCTTTTGAAGTTTTGATGAAAAAATATGGGGTGGTACATAAGATCTCTACTGCCTACCACCCTCAGACAAGTGGACAGGTAGAACTTACAAACAGGGAAATTAAGCAAATTTTAGAAAAAACGGTCAACCCAGATCACAAGGATTGGTCTTTGAGACTTGTTGATGCGCTTTGGGCTTACCATATAGTTTTCAAAACTCCTTTAGACATGTCACCTTATATGCTTGTTTTTGGAAAGCCTTGTCACTTACATGTGGAACTCGAGCATCAAGCCTATTGGGCCATCAAGCATTTCAATTTTGACATGGGAGAAGCAGATAGGCTTAGAAAATTTCAATTGACCGAGTTAGAGGAGTTGAGAAATGATGCTTATGAGAACTCTAAAATCTATAAGGCTAAAATGAAAGAGTTTCATGATAAAAATATTTTGAGAAAAACGTTTAAGCCTAATGATCAAGTGTTCTTATATGATTCTAAACTCCATAAGCACCCGGAAAAACTTAGGTCTATGTGGACTGACCCTTTTGTATTGAAGAATGTTTTTGCACATGGGGCGGTGGAAATAGAGAATCCTAAGGATGGTCGGATCTTTAAAGTAAATGGTCAACGCCTTAAAATCTTAATTGATAGACAAGTTCCAAACGTGGAAGACATTCCACTTGAGGATCCAGTCTATCAACCTTGACCACCCCACGCAGGTATGTTTTTCTTTATTTGTTTTGTTTTATTTTTGTTTTATTTTTATTTTTATTTTTGTTTTATTTTTATTTTCTTTTCCTTTTAGTTTGCTGTTGTTTTCTTTGTTTTTGTTTGCAAGTTAGTTTCATTTTGTTATTTCAGGTTACCATCTTTGGTACTTAGCGAATTACCCACGTCACTCATCAGGTGTATTCTATCACCCTTTTTAGCTACTCCCCATTCAAATTTGATTCTTAAACATTGAGGACAATGTTTCATATAACTTGGGGGTGGTGGTGCAAATTCAATATTTAAAATGCTTGATTGGAACTCTGTAGCATATTTTTATGTGTCAAATATTTTTAATTTTACATCACACGTGCATCCTTTTCGCATGTGTACTTATTCTCATTCATAGCGATCTTTGTGAATTCTCCAAACCTACCATAATCATTTTTTTGCTGAAGCATTCACAGAACCCCTAATGCACTCATCCAAGCTTTATGGTATGATGGTGGTTTGATACATGTAGTTAGAGCACTCTTTTGCTTAAGTATTCATGTGAGTTTTGGAGAGAATTGAAAGCCTACAAATGCAGTAAATTATGATAAACGCTCATTGATCTATTGAATTGGGTACTTCTTTTGAGAATATCATTACATGGTTTGTGGTAAGATGGTGGATATACTTGAGACATAACGAAGGTCAACTTAGGATCAACGTTTGAGCCTTTCAAGCTAACCCTTTCCACCATAGACCCCTAGTAGCCAACTTTGAGTCAATAAACACATGTAGCTTTTTTCTTTTCATATGCCTACATTATTCATACTTCTCCACATTGGAGTATAACATATACACTGATTTTTCCTACCCTTGTTACTTCCAAGTGTGTACTAGATGTGAAAGTTTTGTTGAAAAAAAAATGAGAGAGAGAAAAGGGAAGAACATGAGTTACAAGATGTTCAAGTGAATGAGCTTCAATAGAAATAGCAAAATACCAAGGCTGGGTAGAAATAGCAAAATACCAGGGTAACATAATTGTTTACCAAATTGGATCAAAAAAAAAAAGAAAAAAAAAAAAAAAGAAAAAGAAAAGAAAAATAGGCATTATTCAATGACTTGAAAGATTGAAGAGTACATCAAGTGGGAAATGTGATTTATTGAGAGATTTAACAAGATTCCCTTTGTATGCACTTGGAAGTTTTTGAATCCTTTTCATATTTTTTATAGCCTTAAACCTAAGCCACGTTACAACTTTTTGTGTTGACCATTCTGATCCTAAGTAAGATTTTGGGAAAGTGTGGTGGAAGTCTCATTTGTTAGTATTCCTATCATAAGATCAATGTTTGCTTGTTGCTTGTACAACATTGCCTAATTCCCCATGAGAGTGTGTGCACACCCATTGTCAACTCCATAGAGAGAATCTTCACACGAAACAGTTTTATACCTGTGAGTTATGGAGTTGAACCTTTCGCTTGAGATATTCTTGATGTTGCTTGTGTCAGGGCTTCTAGTTAGATGGATATAGTTTGGAACACACACACACTATGTGGATTGCTTCAGGTGGATTGCTTGTGATAGGGTTATTGAATTCCTAAGATTGCTTTGATATGTGAATCTGGAAAGTGTGACTTGGTGGCCTTTGTGTGTGATTTTCTTTGGTTTCTTTCGTTGTTTTGGCATGAAAATTGCTAGGGACTAGCAATGAGTAAGTTGGGGGGTGTGATGAGTGCGCGAAAGTGCATTCTAAATACCCTATTATTGAATTGAAATGCTAAAATGTGAATAGAAATAATTAGATATAATTTATGTTATTGAATTTAATATTTATTCACACTAAGATATATTTGAGCATGATTTTATAATATTTTAAATCTTAAATACTGCATTATTGGTTTGTGAAAGATAATTTACAATTGGACTATACATTTAGTATTTTTGGGAATTTATTATTCGACTTTTATACTTGTTTTTATTTTGATGGCAGCCCATGGAGTAAAAAGGCTTAAATTGATGCTGCTATCACGTGGGCCCAACACTCATTATTTTTATTGGGCTTGATCTTTCTCAAATTACATAAGATTTGGACTTTAGGGGCTGACGTAAAAAGGTTGGAATCAATAGGGGATGAAAAGGACTTTTCTCAAGAAAAGGGATTGACTTTTAAAAACTTCTTGCTTTTTCTTTGGCTTGGGCGGCTGGAAGACGAACAGGGAGGCGGCTGTTCTTCTGGTTTGGAACCAAGACGCAGTTCAGAGAGCAGAATAGAATTCTGATGGCCATCATTTTGCTCTATTTTTCTGGGAGATTTTTGTTATCCATTATATTTATGGGTAACTAAATTCTCAGGTAGGGTGAGGGATGAACTTGCACAGTAGATGATATTTTATTTATTTTTAATTTATACATTTGATTTCTAATTAGTAAAACTATTTTGTTTTATCATTCTCAATTTGTTGTTGATGTTTTCTTCTCCGAATAGTCATAGAATTTATTCTATTTATGGATTTAGTCAGGATTTTTCTATTGAATGGATTAGCTCTTTGATTATGTTTGGATTAATTATCTATTTATATTGATTTAATTTTTTGCTGCAATATTGATTCTTGAGTATATTGTCGTCATTGGACTTTCTCAATAGTGATAATAATTCACGTATTTTCAAAGTGGTGAATGATTTTTCAAAGGGTTACATTTTGTTTAATCTTGGTTTATAAATCTATATCTTCCGATTGGGAATTGGATTCTCAATTGAGTTATTCAATGAATTAAGAACAATTAAAATACTAGATTTGTGCAAGGGATTCCCGACGATTTACTGTTTCTCAAATTTGAGTACTTTTTCCGTTAGTCACTTTGATTCACTTTAATTTGCATTTAAAATTAATCTTTGTTCTCCAGTAATCATTTAATATTTTTCTTTAGTTTTTTTGTTCCTTCTACTATTCTTTTAATTTGTCTCTCTGTGGAATCGACACCCCAAAGTTGTGCTACAATTACCGCATTATTCTTTGGGCATAATCAGGGGGTTATGTGCATCCAAAGTAAATTACACTGGGTAAAATAAAGTTTGCCTTTTCCTTTATTTATAATTTTTTGTAAAAAATGCTCATCCAAAAAATACTTTTTGTGAAAAAATAATCTTTTGTTACATTGCAAATTACAGTTTAACTCCGTCAACTTTGACTTTTTTTGTATTGCTCTTCAACTATTATATTTTTTGCATTACATCTTAAATTATATGATAAGTTTCACATTATTCCAATAATTAAGGTTAATTAGTTGTCGATTTAATCAATTTTTGGTTTGTTGGAGAGTGATAACAAGAAACCACACTTCACGACTTAACTCCATTTTGAAGTGTTAATGAGTACTAAATTATCGGGTTTGAGTAATTATGATTGATCGGGTATGATCAATAAGTTCGATTGTCAATCATAACTACTATACTTACTGAGGGGAGTTTGGGCGGCTCAGCAGCCCCGAATTCGACACGTGGAAAGAAGTAGCCGTTATGGAGCTCGATAGACACCGAGGAGTGACGCCGAGCTATAATGGTTCGGAGGAGCCGAACCCACGTACTGACACCGGTATTAATGAGGACACGACCGCTCATTAATGAGGGTGTGACTGACTGTGACAAGGCTATTAATGAGCCCCTGCATCCTCGAAGACCCAAACTGACAGTCATAAGTGCAATCATTGATGACTATGGTGCCGAGAACAAAACCTGAGGTATCGATTCCCCGAGCACCGAGCACTCGGGAGTAGGTGTCAGACGCTGATCAGAGGCACTTGAGTGCCTGGGCATAGCCTTAGGTTCTCGACACGGACTTGAGAGTTTGTCCTATTACCCGAGCATTGATGACACGAGAATCGGAGTGGAAAATACTCATCACATATGGGTAGGAGTGCAGACTATTAAATGTCAAGATGGGACTCCCTGTCCATGCTCTCATTACTGATTCAAGTATAAATACACCTCAGAAAAATAGACAGAGGTACGCAAAATGATATTAAGAAAAAGATATACATTGTGCTCAAGCCTTTAACAGTGAGACTGATTTAAGCTTCGGAGGGGACAAGCCGGGTGTTCACCCGACCCCTTTCCTGACCCTTTATTGGTTGTTTCAGGTCGTTCATCGTGAGGATCACTATCTCAATCTATTACAGGAATTCTCTCGTGCAATTTGGCGCCGTCTGTGGGAACTTTTTACGAACTGCTCCTCGTAGCGATCGCACCATAGTGAACACCCGATCCCAAGGTGAGGGGGAAACCTGTGCGTAAGGAACACGGAAGCTATCCAACTTTCGCCCATCGTGGAATCAAACTCACTGAACCATTCAGGAGGGGGCGACACGCCTCGCAGCGAACCTGCCCCGTGGATCAAGACCCCGGGGGGCAAGGCCTTTTGGCTTGGGAAATCATCGAGTTGATAGAAAAGCGTATGGAAAATTACCTTAAGCAACTCGAGAGTGATAACGCCAAGGTGAAGGATTGGCTCGATGATTTCGAGCATTCGGGGGGCACTAGTTGGTACAGTGGCAAGTGGCGATACCGGAGCCCCAGCTGAGGCGATTCCAAGGGCACGAGGCCAGGCGCACCTGGGAGGGGCTTGCGTTGGCACGCATCCGAGAAACGTTATCCACGCAACTGGGGGAGGCACACCCCCAAGGGGAGGTCGGAGTGGGATCACCATAGGGCGGACCTTTCTCGGGGCGATCTTCGCCACGGGTTGTTGGAGGGTCTCGCAACGACCGAGTCCCACGCGAGGGGGCCTCGGGCAGCAAGGCCCCGAGGCGATCTCCGAGTGCAGCTGGATGACAAACTTCGGAGACCTTACCCTGAGGTGGATGAAGACGGGGACGAGCAAATCACCTCCCCGTTCGTGCGCACGATCCGGGAGACGGAGATACCGAAGAAGTTCACCGTCCCTCGATTCAAGGTTTATGACGGGAGAACAAATCCTGAGAGCCATATACGACAGTACAAGCAACTGATGTCCCTCTATGACACTGACCAGAGGGTGTTATACTGGGTTTTCCCCATGATTCTAGGGGACACTACCATGAAATGGTACGAGAACTTGGCCCTGGAGAGCATTGGGTCCTAGATGCAGATGACCGAGCTCTTTGTAGTTCGATTCATCACCAGCAGTAGGAGGCCGAAAGACATCGGCGCTTTACTAGCGCTCAAGCGAAGAGGGGGAAAATCCCTCCGACAGTACGCAATTCAATTATGGGAGGAGGTTAACTTGGTCGAGGCATGCTCGGAGGCAATGGCCGTGACCTCATTCCGGTTGGGTTTATCCCGAGACTCCGACCTCTACAGATCTCTTACAAAGAGAGCCCCAAGAGACATGAAGGACTTGATGGCCCAGATAAACAAATATGCCAGGGTGGAGGAAGAATCGGTCTTGGCCGAGAATAGGGCTTCGGTGCCGAGGAAGAGAGAGAATGAGCCACCTACAAGGAGAGGGGCACCTATCCCTCCCCCAAATCGTCTGTCCTTCCAGGGGTGAATACGGTCTTCAACGAACCCATTTATAGGATGTTGCGCAAGATAAATGATAAGTCTTTCTTCAAGTGGCTGCCCAAGATACAGGGGGACCCATCCTTAAGGGGTTCGACATCTCGGTGTTCTTACCATCAGGATGTGGGGCATCTGGCTGAAGATTGTAGGGTGTACAAGTCCTTCCTCGAGCAATTGGTCCGAGACGGACATTTGAAGGAATTCATTGAAAGGCCTCTCAGGGGCTCGGGGGCAGGAGGAGCCGATGTGCCCCGGGAAGCCGCAGCTGTGATCGAAGTTATACACGCTTGCACGTTGAAGAGGCCAACTTATAACTCCCTCAGGGCCGACCTCAGAAGGGTATCGCAAGCTGTAAAAGTGGAGTGAAAGTGATGTGAGGAGCAGACGTCCAAGAGGCCTCGGCCTGACGATAAGGTAATCTTTTTTTCGGATGCCAACCTCGAAGGATTGGTACTCCCGCACGACGATGCTTTGGTAATTATCCTCCGAGTCGACAAGTTTGGCGTCAAGAGGATCCTGGTGGACTCGGGTAGCTCATTCGAGGTGATGTACGATGACCTCTTTCAAAAGATGGGATTCACTCAGAAGGATCTGGAGCCGGTACAGACACCCCTCATAGGCTTGAACGGTTCCAGCGCTCTTCTTCTCGGAAGGATCACCTTTGTGGTCAATGTCGGGGACATCGCCCTTCCGGTAGAGTTTGTGGTGATAGATTCTAATTCACCGTATAATGCCATTATAGGCAGGACCTGGTTGTATGCGATGAAAGCGGTGAATTCATCATATCACCAAAAGATTAAGTTTCCCACTCCAAAAGGTGTCATGGAGATTCGAGGCGACCAGGCGTCATCAAAGAGTTACTTTTACGCTGCACTAAGCACTGGGGTAAAAAGCCGAGCTCAAGAACGTGACCCCGAGATGGTGGTGGCTAAATAACAATCACAGTTCGGTCGGCCTAGGGTAGACGAGCCTAGCACAGAACCCGCCGACTGTTCCACGGAGGCCCTGGTCAAAATTTTTCTAGATCCTATAGATAAAGAGAAGTACTTTTTAATAGGGGCCTCGTTGGGCGGCACCAAGAAATCAGAGATGATACTGTTTTTGCGCCAAAATGTCGACGTATTTGCCTGGACCCAAGCGAAAATGACAGGTATAACGCCGAAGTCGTAACCTATCAGTTTCATGTGGACCCATCCTTCAAACCCGTAAGACAGAAGGTTCGGAGAACGACACCTCATCACGCAAAAGCCATAGATGAAGAGGTGGACAGTTTGTTAGGGGGCTGGTTCAATCCGAGAGGTGCAATTCCCCCAATGGTTCTCCAACACGGTATGTGCGAAGAAAAAGCAGGGGAAATGGCGAGTTTGCGTGGACTTTACAGACTTGAACAAAGCATATCTCAAAGATGAATACCCGCTGCCAAAAGTTGACCAGCTGGTCGATGCGACCGTCGATCATAAGCATCTCAGCTTCATGGATGCCCGGGCAAGTTACCACCAAATCCCCTTACATGAATCAGACCAGGAGAAAACAACATTCATTATGCCTCGGGGGATATACTGCTACAAGGTGATGCCGTTCGGATTGAAGAATGTCGGAGCCACTTATCAACGCTTGATGAATAGGATCTTTAAGCAGGAACCCGGCATGACTATGAAGGTTTACATCGACGACATGCTGGTAAAAAGCAGAGAAAGTTCTGATCATCTCCGGGACCTCGGGACCACCTTCACTATACTCCGACAGTATGGTTTGAAGCTTAATGCCTCGAAGTGCGCTTTTAGGGTAAGCTCGGGAAAGTTCTTGGGGTACTTGGTCACCCATAGAGGCATTGAGGCCAACCCCGAGCAAGTACAGGCTGTGCAGAACATCCAGGCGCCGAGGACCACCAAGGATATCCAGAAATTGACTGGGATGCTCGCGGCCCTCAATAGATTAATCTCCAAATCCTCGGATAGGTGCAAACTGTTCTTCGCCACGCTTAAAAGGGCAATAAAGGGAACCTGGGACTAGGAGTGTGGTCGAGCGCTTGAAGGGATTAAAGAGTACTTGAGGTCCCCTCCAACCCTGTCCATCCCAGCAGCAGGTGAAGTACTCAGTCTCTACTTATCCTTTTCCGAAGGGGCGGGGAGTGGGGCCCTCGTCAGGGATAGTGAAGGAGCGCAAATGCCCATCTATTTCGTAAGTAAAACCATGCTTGACGCCGAGACAAGATACCTGCTGATGGAAAAGCTTATCCTAGCCTTGGTTGTCTCGGCAAGAAAACTCAGGCACTATTTCAGGCGCACGCAATAGAAATCCTGACCGATCGGCCTCTCAAACCCATTCTTCATAAGGCCGACATGTCAGGAAGGGTTGCCAAATGGGTTGTGGAACTCGGGGAGTTCGAGATAAGGTACAAACCTCGCACTTCGGTTAAAGGGCAGATCCTCACCGATTTTCTTACAGAATTCTCTGCGTCCGAGCCCCCACAGGAGGTGGTTGCTGTCGACGATGACACTTGGATAGGAGTAGTGCTGGCCAGCTCCGGAGGATTCGTAATAGAGCGGGCTATCAAATTGGGGTTCAGAGCATCATGAGGCCGAATACGAGGCACTGTTGGCAGGACTGATATTGCATACTCGGTCGGGATTAGACATCTCCGTATTTTCTATGACTTCCAGCTGGTGGTGAATCAGATCAATGGCGACTTTGAGGTTCGAGACAGCAGGATGAAGGTATATCACCAAAAGACAAAATCTAGAATGGAGAAATTAGAAAAAATGGAAATCTCCCAGATTTCAAGGGATCACAATACTCACGCTGATGCTTTAGCTTGTCTGGCCTCAGCGTTAGCGTCAGAAATAACTCGACACATTATCATTGAAAGTCGAGAAAGCTCGAGTATCAAGGAAACGAAGGCCGAGTAGGTGCTACCAATCCAAGCGCGAGGGGCCCTTTCGGGTTGGATGGACCCCATAATCGCATACTTGGCAAAAGGAGTGCTTCCCGAGGGTGTCAAAGAGGCTCGGAAGATCAAACTCAAGGCTCCAAGGTTCTGGATATTTGCCGATCATCAGTTATACAGGAAATCCTTCTCGGGCCCGCATTTGCTCTGTGTCCCCGAGGACAAGATAGAGTCATTGCTTTATGAGATTCATGAGGGTATATGCGGGAGTCATACAGGAGGGAGATCCCTTTCACACCGAGCAATGTCCCAGGGGTATTGGTGGCCCTATATGCAGAAAGACGCTAAGGGCTACGTTCGAAAATGCGACAAGTGTCAGAAATTCGCTCCCATCATTCGATGACCAGCAGGAGATCTAAACTTATTGACAAGCCCCTGACCATTCCCTCAATGGGGAATAGATATTGTGGGAACCATCCCGAGGGCCCCTTTGGGCAAGAAGTTCCTCTTGGTGGCTACCGATTATTTCACAAAGTTGATCGAAGCCGAGCCCCTGAGCCATATTCGAGACGTTGAGACAAAGAAGTTTGTATGGCAGAATATTATCACTCGGTTCGGAATCCCTCGGGCCATCATCTCGGATAACGGCACTCAGTTCAATAATGGCCCTTTCAAAAAATTCTGTTCAGAGTTCGGAATACGCAATTATTATTCCACGCCAGCCTACCCCCAATGTAACGAACAGGCAGAAGTCTCAAACAAAACTGTGTTGGCTGGGATCAAAAAAAGACTAGAGAAGGCAAAGGGTAAATGGACCGAGGAGCTACTCAACGTGTTATGGTCCTACAGGACGACGCCGAGGACATCAACGGGAGAAATGTCATACACCATGACATATAGGGTTGAGGTTGTCATCCCCTTGGAAGTAGGACTCCCAACGATACGAAGCCGAGCCTTTGAGTTAGGGAATAATGACCAGACGCTTGCCAGAGATCTCAATTTAGCCGAAGAAAGAAAGGAACTAGCATCCATCAAATTGACAAAGTACCAAAGAGAACTGTCAAGATAACACTAGAGGAAAGTACGTGCAAAGAATTTCCAAGTAGGAGACCTGGTGTTACGTAAAGTGGTGGGCACTGCTCGGGACCCACTGATGGAAAGCTCGGCCCTAATTGGGAAGGCTCTTACAAAGTGATTGCTGTGGGGGGCACAAGTGCATATAGGTTAGAGGATATGGATGGTAACGATGTAATCCGACCTTGGAATGTATCAAATCTGAAGAAATACTTCCATTAAACTGAATCTTAAGCTTTTCTTCTGGTTGAATTATTAACACGAGCCAAGCGTTCGGTCGTTAGGGGTACGGCCCCGAGGGGTGTAAGACTCCACCTTTGGAGCAACGCCCTCAAATGATTAACATGAGCCAAGCGCTCGGTCGGTAGGGGTACGGCCCTGAGAGGTGTAAGACTCCACCTTTGGAGCAACGCCCTCAAATGATTAACATGAGTCAAGCGCTCGGTCGTTAGGGGTACGGCCCCGAGAGGTGTATGACTCCACCTTTGGAGTAACGTCATCAAATGATTAACACGAGTCAAGCGCTCGATCGTTAGGGGTACGGCCCCGAGGGGTGTAAGACTCCACATTTGGAGCAACACCCTCAAATGATTGACACGAGCCAAGTGCTCGGTCGTTAGGGGTACGTCCCCGAGGGATGTAAGACTCCACATTTGGAGCAACGCCCTCAAATGATTAACACGAGCCAAGCGTTTAGGGGTACGGCCCTGATAGGTGTAAGACTCCACCTTTGAAGCAGCGCCCTCAAATGATTATCACGAGCCAAACGCTCGGTCGTTAGGAGTGCGGCCCCGAGGAGTGTAAAACTCCACCCTTGGAGTATCGCCCTCAAAACCTAAACGAGCTAAATGCTCAAATGATGAGGGGCACGGCCCCGAGGGGTATAAAGTAGGCCGAGGACCTCCAAACACTTGTGCATTCTACAAAAAATTTTATAAGCCTGAAGTATGAGGGATAGTTCGGCGACAGGAGAAACCAGAGCATGATTAAAAGAGATTTCATTAACAAAAAGGGGTTTTGCGTCCCCTAAGGCGTACAAAAGAAAAGAATTACAAAAATAGAGTAACTGCAAACAGAACAGCTAAGAGCCCCCAGGCCCTTCAGAATCAGCAGGCTCGTCGCCACCAGCTTTTTCGCCGCCTAGTCCACCATGCCTCCTTAGTGGTTCCTCCCCAACACCCAATATTTCATCAAGCTCGGTGTCATGTACCCCCCATGAGAATAAGGGGCGGGGAGGGGGGTGGAAGATCACCGTCTTGATCGCCGAAGGGAAAAGAAGGAAGAACAAGAGGGGAAGGCTGATCAGAACCATCACTAAGTGTGATGGGATCATTGCGGCCCTCGGCCTCTTCCGCCCCTTCTACCGAACCTTCATGACCGGGCTCGAACTGGGGCTGCTCCTCGGGGAGAATCCCTTCGTCAGGCTCCCCAAGGACGTTGTGCATTTGGAATAATTCCGAGCCCGTGTCAACATGGGTGGCGTGCAGAGCAGCGTCCCAGCCTCGCTTGAAAGCCTTCACCTTGGCTTCCTCGAAGGCAGGCACCATCTAATCTTAGGTGCTAAGCCACACCCTCTGGCACTCCCGCTGCATCCTCTCCTGCTTCCCGGCCTTGTCCGTCGTCAAGGAGTCAACCTTGGCTGTCAGCTCATTGATGACGGATTCGGTGTCCTGCAGCTTGACCTTGGCGGTGAAAACCCGAAGCTCGTACTCCTCCACCTTCTTGGTGGCCGCGGCCTCACCCGCCTTCGCCTTCTCTAAATCAACAGCAACGACATCGCATTTGCGTATGAGGTCGGTGATGTGCCGGGTCTGGTCGGTGAGCGTCCTTTCCACCCCGCAGATGTGCTCATCCTTGGCAGTCAGGGCCCACTCGGCGTTCATCGCCAAATGCTTGTACCCTCAAAAATGTTCAATGACAGCCCCCATCTACTGGCAGGCTCGAAAACAAAGAAAAATAGATAAGACTTGAGTCAGAAATGGCCAAGTACGCAAAGCAAAAGGAAGACGGGACAAACAGCGCACTCACCACCATATTATTTTGGACAACAATTCGTAAAAGCCTGTTGTCCCCGTAGCCTTCGTAAACAGCCATGTCGGCCCCAAATTGGAAAGTCCCAGTGACGGCGAACGCGACGTCAAGGGACTGAAGAATGGAGTCAGACTCCAGTACTGGGCCTCCCCTCCTCTTCTGGGCTCGGGGAGCCCACTCGGAAGATGAAGCTTACTGTGCCGGGGCATCGTGGCGCTATTTGACCCTCCGCTCATCTGACACTTCGGGCCCTCGGCGTCGGCGGTCCCTTGGCTGGTCCTCTGGCGCATCTACTTGACGCCTTGGCAGTGGGTCCCTCGGTGGGATGACAGGGTCCCGGGAGTGCTGGGGGGCGCGGTGGCAGATGAGGAGGTTGTCGGTGCAGTGAAGACGGCGGTGGAGCAGTCGGGGTGGTGCCTGAGGGCCCGGCAGACCCCGAAAGCCTGGCTCTCCTCGCCGCCACCGCGGCTTCCATGGTTGCAGTAGTGATGGGTGGTGGATTGAACATGTCTTCAGGCGGAGTGTGCTCGGAGTCTCGATCGGGCTCTTCCTCAAGGTCGTCCTCCTCTTTCTCTGACGAGGAACAGTCCTCCCAAAGTGAAAGGTCGAACGGCAGAGGGACTTGGGAGAATCTGTTGTAAGTCGGCTGATAGCCGAGAAGTACGTGTGCTGCTCGGGCGAAGGGGGTCGGATTATGGGACCAAACCTTCAACAGATCCTCGAACTTGACTTGGGACCTCAACAGCTGAGCAGCGTCACACCGGTATCCTTCTGCAAAGAAAAAATAAATCACCAAGATCAGCCAAAGTAGCAAAAGTTAAAAAAAACTAGAATATGAACAATACACACATAGATCCCTCGGCACTTTGAGGCAGTACAATCCATCATACTCGGGCCCATCACCTTTCTCCCAACTCCCTCCGAGCATAATCAGATCGTCAACATACCCCTTGTCCGAGTCCGACATGTGGGTCACCAGGTACATGCAATGATCCCGAGCCTGGAGGTAGTACCTGCCCAGACAACTTGTCTTAAGTCATAGCAGAACAGGATCTCGTCTACCCCCAGGTTTACCCCTAACCGAGCATTCAGGGCAACCACACCCATGACCAGTCTGAAGAAGTTAATGCCACATTGAAGGGGGAAGAGCTTCAAGTGCATCATCATCCTCAGGAGGAGGGGATGGAGAGGAAAGGTAACCCCCCTTCCATGATGGCTTTGTTCCAGAAGGGCATCATGTCTACACCCCCCCCCCCCCAATTTCTCTACTGTGGTAACGGGGGTCAAAGGGCCAGGCGAGAACAAGTTCGACGATATGATATCTTTCCCTAAAAGCTTGAATATTATCATCATTCACCTCAGTCCTCCTCGGCCTGCGGTTATCCCTAGTCCTAGCAGGTGCCCCCTCCACTACTTTACGTGGTCTAGCCATGGATAGGGTCTCAGAAAAGTGAAGAAGAAAGGAGAAACAGAATCAAGAAAAGGAAAGTACTTACAGGTGGAGGGTCTTCAAGGAAAGTACTCGGGATATTTCAGAAGAATGCTCGGGAGTTGATTGCCAGAGAGAAATTGAGGATGAAAAGTTCTGAAATGGCTGAACGATCTCCTATTTATACCCTATTGAGGGGGCGGGAATCGAAAAGACAAGTAATCATTTGGAAATTTGAAAAGGGCGATGCCAGACGCACAAGTAAATGTCCCTATTTAATAGGCATGTTCCGCTAACCACCATTCCCCTTGCGCCACCTGTCCCACACCGCAGAGAAAATGGAGGCTGGGGAGCAGTTGATGGGACTTTGGGCGGCTCAGCAGCCCCCAATTCTACACGTGGAAAGAAGTAGCCGTTATGGAGCTCAATAGACGTCGCGGAGTGACACCGAGCTATAATGGTTCGGAGGAGCCGAACCCATGTACTGACACCGGTATTAATGAGGACACGACCGCTCATTAATGAGGGTGTGACTAACTGTGACAAGGCTATTAATGAGCCCCTACATCCTCGAAGACCCAAACTGACAGTCATGAATACAAGCATTGATGACTATGGCGCCGAGAACAAAACCCGAGGTACCGATTCCCCGAGCACTCGGGAGTAGGTGTCAGACGCCGATCAGAGGCACTTGAGTGCCCGGGGATAGCCTTAGGTTCTTGGCGCAGACCTAAGAGTTTGTCCTATTACCCGAGCATTGATAACACGAGAATCGGAGTGGAAAATACTCATCACGTATGGGTAGGATTGCAGACCATTAAATGTCAAGATGAGACTCCCTGTCCATTCTCTCATTATTGATTCAGGTATAAATACACCTCAGAAAAATAGACAGAGGTATGCAAAATGATATTAAGAAAAAGATATACATTGTGCTCAAGCCTTTAACAGTGAGACTGACTTAAGCTTCTGAGGGGACAAGCCGGGTGTTCACCCGGCCCCTTTCCTGACCCTTTATTGGTTGTTTCAAGTCGTTCATCGTGAGAATCGCTATCTCAATCTATTGCAGGAATTCTCATGTGCACTTACCCAAAAGAGTATACTAAATTTACTTATCAAATCAATGTGAATTATTACATCAGTAGGTCTCATATAAACTTTTTTTTAGATGAAACCTACTAAGCCAATGACTCACATTAATTTGGCAAATAACAATTTTTTGGTAAAAACATCATCACCCAGGGGTGCGGTGGTGCAGGTGGGGAAGTCAAAGATGGTAATGATAATGACAACGATATCGATGTGATAATAGTGACAAAAAATTAGTCTTACGATGCGTTTGGTATTAGGGAGTAAGCCTTAAAAATGAAATATCCATTACTTAGTCATCAAATTATATCTTTGTCCAATTTCATTCTACTCTAGTAAAAAATTACTTTCTCCAAACATTTGAATGGCTTGTGCATGCCATTCTAGCATTTACTCCTTGTTGGTTGTCAAACATCATAATGGTAATATCCGTCTCATTCCTACTCTCGTTCCATTCCTATGAACTAGGTTTCCTACATACTTCATTTTTGAGCTTTTATTTTTTGTGATAGCAGATGAAACATCATATTACATTAACACAAATCGGATAAATAAATGATCATATCAATGCAATGTCCAAATTTGTCAATGAGAGGAATAAAGTGAGTTCAACACGGATGAAATTCCCCTTAATAAGAAAATTATTTATTCATTAGCTGCTACGACCATCTCAATTATACAACCACATTGTCGCTAATGGTATCGGATAATCAAGTTGACATTTGTCGAGAAAACCTGTTCGAGCAGTTGTTCGGGAATGATCTTTTGTACCTTGTTAGACCACGTAGGCCTCGCTTGTGCAATTGTAGTTTTATCTTTTGTACCATAGTACCATGCGTCGACATTATTAAGTTTTTTAAGTCCCAATAACTTTACCCTAGAACTTTTGCTTTTTTTGCAAAAAATAAAACTTTGTAAAATTTACTTTTTTTTGTTTCAGATAAAATACTTTAAAAAAAGCGTTACTAAACGGAGGCGTATCACCATACTCCAAAACCAATCACCAAAGCAATGCCATGCTCATGGAAAGAGTCTATTTGTTTTGAATAGGACAGAAAGAGTTAAAAGATTATACCAGATGATGAAGACCAGTCTCAAGTCTGCTTCGTCTTCCTCACTTTTCTCTTTGCTTTTTTAGGTTTTTTTTTTTTTTCTTTGGGTTAGATCAAGCGACTCGAGCCACCCATGGTAATTGAGAAATCCATTGCTATTAAAATTACAATAATGTTATTTTGACCAAAGTTATTGACTTAATTTATTGATCTAATCCATCAGAACCATTAAATTAATTGCGGATCCTATCACAATTAACTATTAAATTAATTGTGGGTCCCAATGAACTATATCAAAAATTATATGTTTTTGTGTTTTACTTTTACCCAATCAGAATCATATGTTTTTGTGTTTTGACCATCGTAAACTTCTATTCATACTGATCCATCTCTAGGTATATTGTGAACCCTATCAAAAATCACAACTTTTTTGTGTTTTACCTTATCAAAATCATATCATTTTTTCTATTTTAGCCATCATAAACATATATTCATATGGATCGATCTTTTGGGTTTGGATAAGATAGCAATTTGCTTGAGAAAGATGCAAAACAATAACAAATTAAGCAACAAACATGACCTCCAGTGACTAGTATGAGATCGAGGGAGTAGTTGACGTAAACTTGTATTCTGAATATCTTATAACACCAAAAAAAAAAAATGACCTCAAAAGATCTTCTGGGTTCTGTCGACAGTTTACCTTCACAAGCCTCTTAAAGTTATCATTAACATAAAAAATTTAGTTGTATTTATTTTTAATATAATTGAGACAATTCTTAACTTTTTGTCAAATTAATTATATGCAAAAAAAATTGGAATAAAATTTATAATTAATTCATCAAATAATCAATAGTTGAGGTTTAATTTTATTATAAAATTACTCAAGGACAATTGAATTTCATCAAGTCTCACCCAAATACCAAAAGTCGAATAAAACAAGATAGGGAGTGTGTGTGTGTGCGCGCGCATATCTTCACCACAAGAAATCCAAGAAAAACCAGCGTTTCACAAACGCCAAGAAAGGCAAAAAAAAACACCATTGAATCCCAATTTTGGAGGTGATGGTAACAGCAAGGGGTGATAGTGGTAAAGTTGGTACAACGGTTAAAACGATGATGGCAACGACAATCGTGGTACTGATAACAAAGTCAATTTAATGTTAATATTCACCGATTTTTAGCGTTTAGTTTGTAGTTTTGTCAAACAACAACATAGTCAATGAGGACATTATCCAATCATAGACGAATGACATTACTAGCTAAAAAGTCACCTGGCTAGGTCCCATTTCCCAGTTTCTTTTGCACACAATTTCCTCACTGTGAACACATTTTCTTTACATGGTGTAATGTGATACAGAAGCAATGAATAAATAGAGAAACAAACAAACAAACAAAATATATATTAAACACAAGCGAAGACATAAACCCACACCCACTTTTGGACTCATACTTTCAAAGCTTCTGAGTTCTTTTTCTTTGGGCGGTCGAAGACGAGAGAGAGAGAAAGACACATAGTCCCTTTTCGCCGTGGTCAGCTGAAAGCAACGCTAGGCGCCGTAACCATTGAGTTTCATAAAACTTTTGACAAGTTAATCTCTTCGGTTTGAAGTTCTATGTATACATCGCAAGCATGAATGAATTAAGCGTTGACTTTAGATACGATAGATCTACACGTTATGACCTTCACATAAATTTAACGAGTTAGAATTAATTAGTTTACGACACAAGTACTAAATATCTTCGGTTAATATATATCAAGTATACATGATGCTATTTTGACATGATAAACTTGTTCTTTAGCCTGCATGGTCTGTGAATTCTTGTAAAGAATATTTTTTTTTCTTCTGATTTTATAAGCATAATATAGATAAAGTTGTTAATCGAAATGAGCCACTCGAGTTCGACTCGGATAAGACTCAGTTCGAACTAGAGCTCGTATTTTAAACAAGCTAAGTTTAAACATTTTTTTATGATCGTTTAAAAAAAGGGCCTAAAAGGCTTAGGTCGAGTTTTCAAAGCTTGACTTGTCTATAAAATACTCAAGTTACTCGAGTTTGGCTTGAATTCGGTCTGAACTCAGCTAATTTTCTAAACAAGCCAAACTTGAACAAATTTTTATGCTCATTTAGAAAAACAAGCTTGACAAGCTTGGGTTCATTTTCTAAACAAGTCGAATTTGAACAATTTTTAGATTTGTTTAGAAAAACGAACTCGACAAGTTCAGGTTCAAGCTCACAAAACTCAGCTCAGTTAACACCCCTAAAAAACCTATTAGAGCAACTTCAACCCAGCTCTTCAAAATGGTTAGCCAAAATATATTTAAATATTGTATTCTCTATTTTAGCTAGTCACTTTTACAAATTCACTTCAACCACGCTCTCTATTTTAACTGACTGTTTTAACTAACTTTAACTAATTTTCAATAATATAATTCAAAAAATCAACTCAAAGCATGTATAATCATCAATCCAACCAAAATCATATCATAATAATAATTCTAATGAAACTTTAAATAATACAACTTAATGACAATTTAACACTCGTCCACTTTAAATAACAAAAATCAATTGCATAATAAGTCTCATAAATTTAAGATTTTTTCAAATACTTACATTAATATTTCATAGGGTCTAAATGTAAATATTCTATTATAGATAAAATTAAGAGAGTTTTCAAATTTTGGGGGATTTCAGAATTTGTTTGGAGGGGTTTCAAAATTTGGTGGGGGAGTTTCAGAATTTGGGGAGATGGGTTACGGATGCAGAATGAGTGGGGGGAGGTGGGTTTCAGAATGGGTGGAGGGGGAAATCTGCAGCTTGGGGTGAGGGATGAAGAAGATGTACCTGACAGCAACACTTGGATGGCAGACGAATGCAGCAATTAGAGAAGATGAAGAAGAAGAAAGAGCCAGCAAGAAGTTTGGCGAGTTTCTTCTCCCTCTCCAGATCTGGCGAGCTTCTTTTCCCTCTCTAGATCTGACGAGCATGAAGGGTCTCCTACATTTAAGTGAGTAAGATGACTAGCCGGTTGGAGCAGATTTTTGGAGTTTGCCTAGTCAAAATAGCTAAGAATAGAGATTTTGTTAATGGGTTGAAGTTGCTCTTAGGAATTGGTTTACTTGAGAGAAAAACTAGGCCTTACCTTTTTTTTTTTTTTTATGATTCACAAGTTATGTATCTCAATCTCAACCTAATTCGATTAATAAAGGGTCATATTAGTAAATCATCATCAACACTATTAATTAAACAAGACAGATTGACATTAATTAGAAATCAAGACAAAGAAAGCAATGTTATAGGGACTTAATTAGGGAACATAATTTAATGTAATCATTGAATTAATTAAAAGTTTCAATGTTAGATGAAACTCACTTCCAATCTAATGATAATATTGAATTAGGTCTAAATATTATTTTTCAAAAATAAAATGATCTAAATAAAATACAACTCCAATTACCATTCCCTTAAATATGAGAGAGAGATAGTAGATCACTTTCAATTTAATTGTGATATTGAATAAGATTTTTAGATTAAGTTCTCAAATTAAGTCTAAATAATTTTTTTTTAAAATTAAATAATCTAAATATAATACAACCCGAGTTCTCGATTCCCCATAGAGAGAGATAGAGAGAGAGAGAGGATGGATGTATATTTTATATATTCATTTGACGTATTGGTGACGTGATGTTTACGTGCTTGTGGATTAACATGCAAATAAAGATTAAGTTGAGAGTCAGGTGAAGTCGGCAATTAATTGACGTGAATGAGACGTGGTTGATCTTCGTTAGAGTTGACGTGAATGAGATGTGGTTGATCCTATTTTGTCAACCCAAACTAGGATAGCTGTTTCTTTGATAGCAAACAAAAAAGTCATTCAAATAATGACTTTACCCACCCAACATATACATATAAACTCAGAATATGTTTAATTAATCCCACCTTTTATATGTTACACTAATCGGTACTTAAATTTAGGGTGGTCTAGTGGTGGTATCGGTCTTACTCCTTACCTAGAGGTTGGGAGTTCGAGTCCTGGAGTACCCATTAGGGCTTGGTGGTTGGCCGCTATGCTAGCCTAGCTAGGTCTGGTCCCGAGAGATGCTCCAGACGCGATCAGGGGCCTTATGATCCCACCGGTGAGGGCCTAACGGCGTGGTCGCTGGGCGCTCTTCCTTACCCCCACCCCTTTTTTTAAATATATATATAATATACATATAAAATTGTGTTATTTTTAGAATTTTTATGAAATATAGACATCTCGATACTCAATATTCTTTATGTATATGTGATTCTATATATCCTTGTGTTTGTGAAGAGATTATTTTCATTGAAAATTACGACTTATGCTACCATAAAGTCTAATATATGACTTATTTGTCAAAATGTAACCTCCAATTGTTACGAGAAATGATAGGACAAGCAAATTGGCGTCACATAATAATTGCAATAACCCAATCATTTGTTTCTTCCGATGAATCAATCATTGTTAGTATGTTTCTTCCCATGACTAACATTTCATATTTGTTTGTCGGATGACAATAACAACAAACATTTTGTGTTGTCAATGGAAATTATTCTATCTTGAGTTTGAGTCTATTTAAATGAAAATGACTATGGTATTGAATCACGGTTTTAAAATTAATTATAATTATTACTTATAGATCAAAGAGTAATGCTCTGTTTGGTAGGAATGATGAAAAGTATGAGAGATAAAAAGTGTATCATTCCTATCAAACGGAGCATTAGTGAAAAAAATAGATGATAATGCAGGGTTTCGGGGTCAAAATTGAACAGTTTGCAATGTAAAAAGAACATAGGGCAAATCAAAGTAAATGAATAAAAGATATCATACTAAACGGAGTATTAAAGTAAAATTATGATTACTTGAGTTTATTCAGATTGATTACAACAATGTCTTTTCGATAACCTAGTTTTTTTCCTATTTAAATTGGTTGAATCTGACTAATCAATTTAGATCCTCAAAGATAAATTCTTCTTCAATCTTAGATTTACAAAAATTTGCAAGTGTTCGAGTCAAATTTGAATTTAAATTTGAATAATTTTCTAAAATTAAATCATAAAAAATTATATTAGATAGAGAATAGAAAGAGAGAAAAGTGTATATCTACAGCAAGTGTTTGAGATTGTTCAAGTTTGTAATATGTATTGTTTGATTATAAACTTAGACATATTTAGACTCTAAAACTATTCGAGCCATGAAGAGCCCACGCCAACTAAACAACATGTTATAATAATTATTTTTATCAATTTTTTCAATATCCTAGTAATAATAAAAATATTCATAATAATAATAAATATTGATAATATCAATTTTTATCAATGGGCCCCCCAAACCACTTGTGCATGATTAGTCCACGTGTCCATAAAGCTGACGTCACCGATTCAAGCTATAAAAAGGGTTTGACCATTCCAACATTGTTTCAAGCGAGGACAAAAAAAGATAAATATTAGCACGAGAACCACGTGATTTTTTTAATAAAGGAAACCTTTTTCAAGTTGTCCCAAAGTTATCCACCGCTGAAACATCGACACGTGCCCAACAAGTCAACCTTGTTAAGCTTTGGCCGCTTTGTTTTACTTTTATTACACCGGTTAAGACTATGTTAGCGTGCCCAAAAATAAAGACCATTGATTTTAAATTAAATTATTTCTAATTATTGATTAAAAAATAAAAAATAATAACGTAATACAAAAAAGATTATTCTAATCTCTACCATTAATCATGAAACTATACAAAAAACAAATGGATGATGTTTTTTTCTAATACAACTCTAGAAAATGGCAACAAAGTCTTAACAAGTTTTACAAGAAACACGAAAAAAAAAAAAAAAACAGTGCTTAAAGGATTGAAAAACCTCTTTTGATTAGTTTGGTTTTCTGGATTTACAACAATTCATTAACATCCCAATCATCTGGAAATTGGATCTTCATCATGTTACTGCAATAGCTTTCTCTCTCATGATCATCTTCTGTGCTGATGCTGATGCTGTTAGTATACGTTGAGTTCGAATTCAATGGTGTTGGACTTGATGGAGGTGTGGAGAAAGTAGATAGAACAGATTGGAAGCTGAAATTGTGGCTGTTGTTGGATTGAAAATTCGAGTTCTCCGATGGTGGAGGATCCATGGTGGATTGATCGGACAAGTAGTAGCTGTAGTTATGTTCATGTCCACAATCTTCTGTCAAATTAGAGGCGATTCCATGGCCTTGCCACTCATTAAGTTGGCAATATTGGTAGTTATTAAAGTTGGTAAGAGTTGAAGAGAATTGCTCGATTTTCGATTCGAGGGGTAGGGTGTCATGATCAAAACAGGATAGGGGATAGTCGATTTGAGATTTTTCGGTTGATTGCATGCAGTCGACCGGGAATTGCTCAGAATTGGGTTGTAAGAGTTGGGCTTCATCATGAAATTGAACATATGGGGTATTCAACATGGTACGAGTCGATTTTTCTTGAAATTGGCTAGGTTGGAGTAATGGTGGGAATTGGTTTTGGACACGAGGGGGGTTGAAAAGTTGATTTTGTTGATCGTTTTGTGTGAGAAACTGTGCATCTAACTCTTTCCAAATTTTACAGTAATCAGAGTCTTGTATATTAGACTGCTCTTTCTTTTGCACAAAAAAATGTGAATCTTCACGTTCTGATGAAAAGAGAGAGGTGGCTAGCCTTATTAATTCTTGGTTAACCAAGGGTTGGACCCCCAACAACCTTGAAATATTGATTTGAGACGAGTTGAAAATGGAGGAAAGATCAAGAAGATCAAGGCGAGGACTGTGAGTCACAGGATCAATCCCCATTCGAAGAAGCCTTTTTCGGATGTGGGTGTTCCAGAAGTTCTTGATTTCATTATCAGTTCTTCCTGGTAACTTAGCAGCAATGACGGACCATCTGTAGTCAAACAAACAAGAGAACAATACAAAATCAAACTCTAGAACACGAAAAAGAATTTTTGAACGTAACTCAACTCAACAAAACTTTTATTCTGACTATTCAGGAACAGCTTACTTGTTCCCCAATATGCTATGAAGTTGAATTATTGTCTCTTCCTCTTCAAAAGATAATTTTCCTCTTTTGATATCAGGCCTGAGATAGTTAGTCCAACGAAGACGGCAACTTTTTCCACACCTCTGAAGCCCTATACAATTACAAGAACAAAATATTTCTTGCAAGTAAATAAATTTAATTTCTTAAAAAAATAAAGATATTGTATCGAGTCTTAATTAACACACGACTCTCAAGGATATAGAGCGCAATCTCAAGGAGAACTCGAATTCAACCTAGTCTATCAAAATAATGTCATTCCCAGCCCACACCATGGTTCAAGGTCACATTACGAGATGATAGACACCAAATTTGGTGACAATGGTTTGTTGGCTCGTGGTTAACACAAAAACGTCTCAAATAATTCAGTCGAATTAAGTGAGACTTGTTTAGAAAAGCACGTACATCAATCTCGAAATAAAAAGTGTTAAAATCACACACTTATCGACATTCCCGATACATTTAAACCATGTCTCACACCCGAGATATACTGGGGTAAATTAGCAAGTAATCATGAAAATAGAAACAACATAACTAGGCATAACCATGGAGAAAAAATTACCAGCATTCTTTGGAAGTGTCCTCCATTTTCCATACCCATTTTTCTGAATATAATCAATCAGCTTCTGGTCCTCTTCCGAGGTCCATGGCCCTTTCTTCAGTCCATTTTTTTCACAACAAGGTGTTCTTCCCATCTTTTGTCTCAAAGCTTCCTCTATATATGAAGCTTCTTTTAGTGTTAAATGTTTGTACGGATTGAACAGTTAAAGAGAAGCAGAAGATGTAGCTACTTAGAGAGATAGAGAGCAGAAGATGTAGGTCCTTATGGAGAGTTCTCTGGTATATATACTGCTTATATATAGTAACTATAGTTGAGAACAAGGGTAAAAGAATACGAGGGACGTCAAAGGGATTCGGTGCCGTCCACTGTGTCTCTCCGAGGCGACGTGTCCCCTATTCTTGGAGAAAATGTGAATTCACACAACTCTCTCTCTCCCTCATCCAAAACACACACTTTCGTCATCAATACGTCTAATGAATGCATACAATGAAGATCTCTCTCTCTCTCTCTCTCTCTCTCTCTCTCTCTCTCTCTCTCTATCTTACATGTTAAATTAAAAATCAAAACCAAGTTATCACATCAAATTGTCCACGCTTCTCTCTCTAAACTTGTACTTTTTCTCTCTCTACATCTCACATGACATATATCATTTTCAGGGTGTCTCTCATTGCTTTTTTGTATTCATATTACCTGTCTTCAACATCAAAAGGCCACGTAATGTTTCAGTGAAGCTTCTATATTGGACATTATTGTGTTACAGCGGGACTCCATGGCTTCTCAATCTTCGTGTATGGCTGCATTAATGGGTGGGCTGACTTAAACTATCCACGAACAAGCAGAACGTAAAGGATCAAAAACGAACATAATTTACTAAATTAATGGTATTTTTTATCTTGTAAAAATTTTGTCTTTCGTCCAATGGTATTTCTATATTAGCTCACACACTCAATCAGTCAATTTAGTTTCTATTTTTCATAGAGCGTATTCAGTGCACAAGACTCCCGTTACTGCGAAATTTGGAGAGGGTTAGATATACGCAATCTTATCCTACAAATAGAGATGTTACTTCCGCAACTCAAACTCGTAACCTCCTGATCACGAACGCCTACCCTCATCCTATTCCTTATATACTATAAATTTTGTATGACCATCTCTTGTGTGCTAATTGGTCAGACTTCTACTAATTTTTCCCAATTTTTTAAAATTTAAATTAATCAAGATATTTGCTCGAATTAACGTCACCTAACACATGTCTTCATGCAAGACGGTAGCTCTTTATTATGTGACAGCAAATTTAATTTTATCTCTTTAGCGGTAGGTTTTGTCGGCGATTAAGGTTTAATTATGTCGGATTTTTGGCTAAGATCAAATGGATATTAATTTTTAATTATTTCTTAATTAATTATTCTAAAAATAGCCTATGTGTTGGTCATGCAAGCACTTTATAGAAATTTTACTTTGCTTCTTTGAGGGGCGCCTGTCTTTATTTTGGCCATTTCAAAAGATAGTTGTCTACGTCGCTCGTAAACATATTTTATTAACGACTACAAATCGTTTTAAGCACATGGTTACTTAGTTTCGTGCTTAAAAACGTAACTTCAAAATGTATATAATTACTCATAAACCACACATAGTAAAGTACACTTTGAAGTTTAGCTCTTGAGAGACTTTGAACTTGAGATTTCGAGATGATTATGTGTGAAATCTTCTCATCCGAACTACTTATTGGATGTTCCTAGACCTTGCCTTACACATTCCTTATTTCATTATGTTTTGCTTATTTTTGAATTGTGGGCGTGCTAAAATTTGGGTGTAAACACATTCCGGTTTCTGACTTACATTATCCCAAAAGATGAGTCTCTTGGTTGTACTTGCAGCTTCAATTTCAATAACTAGGTGGACTAAGATTAATAACCATTATTGCAATAAAAAGTTAAGACTCATGTGAAGCCTTCCTTATTCAAGGACGTTGAAAATCATGTGTAAAAAGGTTTCACTCTCTTCCACCTTTATCTAGCAAATAAATGGTTGGTCAAATGATCTTTAATTCGTCTACTTTGATTTTTCCTAGGTTCTTTTTGCATTGCAAACTGTTCAATTTTGACCTGAAACCCTACATTATTGTCTACTTTTTCCACTAATATTCTGTTTGGTACGATAGAAAAATAGAAAGATGGAAAGTTAGAAAGATAGAAAATTTGAAGGATAGATAAAACATTTTGTTTGGTAAGGATGAAAATAGGAAGGATAAAAAAGTGGATGGATTAACTTTCTTTTCAACTCACCAAAATTAATCCCTCCAAAATTGGGAGGAAAGTGGATAAAAAATTAATTATATGTGTTGAAATGTATGTTATTTGTCTATATATCATTTGATATATACATATATCATATTTATCAATTACATATTATGTATTTATATTTTTTCATCATTTTATTTTTCATTAATACTAAACATAAAAAAATTAATCATATCTATTTTCCATTCATCCTACCAAGTACAAAGGAAAGAAAATGTATCATTTCTACTTTCCTTCCTTAGATGATTAAAAGTGTATCATTTCTATTTTCTATCTCTCTTACTTTCCATCTTTCTTACCAAACGGAGCACAAGGATCAGCAACTCCGCATACATTGAGTTGGGCCAACCAGACTCATCAATTAACCTTTTGTATATTAGGTTATCGAAAATTTGGAGGACGATCCCCCTATATAGACTTATTTGGACTTAAGTCCGTCAAGGAAATTTATTTGTTATGAAGTCCATTTTTTGTCAATTTTACCATACTATCTCTTCCCTTTAGAAGTGAAATAAAACTAAAAATTAAAAACTCTTAAATCTTAGGAGTTTGACTAACATTAAAATATTTTCTCTCTCATATTTATCTATATACATATATAGGTTAAGAGTTTGACTAACATTTAAATTGTCTCTCTCTCTTATCTATCTACTAGTAATTGCTCGTGCCTAAAGGCACTATATTACTTTTAAAAAATTAAAAATATTTGTTCATAAATAAAGACAATGTCAAATATAATTTGAACAATACAACGATCAAATTGATATTGTTCAATCTATATGCAAAACATATATAATTAAACTTTTATGTAACGAAAGTCACGTTACAACTACTATAACATATTAATTAAAAAATATGAGAAAATATAATTATTATTGATCAAACATCTATGATTTTAACATTTTTAATAAACTTTATCTCAAATTTGAAAAAATTATAACTATTTGTGTTTCTGCAGGTTTCTACATAAAGTTTATAACATTATTTTTACACTATTTTTCCAATGTGAGTTTGTGTAACTTTTGTGAGGAAAATATTCAAAAGTTTCACGTGAATTCTAGTAAAATATTCGTAAAATTCAAACAAAGTTAAGTTTAAACAAAAATACATATTTTATACTTGACAATCAAATTCAACTCAATTCGAATCCTAATCCTAATCATAATCACTTCGAACTGATAATCGAGTAAAATGAAAGAATTCTTGTAATTTTTGCATGGGAAAAAAATTTGGAGGAGTAGTTTTGATCATTTGATCAATAATCTTAAAACAATTTGACCCATAAAAACTCAAGACAAACAATGATAACTCCCTTAATATATAGATATATCACAAATTATATATATATATATTATTCACTTATTATACCATAATTACGTCAAATTAAGAATTGAATTTAAGTTCGACTCAATTAACACTTCTATCTTAAACCTACAAATTAATTCTTATATATTCCCGTTCACAGTGACACCATAATTTTTTTTTAATTTAATTATTTTTTATTATTTTTACAATCAATTTCAATTTGACTTCAATTTTGAATACCCATAAAATTCAAGTAAAGTTAAGTTTAAACAAAAATATATATATTTTATACTCGACAATCAAATTCAGCTCAATTCGAATCCTAATCATAATCACTTCGAATCAATAATCGAGTAAAATGAAAAGATTCTTCCAATTTTTGGGCGGGAAAAAAATTTGGAGGAGTAGTTTTGATCATTTGATCAATAATCTTAAAACAATCTGACCCACAAAAAATTCAAGACAAACAATGATAGCTCCCTTAATATATAGATATATCACAAATAATTTATATATATATATACTATTCGCTTATTATACAATTCAAATATTATAATATATTTATTTCAATACAAAATATGATCTATATTATAATCATTCAACTTGTTTTGATGCAAATAATCTGTATTTAAGATCCATTTGTTTATTTACAAATTTTAAAAATAATCTGTAATTATATAGAGTCATAATTAACGATCTAATTAATGTGTAGTATAAGAATTTTTTTTTTTTGATCAAAATGTGTAGTATAAGATAGAGAGAGAGACTTATAAGAGATATCGAAATCTTAGAATTGTGGAAGGAATAAAAGTCTTGTTCAAAAATTGGGAGAGAGAATTTAGCATTAGGACCGTCGGATCAATAATCGTTAAGCGATCTGAGCCACAACGTAAGTGAGAAGTGATGAAATTAGAGGGGGAGAATTCAATGTAAATAGTTTTGAGAGGGATACTGATGGCTACTGGATAAGTCTATTTAAGACTACTGGATGAGCTTATTGAAATCTGTGCTATTTTACAGGGGTGTCAATCGTGTCGAGTTAACCGGTTACGTGTCGGGTTAAATAGGTGACGGGTAAAAAATATATAACCTCATACACGACACGTTTAATACACGAGTAAATTTTTTTATCACGAATCGTTTAATAAACAGGAAACACGACACAACTCGTTTAACCTACTTAAAAAAAACAAAAAAAATATTATTTTAATAAATTTTTACAATCCATTTATTTGCTTCCAACTGTACTTTCCTCAATTGAAGGAATTCCAGCCAACAACTCACATGAAAATCACACCACAAATGTTGGTTAAAATGAGAAATCCACTACCTTTTTTATAAGCAACTGAAGTCTCCTCTCTCCACTCCTTGTCGATGTGGGATTCAAAGAAAAGGCCCAAAAGACAATTCAATGCCTCAATGCTCAAAGCTTCACTTTCCTACTACTGATGTCCTTACTTTTTTTTTTTGAAATGTTTTTTTTTATTTTTTTTCTTTACTCATTCATTATTTTATATATATATATATAATTTATTATTATATTAAATTTATTTAAACGGGTAAACATGTTGACAGGTCTCACCTGAATACGACCCGTTTATCAAACGTGTCTGACGGGTCAACCTGTTTACCACCCAAACCCGTTTAATTCGTGTCGTATCCAATTTTGACAGACCTATTGTTTTATATTATAGATTATATATATAGCTATAGATAGATAGATATAAGATGACATATGTTAATAAACCTATATTTTGTTAGCGATAATCCTTGTTATTGTATTATTATTTTGTTAATTTTAAATTATACGTTTGAATTGCTTATTATATAGATTGGATTATATAAATAGATATAGATATCAATATAGATAGATAAATAAGACGGCATATGTTAATTAACTTATATTTTATTAGAGATAATCCTTATTATTAGAGTTTTAATAGATTTTAGATATTTTTTTATTTATTTTATATATATATATATATATATATATATAACCGTCCAAGCCAATCTCTCTCATGGTTTGAATGGAAATGAGGAGAGATAAAAAAGAATTTGGTAGAGTCCTTTAAGAATGTAGATATCTCTCAAATGGTTTGAATGGGTATAAGGAGAGATAAAATGAATGTAGTAGAGTCCTCTAGGAATGTAGATTAATTAGGATCGTTGGATCAAAAACCTGAAAATGATCTAAGCCGCGAAAAGTTCAAGACAAACAAATCTAGCTACTTTATTATATATATATATAACCGTCAAAGCCAATCTCTCCCATGGTTTAAACGGGAATGAGGAGAGATAAAAAAGAATGTAGTAGAGTCCTATAAGGATGTAGATATCTCTCCAATGGTTTGAATGGGGATTAGGAGGGATAAAATGAATGTAGTAGAGTCATGTAGGAATGTAGATTAATTAGGATCGTCGGATCAAAAGCCTGAAAATGATCTGAGCCGCGAAAAGCTCAAGACAAACTATTCTAGCTACTTTATTATATAGATATATATATATATATAATAATAACATTCAAATACAAAAAAAAGTTATCATTTGGACACAAAAAATAATATATTTAAACACAAAAAAATAGTAACATTTAAACATAAAAAAAATTGAAACATTCAATATTAATATTTTTAAAAAATAACAACAGTAACATGTTCAACAAAAATATTAACATGTTCAACAAAAATAGTAACATGCTTAACAAAAACTGTAACATACTTAACAATAATTATTTCTCTCAAATTCAAACGCAAAAAATAGTACCATTCAAACACAAAAAATAGTAATATTCAAAAACAAAAACAAAATAGTAACATTGAATATTAATATTTAGTAAAATAATAGTAGTAACATGCTCAAAAAAAACAGTAACATACTCAACAAAAGCAGTAACATGAACAGTAACATAATAAAAAAAAATAGTAACATGAATTTGAATATATAGGTTAGGTATATATATATTCGACTACCACTTTCCTCGCCATAGCACTGCCACCATCGTCACCTCCCAAGCAACGCTAACCATCACGTTGTCATCACATTCACAACAACGCTCACCACCATCACCACCACACAAAAGCTCATTCAAGTTCCACTCTGATAGCTCTTTTTTACTCCACACCACCGCCACCACTATATTTGCATCATCTCCATAACAAACCCAGCGTATATATATAACTTTGAATTTGATATATATATATATATATAGAGAGAGAGAGAGAGAGAGAGAGAGAGCTTTGAATTTGAATTTTAAATTTATGATGGAGATTTTATTGGCATATTTTAATTGACATTGAATTAAGAGATAACAATTTCCAAAATAGGAAATTAATTTAACTTCCTTTCAAGGAAGGGTATTTTTGAGATAAAAAAAAAAAGTGGACTTAAGTCATTATATATAGTTTTAAACATGGACTTAGCCCCTTATAAGTTTTCTTGCAGAACTTATCTCCAAACAAGTATATCTAAGGGGACTCACTTCCAATTTTCACTTAGGTTATTAGGTTGATGACTAGTCAATGATCGAATCGAGCCAGGCCAAGGGAAAATTGTGGCCCACTTCTTATACCTATCAATCTAATCCTTATAGGTGTTTAACGCATAGTCTTTAAACTCGACCCGATTCGTGTTCAACCGTTCGGATTTTTGTTTTTTTGAAAAATCGCTTGATTCTATGGGTTTTGACCGGTTTTCTTGCTTGAACGATCTAATTAATCATATAATTCTCCCAGTTTAGTGGCTAATTCATTGGGTGTACAGATCAATCTGTCGATCCAAGCCAGATTTTAAAACTATGGTTTAACGGACTAAAAATCGGGTTAAATCTGATGAATTTTAAATGGGCCTCAATCAGCTATAGATTAAGATGCAACTGAACAAACGTGTCGTCTGTCTTTGAAAACCAAGAAATCGTCAAATTCCATTCATCTCCACAAAATTCGGCCACTAATCAATGTCCCAAAACTCAATTTTTCAAAATTTAAACAAAATTTACTCAAATTCCCTCAGTTTTCAACCATACACAAACCACAGTCCTCCAAAAATAAATTAAGAGTTTACTATTTTAATGGAACAATAAATTGAATTTTAAACAACATATTCTTTCTTTTTCCTAAAATCTCTCCCATATAGTTATAATTTTTCTTTCCTAAAATCTCTCCCACATAACTATTATTTATCTTCCTTACGTTTGAATATAATTGATCTTATCTACAATTATCTTCCCCTCTATTAACTGTAAATTCTACCATAAAATCTCTCCATTAATTAGTTGAAATTAGTGTCATTTTGAATTGTTATACTGTGATATAACACTGTCATTCATTAAAAGTAATATATATATATATATATATATATATATATATATATATATATATATATATCACATTATGTGATATATACTATTTGGATTGTGTATGAATCAGTGAATATAATTTCACAATTTTTTATCGGTGATTAAAGTGTTGATGAATGTGTTACATTGTCATATATCATTATAATGTCACATTATAGATGATGATGACCCTAGTTTCAAAATAGACGTTAGTTTTGCTTAGATCTTGCGTTGTTTATGGATAATTTAAACGTTCAAATTTTTTTTATTTTTTTTAAAAAAAAAAAATCTTTTAGACTAAGAAACTGTCTATCAATAAAACTAAATCTCATATAAAAAGCAATTGCCAAAATGAAAACACCATAAAAATAGTGAAAGGGTATTATAGTAAAGAGAAGAATAAAAAAATTGTCATTGTGTATCTTCTATATAATAAAGCAGAGCTGAGTTTGAATTTTGGAGACAAAGAGAGGTCCAGATCGTTTTGCGACAAAACATAAACACATCAAACGAACAACGTAATCCCAACATAAAAGACGGTTCAGATCATTTCAAAATTTTGATCTAACTATCCTAATTGATGCTCTTAATTTTTTTCCCACCTAGAAATTTGAATAAGTCTTTCATCCTATATTGAACTCAAGACTCCTATCTTTCATATACCTTATCTCTCTCTCAAAACACATACGACTAAAAATTTCAAATTTTAAATCCACTCCCAACCAGTATCTCCATTTTGTTATGTTATTAATTGTTAGGTTCAATTAAGTTCTTATTTCAACAAGTCATCAAATATTATTACTGATTTTAGATAAATTATAAATTATATAAATCCAAAAATCCTATCTTATTAAGTCCAACCCTTAAGCCCCTCATATCCCAAATCATCTCTCTCTCTCTCAGACATCACACACCCAGTTGACCCAAGCCACCTACCCCTCCATCTCCGTAAAGGACGAGCAACTAGCCCCTCCATCTCTCTCCCTCTCCCTCTCCCTCTCCCTCTCAGTCAACGATGCACAGATCCTTAGATCTAAGGTCTCAACGAGGCACCCATGATTCATTAGTGATGGTCTCATCTCCCACGGTCTCATCTCCAACGATGAGTTCTTCTCCGACGATGGGTTCATTTGCGATTAAAATTCTCACCTGCGATAGTTTTAGATCTCAGATCTGAGAACTAGATCTTCGTTTGAAGTTATCTCACACAGTAACTCTCTCTCTCTATATATATTGTTTATATTTACGTGCTATTTTTTGTCTGATATATATTGTGTGTCTCTCTCTATTGTCTGGTTTTTTTTATTTTATCAATTTCTAAAATTTCGCTCCGATTCCACTCTGACTCCGATTGGTGGAGACAAAGTCGGAGTTGGAGTCGGAGGGGAAAAGTCACTCCGGCAGGCATCAGTTTCTTAAATTTTTTATACTAACTAATTATTTCCACAATGCAATTTGATGATCGCAGAGACAAGTTTCTACAAGCTCATTTTGGGGGATTTTTGGAGCTCTAATACTATCTATATCTTTATCACAAGAAGATGAGTGTATGTTCATTTTGGTCAATTTTTTTATTTGCGTGAAACAACTACTTTTTTCTTTGTCATGTTCAAATTGTTACTTGATACTTTATTAGGTGCTTGACATACAATAATCCTACAAAACAATATAGTGGGATGAAAAATATGGCAGCCACCATGTGTCTCCCGTTGTAAGCTAATTTAAATTCAATTTCGATGTCCATGTATTAGTTTGATTGCTAGCTTTGAAGTTGATTCTGGAGCATTTTTTTTTGGCTTAAATTGATTTGTTTTGTTGGGTCTTTGCTTTTGAGGTCTCTGATGGGTGAAAAGGTTTCTTGGTGTGTGCCACTATTTTTGGTTTAGATATTGTCCAGACCATTTTTGTTCAAGAACCATTAGTGCTATGGACAAGACAACAAATGCTTTTGCTATTTCTTTTCTAACTAATCTGTATTTAAATTCTTGAAACAAGAAATTATGTAAAAGCGAAGTGGCAATATTTTTACAGTACATAATCCTGAGCTTTTTTCTTAGTTGGTGCTTTTAACTAATAGGTTCTTAATTCTTTCTCAAATTTCACTCTATATCATTGATTGGAGTTTGATCTTTTGCTTGGTTTTTGTTGATGGAAGGCACTTCCGGGCTTAGTGCAAGGGACAATTCTCTCCATTGGCTACTATGTTCTCTATAAAAATGAAGCTTTCTTTTTTGTCAACTTCATAAATGGTATTTTAGACAAGCAGGTAATTAAACTCCCATTCCCTTTTTTTTTTTTTGTTCTTCTTAGGATCCATTTATGTATTCGATAGCATGATCTCTATTTAGTAGCTGATAAAATTGGGTGACAGGAAAAGTGAACTGTGAGTTTTTTTCTTATAGATTTTCTCCCATCCACCATACACCATCCAAAAATCTCTAACACTATACTCATTTGATGCTAAGTTTTGGTTAAGATGGTTATTAGTATTTCTATTTTTGTTCATTTCTTCTCATTTCAGTTTCAATTGAATGGAGTATTTTACAGTAAATTGGGTATAAGAAATGAACTTTGTTGTGGCAGCAAAAGTTCTATGCTTCGTGGATGTGCTAACAAGCATAGCTATTTATGGTTTTTGTGGCAGCTAAGGTTCTATGCTTCGCATGATTGAGGATTTCTGGTTAGTTGATTTGGGTTAGGTCTGATTTTATTTTTTGAAAATGAAGTTAGCTTTTATTACTTTTACGTGGTTGAATTTTTGGAATTTGATTTTTTGGTAGTGTGATTAGTTTTTGGATAAAATGACAAAGCTTTCGTATTGTTTGGACTTTTTTTTTTGAATTGACTTGATTATGCTTAATATGCATGATTCTTATAAATTCTTTGATTTTTATTTGATGCAGCTATCCGAAAGTTGCTAATCAAGATGCAAATATATATGAATGATCTTTTAGAAGGATTTCCACTAGCACACAAAGTATTCTTCTCTATTAATTGATAGATTCTTATGAAGTAACATATGATTGTTCTAACTGCTTTTAGTTGGTTGCAAAGTCATTTTCCTCTGTTTTACATTACTAAATTTCTTGCGAATGAACTAGCATCTCAAACAAATTATATTGACTTTTTTTCATGGTCATGTTTGCTCTGTGAGTGTAGAGTTCAGTCGTGTGGTTATGAAAACCAGTTATGTTGTCGTAGTTGATCAATGATTGTGTTTAGGTAGGCATTGTAGCATGACGATGAGTTCAGCTTGGTTCATGATTGGTTATGAATTTATGGTAGGGGGCATACATACTTGCCACAAAGCATATAAGGGTGTAGGATGCGGCTTTTAAGATGCAAATTTTTGAATCTAATTAGTCTCGGTTAAATTCTGTTTTATTTATCTTTATTTGCATATGAATGTAATGGAATATTTTTGTTTTTATGGTTGTACACTGGAAAATGTTGATCTATTTCGTTTGGTTTAGTTGGGAACACAATAAAATATGGAGATTTATTTGAATTTCATGATTTGAGAGTAGTAGTAAATGGAGTTCGTGATTTTGACCAAATCTGAATAAAGGTCAAATGTTTTGTAACAAATTGAAATATCTTGAAAAAGTCAGTAATTGGTAAATGTTAGTTGGGTTTTTGGTAGCTTCTGTGTATACGATGAATTGGGTTTCCGATCTAGCGGTAATTTTTAAGTTGATATTGCAATTCTTTTTTCTAGGATTAATGTGTGTTTATAAATTAAGCATAATCTGTAATTTCATGTCTGAACTGAAAATTTATTTGGGATTTTTGATTTGGAATAAGTTTTACAAAAATATTTTCCATATTCTCCATCACTTTTTTGTGTTGGATTTTTAGTAAGTTCAATTTCCCGCAAAGAAAATTTTGATACTTTGTTAATTGAATTCATTTTGCCTTTTCTTTTAGGAATGGGAACTTCGCATGTACTCTATTTTTGCTTGATATTTTGTCTTTTATTTTTTTTTTTACTTCCTTTGTTGAACATATGACTTTTTAAAACTGATATATGATTGTTTTGTTGTTGTACACATAGGTGGATATTGTTCAGGGATCATATTTTCAAATGAAACTTTGCCAAATTTTTTTACAAATACTCATTGGTTCATATCAATTATTAAAATTATTTGTTACACCAATTATTTAATATGCGATTCAATAGTCATATCTACATGTTATATATTTTTTGTAGTAGTGTTACTGAATAGGTTATTATATGCTGAAATAGTGGACATTGATGTAGTGAAATGCACATTCCATAATGTCATTAGTACTCTTCTATTTGGTATGTCTTTTAATTGACAATTTTTTTTTTTTTGCGTCGTGCCTTTAGGCACGGACAATTACTAGTCTCTCTATAATACATTTAAACATAATGGTACTTATCTACAACACATTTTTTTCAAGGCCTTTTCTTACAAAAAAATCTTCCAAGATACCTACTCACAATTTTTCGTTAAATTAAAAGGAAATTAAGCCCATCAAGACCGCTCTAGTAGGTAGCCCGCTACAAACAAATTAAGACCGATCCATCCATGAGGCCACATTTTTTTAAGACAATCCAGCCCGACCGGGCACACTGACGAGCCAGTGGCCCGACTCACAGGCCGTGGGCTGGCGGGTAGGGACTCAGCGCGGACCCTTGAGCTTCAAGAAACAACTTGGACTCTTTCATTCAAAAGCAAGAATATATATGAATGCACTCAAACCTCGTAAAAGCAAACGATATATCATCAGCACGTAAAAGAATGGTTCCCGACAGACCATGTTGTGGTCAAGAAGATATATAGAAAGACCGAAAGACGAAGTTTGTTTCCTCTAGAAGAAGCTTCTGTAGTCAAAGTATGGGGCCAAAGCACTCATGAGAATTCCTCTAGAAAGAGGTTTCTATGTCGATTAGTTAGATGGTAGTTTTTTTTTTTTAAAGGAAGTTAGATGGTGTTTTTTCAGAGCAAAACGTCTTAGGGGTGGGAGTTGTTATACGAGATGACCGAGGTTATTTTATTAGGGCCTTGACCAAAAGACTTGTTATTAGTTGTGATATCCGTAAAGCAGAAACTATTTCTGCAAAAATTGTGATCCAATGTGCAAGACAGTAAGGATGAGTAGAAATTATATTAGAAGGGGATGCTACAGTGGTCATGCAGTCTATTAGAAGTGGTGAAGGAGATTTTGATCCTTTAGAAGCCATCTTACTAGACATTAATAGTTTAGCGAGAAGCTTTCGCTATTTTGAAGTGTCCGAAGTTCGTCGTAATGGGAATAAAGTAGCACATGAGTTAGCTCGTTTTGTAGTACCATTAAATAGTAGCACTGTATGGTTGGAGCAGGCACCCGAATTTGTTATGCCTTTCCTTTTTCTGATATTCCTCAGTAATAAATTTTTATCGTTATTCCTCAAAAAAAAAAGTAATGGGGCAGAGGAGTAGTTATATGAGACATGTGTTAGAATATAATTGGTTAAAATTATGTATAGTAATCATGGTTCTAAAAAAAAATTTAAATAAAAATACTCAAATCACCTCCCACCTATTTTGATTATTTTATATATATAGTGTAGATTATTGGGTTAAATGCAAAAAAATCTTGTACTTAAGGTCATTTGCACATAACTTCCTCATAATTTTAACAATTGTACTAAGCCCCCCTCAATTTAAAAATAAAGTGTCACAGTCGATGTCTGTTACAGAATTTGTAAAAATATCAAAATACTCTCAGTTAGTCATTTAATTTTTACCTCAAACCCTTCTCCCTCTATATTTTAATTCTCTCTCTATACTTTTTTACCTCAATCTTCACAAACCCAACACACTACCATTAATCTTCCCACACACCTCCATATACCTCAAACCCTTCTTCTACTGCTTGAATCAATAGTTGGAATTGGTGGGATTGAAAGCAGCCGTTGAGCTCAAACCAACAGTTGAGCAAATGGGTCATTCCACAAAGAACAATTAAAGGAATGAATTGAAAGAGTACTCATTTGAATGGAACATTTGAACAGCTAACAAAGTAAAGCAGCTCAATTGGGATTGAAAAATAGGCCCCTGCTATCAAGAAATCACTCATTTTTTTGTACTCTAAAATGCTCTCCGTGCTTAAAAAATTGACTCGATTGTGGGAGTTCTAAGTTCTGACCGGGGTGGGGGAGTTTCAGTGGGGCGGGAATATTGCAGGACTTTTTTTAAGAATTTTTTTAACTCTAATTTTTGTTTACGAATCTTTTTAAAACATACTTTTTCACTTTAAAAAATCAAGTCTAAACAGACTTGATCGTCTTAATGCCTTACCATCCATTACCCATCCTACATAGTCAACATTCTCACGTCAACCCGTCTTGCTCACGCCATTTTACCAAAAAGTCGATATTCAAGACGAAATTCAAAGATCCTTGACCAGAACAATTAATTAAATAAAATAAAATAAAATAAACAAAGAGAATAATGATTTACTAATAATATTATGGATGACCGTTAAGGTTTGACCAACCCAATCCCCTTACGACGTCGTTTCCTCTCTCTCCCTCCCGCCAATTAATTACAATCTAAAAAACATACGCGTTCGTGAAGCGCAGGCTATAAATACCGTTTGTTCCTCTGATCCTTCACGTCCGAGTTGTCCGTTGCATTTCCTGAACTCAACTCAGTCAAGTTCCTTTCAAAACTCACTTAAAAAGGTTGATCAGAGAGAGACAGAGAGAGTGCGTTTCCGGTGAGTAAAAAATGGCGATGGCAGAGAGGAAATCGCCGTCGGACGGTAGAGTTTGGGGATTATTTAAGCTACCATTTCGAAACTCAGGAGCTTCGCATTCAACGACGTCGTCGCATAGTACTCACCAACAGCAACAGAGTCTGAATAATTCGCAGGTGGAGGGATCGAATGGTCAGAACAACAGCTCGAGCTCGGTCTCGGTCTCGGTCTCGTCCGTTGCTAGATCTATTCTTCCCACATGGCGTCGTTTGAGGCTTGATCCTTCGAATAAGCTGTATTTTCCATGTATGTACGCCTTTTTTCACCATTGATTTTTTCAATTGTTTCGATGATTTAATATCTGATCGAATTGATTTTTTCAATTGTTTCAAATGCTTTTTGTGTTTGTTCCAGATGAGCCTGGTAAGCAAGTACGAAGTGCAATTAGGATTAAAAATTCAAGCAAGTCTCATGTAGCTTTCAAGGTGTGGCCAAAACACTTCTAATAAGTTTGTGATTGGTTACCAGTTTTTCATCTAATTTTGCTATCTTAGCATGTCATAGTCAAGTTATCCTCATTAATTACCTCTACCTGATTAGTTTTGCTTGCTTGTGTTTCTTCAGTTTCAAACAACCGAACCAAAAAGCTGTTTCATGCGTCCTCCAGGGGCTATTCTTGCTCCTGCCGAGAGTCTCATAGCGACTGGTAATGACTTTCACCTGGGCTAATGCCGCTCCTTTGATTTTGGTTATATATGTGTATGTGTGTGTGCATAGTTGTTAAATCACGTATCGGAAGGCGTATCGTTTTTCAAAAATAATGTATCGTATCGTATCATGTATAGTAAGATACCCGCAATTTTAAATAATTATTAATAATATATATATATATACTCTTGTAAAAAAGTCATAGACTCATAATAGCATAGCATTTCATTAATATTTCACCAACTATTCAAGTTCCCGACATAGTTTAGTAATTTCAAAATGTAAAGACCTCTAATTCAAACTTCTAACATCAACTGCTTGAACAACATTAATATTAATCAGAAATTTTGAATTCAATTGGACAACATTAACAGTAGACTTTATTTTTTTTTTAAAACCATAATCACTGAAACGAAGTTATTTCACTGGCCAGTAATTTAAAAATAAGTTCTGGGGTGAAATAATGTCATTTCAGCCCCAAAAAAAAAAATAATGTTCAAGTATCGTATGTATCGAACTTATCGTATCGTGTATCGTACGATACGATATAAAAACAATACAGAAACAAGAAACGTATTGTTTTTCAGGTGTATCGTGATGTATCGTACGATACGTATTGCGTCTCATACGATACTAATAACTATGTGTGTGTGCGCGCGCGCGCTTCTATTTCTGTATACAATTGCTGATACATAATATACATATATGCATAAGAATACATATTTTTTGTTTTCCCTTCTTTTTCGAAATTGTAATTTACAAGTTTCACTTTCTGGTTTGGATGGATCTGCTAGTTTTCAAGTTTGTGGAGCATCCAGAGGATAATGAAAAACGAATGGTTCAAAAGAGCAATGCGAAGTTTAAAATCATGAGCCTAAAGGTGAAAGGAGCAATGGATTATGTACCCGAGCTGGTGCGTCATACACTTGGTTATTATTTTTGAATCATAAAATTCATAAACATTTATGACTGCTGCTGCTAGTTATTATGCTACAGTGCAGCCAATCTTGTGAATTATTTTTATTGGCTTCAAGCTTTGTTAGTTGTTTCAATTATATTTTACTACTGCCATCAGAGATATAATGACTGTGGAGCAACTATACATAAAACATCATGAGTTGAATTGGTCTTTTAGCAAAGGTAGCTATCAGAAAAGTGGCCCTCACAACATTCAGAAATGGTTATTTTACTTTATCAAATTTGGCAGGCATGCATTTCGTAAGTGATGGGTCGATGTATTGTACTGGCAGCAAGCTATTGTAGTCACTACATGTTTTCTTGACCACAGAAAAATATTTTCTTATGAAACAAGGTTATGAAACTTGTGAAGTTTCAATTTCATGTGGAATTTATAGTTGCATGAATGTTACTGATTGATGTATTCTCGGCCCGTTCATCTCCCCTTCAATATTTTTTCTTACTACTCTATGTTCTTTTTGCCTTAGTTTGATGAGGAGAAGGATCAAGTGGCTGTTGAACAGATATTAAGGGTTGTTTTTCTGGATGCTGCACGTCCTAGCCCGGTAAGTATAATCTGCATGACAATTTGCTCTCCATACATGTTAATAATGTACATTTTGCATGTGTGCCCTTGTTCTTGTAATGGTGATTGTGTGCATATGCTTCTTGATGTAATTGTTAATGACATGCATGACAACCTTTACTTAGAGAATGCTGATTAATGAGATTGTGCCTACTGTTTCTTTCAGGCTCTAGAAAAATTGAAACGCCAGTTGGCTGAGGCTGAGGCTGAGGCTGAGGCTGCTCTTAAAGCCCGCAAGAAACCTCCAGAAGCCACAGATCCAACGATTATTGGTGACGGACTTTTAATCAATGAATGGGTGAGCTATGTTGTATACTTGAGATTTCTCCTCGTATGATTTACACTTTTGTAGAGGTTGGACTTGAAGCGATGACAAGTGTTCATCAGCTCAAGCGATGTACCATCAGTTGCATTCTGCCCCTTCAAAATAGGAGTATGGCTCCCGGTAGACAGAAGCTTTGTGCACTAGGAACGACTTTTTTTACTAGGAGTTTTCTTTTCTGATTATATCTTGCCATTGTTTTCCACTCTATTTTTTTATGATTATTGTTCTAACATTTCCCATTCTGTATGCTATTTCAGGAAGAACGAAGAAAAAGATACCTGGCTCGACAGCAGGTTGAAGGGGTAGACTCAATATAAATTGGAGGAAGTTAATACATTTTACTTTGAATGGATATGCATTCTACTGTTGATTCCTTGATCACATTCTATCCTTTATGGTTTTGGTTACGCAATATCTCAAAGCAGGATGTTTTCAAAAAGTTTGTTATGATACGAGTTGAGTTTGTCAAAGAAGGATGTATGCTTTTTGAGAAAGAACGATCAAAGAGAAATATACCTGGCCCAACAGATCTCCACCCCGACTCTATTATTCTTAAAAAATTATCCATTACTGTGCTAAATTAAGGAGGATGAAATTCTCGGTCTTGATTTCAGTAATTTCTGTTGAAACAGCAAAGGAAAACTGTAAATGAAGGCATACATAAAAACCAATCTAAGTTATATACACTTTAATATCAGGATTTATATAAATTAGATTGTTTTTATGTATGCCTTCATTTACAGTTTTCGGTGCTTTATTTGAACTGAAACTGCCACATATTTGAAGCAATTTGACATCGAAAACTTCTCTAAGTAATGAGATGAGATTGAAGATGTCAATTTTAAGTTATCTCACAACACAATATTCAACAGAACTACTGTTCCCAAAACTTAACAGAAATTCTTAAAAGGAGCTATATTACAATATAAATTCATGAATAACATAACAATGTAGTCCATAACAATGCAGTGGTTCTCACCATTTCACGAGTCTTTTCGCAACATAAAAGTCTCTAGAACAATTATTCTCTATCTAATACTATCCTTAAATTAGTTTCCACTATGGTGGTTTTATGATATGGTAGAGCTTGACAGTGAAACTAATCTAACAAACTTCACTATTTTGAGGGAGGGGGAGGGGGGGATTTAAAAACCAAGAAATTTTTAAGTTTCTCACTCTTAGAAACTAGAAAGAGATTCAACATAAAGAAAGACTAACAGCAGCCTAAGTGACTCATCATTCTTCATCATAAGAAATTTATCAGTCATGACTCGATAAGGACTAAAGGAAGAATTAGTTCATGGAGCTTTACCTGCTCTGGAATTGAGTTTATCCCAACACCATAATAGCATCTAGAGAGTAGTATAAACAGGTCACCGAAAGAGGGTGGGGGAGAGAAAGAGAGAAATATTTTTCATCAAGTTTTAAATCAGGGAAATTTGCCCAATTTATTTTTCGAAAGAAAGTTATTTTGGGGAAAGACTCACATTCGACAAGGGCAGAGCAATAATCCAGTCAATGCAGAAAGCATAACTCAGAGCACAATGAAGAAAAAATTAAACACTCCAACCATATAGCAAAGTCAACATATTTGACATTAGAGAAAACAAACACAAAGAAAGGCAAGAGGAAAACATTCTTTTTTACTATATAGTATTTACATGTAAAGCCGACTCTATACTAAGCTATTTTTGAGCAAATTTCATCGTTTAGACTGCCAGATTATATATTTTGTCCTGGTTTTGGTTGAACTAGTGGAAAGAACGGAAATCAGAACCAAATAAGACCACATTGATGGATATGAAAAAGAATGTTCAATTAGATATGCTCAATTGGAATTCTCCTTAGCAACTTGCTATAGCCATGAGTTACTAGGTTAGTTCACAAATTTTTTCAATCAAAACGTACAATTATTCATGACTTAAGCCACTTTTAGACAAACTCCACCAGATAGGTGTCTGTCTAATCGGCTTAAAAATCAGCAATTTTTTGATTCCAGAAGTATGCAAAAGGCAAATGAAAAGAAAAATGGGCATTGCAACAATGTAGCAAAGACAACAGACTTGACACTGACAGTAGAGAAAATTCACACAGAAAGAACGAAGAGGAAATCTTTGTATTATATGTAAATGACTCATCTATACAACCCAAGCTTTAACAGAACAGAAGTGCCAAGATAGCTCTCCTAAGAAATCCCTAAACTGCTTCTTCCATATGTACACATAAATACATTCAAGCCACCACCCATCTTCAATGAAAGGGTTGAAAGAATAATGGCTTTTAAAGCTTGTTTTGACATGTACAATCAAATGAGAAATCAATTACTATTGATACAACACCCACCACCAATGCCTATACAAACCCCCCCAAGAAACTCAATTTCATCTCTCTGTTTCCATTCCCATAAATAACTCTCTCCTCGGTGAAGGATCTCCATCGGGTGAAGCAAACAAGGCCACCGAGATGTCGGCCAGCTTCTTCCCGTCCAATCGAGACCTAGGAACTCTTGATTGTTTTGGAGCATTCGGAGCTTCAACCTCATTGAACTCACTCACATCCTCCAAACAAATAGAATCTCGAAAACTCAATGTTTTTCGCGGTGTACTATATGCGAAATGCCATTTCTCTGCCATCAAAGCCTGTCAATTCACAAACCCATATCAAAATCAATGCTCATAATACCAAAACAATCCAAAATTAAGCCAAAAAGTTTGATCTTTCCAAATAAATCAAAACATACAGTTTCTTTGATGAACTTTGATACATGAAACAGCCTCTTCAAATCCTCATGTTCCACCCCACACAGTACCCTAATCTGCGAATTTTTAAACCAATGCTGATCAATCACATTTGCCAATATATATATGCGAACAACCAATCAAATATTCAGAAAACTAAACAAGTTATTGGGTTTATAATTGTGCTACTAACCAGAATGTCCTGAGGCAGAACTTCAAGAAGGGACTTCTCAGAAGACAAAAACGAGTTCTCACAGCAGTGTTTCTTTGTGGGAGTTGCAAAAGTGGAATCACTATCTACATCATTGGACAAAGCAACCCTTTTTCTACCAAATGATGTACACCTAACTAACCCTAACCCTCTTCCTCCATAGGACCCACATTTCTTCCCCAGTGCCATTTTCTCTTCACACTTCCAAAGATCTGATTTTTCCATCAAAAGCCACAACAAAAACAGTAAAACCAATCAGAATTATCCAAAACAAAACCAAAACATTATCTGAAATTAACTAAAATAAACAGAGAAATGAAACCCCATTAAGCAATACGAATCCCAACTCTATCTATCAGTCAATCTCCACTCAATCACCATCAACCATGCACATTTACAATCTCATATATAAATTGATATGGGTATATATATAGAGATAGAGAGAAAGACAAACCTTCTGTGCAGAAAAAACCCTAATTTGTAGCAGACTGTAAATTGAGATTGATGAAACGGTTGTTCTGAAGAAGGAAACTAACTGTCTACACACTTCTTATAGAAGTCAAGTTCTTATATATAGGTGTTAGATTTAATTTTCAAAATAAATTTAGGAGATAGAAATCTAGGTGAAGGGAGGGAAATCTGGTATTTGGTGGAAAGAACTCGAAGTTTTGGATAAAAAGATCCTTGGGGGGGAATATATAGATCCGATAAAAACTAGCCGTTTGAGTAAATACACGTGTCGTAAAGGTAGAGGTTGGAGGAAACAACGTGGGTGGTTCAAATGACGTGGACGATGTGGTCGGTCAAAGTCGACTTGTCTGGTTCCGTATGTTACACGTTTCTTGTGCTCAGACGTTTCTTTGGTCTTTGCTCTCTCAGGTGATGACATGTATCCAGTGTATCTCCTTTCTCCGTTATGATATGGACACGTGTAAGTGATTAATCTGGGAATATATGAACGGTCGAGATTTAATGAGGATGTACGTGTGGGAAGGAGAGAGAGTGGTTCTAAATAGGCGGCTGACGGCTGTTTTTCTTTTTCTTTTACTTTTTTTTTTTCAATTTTTACAGGGTGGTTTTATAGTCAAAAAAACAAGTGTCAACAGTGCCAATTACAGCCATGATTGATCACAAATATTCATAATCGATCATGAAAAGCGTAAGAGTAATGCTAACGTAATATCATTTTTCAAAATGTAATATCGATCCCAATATTCTATAATCGATCATACTTTTGAAGTTGTAACTTACACCTCAAAAAAATTATAATTTTCGGTATCAGTACCGCTAGCGATACCATAAAAGTTCCCATGATTTGGAATCAAAATTCTAACTTTTTTTCCATTTGTGAAACAATTCTTAAACCTTTACGTGTCTAACTTAACTAAAACACCGAAACGAAGTTTTGATCATGCCTAAAATCTGGTGCTTAATGTTTGACATTAGGTAACTGGGAAACAAATACCCAAAATCAACTTCTTCTCTTCTTTACATTCAAATGATACTATCATTTACAGAAGGATTGGCATAAAGATCAGCAGTGTCCACCACAGATAACAATAACATAGGTCTTCAAACTTGCTCAAAAAATCAATTCTATATGCACTTGGGATTGTTTCAATACTTTTGCTTCCATTTGTGTGGAGGGCAACCAGAAGGCTAAAAATAGCTCAAAATCTAATGCCCCTCTTATGTTCAGCTTCCCCACCATTTCTTTCGACTCTTCTCTGTTTCTGAGTGGCTAAGCTTTTGAAGACTTGCCTTTGTCTCTCGCAAACGAAACTTGTAGTCCTTTTTCCATGCTTTAAACCTGAGCTTCAGATGTTGAAGCTCATCATTAGGACCCATGGTGGAAGCTATCTGCTCTGAATTTGCTCCTATATTCGTATCATCCAACGTGTTTTTATGCTGCAGAATTAGGTGACTGATCGAATTTAATCTGCCATTGCTGTGGGGCAAGTCAGAAAAGTTCACTGGACACCTTCCCCGGGCGCCTTGTGATCCCATAGATACTGTATTATCAGCATTGTGATTATGGTGCACTGGGGAACCGTGGACCTTTCTAACTTGACCTATCCTGCTTTCGGCAGCAAGACCATTCTTGGCTGCAGCTAGAGTCATCTGCAAAATCATTGGGATGTGTCACTATGAAAAACTTAATTGTCTTTGGAGAGCCATGCACCAAAAACCAAATGTGTGTGAGGGGGGGGGGGGGGGGGGGGGTGTTGAGGGGAGGTGAAATTTTGCTTCACCTAGAACATGAAGCAATATAGGCCTTTCAATGCATACATCAGTATATAAATTAAAAAACAGCTACATATAATTTGATCTATTATATGATATCCTGTGACTCCCTGAATGCCCAAGATATCAATTCTTGGGCATAACATAGTAAATGGCACAAGGAAGGAGGGGAGAGAGAGAGAAGAACTCACTTGTATAGATGTAAACTGGTCTTGCCACATCTCCTCCATGGATTTCATCTTCGCCTCGTGTTGTGACCATTTTTGTTCAAATTTCTGAAGTTCAAGCCTCAAAGCAGCATTTTCCTCTTCCTTTTTCCTCAATGCTGCCTCTACCCTTAGAACTCGCCTTTGAAGGTCAACTAGATCTTTAAATGGGATTAGAACATCCTCCTGATGAAAAAAACCAGGGTTATGTATCTCATCGTCTTCTTCCTTCCTTGGAAAATCAGACTCCATGCATTACCAATGGAAGAAAACTAGCCATTTTTCCTTTTTTTTGGTTTGTAGTCTGCACGTGAGGGAAGGGTGAAAAGAACCCCATCGGGAAGTGAAATAGAACATGAAACCAAAAGACTGAAAAATAGTTCTCTTTGCGGCTTAAGGCTCTCTCCTCTGTTCATAAATTCAGTAGCCAAAGCTAAGAGAAAGAGGGAATTATTCAAAACGGGCCCCTGAGTACCGACACCCATAAAACACAAGAGCATCTATTACTGTGATGACAACCATAGCACATGCATTCCTATAGGAGTTTTGTTATGCTTGGCTCTAGAATTGCTCTGGATTTTTATACGTGTGCAGATTGGCAAAGAGTGGGGCAACAAAAACTACAGCAATATTTGAACAACCATAATCATTATGGAAAAAAAAAGTAGGGACTAGTGAGAGGTCTAATGAAATGTACCTTAGTCATTGGATTCTTCAAATCCTGATCTCTCATGTCTTTTGTGTTCTTGATGCTTGGCTTCTGCTTATTTTTCATGCAATCAAAATGTCTTCGAGTCAACCGACCACAAGCAGCTGCAGATTTGAAGCCCAGAAAATGAGAGCACAGTGTATGGTTATGCAGCCAGTACTGAATTCTCCAACTTTTACAAGATTGCAAACATACTACTGCTTTCTGCTGTTTTTGCAATGTTCTGCAAGCAATCTGATTTTTCATGTACTTTTGTATAACGACGATGTCTGTCAAGCTTTTATCGACAGCTTGATAATCCTTTCTTGTATTTTCACCACGCACAGCGAAAAGGGCATATAATTTTCAGGAGAGTTTATGAAGCATTAGAAAAGTAGAGAAATCGGAATATTACTCATTGAGTGCATAATTTCCTCTGCTTGACTTTATAATTTTCAAGGATTAGCATCTAATCAAAAGCTTGCGGTCCCAAAACAACTATGGTTGATGATTTTTCTTCTATAATATGCCACTAGACAAGCAAGCAGCAGGTGGTGAACATCATCAGAAAACCATAAAGGAGAATCTATGCAGATATAAAAGGGATAACATGTAGACATGATTGCAGTGTAATTATTCCTCTTTTAAGCTCATGAAAACAGCTGCGGGCTTGGTGGTTATGCCTCGTAGTAGTTTTTCTTCTAATAAAAAGGAAATTCAGTGCACGAGCCTCCCACCTCTGTGGCTTGCAGCTAACAACGGATTCTAACAAAAGAAATAAGCATTCCAAATGAATATGAAAATTCAGGTCAGATAAGAATTTCAATAAATTTAAGAAAGGGAAACGCCTCATCCAGGAGCCATTGTTGTTAATTTTGTAGGCACATTAACACCGAAGTTTGATGTATTCGTTCCCTTATCATCAACTGAGTGTTTTGTGTGCATAAATGAACTTGAGGCCCATTCAGGGGGCGTTGATTGCTCATCAGAATAATCCTTTAGTGTTGCCTGCCTATCTTAGCTATTTCAGGCAAGACTAGTGTGTCAATATCCTGTTATGTTCTTATATATCAATCCAACATTGTCATATATATATCACCTGCAAAAAAGGTGTAAGATGTTATGGAAATAAGAGCAACAACACTCTAAAGAGATGATTTAATGATGTATAACTCACCCAAATCCCACCCTCAAGAGAGGGGGGGGGGGGGGGCAAAGAAGGAGCAATCAGTCACAAATACGAGCCTAATAGCACCCTTTTGAAGGAGCCCAATGCTACTTTTCAAAGAAAAAAAAAAAGAAGCCTAATGCTGTTCCTTTAGTAAGTAAGGCTGCATTTTCCTTTTCCACCTTATGTAATATACAAAATAGTCGGGGTCTGGAAGAAGCAAGTGGTAAGCAATTTCTACCCCATTTTCGAATTGGTTGATTCTGGATTCAAACCCATAATGTATTGCTTTGGATGAAGAGTTATTTGACCTCTTACCTTGTGTCATACATTAAAAAATAAATTTCAAGCAGCTTAGTTCTTGTCTAGGAAAGCAACTATGTATGGATGTTCCTAAAGAAGTTGCATTCAAACCACAATGTGCAAACTATAAAGTAATGAAAAACCATTCACAATAGCATACAGACTGAAAACATTATTTACCTTCTGCAGAACAAAATCAATATTATAACAGCACTCACATTCATCAGGCAATGTGACAATAGCAGATGATCCTGCATCATCACTTTCCACTGACACTTGATTATAAGTTGATTCAACGAAAGCCTCTCTCGTTGTTCGTTTGCTTAACACACCCCATGTAGAACTTGGATTCAAATTTTCATCCTCAGTTTCTTCGGAATCAGTCTTCTGGAAGTTCATTGGCAATGACCTTCTTCTTCCCAGTGGTAATCGAGCCTTCGATACTGGACGAACTGGCAATGATGGTGGCCTGTCCTGTGGCTGATCCTCCATTTGCTGGATTTTTTCAAGCATGAGCTCGAGTGAGCTTCTAGTCTGTGTCAAAAACATAGTTGCTGATTACAGTGAGACAGTCAGTTTGAGACCTTTTTGAGTACTTGCATAATTAATCTTGTACAGAGAGCATAAATACAGAAGATAAGTTCATGTGTCAATGGTGGATACAGAGATTCAGGAGGGGGGGTATTCAAAGTCTTGAAAGGCTGTAACTTGGCTTGTTTGTGGGGAGAGAGCAAAGGCTTCATATATGAAGATTAGCTTTGCTTTGCTTTTGCTTTATCTGGACTTCAAACTTCTAGGCAGATCTCAATTTATTGTTAGACCCAATTTTGAGGTCCTTGAATAGGAAATAAATAAATAATCTTACCCAATTCACAACCCCCCTGCCTATAGCTAGTTCGGATAGTTCGGGAGGTAAGTTACCAAGAGATTGTTTCTAAAACTCAAACTCACAATATATTATTGGGAAGAAAGCGAAGCCAGGCCAATTTCTAAGTCTTTGCATTTTTCAGTGAAGCTCAGTCGAAATTTTAGAAAACCAAAAAAGATTGGCTCGCCTCCTCCTTTATCTCCAGGTTAGACACTTGCCCGACACGGAAATGAGGGATTTCATTCGAATGAAAATAATATTTTTATATCTGAAACTAAAGTTGTATATATCGAATTTTCGATACGAAATTTATTTTTTAGTTTACTTGATGTGTGTTTTCTCATCCACTACTTGTTAGCATGGTCTAACTAGGCTCAATCATGCATGACTAAGTGTAGAGGAATTATAGGGATCTGGAGCTATGAGAGGATTTCCTACGATAATGGATCATATTACATAGTTTTCCAAGGAGAAAGTGGAGGTAATGATGGAGTTATATTATCACAAAAAAAAATTGTCCCCTCTAAGGCTTTTCAAAGCTGCAAAGTTCAGAATGTGTCACAAAAAGGCTATCACGTGGGATTATTATTCATTTTGATTAAACCAAAGTATACTTTATTCGAAATGTAGCTTCACAATGACCATAAAATTCTTCCACCAAAAGACTAATATTTCTCAAAAAGCAATGACCAATGGTCCAATGCTTCTTCAATGCAAGGTTCCACCTCAATTCAAAAAAAAAAAAAATTCAATTTGATTTAAATTTCGTCGGATTGGGAACAACGGTTTTTTGGACCCAATCAAATTATTAAAATTGATTCAAATCAATTTTCAGTTGAAGTTGTGTGAGTCGAGACTAACCCAGAATTGAACTTGATTTCAATCCAAAAGAGAACAGTAGAATTTATTTAAGCATGTATAGTACTCTAGTTGAAGGGTTTGAATTGAAAATATTATAACTTAGTTTGTTCCCGGTAGATTTCTGAATCCACTCAACCTACACGAGTTGAACGGATTAATAAATGTTTTATCCCTCTTTTTTTTCTGTTATAGATGTCAAGACTTGCGCCAACTACTCCTCTCGAGCTCAGATAGTCCAAGTAGATTTAGAACATACTCATGAAAAATAAGGATAGCTGACATCTGAAAAGTGTTGAACTTAAAACCTTTGTGCCTCTTAAGAATAAGTGATAGAATTCAAAGACTAATAATAACCTTAGGTCTTTTGGTTCTGTGTTTATGCATGCATGTAAAGGTAAGAGATTGGAACAGGTACAAACTCAACTTCCCACCAAAGACCTCTTTTTATCAATTCATGATCTGGTAATCAACAAGAATTTGGGGGTTGTTTGGCCCCTACAATTTTCCATCTTAATTCTTAACTCAACATGCAATCATACCAAAAATATAGGTAAAAGGTTGTACCTAGTGCTTGATCTAAGAGAAAAAAGTGTTTGCTCTCTCCGAGCATCATTCTCATGAAATCCAGCCATTAAGAGATCGCACAAAAAAGGTGTTTAAAATTCAAACAAAAAATATTATAAAATTCATGAGATTTCAACCAAATCAAAAACACAAACAACCAAAAAATGTGAGAACAAAAAAATAGTATAAAATTTAATTTTTAAAATTTAATCTTTAAAGAGAGCATTTACTCCCCCCACCCAAAATCAAAACGGGCATTTAAGAAAAGATTTAAAATTCAAATAATCATCTCCACCTATTTCATCATCTCGAAAAAAGGAGGGTTTTGAAAAAACCAGTTTCAAGAATGAAAAAACTAGTTCCAAGAATACAGTGTAACATCACAGTGACACAAATCTATTTATCACATGCTGAACAGTATTCTACTTGTCACAGTGTGACAAATAATGTGCATTTACATTACCTAATTGCTTGATAAACTAAATAATATATTTAACACAGTGTGACATAAAAATAATGAGTTGGTTATATCAAACACTACTTATCACACTGTAACAAACATTGGGTCATAGTGTAACAATACACTAGACACTAACGGAAGACACCACCACTGATTAACATCAAAAAATAATATAAAAAAAATTGGTCATGTTTTGCATCAAATAAGAAATAAAAAGGTTGTTGACGTTATATTCTACCCATTTCAAAAATAAAAATGGTGTTAACAAGTCGTTGAAGTAAAAGAAAAACACGACCTGTGAATGGAAATAACAGACGCTCAAGAAGAAAATGTACACAACCTATAAGTGAAAACCACAGATGTTAACGTAGAAGACGAGCACCAGACATTGAAATAGAAAATCAGACGTTGAAGTATAACACTAGTCGTTGAAGTAGAAGCAGATTATATACATTTAAAATTCAAAAAATAAAGATCTTCTAAAATAGAAAATCACTGATTTAATAAAACAAATCCCATGAAAAAAGGAACTGTCAAATTAAGCAGTCTATAAATTATGGAAAAGGGTATTTCAGTAAAGGAAAAATTTAAAAAACTGTCAATGTATATCTAGACACAACACATTTTCAACTAATAGTACTTATCTATAATAAATTTTCAACAAGGTATTCCCACAAATAAATAGTTTATGTAGTACCTATCCACAATTTTTCGTAGAAAACAACACTGCGACCTGATAGCTTATGTGCGACCTGTGGCCCACGCCCTCAATTTTGTTGAGGGCGGGCAGCGTGAACTTTCTTCAATTGTATGAAATCGACCCCACAATTTTCCAAAAAAACAATGGGCCAATGAGAAAAGTTTTGGTAAGGGAAAATTGTGTATAAGTACATTTTTTAAGACTTATTTTAAAAGAAAGTCAATTGATAAATTTTTTACTCTATTAAATTCACTTTTACTTAAAATTTTTGTTATTAGGTACACAATTCAATTTACCTTTTATTTATATTACTTATTTACCCTTCCTTAAATAACGCATAATTGATTGGCAGTTTATTTTCTAATCGAATATGTAAAGATTTGATTAGATGTTATCATTCATTTGAATTTTGAACAGTAGTATCTTCTTCAACCATTGCCTTCAATGCCTAGTTTTCTTTGTATTTCTTCTCCAATTGTGTACATTTAATTTCAACAGAGAACTAAAGAAAATCATCAGCGTTTTTGGTATTTTTCGGAAGTCGGTTTTCTTCTCCAATTGTGTACTTTTAATTTCGACAGAGAACTAAAGGAAATCGTCCGCGTTTTTGGTGTTCTTTATATTCTTCTCCGGTTTTTGGTATTCTTCGGAAGTCGGTTGTCTTAATCAATTGAGGATTTTTATGAAATAAAAATTCAAATTTCTGATCATCATCACCGCCCAACGGATAAGTCTTTAATAATTCTATTTTTTTTTAAATGCCCATTGTTTTTTTTTCCAACCAAACAAATTCGATTTTTAAAGTTAAAATGTTTTTTTTTGGATTTTGTGTAATTTAGAATTTGGGTTGTAGATTATTAATCCAACTCCAATGAGTTTTGGTATTTTGGTGACGTATTTGAGGATTATCATGGGTGAAACTATTTTTTTGTATAGATTTTTTTGCCAAATTATTTTTTTTTAATTTATCAATTCATATATTTTATGGAGACACAAATGTATTGTATATTTTTCAGATATTAGTTTTAATTGTTCTACCAATTTTAAGTTGAAACTATATGTATGTAGTTGTTAAAAAATCATAGCAGAGTTTTATGTTTAAAAAATATCTAAATTGTTTTATTATTTGATGTTGTTTGGAACTTGCTCATGTTTTCAATGGCACGTGCTTATGTTTTCAATAGCAGATTAATGGATTTTCTTGTTCTGATATTGTATCGGTGATATACATAAGAATGGGAAAAATATCAACGAATTTATAGATTATTATTATTATCATGTGAGCAGATAAAAGACATCATATGCTCAAGCTATATTCTCAATCCTGACTCTTGGTCGTCCAAACTTCCCGGTGGACGAAGCTGAGATTTTGACACTATCAACTAAGAAGCAGTATGGCCGACCCAAAAAATGTAAAATAAGATCAAGGGAGAAATTTATTAAACAAATTCGATGTGGTCGTTGTAGACGGTTAGGGAGCTACAACAAGAAAACTTGTAATAAGCCTATGTGATTGGATTATTGTTTTAAATTAATAAATTTTTATTACCCTTTCTTTAAAAAAATTAATATCATATTATTTTTTGGTAATTATTGTATTATTTTTAGTCATTCTATGTGTAATGGATATACTAATGGACATTGACGGTAGAGATGTAAGTGTTATGCACGTACAAACTTCAAGGAGTTTGTATGTAATATTTCAAATGTTAAGAGTCTAAGTGATTAAATAACAAACTACATGAGGTTTGGACATAATTATCCCTTTTTGTTATACCATCCTTATTGCATGAAGATTAATTTTGTTATAGCATCCTTATTGTGCTACTTTTTTGTGACTATCTTTTGTTGTTTGTCATGTGGGAATTTCCGTATGACATGGGGTTTTGGTGAAACTGAGTCATGTGGGCAGTTGTTGTATGCATTACTTGTTCTATTCGCAATTGAAAAATTATTTATTAAGTTTGTTGGTATTTATGTTTAATTGTTATAATTGTCTTGTCATTTTAGGGAACTTCTATGGTGAAAAATGGAATGTGTTGAGATTGATTCTACAGATAACACATACAAGCCTGGATGAACAAGTCCAATTCATATGTGCATATTCCTTAAGAGAGAGATATTAAAAAATTTGTTGTAGTAAAATGAGAAGACAAACACAATCACATTTTGTACCTTGCCGAATGAATTTATATGATGTCATCCCAACAGAAGGTTACTAGAGTTCAAGACATCAATGTTGTTATGACTGAGGATTGTGGGATATCCTTAAGGCGTCATACAAGGTTATGAGTACACAAGCGGGTGGAAGAGAAAGTTTAGGGTTCACTCCTCAAGATCAAAAAAATTACGTTCGTGAAAGGAGGCAACGAAACTTAAAATATAGTGAATAAGATAATTTGTTGCAATATTTCCAAGCAAAAACAATGAAGAACCCATCCTTTTATTATGGAGTCTAATTGGATGTTGAGAACGCATCACAAATATTTTTTGGACTTCCTCAAGGATGATTATCGAGTATGGCCACTTTGGGGATGTTGTGACATTTGACACAACATTTCGAACAAATAACAAGTACCGACCCTTAGGCATTTTGATTGAATTAAACCATTTTAGGGAGATAATGATATTTGGTGTTGTATTATTGTACGTTGAAATGATGGCATCATTTCAATGATTATTTAAGTCATTCCTAAAACAAAGTCCGGGAAGAAGCATGTTATCATCCCCACCGATCAAGATCAAGCAATAACTAACACTATATCTATAGTGATGCCAGAGACATAACATAAGTTATGTTGTTGGCACTTTTCCCATTTTTCTAATTACATGTTGATCATGGAGTCATCAATCTAGTATAGTCCAACTTATCAAGTCGAAGGGCGAATAAGAGCAATCGATGGCCCTACCAACTTGGCTTTAGGCTATAATAAGGGCGGTAAGTAGTGGGTCAATCCGACCTTAGGATCAGATTATGAGGAATTTATCTTTCATGAATATCCTCATTCTGACATAGATGGTTTATCTTTGATCAGATAAAAAAATATTAATCGAAGTACGTGTAAACTAACCCCGACACCTTTAACCATTGAACAAAATAAAAAATAAAAAACTATGGTCATGATTCATGAACCTTTTTCAAAGACTTTTACTTATTTTATTAATTTAAATTATCATGTCTTTCTTTATCTAGTGGATAAAAAATAAATTTATAACTTAATGCAGTTCAACTTAACTATAACATTATCATCTCTCTAAATAGTATTAAAATTGACTTAATAGTATAAATATTGGGCTCATTTGGTTACCATATTGTAAAAGAATTGATTGTATTAGGCAATACATGCTAATTCCGTATATGTGGATAAAATAAAAGATTAAATACGAAACAAAAATATTATGCATTATAATTCAGTGTTTGGTAAGACATGGATTAAGAATGGGATAATAGAATAGTAATTACATATTGACTAAAAAACCATCAATATTGTATAGTTATTAATATTTTTATTTATCTATTGGGTAAAATAATAAATTTACAACTTAATACGTTTGAATTGAACTATAATACCACCTCCCCATATGATATTATAATCGGATAAATAGTACGGATACAGTGTATTATTTGGATAAGCAATGTATTATTTGAAATAAGACTATATATAATACATAGTATTTTTTTTTGCAACAAAACGAATATTAAAATTATAAACTATAACTAATACAAAAAAATATTGACAAATAAATATAATACATAGATTGTATATGAAACCTTAGATCAGTGGGTCCACACACGATTTAGGAGGGGAATTTAGAAGCCAGTACAATTTTTTAGACTTATTTAGGCAAAAGTATAAGTCAAAAACTTATTTGGGATAAAGTGCATATTTTTTAAAAATGCCACTATTGCCATCAGTAAAGAGTATATGGATAGAAATCATTTTGTATTCTTTCCCCTTTTTTTTGGCTACAATCAAGTAATGGAAAGTAAAATAGGAACATATTTTTTCTAACAATTTCTCTCTCTCTCTCTCTTCCTATTTTCTCTTACTTTATTTATATTAATATTACAACAACACAATTACACTAATCAGTTACATCAATCAATTACAATTGTCATATAATATACCAAACAATTATTCATGCATTCTAATAAACTAAACAGTTACACAAAATTATGGCATCAACTCAATTTGTTATTCAGTTGTTTACATAAACTAAATAGTTGCACCATTTTGTATTGCGGTATCGTTACACCATCATGCCTTAACAATTGCATGAGACTGTGATTGTTACACTCATTACAAAAATAGTTACACACATTAAAAAACAGTTACACTCATTAAAAAAATAGTTACAACCATTAAAAAACAGTTACACCCATTAAAAAAAAAGTTACACCCATTAAAAAAAAAAAAGATCTTTTTTTCCTACATCCCAACAACAAACAATACATAATATCTAACAAAATATCTTGATCGATTCTCTCTTTTTTTGGGAGAAAATTCAGGGTTTGATCAATCATCATAGTAAAAGACTTTATTCTTTTTGGTCAGATGACGTGGAAGCAAGGTTGGTGGCATGAGACAGCATATATATATATATATATATATATACACGATTTGTTTCACTTTATACTTTATACACACACACACACACACACACACACACATATATATATAAATTGTGTATATGTGTGTGTGATCAGTTTGTTTCACTTTCACTTTTATATATATATATATGTGTGTGTGTGTGTGTGTGTGTGTGTGTGTGATCAGCTTGTTTCACTTTATATATATATTAGTCATAACCCGTGTCTGAAGGCACGATAGAACAAAAAATTCGAGTCCTAAAAAATCAATATCACTATATTAAATAATAATTTTTTTTCCTTCATTTATTTGATTAAATCATTCAAAATTTATTTTTACCCATTATTTTCTTAAAGATATTGACAAAATTTTCTCAAAATATGTAATTCGATAAAAAATTTTAACAGATCTATACTATCGTGTATGGATAATATCTGAAATAAAAATTATGTTAAATTACAAATTAATCAAATATTAAATGGTTGAGCATGTGATAGAAATGAGTGATGTGATGACCTTGGGGGAGGAGGGAAATGTATAGGAGATAAAATTCAACTTCATATGTATTTTATTTTATAGATTTGTATAGATATAAGAGAAAATTTCATCCAGATCCCCTGTAGTTAGGTCTAAATTCAATGACACCTCCTTCCGATTTTGAAATCTCCCTGTCACTCTCTGTTAGTGATTGTCAATTACACCGTTAATGGTAATGATTGATTTATAGAAATATCCACGAGTATTTTATAAGGTAAATTTTATACACACCTCTTATAAATAAACCTAACTTTAATAACACCCCTGTAAATAGACCTAATTTTAACAACACCCTCTCTTGATTCTGACATTTCAATGCACTCACATTTAGTTCTATTATATTAGCCTTTATTTTGATCAATTTAATATTCAATTTTATCAAATTAATTTTTTTTATTTAATTTAAACTAAATTAACATTTCATCTCATCAAATCAACACAAAATTGATATTTAATTTTATCAAATTAGCATTTAGTTATGTTAATTTAATATTTCATGTCATCAAATTAATATTATTTCTTTAATTTAATATTAAGTTATTATTTGTTTTTATCAAATCAACATCTAATTGACATTCAATTTTATTAAATTAAACTATTTAATTTATTAAATAGAATATTAAATTCCATTAATTTAAAATTTAACTTTATCAAATTAATGACATTTCTTTAATTTAACATCAAATGAACATTCAATTTTATTAAAATAACATTCAAATTTATTCAATTAACATTAAATTTAATCAAATTAATATTTAATTTTATCAAATAATTTTAAATTTTATATATGAAGTATAATGTGTGAGGAGCGGTCGGGTAACGTTGTGGAGGACATATGATAACAGAGGAATTAGAAATGGATGAGATTTTGACATTGATTTTATCAATTGTAATTTTTATTATAGAAAAATCATTTTTAACTATAAAAATTATTATGATAAAAAAATATAAAAATTATAAAAACTTGATTATGTAACCAAATGAGTGATAATATGATGACAAATATTATAACAAAATTATAATACAACGTTTTAAAATAAAAAATTCATTGGAATAATATAATGATTGAAATTACGTTTGTTGGCTGGCTAGCACATATATAAAGGGGAAAGAATTGATGACATTTAGTCTATTTACATAATAAAATGTAATTTTAGTATTTTCACAAAATATTTAGTTAAATAATTATTTTATCTATTGATAGAGACAAAAGTTATTGTTATAGGGGTTGTCATTGAATTTAGACTCAACTACATAGTGTTTAGATGAAACTTTCCCTAGATATAACATGTAGATGTAGTATGTCTTCGATCTTTGTACTATATATATGTACAGTAAAGATGTGTGTGTGATATGAATAGTAAAGATGGAGATCAGCTGCATTAGGATAGAATTTTGGAGAGACAAGTGTCTCAGTTTGGAAAGAGAATCATGAAAGATGAGAGTGTGAGAGATAGTCAATATCTCAATATAGAAAGTGATCCTTTAACATGGGAAATAAAATCAGGGAAATAATGATAAGAGTTGTAATCTGTATTTTAGGGAGAGAGACAGAGTTGAGGAATGAGATATCGCTTAATTGCGGAATTTGATTGGGTTGGGGAATTAAATTTAGGGATGTTAGTTTTGGAAACTAAAAGTTTTGAGTGGCAAAAAATTTTCAAGAGTTAATATGGTACGTCGGATTGAAACGATCTGAGGCGTCAATAACTTGAAACAGTTTGAAATATCGACAACCATTGGATGATGATTTTTTTTATCTCAAAACGATCTGGGCCACTCTTTATCTCCAAATTTCAAAATCGTTCTACTTTATTATATAGATATACTAGTTATTGCCTGTGCCTGAAGGCACAGTGCAATAAAAAATAGTAAACAATAAATATATTTGTATTCATATTCAAAATCAAATCACAAACATAGAGAAGAGATAAATGAATTTAAGCATTGGTTTATAGTGGAGGTGAGAGGTGGTGGGCGGCAGTGGTGGTGGTAAGGTGATGGTTGTGGTGGGTGGCAATGACTGTGGTGGCGGTGAGGGCGGTGGCGATGGTGGGGGTGGTGGCGGCGGTGGTGGGGGTGGTGGCGGTGGTGGTGACGGTGGTGGTGGTTGGGGGGGGGGGGGGGCGGCGGTGATGGCCGTGGTGGCGACGGTGGTGGTGGGGATAGAAGTAGTGGTGGAGCGCTTTCAAACACTATTATTTTTTTTAAAGTATTTATGAGAAATAATTTTTAGAAGTACTTTTAAAAATCACTCCAAACAGACCCTTATGATCCTATTTTTCCTATTAAATTTAGGATGTTAATATTAGCTGTTAGATTAACTTTAAAGTAAAATTTAAAGCGATCTCAACCGTGAATAGTAAAAGTCATTTTGTTTATCTTTTGAGATTTGAATTGTAAGCTACTTTATTATATAGATTTATTTATTTATTTTCTCAAATAACTGTCAATGATGACTACATAAATTAAGGAAGGGTGTTTAGGTAAAAAAGATTTTAATTCATTTTGAATTTTGTACCTAAACACAAAAAATTTTATAAAAATTGTACTTAATAAAGTAAATAACTTATCTATACATTTTTGCTTAAATAAGTCTAAAAAATTGTACCCATACCTAAAAAACCCATTTAGGAAGGGATGTGAACCGACATTGGCCTTATGGACTGGGCCGAAGGGTAGATACGAAACATTGGGCAATTTTTTCTTGGATGATCTAATCTGGACCGTCTGATTGGTTGATTTGGTATTAAAGTAGTGAATAGCACATAAACCATAACAAATCCCAACTATAAATTCACTGTTCTCTCGAGTCTAACCCTACCTGGTTTCGACGACAAAAAAACTGCAGAGAGAGAGAGAGAAAGAGAGAGTCTGTCGCAGAAAAAGAAGGGACGATTCTCAGACTGTCCAAATCGATCAGGTGAGTCTTCTCCCTTTCTTTCTCTCTCTCTTTTTGTTGTCCGGCGGGGGAGTGCCGGTCGTCGTCTTCTGTACAACGATTAGAAACCTTCTGTCTTCCTTCCTCTCTTTTTGATTTGATTTTGGAAAGAAACGATGGGATGGGTTGAGGAGTATTCTTTTTGTTTTTTTTTTTCTTCTGATTTTGCTCTGCGCTCCTCTTTCTTTTTGATTTGTGGGTATCTTATAAACTGGACTTGCCTACTTTGGTATATTTTGATTTTTCCTCTGATTTGTTCTCTTTGTTCTTTTTTTTTCATCAACTTTGTTCTTCTAATTGCTGGTTATAAACTGTCTGGTTCTTAATTGTGTGACTACTTAATTTGTTGAAATTCTCAGTTGTGTAATTTGCTTGGTCCTTTGGACTGTTTACCTGCTTAGTTTCCCCTAATTGTTCATACTTGCTTGTTTGTGACCCGTGAATTCTTAGGACTTTGTGTAATGAATCTCATATTTAATAGGTTAAATATTTCCTTATTGTAGATTTGTGCTAATGAATATATTGTTTGCTTCTTATGTATCACATGTGCCTCGTTTTGATAAAGCCTGTGTCTCAACTAGTCCCTTTTGGTACCTTAGAGTGTCATTCGCCTTCTTTTGTGCTTCCTTGGGAGTTTTCTTGAGAAACTTTTGTCTAGTTTAGGTCTATATGTCAATTCCAATTGGAAACTTGAGGCATCATCTCTATCTGGTTTGATGGAAGAGTGTCAATGAGTTAGTGTGACTCCTCGATTTTTTAATATTGTTGGGCTCCAATTTGTGATAATGTGGAATAGTTATTTGTTGAGGAAATAGTGGAATACCAGCTACTAGCTTGAGTAGTATGTTCTCGCATCCCAAATGGATTTGGAAGGTGTATGGTTGTGCGATCAGGACATGGGTGTGCTTATGGTATGCATTTAAAGAAAGGTGATCTAATAATGTGCAATTGAATTTCCTATCTAAAGGGAAACATCAGCAGAGTGGACAGTTGGAGGCTTGATGCCTTCTTAAAATTTTGCTAGTTTTCGTAGTGAATGTGTTTCTGTATTGTTTTCTGCTTGGTTTTTGCTGTTTTTTTTTAATAGCTGTTTCTTATTTTTATTCTCTTTCTCTTATATGGTTATGTCTTGTCCTGTGTATTCTGATTTGGAAAAGGAAAGAGTTCTCATGGGAATTTTGGACATAATAATTTGAAGTAGGAAGTATTACTTATTTTAGCTGATAATTCTATCCGACTAACTCATTTTCTTATCCTTTGGAAATTATCCGTTGAGACATATTTTTCAAATGTTTTGTCAATGATTCTAATACCAAACTTTTCCATGACTATGTCTCTGCAACTGCAGGCTTAAAATTTATCTGCTAGTAGGCACATACATATTAACTGCAAGCTTGTCAAATTAAGGAGGAGAAAAGCAATGGAGGACTGGGGTAATTCTACCTTGTTTTAGTTTTTAGAAATTGGATTGCCAATTGTATTACTTATATGCACAGCCATGTCAAATGGTACATTTTTTATGGACCTTAAATGTACTGGAGAGCGATAAATAAGAATCAGAATTGCACTGTGTATTTTATACTATTTTCATACCATAATACATGTCCACATCAATAAAAAGAAGAGGGATGAGGTGGATCTCTGCAAGTACTTTACGATATATCAGAAACTTTGTCAAAGACTTACAGTGCCACCCTCAAATTCCTAAAGAGCTATGAGAAACTGTTGTCTTTGGATTCATCTAGAAGAAGTGAATTTATTTTGGGGATTCTGTTGAATTGACGCTTTTTTATTTTTGTTATAAAATGATTTGACTTCTTTTTGCATTTTCAGCTAGAATTAATCCCCTTGGGATTCACAAAAGATGTTGCTGTCTGAAATCTAATAAATTACTTGCCTTGCTTGAACTCTTACAGACTATCATTTACCACTCTCACCCACTTCCATTTTGGAATTATCACTCAACGAATTAAAAGGACATTTTCCCCTGATTAAGTGCTAAAAAACCCATGTGTGCAATCACCTATAAGCTAGGTTTGAACTTTAGGAAAAGCCAGTGATGATTTTGTGGAGCCTCTATGTTTTGTCTTTGTTTTGAAGAACTCTAATCGGGTTCTAAATTTTTCAGGACGTTTATCAGTTGTTTATAGTATTGTGTGTTATTTGATAGATGCTAATTGCTGTGAGTTAACTTTTCAGAGGACGAGCCAATTCTAGATATTCTCAAAAAGGACCAACCAAAAGGTAGATGGGATGATGAAGATGTGGATGAAAATGATGTGAAGGAATCTTGGGAGGATGAAGATGAGCCTGCTCCGGTATTAGTGACAATTTTTTATGTTGTGTTCACTTTCTGTGAGAATAATTTAGGAATGACTATTTTATGTTAGGATTCGCATATATGAATTTCGTTTGCAGCCTTTTTTGCACTAGTTCACTAGTTATGTATGATCTAATAATATTATGATTAGTGAGCATGCTCAATAAAACTCTCTGTCCTACTTCATATGATGTGGTAAAAACATGTTCCTTATTAGGTATGTTTCATAGATCTGTTGACGATGCATGTTTATGTAAATTTAAAAAGGTTGGGATTTTGATATGATAGCCTTATAGATTTCGCTGTATGTTACAAAAAGAGGGTGTGGTAGCATTTGAGTTTTATGTGTCTGTGTATACACCTCCAAATATGGTACACATTAATTTGTGCAATATGCAGAATCATTTATGCATCTACATGGCAAGTTACTGAACTTCTTTTTGTTGCTTTATCAAGATTCTGATTCTCAATGGTATTAAAGACATCTCTGTTTTTTTAGTTGGGTCGTTTTTTACCCAAATTATAGAAGGAAAAAGAAGGTTATAGTGTTACGATTTTTCGTGGAATGTCTGACTTCCTCGTATATCTGTGCACCATAGTCATGGAACAGGCTGTATGTTCTTGATGGTTCTTTTTTCTTATGTTAATAACATTTGCTATTTTCATGTGATGTGATCAGGCACCTGTGGCAGTACCTCCTCCTGAAATGGCCCCAAAGAAAACCACATCAAAAACTAGCGAAAAGAAAGGAAAAGCTGTTGAAGTAGTAAAGGAAGAGCCACTGGATCCTGTAGCAGAAAAACTTCGCCAACAAAGGTAACATCTTTTGTGCCTAGATTTTGCTGTTCTGTACCTGCAGTTGTAGTGTTCTTGAGCAATTTTTTTTTTTGTTAATTAGGTTTATAAGCGTGTTTTATAAGTTAGCATTACCCCTCAAGAGGCTTGTAGGATTGTGCCACTGGATTTTGGATACGTGAACTTTATGTTATTGTCGTAATTTTATTTGCGTATTGATAAAATCAAACATATCATTTTCATGGGAATATAATCAGCTCCCATTCACTCTTCAGTACATTGTCCTCATTTCGTATAGAAATTTGGAAATGTTTTGTGTGCATGCATTCTCTTTTTTTATTGTCCTTGGCAGCCAGAACTGATACCTTTGCAACAAAAGAAAAGCCTTTATTATCTGCTTCTAGCTGACACTAATATAATTAGTGCCTTTATGGCTTATCCTTGGTTCACATTGGCTTAATACTGCTTTGCCTTTCCGTATTACAGGCTTGTGGAAGAAGCCGACTATAAGTCCACTACGGAATTGTTTGCCAAGAGAGGTGATGATAAGACGCTTGATAATTTCATTCCCAAATCAGAAAGTGACTTCTTAGAATATGCAGAGCTCATTTCTCATAAGCTCTTGCCATATGAGGTCTGTTGAATTGCTTTTTTGTGATTATTTTATTTGATGATAGAGGTGTTGTCAAGCTCTGACTTGGCCATTGCCTTACCTCTAAATGCAGAAAAGCTACCATTATATTGGATTACTCAAGGCTGTAATGAGATTGTCAACAACTTCTTTGAAAGGAGCAGATGCAAAAGATGTTGCATCTTCTGTTACTGCAATTGCAAATGAAAAAATAAAAGCTGAAAAAGAAGCCAATGCTGGTAAAAAGAAGACAGGTATGAAATTTTTTACAGCCTATTCTTTTTTAATTTGGTTTGGAGGATGTTCTGGTCTTTGTTGTTTTTCATTGTCTACTATTTGCCCCCTTATTTTTATTTGGGAGAGGGAGGGGTGTTTAGGATTGGGTGGATTGAATCTTTATTGCATGGATGACCTTGTGCCAACACAATGCATCATAATATGAGCTCTCTGGGAAGCACTTTGTACCACATGTACTCATTTTGTAATTTCCAAATTATTTTTTCAGGATTAGTCAAAAGACATGTTTTGCGCTCAGTAGTCATTATCCTATACTTTCCAGATCAGGAACCTTGGATGACCTCGGTTTTATGGTTTCTAAGTGATTGTTCCTTGTCTACAGGTGCAAAGAAGAAACAGATACATGTTGATAAGCCAGATGATGATGCGGTGGTTGATGCCTATGATGGTTATGACGATTTTGATTTTATGTGACCTGAGCGTCGTGGCAGACTGTTTTCTTATTTTGCTCAACTAAACTATGAGAATGTTGGTATTACATCACTAAGTAAGATCTTGCATTTACAAAGTGGTTCAAGGTGAAGAGGATCCAGCGGCTTTTTCCTCTCTGAGTCTTCAAAGATTGATTGAGTGTGCCATATTACAATTTGTTGAATAAATTATAGTCTCCCAAGCTTTCTTCTGTAATGTCCATTGATAGTAGGATGTCTTTCAAGTACTTGTTTGTTGGGTAATTGTTACTGTCTCATGATGTGGATGATCTCAGATTTTGAACTTAATAGATTACTTACAATGGAGTTTGTTGTTCCAAAACACCTTTCATGCTCATGCTTTTTCCCATTTGTCTTCCTGTGATATAGGCAGGTCTCGATTAAATATTTCATGGTTGGCCTAATCGAATGTTTATTTGGCTCGAAATGATTTGATTTATTTGAACGAGCTACTGATGTCCGTCTGGGAAAACAGTTTGTCCCAAATTATGATGTATGAAATCATATATAAGAACCAACCCTAATCTGCATTATAATTTCTAATCGTAGCGCAATGCTAGATGCTATTGAAAAATGGATTTGGTATTATACATACACGAGGTAGGTGGGTGAAAAAATAAAAAAGAAAAATTATATTTAGATTTCTTGAGGTTTATTATTTAATCAATTGAACCCTTGATATTTAAAATATTATACATAGATCTTTTAAAATTTGTGCACGCGTAACATTTAGACTTTTTATCTTTTTCGTCAATGTTCGTCGTTAGTAAATTATATTTAAACCTTTTAAAGTTTGTAAACATGTAGCACTTAAATTTCTTAAATTTAAAATATTACACTTAAACCAAAAATGTGTTTAAATAAAGATAGAATATCACATATTTTAAATTTTATAATCAAAATTCATACTCTATTATGTCATTTATTGAAATAAAATCAAAAATAAAAATATATTTTTTCTTAAAAAATTATAATTAGTACCGTTGATGCAAAAATTTGGAAGACTTCCACATCATTTTATTGGGCTTCAATTAACTTAAAAAGAAGTCAGAGACTAGAGGGGAGCTCCAGAGGTCGACTATTCGATGCCTAAGTCAGTAAGTGACTCAAATGTATGAACTGCGTATAATAATCATTATAAATATATCAGAGAATTAAATCCAACACTCATTGGCATACAATTATATTCTCTGTTGGAATAAGACTAAAAAATCAAATTGTAATCGACATAATATCTTGTATATTTAATTAGGATAATTTGATCGTTTAATATATTATTTTAGTTCTATAACTAATCAGGGATCTAAATGTAATATTTTAAACTTGAGGGGTCTAAGTGTATAATACTTATAAACTTTAGGGCATCTAAATATAATTTATTAACAGAACATCGATAACCAGAGCCTAAGTATTAAGCACCTCTACGCACCTATAAATCTCAAGAGGTCTGTGTATAAAATTTTAAATGTCAGGGAATCTAAGTGATTAAGTGACAAACTTTAACAGTTCTGAATTTAATTTTCCCAAGAAAAAACTCTTCTCGGTAGTTACATTTCAAAAATAAAGAAATCGTCACAAATTCAACCAGAATTTCTTCGCAGGAGTAAGGTTTAATCGGAAAACAATAATAATCGTTATTGATCAACATTAATGTTACAGGACAACAACCAACATACAACAACATTGCTGTGTTTGATTTCATCTGACACTACAACAAAAGCACAGTAATGTAGAAAATATTAACCACTATGAAAAAAACTACCGCTGTTTCTGCCTTGCAGTGCTCAGTTTCCAAGCAGAGAACAAACCATTCCATTTATTTTCAGCTTTTAGAGAGGTTTCCTCTGACGCCATGCAAGTCAGCCAAAAGCATCTTCAGTTAGAACAGCCCAAAACTGCAGTTGTACAAATAATTGCAGGCATCTACGGTGAGAAACTTCTCATGACAACGAGACAATTGTTTATATTGTCAGAAATCTCACTGTGCAGACAGAAATTGTAAAATCGAAAAGGCTTCCACATGGGTCGAGTTTGAGTACAGCAGATGCTCAAGGATCCCGCCAAGACCATATCCAGTACATCACAACCACGAGCATACTTTGGCTCATGTTCGAACTTTAGTAGGATATGAAGCAGACAAGCAGGGATAAAGCACCAGGAGAAATGCTTTAAATACGAAAAATCAAAGAGCATCACCATGACTAGACACCATACCTATGAATCATCCAATTCAATGATTTGTGCCCTTCTCTCAGCAGCTTTCTTCCTGATGAAGATGCCCCATCTCAAGGCTGCCTTGAGTTTCAGCCAGCCAACAACAGCTTTACCTGATGGACGTGCTCGATCCTCTTCAAAACCAAAGTTTGAAGACATGTTGGGCATGTATGCTGATGAATAAGGATAGCCATCTTCGGTAACATTAATGGAGGAATGACCATGGCTTCCCATGTTGATAATTCGAAGAAGATGCTGCATGTCTTCATTTTCAAGCATTTCATGACTCCTCATGCGAATTTCTTCCTCTGGGAAGTAATCTTCAAATCCCCTATAAGAAGTAGCATTTGACGTGCCACCAGCATGAAAGTTTGGCGTGGATGATTGTGGCAGACCAAGGGCCAGTACATTCTCACTCGTAGGAGGCTGGACTTTTTGCTGAGTACTGATCAACTCGTTATGTAGAGAGAAGGAAGTGCCATCCAACTGAATAGGAGAATTGAGATTCACGTTCTGCAACTGTACTGGATATCTGGTCCCAACATTATCATCATACCCTAGTGAAGGAGAAAATTTACACTTATCAGCAATCAAGTCAACAGTACACAAACAGAAGTATAATCGCATTTGTATCAAGAACTGATACACAAATACCTAGCATCCCTGGTAAAAGAGATTTGGCTTTGAGCATAAGGATAGCTCAATCACCTTGCATGAGGAACTTAATAGGCAAGCAAGGGAGCATTTATGACGAGGATATATGCATTGAATAAAATACCGAAAACGGGATAAAACAACACAAAGGATACATGCACCTCAAAACATGTGGATGTATTGATGGGTACATTACAAAATGCATATCGTTTAGGATATATCATGAAAATCTATTAAAAAATAAGTAAATTGTTGGGATAGGAATCAATAAATTAGAAATGTTGCAACCTGGAAAAAAATCGCATGGTCAAGGGATATATTAATCTTTCCGTAGCCCCTTTCCCTCACCCACAGAAAAAGGGGACAAACAAGAAATCCAGAAAGACAACACCCAAAAAAAGAAGGGAAGGAAAAGGTTCTAGGTCCACCCTTGACGTTTTTATCTTATAGCTTCCTTTTTTCATCTAAGAGTATTATAAGGTCACCTTTCCTGAAAGCTGGGCATTAAAAAACGGGCCTTTTGATGCCTCACCTATAATTTGTTCAAATATTTCAGTTTTTTTCTTGTCATTTTCCAGTTGAAGTTCTCTTCCCCTTCTTTGTACACTTTCAGGTTTCTTAATTGTCCTTGTTTCCTATCCTAAAATACTGTAATTCAGCTGTAAAAGCAAAATGTAAGAAAAGCAGAGGTTGGACAATCACCCAAGTGAAATTTGTGAAACATATCTCCCTATTTCCCCCCTCCCTCTGACAAATTAGTTGAATTTAAATATATTTTTACCTCCAACAGTCAGTCCTGGATTCATAGAAGGCTGCTCTGAAGGAATGGAAACTGGCAGACTAGGTGGACTAAGTTGATAGTCAAAAGAGTGGGGGCCCATTGTAAGATCACTTCGAGAAGCACCTGAACTCTTAACTTGATTGAAGTTTAAAAGAGACTTGCCATCATATTCTACAACATGTACCCAATTGTCATATGCCTTCTTCACCAAGGTATCTACAAAAACCTGCAAAAATCAAACTGTTTAGTGTTCACTCAAGCTCTTCTTTCATAGTATTTAAGAAACAAAAATCGACGTGGTTCCCAAACGTCTTGCATTGTCTACACAAATTCTGATTCTATCCATAGCCATATACATACCAGCGGTCCATATTATCAAAAATGGGGTTGATATTGGTACAATATCTCGAAATCAACATGTGCTCATACATATTTCTCAAGTGAAAAGGCGCAAAAACAAATAGAACAACTAGACCCAAAACATGAATTCACAGTGAGCTTTTGATGCCTTATCTAGGACTCATATATCATTTTTTTTTTTTTTGGGACTCATATATCATAGAATTACATCCAATAGTGGAATGTAGACCAGTGACACTTCCGAATACACAAGGGAAAAATAAGAGGCTGCAGGATTACCAACCTTCTGGCTGTCAGAAAGAGAATCAGCAGAATAATATTGTCCACTGGCAATTAAGCCGCTCAATTCATATATGTTGTTAAAAACGACACCAACATTCCTCATATCTTCCGGATAGTACACATAAAGTTTCCCACTTAGTACACAGGTCTTTGAATGCTCTACAAGAACATCCCACATCTTATTTGACATGCCACTTCCCAGAATCTAAAACAAGAAAAACAAGAATCAACATAAAATAAAAATTAGCACGTATGAATTGAAGAATGTACGTTGACAAATAAGTATAAAATTTCTTACATTCCGCAGCCTCTGTGAGTCTCTCACCACCAGTCGCAGGAAATCTTCAACTATATATATTCCAGCTTTATTAAGCCTTTTGTGAAATGATCCATCTTTGCCAATCTTCTCCAATCTCCAAACCTCATCGCTCAATGCAGGTGGATAGTGTTTCTTGTATACTGTGAAGCCAAAATGATGTCACAAACCCACACACTGACACTGGAAATATAGCACACATATTTTACAGAGCATGAACTCACATTCTCCTCGGTGATCTTTAACAGTGAATGCTTCTGTTTTCGCCTCACGAATACGAATTCCATCACAAAAACCAGAGGCAACCTTCAGACCAAGTCTGAACTTTCTGCTCCGTATCCAGCTAGAATTGTCAGTAAATGTCAGCTCCCCTAGTGTTCCTACACCATCCTTCAATGTCACTTGCAAGTCCCCAGTCAAAAGTGGCCTCTTCCCTTCACGCTCTTTCACCACATGAGACTCGAATTCTTCTTGAGTCCAGCCCTCATCATCCTCATTGTTGAAATCACCTTCAAGCACAAGAACATCTAGTTTTACTGAGGACTCTGGAACTGCTGTTACCACATGGCCTGTACTAGCATCAAGCAAAACAATATGGATTGCAGCACCCTGCTCCCCTTCTACTTTCCCTCCTGTAAACAAAGGGAGGGACAACTTGGACTTGAAGTGCAGCTGTAAGTTTCTTCCATCAGGACCTACTAATCTTTTTGGAGAAACCCTGCATTATACGACTAACTGTTCAACATTAACTAGAAAAGGGTCATTTAAAACAGGGCACCAGTACAATTTAAGGCGAGTTACAAACAGGGGAAAAATAGATACTGTTTGCAACTTGTTATATGTTTCAAGACAATTTTAAGACGCAAAAATTGAAAATAGGGTATTGGTGTCTGAACACCTATGAGGAATCAGGAACAACAACCTCAAAACAAAATAAACTGCAACAACATACTCTCATGCCCCAACCTACAGAGTTTCAGAGGTAGATATACCAAGAGGACCTTCCTTACGTACCATTCATGTCAGCTATTGGTAGTATATGAACATACACACACACACACACACACACACACACACACATATATATACACCAAGAGAACCTTCCTCACGTACCATTTATGTCAGCTATTGGTAGTATATGGATAATAACTATGCCGATTATGAATGCCAGAACTGTGGAAGAGTTTCAGAATGCACAAAAACAAGGAAACATGCAGCATAAAGAGAGAAGCCCGTAATTTAGCTAAAACGAATCAATTGGTAAAAATATCCCAATGTATGTATAGAGCAGAGTAACTAACAAGCCAACTCATATCTGGCCTGAAATTTCTATCTTTATGCCAGCCAAAAATGGCCTCTCAAATTGAAAGCTACAAGGCAGTGCTGCTGTGATTTTATCCCCATTAAAGATCAACGGGTTACTTCACAAAACACTGAAAATTTTTGAAAGCAAGCAGAATTCACCAGAGGTTGATATACACAAACAAACAGAAGGCAAACTAAAATCATCTTCTTGTACCATCTGATTAACTAACAGGATAATCTCGTACCTCCCATTAAGTTTGGCAGGGCCTAACTTGGCCAAAGCACGCTCCACTTCTTCGCTGACCTGTTCAATTGAAAATCAGCACATCAAGAGAACCTCAAGGCCTCCTTATACCAGATTTATAAATTAACAAACGACAATTTTCTTGATAATTCATATTCATTTAGGCATTTGTGGACAAGATACATTGCAAGTGATGCTAAATCTATTAAACAACCATCTACACTCTTTAAGTGTTTATATTTCAACACGTCCCCCCATGTGCCGGCTACATTTTGGCCTAACAAGTGAAAATCTTATAATTGTCTGAGTGGTGGCAAGATTCAAATGCATGACCTCCTCCTCTGACGTTGTGTTAAACAACCATCCAATCTAAAAGATTAAACTATTAAAGATTGTGTAACTTAAATTTGTGTACTTCCACAAAATCAACAAGTCCATTCTAGCCAAAATAGTGAAAGCACATTCATGTCCACACAAAGTTTCAAAAGCACTGGAGAATCCAAATGGGTTTACTAAACAATAATACGACGAGTACACAGAATTTTCGTCATAGATTCTCTAAATAAATGTCAACTATTTGCATTTTGTATATCATAGTAGATCTTGGAATATCTACACATATTTTCACGGATGCACCACAGTCTACTGTGGGTATAGTTGAATTTTCCGCATTCTATCCATGGTCAGCTGCAGTGATATTTCAAATATTGTTACACTGGTGTGATTATATATCAAAATGATTTTGGGTGAGATGTATAATTGATATTCTTACCAGTTCATGGTGGATAATAGCCCAATGCCACATGTCATGTTACATAAACATAGTGAGTTTCCAGTATGTATGTAGCTATACACAAGCACAACTATGATTTTTTCAACTCTTGAAGGATCACCCTAGGAAAGACTCTATAATTGAACTAACGGTTTGAATAACATCAAGCTGACACAATTGAAGGGTTGTGTCACTAGTTCATTGCATATACATGAGAAAGTAAAAGGTAACTGTAACGCCCCAGATTCACATTCTGCGATATTGTACAATTTGGGCCAGGCTCACATGGCATTAAAATGCATTGTACAATGAAGGACCAAAGCTCAAACTCATCAATCTCTTCACACACACACTTGACCAAGCGATGTGGGATTATGTGACCACAATTTACTCCCCTTAAGAACAAATATCCTCATATGGGATCCATCCCAACCCAAGTAATTTCGAATTCCAGAATATGACCCCACTACTCTAGTTGCCAGATTGCCACTGTTCCAAGCAACCACCCTACCGGACCAGTGCACCAAGGATGCATAGACTACGTGGCCTCCACCACACCAGTGTCAATTGCTCTAGTAATGCCCCGGACACACATTGCACAATATTGTCCGCCTTAAGATAGACCCATGCGCCTTTAAAATGCATTGTACAATGAAAGTGCAGAAAAAAAAAAAAGAACAAGAAGGGGGGAAAACAATTATGGTTGTCATAAAAATTAAGACAAACATTTGTCGTCGTTTTGATCAACATATTGATACATTTGAAAGCCATAAAATGTGCATAATGCAAAGTCAACCAACATAAGACACCACTTAGTGACTGTTTGTTAGTCAATATACCCAGACAATTTCTTCCAACCATGCATCTGGGGAAATCAGAGTTGAAATATTTCTTCCAATCATATGACTGGGCAAATAAGAGTTGCAAATACAGTTGATCAAAATCATACATATATAAGAACAGAATCCACATATAGGCATTGTTTCTTACAACTCTCCGCAGAATAGGCTCCAGTGACGAGCAAAGCTTCTGCAGACTATCCACCTTGAGAGCTTCAACAATAACACTGCATAAAATATGTATTCATCAATCTTATGCACCAATCAATAATGCCAACAAAGATGAACTGAGCTTCGGCAGATGAGCATTTTTAACTCCCCCGTGTTGAAGAATTTGGTAAGTTCCAGGAAGAATCATAAATAACGACAAGCCTTTTAAATAGAAAACAAAAAGACAGCGAAGTTTCCCGAGTATTTTCAAGCCAATAAGAGGAGAGATGCCAACAAGCCTATTAGTGAAAATGAGAGCAGAAGAGCACGATGTTGTACATGAATAACACTAATACACCCAACTTTGGCAATCACCAATATAATCAACTAAAGTAATGCCCCCAGAAACATGTAAAATGAAAGTCCTGTAGCCTAACTTTGACAAGGGTTCTTTGACGCTCATGCGTCAGGCATTCGGACTCAGGACGTGGTTATCAGTTGTCTACCCCCTTCAAATGGGCTTTTTGGCCACATGGGAGGGCCACTCAGTTGGTTCCAAAAGCCAATCACACTGCAACCTCAAATGCTGATTTGCAGCATGAAACATGACTGGTGGATGTGCCACAAAAGTGATGTGACATCTCTCTTTCTCAAGTTTGCCAAGACATGGTAAACCAGTTTTAACTGAGTGAGGAAATCTATTCCAGTTTATCCCAACTTTCTAATTATAGATGCTATACCAAAACCCTAGACTTAATCAACCATGGCAGAGTCGCAGACTGTCTCCCTCACCAACATCAGCTCTTCTGTAACCACATCTACACCCACTCCAACACTAACACCAGCATCCTCCTTCCCCCCCCCCCCCCCCCCCAACACCTGTAATCACATACAAAATTAGCCTATATATATTATCGAAGATTCCTCATATTATCAAAAAATTACTCCCTATATTTTTTTCTGTGTAATTTGCACAAGGGCGCCACATGCTTTATGCCACTCTTCAACACTTCCTTCTTAGTAGGACTTCTCATAAATCACACCATCAAAAACCAAATGGCAAATACAAAACTTTTAAGTCCCCTTCATTGATTTCAACGAGATGAATTGGGGAAAAAAAACAGTTTCATTGAATAACATAGATTCATACTTCTTGTTTAAGCAGTAGCACAACTAAGGAATTAAATTTCATTTCGAAACATCCGGCACGTTTCCATTTTCATGGAAACCGAAATGAATTATTGATTGAAGATCAAAATTCTTATGTTTTGAGATATTTTGGTGTGTTTCGACCTACATTTCTGTTGTTTCGACCAATGTTTTGGAAACAAATTTTCAAATATTTTCTTTGTTTCTATCTTGTTTCCGAAATGTTTTCAAAATATTATCGAAATATTTCCAAGCTAACCGAAACTATGTACCAAAATAAAATTTTGATCCTTTCAACTAAGGACAAGGACTGCTTCATCATCTCTTATTTTTCCATCAAATTCACACACACATACTCGTATGCCTGTATTAGCTCAATAATTTCAATTACTAAAAATAAATACAAACAAACTAAAACTTTAATAAAAACAGCAAAAATTTACGGACCTATAAATAAGAACTTCAATTGACAAGGAAAAAAAAAGGCAATTACAAAAAAGCTAAAAAAATATAATAAAATGCAAAGAAAAGAAGAAAATACCTGGCAAGAGCAGGTCGTTTCTTCTCAGGCTGACCTTCCTCACTACTACTTGGATCCAACCCCCTCTTTTCCCTTGCCATGCTATTCGATCTCTCCATGTACCTAGTCTGCATTTTTCTCAGCTCCCAAACACTCCTAATTCAGATCTGATCTAAAAACAAACTCAGAGTTTTCTAGATTCCACTAATGAGATTCCAACAGAAAGGAGAAAGGGAAAAAGGAAAGAGAAATGGAAAGCGGGAAAATTGAAAGTGCAAAGAAAGTTACGAGAGGTTTCCAAGAAATTTCAGAGGAAAGATCCGTGAATTTTCCTCTTTCCGCACTAACTGTTAAAAAGTTTCTATTCTGATGGCTGGCTCATACCATACACTGTTCCTCAATTATACGACTTGCATGTATAAAATAAAATACACTTAACACCCCCAAACTATTTTTATTCTAATTTTGCACCCTTGATTATTAATGTTGTCATTTTATTACCTCAACTATCTAAATTATTTTTATAATCATAATATGGAATATTTGAAAAGCTAGAACAGGGAGTGCATAGGAAGTACTACAGAAGCTGAACAGGTAGCAAAGACTGCCTTACAGTTTTGCATTAGAGATAACAGAGGCATTTCAAACCATAGAAGGTGCACCAAACCACCATACTTATAGGGTGTCTTTTCCTCCTGCAGGGTAGCTGAAATTAAACACAGATGGTTGTTCAAAAGGCAATCCAGGAATTGCTGGAATGGGAGGATTGATAAGAGATGGACAAAGCCTCTAGATTGCAGGATTCTTTGGAAAGCTCAATTGGACTACAACAACGTCCAAACCATACAAGCAATATTTTGAGCCGTATCAATATTTTGTGTCCCAGATTGTCATACTTAATTAAATGTTGGGGGGGAAACTGAAATCAATGTGGATAAATGGGTATTTAACATAATTTACCCAAAGTCTTTGTGCTTCGACGGCGATCGCGATGACGATGATGACTCGCATGTGATCCGAACCGTCGAATTCGGAGTAGCAACCAACCAACAACTACTGACAGTTTTCTCTATTTCTTAAGATTCGCCACGTGAGGTTCACTGGGTCTTGCTTAGGTGTCAAGATGACGTTAGGGACACGGTCTCCTCTGTTCCTTTGCAAATAAAAATAATCAATAGATCAAAGTAAATAAAAATTGAATTAATCTTGACCATTATTATATTTTTATAAACTGAGAATTTAATTTTATAATTGTAATATTAGATAGATTAAGTAAAAAAAATTAACAACTAAATAAAAACATATTATTCAATCTGAATCCAAACAATACTCAAGTTAAGAGTATCGAGTTTTTAAACTTAAAGCTAAATGAATAAACTCGAGTTTAACTTAAGTTGTACCTAAATTTTAATTTATATTGTGTAATTAAATAACCGGCTTTGGTTACTCAATTAAACTTAAATTGTGTAAATAAATAATAAAACTTAAATTAAATAAAATTTAACTTAGGTGGATTTGCTCCAACTTTTCTTCCCCGTCTTACAATTTTGAGTTCATAATGAATGAAATGAATCATAGACGAAGAGAAAATATCCCCTCTTTTTGCTAAATCATGGGGAGCCCCCGAGTTGTTTATCGAATAAATTAAGTTATTGCGATGATATCTTTCTTGGTGGAAGATTATAAAAGATATGAAATTCATATCTCCGTCGTCTGGTCCAACACTCCATTTGATTAGGATCAGAGTTAAACACGATTTGAGGATCTCTAAAATTTGGGTTAAGATTGAGTGAATCTCTTAATCTGTCCAACCCACCTTAACTACATCCCTCCATCCACCATGGTACTACCAATTATTGTCAATTACGACATTAGACCGTTAATTTGGGGCTGTTCTACAATGACAGTGGAATTGTTGACCATAGACAATAATATTGTGTCCCGTGTGTTTCTTGGCAATCAGATTTGGTGCGGTGAGACTCCATGCAGTTGTGGCTGGTGACCAATCAACTAGCCACGATGTGGGTGAGCTGTCACGATCATGGAAACAACTAAACAAATAAATATTGAGACTAAGAATGACCCCACATCACCATCCAATAATAAACTTACAATTAGATAAGGTGAATTTCATTTCATAGTACAACAACGTTCTACAGTAGTACATTTTCTCAAAACGCTGCTCGGTTTACATTAGTACATTTCGTAGGAAGAAACTTGAACTATTTAGAGTTGGACAGCCAACTTTCCTACTCAATGCCTTAAAATATGCCTAAAGCACAGGCAAAGAGATGAAATAAAGATAAGATTCTGCATCATAAAAATATATTGCCATCAAAAGTCATGACTGCAAAGCAATGTTGAAGCGAAGTATGTGAAATAATAAACAACTTTTCCAAGATAAACAAATGCATAAACTCTTAAAAAGTACACTACAGCTATGCTTTTGCGACTTAAAACAACAATTGATGCCATAATATGTCTCATAATTAGATAACAGCTCCTCACAATGCCATAATTCACATGATCATATGCATCAGCAATGGGCCTATTTCTCTAGCCAGACAGATAGAGAGAGAGAGAAAGAGAGGAGGGAGAGAGAGAGAGAGGCCATAGCTATTGCTTCTTATTCTTCTTTTTTCCCTTCTTTCTGTCTCTCTTATTTTGCGGCTTCGGCCGAGATCTCTTTTTTGCAATTCTCTTGAATGGTTTCTTCTTACTCACAGGTAAGTTGTTGTGCTTCTTTTCGGACCCTCCAACGAACTTGGGTGCTGCAGCTGGAAGCTTTTCAGTCAAGCACTCTACTTCGTGAGAAATCGCAGTTGTTGTGACTGTAACTTTCACACCACCATTGTCATACGTTGTTGTCCCTTTTTACCAAGAAATAAATCCACTACGAATGTTAGAAAGTCCCAAGTCATCTGCATATTGATAAATCTATAGGAAACAATATATTCTGAAAACTTCCAACCCATCTACATGCTATTAATCCCGTGGCATTGAGCCAACTATCCCCTATTCCTTTGGAATGTCCCAAATAATACGTGAGCATCATTATTGAATAGAAAACCTAATTCATATCGTACATATATATCAACACTCTGCAGGTAAATCGTAAAGTGTGCATGCTGCCAGAAATTCTGCCAAAACTCAAACCAAACACCCCAGGTCCGATTTGTCAATATATTATGTGGCACTAAAACATCACAAAATTAGGGTTCAATGCAAACAAATGATCAAAGAAAGAGCTCGCCTTTTTTGGCAGCCAGCTAACTGAAACCAGCATAATAGCTGAAAAAAAACCATAATAGGGAAAAAGAGAATAATAGTACAAGAGCTATGGACAAGTGTGCTAGCAACCCCACTATGATAAACTCCACTGGTTTTTCACAAATAGAGGCATCCACTGCTAGGTTATATTATGTTCAAATCCGGTGGATTCAGTGCTCAAGAAAATACCTGAAACTGATGCAATTGGCTCACTTTCTTCTTCCTGCTCTTGGTCTTCCCCAAATTCATCAGGTTCTTCACCTGGACCTGCTGGAGCTCCACCATATACAAGTTCTCTTTCCAGTTTTCTCTGCAGAAGAAGTTGCATAGTTAAAAAGTTAAGCCATATGACAGAATGTGGCCACAACCACAACTAATGTCCTATTGTTTAAGTAAGGGGACAAGCAAAGAATTCCCATGGAGTTGCTTTCAGGGTTGGCAACCAGTAACCGAAACCCAAACGTCCAAATCTAAGTGATGGAAACAAAAAAAATCAAAAATCACTTCTGGAATATGACTACTTTAACATACCAGCCAGATGGCCACAACCACAACCTATCAAAAAAATTTCACACTTAGCTAGCATACAAATTCGATTCTCAAAAATGAATAACTTATAAAAATAAAACAAAACAGTGACAATTCTGTTTGAAGGATTACAGCCAGATGCTAGACATTAAAACCGGTAGACTGTTTTTTTATTTCTTCTTTTTTGCTCACAATAATAACATTATACCAACAGGAAACAGTCATCAGAAGATGTGTGGGCTTTGGTGCACATTTAGTCATTCAAGTAGACAAAAAGGGGAATGCCAATTTTTCATAGGACTATAAGAAATGTGGCCCCAAATTTGGTTCACTACTAACCTCAATGAATGGAGGAATGTTTGGTAAGACGTCTCATGCAGCATATTTCCAAGCAGTCACATGACACTTTTCATGTGAAGTTATTGAACCATGTCAAGGACACTAGTTCCATAAGTGTGAAGCCATTCATGGAGGACAGTTAATATTGATTCTAACCCGATACATGTGTGGTCTCTAAATCTTGTTCTATGAATTTAATTACAATTTGTGGTTGGATTGCTATAACCAGCTACCTCTCCTAGCATTACATACTCGAAGTAACAGATATGAAAAGCACATACAGATGTGTAATAACATTGTGCTGGAGATATATTTTTCTAAAGAGCGGAAATTCAGGCTAGGCGCAAAAAAGGGGTGCAACACAAAGTGTAACAACACTGAGCTGGCATATATAGTAATGCTCATTACAGCCTAATTTGTCAGACATCAGAAAGTTTACAGCAAACCAATTTTGTTCGACTTAAAAACGATAATAACTTAATCTGTTGATAATCTTACGGAACTCTTACTTTAATTACTAGGTAATATCTATCATAAGGCGGAAATTAATCTGAACCCCCTAATCTATCTAAAAAAATATAAAGACAAACACAATGCTATAAAAAATACAATGGATTATGGACTCATTGCAATGCAAATGCAATAGGTAGTATAAGGACTTTATAAGCTTGCAAATCGGACCTTTTTGCGCCGCTCAATACGCTTTCGCCGTTCTGCCTCCTCTAATTTCTGCTGGGCTTCTTTTCTCCTCTTCTTCTTTCTCTTGTGAAAACCAGTCACATAGTCCCTGTATACCCACACCACAAAAAACAATTACAGATAATCCAAAACTTGGCCTTGCAACTACCTTCCGATTTTATCAAATCTACACAAATATGGCAAAGTAAAATCCAGGGCTATACCTATTTACAAAAACACACACACATATCTATATAATAAAACAGGATGGAAGTTGAATTTTATCCCCACTATATTTTTCCCCCCAAAACCATCCCATCCAATCCAACCCAACCCAACCCAACCCAACCCAACTCAACCAGCAACGGTTCCAGGCAACACACAGAACAACGGCTCCCTGTCCTCTCTCTCTCAGTCTCTTCCCCATATTCATGCCGACAGGCGGCAGCTCCCTGTCCTCTCTCTCTCTCTCAGTCTCTTCCCCAAATTCATGCCGACTGGCGGCGAGTCTGCGCAAACACCCTCCCCCCCATCCCTCTTCTGCGCAAACACCATCCCCTCTCTTCCCTCCCCTCTTTCTGTTTCTCCCTCCCCTCAATCACCACCTCCTCTCTCTCTCTCTCTCTCTCTCTCTCTCTCTCTCTCTCTCGCACGCGCCCAGCCCCAACAGCACGAGTGAGTTACGCCACCGGATCCACCAATGAGGTAATTTATGTCTCCCAGTTCGACCAAATGCCCCTCACACAAAGGCACCCTCTAAATCACAACCACACCTGTTAAAAAAAAAAATCACAACCACACACACACACAAATCTGCTTATAATAATGATTTTCTGTGTAATCCTCTTTCGTTCTGTTATATACTCCAATCTAATGTATTTGGCATTGATGTACTCCAATCTATATACTCTTGTGATAATTGTTGCTTATTGATAATTGTTACATTGTTGCTTATTGAAAGAAACATCCCATGGCAGTGAGCCTACAAGTTGTTCGATCAAATGCCCCTGACATACATTCTTGCAGAAATGGTTAGCTCTGTCGTTCAGGTACGAGTTCTTTGCATCTTTTCACTGACTCGAATGCTTGATAAAAAGTTTTAAATGTTTGATTTCCGAGTAATGTTACATGGACCTAATCATTTCAGATCATTTGTTGATCCAATTCATTGTTGGTTATGAATTAACAGTCGGTTTCAAATACTAATGAATTAGCTCTGTCAGTTTCAAATATTAATGCCAGAATGATGACAGGGGATTATGTCAGTAAATTTGGTCAGTAATTAGAACCAAGTTGCATTATTGTTAGTTTGGGTGCCTTCTTTATTAAAGGCATCTAAAATGGATCATGTTTATTATCAATCAGCTCAAAATCTCTATTACCCAAATTATGCTGCTACGCTGAATTGAATTTAAGGTGGACTTTCTTGAATTGAATTAGCCAAATGCTACGCTACCCAAATGATGCTGCTACCCAAATCTCTATTACCGAAAGAATGACGTAGTAAGCTTGCACATTAGTTTAAATTGACACATACAACTTGCAAGAAACATGATCGTACAGTGTTAGGTTAGTATACCGCATAAAAAATTAGTAGTGACAGATGATCCTAAACTTGGTTTTCTCAGAAAATCCTTTTTACTTCAAATGTGACTATACATAAAAATGAAGTATGCAAACTGTATTTTGCCTTTTTGAAACTCATGACTGAGGAATCTACTTTTTACTTTCAAAAGGATAAAAACTAATTTATTGGGTACCTTTCAGTTTAAATCATGGAGAGCTCATGTGCACACCTATTTCTCTCCTGATAACTATACTTGCAGCACATACTAATTTTTTGTTTCTTGCAAGTTATAGGTATGCATTTTTGTTCGTTGTGTGTGTGTTTGCTCCAGTGTGTTCGTTTTGTGTTTGCTCCGAGTTCTTTGCTCCAGTATGTTCGTTGTGTGTTTACTCCGAGTTCTTTGCTCCATGGTTGTGTCAAGCTTTGGTTTATTGTTTATTGTTAACTCATTTTTGGTTTATTGAGCATTACTACAATTTTATCCTTTGTTAGTTCATGCATTGATGCTTTCAGTGGTAGGCAATAAGAAGAAAAAGAAGAAACTTAAGAAGCATCCAGTACTTGCCGGTAATGCTAGGAATTCTGGGGTAAATATTCTCCAGAAAAAAACTACATAATAAATTTTAATGATAATTCTGGGGTGAGGAATTTGATTTTTTGTTGCCTTTTAGGAGTTTTTGTGCTCAATTACTGCCTTTAAAAGTAGCAGTATCAGTGCTGCCTTCATCTAATGCATGAAGCACAAAACATAAATAATATAAAACAATTAAAGGTTTATGTTGATGACCTTAAGTGCATTATTGAGTTACTAATACCAAAACGTGAAAATAAGTTGATATGGATATGAACTGGAGTGAAAAACTAAGTTGCTACATGGACTAAGTTGCAATGGAATGAACTTTTGAAAGTATTCATAGCTTGAACCACAAGGTGTCAAGATCAAAAGCACAGTGGGTAGTGGAAATTTTTTCGTGAAAAAGCAAATCATGGAGTTTTAAGACTACGTGTTTCCCATGTGCTTCAAGTTTCCTATAAACCTTAAATTTTACCATAATACTGAGCTTCATATGAGAAAAGTTAATTTTCTTTTCCTTCTCTCCCTCCATTGTTTGAAAACTTTATAGAATTTGATGTTTTATTTGGTTTGGGGTCATGAATTTGGGTTAGTTGATACATCATACATGAGTTAGATTATGTTGTATGCATTGAATGGGCATAGCATTTATATTGCAATCGTTTCAGGGTAGCTTTCTTTGTATCACGTGAAGCAAATTTTGATTATATGTGGACTGAATTCATTTTGCTATGTCTTTTAGGAATTGGAACTGTTTGTACTCTTTTGGGAAGAGTAGGTGTTGTGCTAGGTTTAAATGCACTGTCGTTTTGGTTTTAATAAAACTTGGGCACTTAATGATAATTTTGAACTTTTGTTGGGTTTGGTTACATAGTACCTTTAATCGAGGATTATTTTAGTTATACTTTTATAATTTCAAAGATTTTATAACACACCGTCTATGTACAGTGCCTTCAGACACGTGATATTGGGCGAGTTTAGGCATTCAGTTTAGTACGTGTCCGAGTTCAGTGCTTGATTATTTCGCACAAATTCAATGTTCGATTTTTTTTAGTTACACCGTGCCTAAAGGCACGGGTTATCCCTAGTAGGTATATATTATGAAAGCCAGTCGCATAGTCCCTGTACACCCACATTACAGACAATTACAGATGACCCAGAACTTTAACTCGCCACTACCATTACATTTTATCAAATCTAAACAATAATGGCAACATTAATTCTAGGGGTATGATAAAAATCATACACACACGCATACATATATTGTGAAAGCCAGTCACTGAGTCACATACCCCATGTATGCCCACATTACAGAAACAATTATAGATGACCCAAAACTTGAACTCGCAACTACGGTTAGATTTTATCAAATCAAACAATTATGGCAACGTCAATTCTAGGTCTACGATTAAAATCACACACATATCTACATACATGTGATTGAGAGTTTCGATGGGTTATTACTTGAGGTCTTTCTCGCTGAAAGAGACGGAGAGAGCTTTGTTTTTGAGAGCCCTTTTCTTGATGTGAGGAGTTCGTAAGCGGAGAGGCTGTCCGGCTTGTTCTTCAATCGCCTCTTCTTCCATGGCAGCTGCTCTCTGCTAAACCCTTGTGCTCTTTTGCAGTTCACTCTGGAGAGGAAATAATTGTTCCTAAAGTGGTTGTCTAATGTGCTGCGAGATGTGTACCTTAGAACATAATTTTCTTATTGGGGATTTTTATGGGAAAATTACACTTTACCCGTTTGAACTATTATTCTTATTTTACTTTGTACCCTTAACTATAAAATTTCTCACATTATATTCTAAAATATCAATTTTGTTTCATATCACTTCAATAGATAACGATTATCAAATTTTTAATGATAAATGCGTATGTGAGTGATCTGTACTGCTAATAAACAACTGTTTATTACACATGTGCAGGTCAAAAATTAAGAAACTACATACTCATGATTTTACCATTTCTAAGCTCCAAAATTTCTTCTATTTTTCTTCCCAACAATCATTTGGTTGCAAAAAAAGTAAAATAAAGTGATACTAGGCACTTAGCAATAGAGGTGTCAATCGTGTCTTATTCGTGTGACTCACATGTCGTGTTATTCGTATCACGTCATTGTTATTTGTGTCGTGTTCGTGTCAAGACCCACAAATTTTTTTTTATTTAGTGTGTCATGAGTATTAAACATTAGTCTAGAGTATTTATTATGTGTATTTAATAATCGTGTCAATTTTATAATCGTTCGTATTGAGTTCGTATCAACAGGTCAGAGTTGACAACCCTACTTAACAAGAAGCTCTTTGGGTTTTTCTTGTCTCATTTGATAGATTTTCAAGTTTATCATTATCTATTGTAATGATATGAAACAAAATTGATATTTTAAAATATAATGTGAAAAATTTTATAATTTAAGGTATAAAGTGAAATAAGGATAATAATTTAGGGGATAAACTATAATTTACTCGATTCTACTTTTAATATTTATAACAATTTTGTTAAAGAAAATTGTATATACATATATATAAAAAAGTCCATCAAGTAAGTGGCGGGTGAGGCTGCGGTACCTAAAGCCCAGTACAATCCACTTGATAATTCGTCCAAGTAAAGACTTGGACGTACCTTACCCAAACCTAGCCCGGCTCATAGACACTCTTAATTATCGTATTGGACAATTAAGTTTGTTTGGTAAAAAAATTGATACACAATTAAAAATAAATGGACAAACCTAATCAGGTAAGACTTATACCTAATACAAACTCGCTACAATATTAATGTAATTATATAAAATGACAAAAATAATAATACATGGATAATTGGGGTGGTGACCAATTAGATCAGTGTAATAAATTGTTCGATACAAATCTAATTAAAGAACGTGACTATATTATATATCATTTATACGTATTACAAATGTAAAATAATACTAACTTTACCCATATATATTCAAAAAAATTTAACATGATATTAATTTAATATAACGTAACTCATTGTCAATCATTACAATGAACACGACACTTTGTGAATCCTACCTTTAAAAATGATAGATTTTTTTTTATATTGTTTTTAGTTGCCAAATTTATACTCTAATTATGTTTTATTACTTTCATCCACTTGATATTCTAAAAAATTCAGAAAAAAATAGATATTGAGGAATTATAGATAAGATGAGAAGTTGGATGAATAAATAAATAATAAAATATTATAAATAGGGTAGTAAGTTAAATGAGTAGTTACTATGATATTTTGAACATTTAATTGAAAAAACAATATTATTTTAAGTTTAGTAAAATAAAAATTCCATGATATAAGGAAAACATGGAGGGAAGGAATTTAAAACCTTCTCCCTCCAATTAAATTAATTGGTATACTAATATGGATAGATTTCTCCTTAAACACGATGTTTATCCTAGCTAACTATAACATTTTTCATATCACCAACTCGAGAGGACACACTATTAAAGTCGTATCGTAATAAAAGAAAATGTGGATTGAATTGAACTGAACGGACAAGTTGATTATTATGTCAATTGGTAGAGGGATGGATAACAGTGCAATGGCTGAATCCGAAGTTGCTCACCACGAACCAAGATAGGAACATTCGGTAAACGGTATCAATTCTCTAATGTTGAAAAGCGCTATTCTGAGTAGTGAAAAAGTCCATCTGGTGTTGTACAGCCCGAAACAAAACACCATTAAACCTAGGGGTGTCAATCGTGTCGAATTAAACGGTTACGTGTCGGGTTAAACGAGTGACAGATAAAAAACATATAAACCCATACACGACACGTTTAATAAACGAGTAAAAAATTTCAATACGAACACGAACCGTTTAATAAACGGATAACACAATACGACTCGTTTAACTCAAAATTTAGACACTGGCCCAAGATAAAAGCCCAAAGCCCAAAAAACACTAAAAGTGACTCTCTTGACTTTTGCGCTGAGGCAGTCTCACGTGAGAGCATAGGAAACTATAACAATTTATAGACATGAGATGCTACCAGCATCTCCTGCCTATTCGACGTGGGATACAGTTCAAAGGCAAAAAAATATCTTCCAAAAAACTCTATGTTGCTGTCTTCCCAAGAGTTGTGTTCAAGTTGAATTATCAGTGAAATAAATTTAAATATTTTATAATGTATTTGTGTATAAAGTTTATTTTTAAAATTATATTTTTTTAATAACTTTTATATATGTAAATTTTATAAAACTAACAATCTAACAATTTTAGATGACTTATATATTTTTTGTGGCTGTCACTAAAAATAAAAAAATTATGGCTAATTTTTTAAAATAATTATTAATTTATTATTATATTAAATTTATTTAAATGGATAAATAGATGATAAACGGGTTGACATGTCTCACCCGAATGCGACTCGTTTATTAAACGTGTTTGACGGGACAATCTGTTTACCACCCAAACTCGTTAAGATCTCACTTAAACCCGTTTAATTCGTATCGATTTATGTCGATTAATCGTGTCGTATCAAACTTTAACAAGTCTAATTAAACCCTTTCAACTAACCCGGTTCGACAAGTCCGGTTCGATCGGCAACCGATTTTCCCAACAACCTCATCGATAAACCCAAAAAGGAAACAAATGTATTAAGGGTTAAATGCAAAAAACTCCTTGTACTTTAGGTCATTTGCACTAAATCTTCAACATTCTCATAGTTTGAGCTGTTGCATTAAATCCCCTTAACTTAAAAACAAAGTACAAATGTGGATAGACGTTACTTCGTCTACTAACTTAACGGAGAGTGTGTATCACTCACTCAAAATTGCGTCTAAAGATAAAATGTGTCAAAATTATATTTTAAAATTCATAAAATACCCTTATCTTTCCCATTTGTTTTCTCTTTTCTCACTGGCACATATATCCATTTCTTTTCCTCAAGCCCTGCCTCCCCAACCCACCAATCTCTCTCTCTTTCTACAAACCCTTTTTTTTCCTCACCGAAACCCACCACACCACCACAAGCCCCTGCCTCCCCAAGCCAACCATCTCTCACTCTCTACCTCCCACAAACCTCTACAAACTTTCTCTTCCTTCCCCACCGAAACCTACCACCTGCAATACCCCCACCCCAGCCCACTTTCGTCGCACCTCCCCCACGCCAGCCCACCCCCTGTAACTCTCATTTTCTCCCTCAAAAAATATGTACCAAACCCAAATCACATAAACTTCCTCTGACTAAACCCATTTGTTCTACCCAAAATTATAAGCATTTTCAGTCTCACTACCCACTTGTTGGGTTTCTCATTTGCACCGTGGATTAGCTATTACCAAGTTCTTTGGATGATGCAGTTAGTTTGGTTTGAGGTATATGGAGGTGTGTGGGAAGATTAATGATGGTATTGTTGGGTTTGTGAAGATTGAGGTAGAAAAGTATAGAAAGAGAATTAAAATATAAAGAAAAGGGTTTGAGGTAGAAGAAGGGTAATGGAATAAAAATAAAATGGCTAAATGAGGATAGTTTGGTATTTTTATAAATTATGTATCGTCCGTCCATTGTGGCACTTTGTTTTTAAGTTGAAGGGGACTTAGTTCAACAGTTTAAATTATAAGGAGGTTACGTACAAATGACCCTAAGTACAAGATTTTTTTTTACATTTAACCCATTTTATCTCGTCATTTCATCAATTTCTATCGTTAGATTAACTGAAAACTAGTTCGATTTGATCTATTTCAAGCGTTAAATCATAAGTTTTTATTTTGATTTAATAGTGGAAATAAATAGAAGAACTTAATTGAGATAAATTAATAGTTGAGAGACTAATATGAAAAAATTGGAAGTTCAGAAATTAAAATCGAAGGTAAAATTTAAAAACCAATTATGATATTTACCCTTTTAGTTTATGTCACGGTCCAAGTCTAGGAACCAAAATGTGGATAATGTTGTATGTCACTAATTTGTCTTCGTTACCAAATTTAATGTTTGAAATTATTTGCACAAATAATTAATTAACATTAGGTTTTGAATTCACAATCTTTCTCCCTCCCGGTTGTTAGTCTGACACTTCTAGTATCGGTGATGCATTTTTCTTGTGTGCATGGGCTGGTAGTGGGGCCGGGCCTAACAAAGCTCCAAAATCGATTGCGTTTTATGTGCATGTGTTTGAAAACGGACACAAAATGCAAGTAAGACACTTTTTGTGCATGTGTTAGATTCTCGATAGGCCGACATGCATAAAGTGTAATGCCGACACACCGACATTTACGTGATTCTTGCATTCCTCGGATGCCCTATCAAATTTGGGAAGTCTACGGTACCAATTATCATATTTATGTATATTTTTATTATTTTTGTGATATTAAAAAAAATGTTAAAAATAATTATCATAACAGTAATAAGAATATTCACAACAGTGATAAAAATATTCATAAAAGTGATAAACATTTTTGTACCGAATAAAAGTTATAAAAATAATTACCACAACAGTAATAAAACTACTCACAACGGTAAAAACACCTACAAAAGTGGTAAATCATCTACAAAAAACACAGATTTTTTTGTTGTAAAATTACCCATAAAAATTATAAAAATAATCGTTGCAATAGTAAATTTTAGAGGAACGGTATCAAATTTTTTTTGTTGGTACCGTAGTCAAAGTTCTCAATTATGTCGCATGTAAAGCTTGTTTATTTTATTAATATTACTTTAATTTATTATATTTTACAATCAATGGTCAAGGATAAATAAAAAGAAGATCAAATATTTAAAATCATTTGGAGATATGGTATTTAATTTTTTATTTTTTGGTATAACATTGAAAAAAAAATTTAAGAGTTTTTTTACTCAAATTTAAATTTGAATTTAAAAAAAAGTAAAGATTGGAGATGCTCTTACGTCTACTGTTAATAGGCCGGGCCAATTCAGACTTGTTGTTTGTTTAGTTGAAAAAAAAATGAAATTATACCCTAAAACTTGTAATTTTCATTTTAAAAGTTTATAATTTACAATCTACTACTTGTACAACGTATTAGTCTGCAAAATTATAACTTACTAATTTATGAATTACCTTTAATCAAGTTTTTTTTTTTTTGGGGGGGGGGGGGCTAGGCACATGGGCAGGGCTTTGGCCCGAGCAAGATATATTAAGCATCGGGTCGCCAGGGCCCAGTCCATCTTATGAGCACAAAATTACTATTTCCACCACTTTAATTTTACAAATTATTTAATTGCTCAGTGTAAGATTGTCAATGACTTATCTCTTTTAATCCCGTTATAAGTTGTTTTGATTGAAGTACATTCATCAAACCAAAGCTAAAAAAACTTAGAACAGTCCATATCCGGAGCTAAGATTCGGTACCATAATGTAACCCAATTGATAAAAGGACAGGAGTCTATTCGGCGAGTAGAACGTAGATTACATAGAGCGAGAGCGAGAACGAGAACGGAAGCATAAAAGCATAATCATTTTAAAAAAAAAATTGTGTGGTTCGTAGGAATTATCAATGGAACAATTAGGTGATATATGACATCGTCGTTAACAAGTTAGCACTGTCCTAGGATTTAGGAAAGAAAACAAGAGAATGGACCTTGTTAGATGTGGTCGAGATTAAACAGTGCATGGCTTGTTTAGTATTTATCATAAACTGAAAATATCTTCCTTGTCTCTTTTAAACATTTATATGTCTTATATCCATCTGTCCAAATAATAGTTTTAACTTATCAGAATACTTTGAATAACCGAGTTTCAGTAGGTTATAATTCCAATTTTAAAGTTGGAGTCTTCTAAATGATGTCTAGGTTCATTAGAGGTGCTTGATTTGCGAGTGACCGTAAGCATCCCAAGTTTACGTAGAAACCACGAGTCCAAATAGTGTGTGATCGAAATTATTCTTGGTTATACATAAAAAAGAGTGCAAGTGTAAAATTGCACTCTATTCATTGGTCAATTATCTAACTATATATTTATATATTAATGAAACCTTCCAACCGCATTTGCTTTGAATTCAATGGTTGCGATACAAATTTGGAATCCATGAAATTACCCGAGAATCACGTGTCCCGGGTCATGCCTTTTGCGAGACTAAAATTTAAAGTTTCAAGATACTAACTGTTAAAGTTCTACCATCTAAATTATATCTTTGGAAGAGAAAAAAAAGATTATCTAAGTATACATAAAACATTTGGCTTACTAGGGAATCTTGTGGCCGTTTGCATTCTAATTAATTGGTTGCTGCACGGGATAATTCCTGCAATCAATATCGAGTAGCGGCTGGGCTGATAGCGGACCCTGAAACAATCACAAGGTTAGGAAAAAGGGAGCCAGGCGCACGCCCGGCTTATCCCCTCCGAAGCTTTAGTTAGTAAGGATGGGGGAAAGCTCTTCTTGTGTGAATTCTGGATAGATTTTGCGTACCTTTGCTCATTGTTCTGAGGAGTATTTATACACAAACCTGTAATGATTGCTCTGACACTGAGGTTGTCTCAGCAATCAATACCTGTTGCCATTACCCATGTGTAATGAGTGATTTTTACCTAGATTCCCGCGCCATCAATGCTCGGCGGGGGGATATCCAACCTCGGGGCAACGCCGAGTACATCAGGCTATCAAGGCACTTGAGTGCCTATGAACGGTGTCTGACGCCTACACCTGAGTACTCGGTGTTTAGGGGCACTCGGCCCTATGTTTGAACTCGGCATCACAGTCATTAATGCATCCACTCATCACTGTCAGTTTGGTTCTTCGAGGATGCAGAGACGCATTAAATGCTGTCTAAGTCACTCACGTCTTCATAAATGCTGGGTCACATCTCATTAACTGCTGGTGTCAGAGGTTCATTCCTGGCTCCATGGAACAGCGCCTTCTCGGCTCCTGCTTACTACTCGGCGTATTCCCTTGTACTCGGCTCCTGCACTCCGTAACGGCTTCATTTGTACACGTGTCGCCTTGGGGCCTGCCGAGCCGTCTCGAGTCCCTCCAACTGCCCCCCAGCCCCCACTCTTTTTGCGGCGTGGGACAGGTGGCGCAAGCAGAGAGGGGGCTTGCCTGTCACGTCCATTTAACGAGGGGCGGTTACTTGCACGTCTTGAGCCGCCCTTTTCAAATTCTGTAATGATGAATGCCTCCTCGATTCCCGCTCTCCCATCTTCCTATAAATAGGGGAACTCTTGGGCATTTGAGAACTTTGCAATCTCAATTCTCTTTCAAGCAAATAGCTGCCGAGTACTCCTCCCTTTCCCTCCGAGAACTCTTCAGAAGAAAAATCCTGTAAGTACTCTGCACTCTTCCTTTCTTCTTCTCCTTCTACCCTTTCCATCATCTCCACTCATGGCTAGAAGTCGCAGTAGCCAAGCTAAGAACCCCTCCTCATCCACAACTCAAAGGTTGAAGAAAACCGTGGTCAATGAGGGTAACATAGATGCCTTTAGGGCCAAGTACCGAATACCAGAGAGAGTCTTGACCTTTCCTTTCCACCCTTCACGACACAGTAGGGAACGTGGGTGTGTTGAGATGATGCCCTTCTATACAAAGGCCATCATGGAAGGTGGTCTGACCTTCCCTCTACCCCCCCTTGTACTGAAGATGCTGATGCAGCTCAGGCTGTTCCCTCTTCAGTGCGGGGTAAACTTCTATAGGATAGTCATGGGAGTAGTCGCCCTGAACGCTCGTTTAGGGGTCAACTTAGGAGTAGACGAAATCCTGTTCTGCTACGACCTAAGATTAGTCGGCGGGGGAAGGTACTACCTCAAAGCCCGGGACACCTCTATGTACCTAGTCACACATATGCCAGACTCCGACAAGGGGTATTTCGATGAACTGATTAAGCTCGGCGAAAGCTGGGAGAGGGGCCCTGGACCCGAGTACGACGGACTGTACTGCCCCAAAGTGCCGAGGGATGAAGGTGGGTTGAACTAGTTGGACGACCCCTCGGCTTTAGAAGTATTTTTCCTTCTAACTCTGCCTTTTGCTGCTTTTGCAGAGGGATACCGGCGTGACGCAGCCCAACCTCACCGATCTCAGATCCGGTTCGACGACCTGTTGAAGGTGTGGTCCTCCGAGCCGACTAACGAGTACTCCCGAGCAGCACACGTGCTCCTCGGCTACCATCCACCCTACAGCCGGTTCTCTCAGGTTCCGCCTCCCTTCGACCCTAAGTGTTGGGAGGACTTGTCTTCATCCGAAGACGACGCCGAGAGAACCCCTTCTCCTCAAGCTCCTCCTTCCCCGGCCGAAGACATGTTCAACGTCCCTCCTATTTCTGCTGCTGCCATGGAAGCTGTCGCATCTCGGCGCAGGGCCAGGGCCTTGGCTCAGGGTGCCTCCCCGAGTATTGCAACGGCTATTCCCCCAGCACCTCAGCAGGATGTGCCCCCACCTGCACCAACTCGGCGACAGGCGGATCCTGCAATTCCGCCGACTGGAACTGTGCCCATTCACCAAGCTCCACCTACCGACGATCGGGAAACCGGCAGGCGAAGTCGGGATTCCCAGATACCCGAACGCCGACAGATGAAGAGCGTCGGAAGAAACGCCGTCATGATGTCCCTGGCACAACCACCTCTGTTCCCGGGACGTCCACCCCTGCCGCGTGGGTTGCACGGGCGGAAAGGAGGGGAGGCCAACTAGTCCTGGAGTCAGACTCCATCATGCAGGACAGGGAAGTAGCCTTTGCAGTGGCCTCGACCCTCCAATTCAGCGCAGACATGTGCGTTCACAACGACCAATCTGACAACGCACTCCTTTTAAGCGCTGTCCAGAACAACTTGGTGGTAAGCGTTTCTTTCGGGCTTCGTTCCATGTACTCGGCAACCACTTAACTCGCTGTTTTACCGATTTTCAGGTCTCTCAGCAGCTGGGGGTCATCATTGATCGCTTCTGGGAGTACAAGCAGACGGCGAGGGGCGCCCAGAAGGCGATAGATGAGAAGGACGCGCACATCAAGGGCGTCGAGGCGGTCCTCGCCGATCAGAAGAAGCACATCACCAATCTCATTGTTGAACGCGACTCGCTAGACGCCGAATTGCAGAAACTGAGGGCGAGTGAGGCGGCGGCAATGAAGAAGGTTGAGGAGTACGAGCTGAAGATCTCGGCTGCCGAGGACAAAGCTCTGGACTCCGAGGGCCTCGTCAGGCAGTTGACCGCTCAGGTGGACTCCTTGACAGCAGAGAAGGCAGGGGAGCCACAAAGGCTCCACAAGGAGTGTGAGAGGGTCTACTTGGAGACCCAAGAGCAGATGGTTCCCGCCTTCGAAGAAGCCAAGACCATTGCTTTCCGGCGCGGATGGGCGGCCGCTCTGCATGCCGCTCGGGTGGACCCAGCCAGCGAACTTTTCCAACAGCACAGTTCTCTCGCTGGGTTCGAACCTGGGGACCTCCCAGAAGGAGATCCATACGCCGAGGAGGTTGAGGCAGCCGAGGGCGCCACGGCAACCATTACTGTAAGTGATGGTTCTGATGGCCTTTCTCCCGTCATTGGTGGCCAAGAGCCTGATCTTCCCTCCTCGCCGGTCGACGATCTGACTACTCACGAGCCGAGGTAAACCCGGCGGTGAGCCCTTTCGTTTTTTTTTTCTTTGAATATATGTACGCCACCGGGGACGCAAAGCCCCGTTTTGAGTTGTAACGCACTTTTCCTCACCAATCAATGGAAATTTCTGTCATTTCGTTTATCCTTTGACTGTGAATGCAATTTCTTCTTTATAGGCGCTCTTTCTTTTTTTTTTTTTTTGACTGGCCTTGGGTCACTCGCTGTCTTAACTCGGTCTTTGGACTGCTGGGGGCCAAGACCAATAGCATCCCGTTTCCACGAAGTGGAAGTGAGCTTATAACCATAGGGAAAAGGAAATACTTGGGTGAAGGATGAGTAAACCCCTAAACTGCTGGGCACCGTACTATCATAAACCTCTCCTCAGGGCCGCGCCCCTAACGACCGAGAGCTCGTCTCGTGTTGGATTTGAGAGCGGTGCCTCAACGGTGAGGTCTTATACCCCTCGGGACCACGCCCCTAACGACCGAGAGCTCGTCTCGTGTTGGATTTGAGAGCGTTGCCTCAATGGTGAGGTCTTATACCCCTCGGGACCATGCCCCTAACGACCGAGAGCTCGTCTCATGTTGGATTTGAGAGCGTTGCCTCAATGGTGAGGTCTTATACCCCTCGGGACCATGCCCCTAACGACCGAGAGCTCGTCTCGTGTTGGATTTGAGAGCGTTGCCTCAATGGTGAGGTCTTATACCCCTCGGGACCATGCCCCTAACGACCGAGAGCTCGTCTCGTGTTGGATTTGAGAGCGTTGCCTCAATGGTGAGGTCTTATACCTCTCGGGACCATGCCCCTAACGACCGAGAGCTCGTCTCGTTGACATCTGCATTGACAAATTGACAGAATAATGAACTTGTATTAACAAAAATATCTCTTCAGGTTAGATACATTCCAAGGGCGGACTACATCAATGCCATCCATATCCTGTAGCCTATACGCCCCGGTGCCCCCCACTGCAACCACTTTGTAGGGGTCTTCCCAATTAGGTCCGAGTTTACCCTCTGTGGGTTCCCGAGTAGCGCCTACTACCTTTCTGAGGACCAAGTCCCCCACCTTAAAATCTCTGAGTCGGATCTTCTTGTGGTGCTGTCTTGATAGTTCTCCTTGGTACTTGGCTAGCTTGATGGACGCCAATTCTCTCTTCTCTTCGGCTAAGTCCAGATCTCTGGCGATCATCTGGTCATTATTCCCCAGATCAAACGCTTGACTCCTGATGGTCGGGAGCCCGACTTCAAGCGGGATGACAGCCTCCACCCCGTAAGTTAAGGCAAACGGCGTTTCCCCTGTTGAAGTCCTCGGTGTCGTCCTATAGGCCCACATCACGTTGAGCAACTCCTCGGTCCACTTTCCTTTTGCCTTTTCAAGTCTCTTCTTGATCCCTGCCAACACAGTCTTGTTAGAAACCTCTGCTTGCCCATTGCTCTGGGGGTACGCTGGTGTGGAATAGTAATTACGTATTCCAAACCCCGAGCAAAATTCTCTGAAAGGGCCACTGTTGAATTGGGTGCCGTTGTCCGAGATTATAGCTCTGGGAATCCCAAACCGAGTGATAATGTTCCGCCAAACGAATCTCTTTGTCTCGGCATCTCGGATACGGCTGAGGGGCTCGGCTTCGATCCACTTGGTGAAGTAATCGGTTGCCACCAACAAGAATTTCTTGCCTAAGGGGGCCTTCGGAAGTGGACCCACAATGTCTATTCCCCATTGAGAGAAAGGCCAAGGACTAGTCATAAAGTTCAGGTCCCCCGCCGGTTGTCGGATAATGGGGGCGAACTTCTGGCATTTGTCGCATCTTCTCACGTAGCTCTTCGCGTCTCTTTGCATATATGGCCACCAATATCCTTGTGTCACTGCTCGGTGTGCAAGGGATCTGCCTCCCGTGTGACTTCCGCATATGCCTTCATGGATTTCATAGAGCAGGGGTTCCACCTTGTCCTCAGGGACGCAAAGCAGATGGGGACCGGAGAAAGATTTCCTATAAAGTTGCTGATCGCCGAAAATCCAGAACCTAGGGGCCTTGAGCCTGATCTTTCTGGCTTCCTTGATATTCTCAGGGAGCACGTCTTCTGTCAAGTAGGCAATAATAGGAACCATCCAGCCGGTAGTTGACTGCACATGCACCGGCAACGCTAGCTGGACGTATGTCTCCTCTATACTTGGTTTCTCCCAGTTTTCAATTGTGATACGCCGGGTTACTTCTGAGGCCAATGCCGAGGCCAGGCAAGCCAGGGCGTCGGCGTGGGTGTTCTGATCTCTTGGAATCTGGGAGATTTCCACCTTTGCAAATTTCTCTATCTTGGCTTTCGCCTTTTGACAGTAAGCTTTCATTCTCGTATCTCGGACTTCAAAGTCACCATTGATCTGATTTACCACCAGCTGGGAGTCGCAGAAGGCCTGCAGGTGCCTAACTCCGACCGAGTAGGCAACATCGAGTCCCGCCAGCAGCGCCTCATATTCGGCTTCATTATTGGATGCTTTAAATCCCAATCTGATAGCTCTTTCAATTGTGAATTCTTCTGTACTAGCTAGTATTACCCCTACTCCTGCCCACCTTGCGTTCGAGGACCCGTCGACATGCAGGCTCCAGTCAACACCCAAAGCGCCGATCTTCGGCGGGGGCTCGGCCGCAGAGAACTCGGCGATAAAATCAGCCAGGACTTGCCCCTTAATCGAACTACGGGGTTTGTACCTTATCTCGAATTCACCAAGCTCTACGGCCCACTTGGCAATTCTGCCTGACAAGTCGGCTCTCTGAAGGATGGGCCTGAGAGGGCGATCAGTCATTACCTCAATGATGTGCGCCTGGAAATAGTGCCTGAGTTTTCTCGCCGAGACTATCAGCGCAAGGACCAGCTTCTCCATCGGCAGGTACCTTGTCTCGGCGTCAAGCAAGGTCTTACTGACGAAATATACGGGCCTTTGGGCCCCTTCACATTCCCTTACCAACGCGCCACTAACGGCCTCCTCCGAGACAGACAGGTAGAGGTATAGCGTTTCCTCCGCCACCGGGACGGATAGAGTCGGAGGACATTTCAGATACTTCTTAACCCCTTCAAGTGCTCGTTCACATTCGTCGTCCCATACCCCCTTCGCCGCACCCTTCAACTTGGCAAAGAATGACTTGCACTTATCAGAGGATTTAGAAATAAACCGGCTAAGGGCGGCGAGCATCCCAGTTAACTTCTGGATGTCTTTGATAGTCCTAGGAGCCTGGACGTTTTGGACTGCATGAATCTGGTCGGGGTTAGCTTCGATACCCCTGTGGGTCACCAGGTATCCTAGGAACTTCCCCGAGCTTACCCCAAAAGCGCACTTCGATGCATTAAGCTTCAATCCGTAGCGCCGGAGTATAGAAAACGTGACGCCGAGATCTGCCAGATGATCGACGCTCTCTCTACTCTTTACTAGCATGTCGTCAATGTACACCTCCATGGTCACGCCGAGAAGGTGTTTGAACATTTTGTTCATCAACCGCTGGTAGGTAGCTCCGGCGTTTTTCAACCCAAACGGCATCACAGTATAGCAATAGATTCCCCGGGGGGTAATAAAGGCTGTCTTCTCTTGGTCCGACTCGTCTAATGGGATTTGGTGATATCCCGCCCGAGCATCCATGAAGGTGATGCGCTTGTGACCTGCAGTCGCATCTACCAACTGATCAACTTTAGGAAGCGGGTATCCATCTTTGGGACACGCCTTATTCAAGTCGGTGAAATCTACGCAAACCCGCCATTTACCCTCCTTTTTCGCGCACACTGTGTTAGACAGCCACTCGGGAAACTGGACCTCCCGAATGGTACCCGCCTCTAGTAATTTGTCAACCTCCTCCTCCACAGCCTTTGCATGATGCGGAGCCGTTCTTCTTGCCTTTTGCCTTACTGGCTTCACCCTCGGGTTGGCATGGAGTCTATGAGTCATGACCTCGGGATTGATCCCTGTCATCTCGGAATGAGTCTAAGCAAATATATCGACATTCCGGCGCAGAAAAGAACTCATTTCCTCCCTCTCAGCACCCTCCAATGTGGATCCTATCAAGAAATATCTCCCCTCATCTTCGGGATCAAGCTGGACCTTGATCAGAGGCTCGGTGGAACGGTCGGCCGGTTCCAGCGCGGGCTCATCTACTCCGAGCCGACCAAACTGTGATTGCTATTTGGCCACCACGTCCTCGGGGTTACGGTCTTCAAGTCGGGCTCCCAATCCTGTCTTCATCGCGGCATAGAAACAATTTTTGGTGGCCAACTGATCCCCTCGGATCTCCATGATGCCGCGCGGGGTGGGGAACTTTATTTTCTGATGATAGCTGGAGTGGACTGCCCTAATGGCGTGCAGCCATGTCCTTCCCATAATGGCATTGTATGGGGAATCAGAGTCTATCACCAAAAACTCCACTGGGACCGAAACGATTGCTGCTTGAACCATCAAACTGATCTTGCCGAGTGGAAGAGCACTCGAGCCGTTGAAACCGACAAGGGGGGTTTGGACAGGCTTCAAGTCCTTGCGGGTTAGGCCCAACTTCCGGAAGAGGTCGTCGTACATCACCTCGGACGAGCTTCCTGAGTCCACCAGGATCCTCCTCACGTCAAATTTATCGATTCGTAAGGTGATGACAAGTGCATCATCATGCGGCAGGGCCACCCCCCCTAAGTCGTCGTCAGAGAAACTGATGGCCTCGTGAACCAGCCGTGGCCTCTTAGTGGACTGTTATGTCCACTCGCTCTGTTCGACTTTCAAAGCCTGCGACACTCTCCTGCGTTCTGCTCGGAGGACATTATACGTCGGCCTTTCAACTGTACAGGCATGTATAACGTTAATTACAGGAACAACTTCCTGGGGCGACTCCGCCCTCTCCTCAACCACCCTTCGGCGGGGCTTTTGGTCAATGAACTCTCCAAGGTGTCCGTCTCGGACCAATTGTTCAAGGAATGACTTGTATGCTTTGCAGTCTTCGGTCATATGGCCAAAATCCCTATGGTAGGAACATCTGACTGTTGTGTCTTTCGTAGTCGGGTCGCCTATCATCTTTGGGGGCCACCTGAAATAAGGCTGGTATCTTATTTTTCTCAACATTCTGTAAATGGGCTCCTTGAAAACCGTGTTAACCCCCTGAAAAGACAAGCGGCTTGGTGGCGTAATGGGCGCACCCCGAGACTGCGGCTCCCTCTCTTTCTTCCTCGGCATTGGTGCTCTATTCTCGGGAACGGTGGCCTCTTCCTCGACTCGAGCATACTTGTCTATGCGCGCCATTAAGTCCCTCATGTCCCCAGGACCCCTCTTAGTAAGGGACCGGTAAAGGCCGGTGTCCCGGGACAATCCTAGCCGGAAAGACGCAGCAGCCATCGCTTCCGAGCACGCATCCACCTCATTAACCTCCTCCCAGTATCGTATGGCGTACTGTCGGAGGGACTCCCCGTTCCTCCTCCTAAGGGTGAGCAGGGCGCCGATGTCTTTCGGCTTCTTGGTGCTGGTGATGAACCGCGCCTTGAAGAGTTCGGCCATCTGCTTCCAACACTCAATGCTTTCCGGGGCCAAACTTTCATACCACTTCATAGCGGTATCCCCCAGACTCATGGGGAAGACCCGGCATAACACCCTCTGGTCAGTGTCATAAATCGACATCAGTTGTTTGTAATGCCGAAGGTGACTCTCAGGATCGGTCCTCCCATCGTACGCCTTGAACCGGGGGACGGCAAACTTCCTCGGCATTTCAGTTTCCCTGATGGAACGCACAAACGGAGAGGATATCTGCTCGTCATCCCCCCTGGGTTGCGGTCCTCTGTGCACATCGTCCTCGAGCTTTCCTGGGTACTTGGCCTCTCTAGGCCTCCTTGCGGTAGATTCTGCCTGGGACTCCGTGGATAAGACATCTCGGGGAATCCCTCGGCGGAGGTCCCACCATGAAAGGCTTGCTCCCCGGCGGATTTCCCCGGGCCCTTCTTCGGGTGCATGCCTCTGCCGTTTTCGCAGACCTTGTCTTTCGGCTGAGCGCCCGCGCCGATTTCTGACGGGGGTCTCAGGCCTCGTTCTCCTGGATTCTTGTCGGCTGGGGCTCCGATCGAAAGGTTCTCGGGTGTGCCAGCTGGCGTTTGCTGATTGCTCGAACTCTCTCAGTCTACGCCGCACCTTAGCGTTGTCTCTCTCTAGTTCTCTCATGCGTTCCCCCATACGTTCCTCCACCATCTCAACGATGTCACGGGCCGAGGGGATTTGCCCCCCTGGTCCCTGATCCATGAGGAACGTTCGTTGGGAAGAACGTTCAACCCCAGCTGACTGGCGCGCTGGGCTTCCTTCTCTAACCAGTGGGAGGCGTATAGCCCCTACGTTCCTTGCGTGCAAGCTCCCTATCCCCTCCCCTTGGGATCGAGTATTCACCATGATGTAACCGCTACAAAAGAAAGGTTGTTTGTTCCCACAGACGGCGCCAAATTGCACGGGATAATTCCTGCAATCAATATCGAGTAGCGGCTGGGCTGATAGCGGACCCTGAAACAATCACAAGGTTAGGAAAAAGGGAGCCAGGCGCACGCCCGGCTTATCCCCTCCGAAGCTTTTGTTAGTAAGGATGGGGGAAAGCTCTTCTTGTGTGAATTCTGGATAGATTTTGCGTACCTTTGCTCATTGTTCTGAGGAGTATTTATACACAAACCTGTAATGATTGCTCTGACACTGAGGTTGTCTCAGCAATCAATACCTGTTGCCATTACCCATGTGTAATGAGTGATTTTTACCTAGATTCCCGCGCCATCAATGCTCGGCGGGGGGATATCCAACCTCGGGGCAACGCCGAGTACATCAGGCTATCAAGGCACTTGAGTGCCTATGAACGGTGTCTGACGCCTACACCCGAGTACTCGGTGTTTAGGGGCACTCGGCCCTATGTTTGAACTCGGCATCACAGTCATTAATGCATCCACTCATCACTGTCAGTTTGGTTCTTCGAGGATGCAGAGACGCATTAAATGCTGTCTAAGTCACTCACGTCTTCATAAATGCTGGGTCACATCTCATTAACTGCTGGTGTCAGAGGTTCATTCCTGGCTCCATGGAACAGCGCCTTCTCGGCTCCTGCTTACTACTCGGCGTATTCCCTTGTACTCGGCTCCTGCACTCCGTAACGGCTTCATTTGTACACGTGTCGCCTTGGGGCCTGCCGAGCCGTCTCGAGTCCCTCCAGTTGCAATGCCTGATAAATTCTATGACTCACTGTCAATTCAATGATTACGAATGATTAAATCACAAAATTAAGTCAATAAATTAGGTTGGATTACTCATTTGTTAAACCTTAGAGTGTCAGCTAGACAATACCAGAAAAGGATGAATCCTTACCTTAGACTTCCAAGTCATCAAGCATTAAAGCTTACTCATGTTTAGGTAAATCCGTCAGGTATAAAACCAAGTTGGTTGTGTAGATTTTTGCAATTTTAGTTGTAACCGATGTGTTAGCTTCATCCTAGAGTAATTTTTGTCTTTTGATTCTTTTTATGATTCTAGGTCTTGGTTTAACCGATATTTATAATTTGTGAGTGATTGTAGGTATTTGAAATTACGATGCAAATGTATATCACATACTACTCTATTGTTAAGAAGTTCAACGTCCTTAGGAAAAAAAGGTTAATGCTAAACTATTTAAAAAAATGATGTGACGTTGATATAGTGATACTGTTGATCCCACTGTTGCTCATTTAAATTCCAAATTTTATTCACCTTATACGAATCAAAATATAATATTTTGTTGGAAATAATGAGTAGTTGATATTTACTAGCTCTTGCTAACTTTGATGTAGATAATGTCCATTCGATTTTACTTTTGAATAGGGATGTGTTATCTGTCAAATAAATGGTATAATCCAACAGTAGTACTGTTTGGTTGTCGAGTTGAATAATAGGTTGAGGGATGCGAAAAATACATTGTAGTAGGGAATCAGTATTTTGGACATTTCCAATGTACCTCTGGGAGAAGAGTTTTACCAAGATTTGGTAAGTTAGGAAATTTAACAGGGACTAGGATTAGGGTTATCAACATGTGCCTATAAATATGTTGTAACCCTTTTGGATTCTGATAACAACAATAAATAAAAATTCTTCTTGTGATTTACGTAGAATTTTTATCGAACCACGTAAATCTTGTGTTCTTGATTTTCTTGATTCTTGATTTTCTTGATTCTTGATTATTCACCATATTGCATCTTCACAACATATTTGGTATTTTTTTGTCCCTTTTTTTCATTAGTTTAGCATTTTCTTTTTTTTTTTTAAAAAAAGAAAAAGAAAATGTTGCTATTAATTAAAAAAGCTCTTCCTAGAGTGAAGAGACAGTTTTTTGGGACAGAGATTCTAGCAACAAGCCCCATGGTTTTGCTAGAAGATAGACAAAACTCATGATAACTCAACTGGAATTATGTACATGCATGCATTATTCACACCACCAAGTTGGTGCCAAACAGTCAAAAAAGCAACAGTTACTATCTTGTTTTTAGTATTTGTGTTTGATTCTACAAACACAAATGGCATGGAACTTGGAAGTTTAAGCTCTCCAAAACAATTTACTGTCACACCAATGTTGTCCTGCGGTGATTCAACTCTACATCGCTCAATGAAATGTGCGTGAAATATTATCTAAGTACACATTTTAAAATTTTCATTATAAAACGTATTTTAAAGTTGTACATATCTAACCCAAAACTCATAATGTTAGATAATATCGGGCCAAGACGTTACTATTATGTTGCAACTAGTCCCACAAGGTGATTGCTTGGTTAGTGTAAGCGAACGTTGTAGGAGCTATCCTCCATAAACCAATGCCACTTTGGTCTAGACGGGTTCCACACGAAGTATGCGTGATCCTCCTGAAGGGGGTGAATTGTGGTCACTCGTTACAACATCACTTTTTGACTTATATGAGTATGTGTAACTTGTTTTTTAGTCATACATCATTATCCTAAAAAGAATAATATTGTATAAATTCTCCAAATGTTTTGACGGATTAAAAGTAACATGAGAAAATTTAGTACTAAAGTAAATCTAAATCCCACATTTTTATGTGAAAAAAATTGATTTCAATTCTCTTAATTACACTTTCACCCAATTCACGTAATAATAGATCGTCCAACGTGTATGAGTTTATAAATTGTGAATCCCACTTATATTAATGGTAAGTGATTTATTATTGAGTAAAATTGAGAAAAGTGTAAAGAAAAATATCCCGATTCGCAACAAAATTGGAGGAACATGCCATTAGGTAGGTGAGAATCAATCTTGGTCATACTTGTGCACATGCATTACCCTTTTTCCACTCTATGGACGACTTTAGGAAACTATAGTTAGATGTCAACATCCAATAACACAATTTTATTATGTCCTTGTTTGGTCCTATATTGAGCAAATATTACTCCAACCTTGCCTAGTATGATGTGGCTCCACTATGTCCAATGGTCATACCAATTCTCTATGAACTTAAAATGTTGACCTGATCGATTGTTGTCATTGATTTTACTGTGAGTTTCATTATTTATTAAGACTCACTATTTATTCAATAATTGTGATTGATATAAATCAACATTTTAAGTCCACGTAGTATTGCTCATTCTCTAAAGTTAAAACAAACTTCAAAGTTCAATCCATCATAACTGCATGTTAAAGTTAAAACAAACGTTTTTAGCAACATCTTAGATCTCACGCTATAATATGTTCGAATTTTGAATACACGATTATTTTCAGTTGTGTAAAAGATTGAGACGTTAATCAAAAAAAAAAATATATATATATATATATATACTTTCAGAGTTATAGAATCAAAAAAAATATATATTCAAAATATTTTATTTTGGTCTATATTGATTAGCATTCTTAAGCTAGTATTTTTTAGTACAACCTCTCAATCTCAAACTAATCGATATGAATTTTATGTGGTAGTTCAAATGGTAATAGAGACGAGCTATAAATTCAGACGTTATGAGTTCGAATATTGACAACTCATTGGGCCGGGTTAGGTTATGAGAGATTTATTCCTCTTAAATACCATAATCCCGGCGTAGATAACCTATTTTTGATCGAATCGAGGAGTGGACTAGTCAAAGTGTGCGTAACCTAATCTCAGACACCTCTGAACTTTGAACACAAAAAAATTTGATTATTCAATGAATTTTTATTTTCGTGTTCCATATTCGATTCCGTCAATAATATGAAATCAAATTTAAAAATGTAAAAAATTACATATAATTTTCAACAAAATTTCTTCAAATAATCACTAAATTTCTTTAATATCTATATAAAATTATATACATATTTCAAATTGGATTATATAAAAGTATATCCAAAATTCAAATCTGTTAAATATTAGATAGTAGATTCAGATCAAAATTCAATCTAGTAACATGCCTACATCAAATCATAGCTAAAAAAACACTTTCTTTTTTTTTTTTTTTTTTTGATTTATAATTAGAGTTGATAATCGAGCTAAACTTTACAAGTTCGAGCCAAACATGTCAATCTCATTTTTTTAAACTAGTCTAAAAAATATTTAAGCTCGATTCATTTAAAAAATTATCAGAACTCCAAATGAGTTGAATCCGAGTCGAACTCGATTATTTTACATATAAACAAATTGAGTTTTTTGAGCTCAAACCGAGCTTTTAAGACTTATTTTTTTAAACAATTTTAAAAAATTGTTAAAATTTAATTTGTTAAATCGAAATTAAACCAAACTCAAGTAAGTCGGTTCGTTTATCAGCCCTATTTACGACCTAAAGCTACAAAGGCGTGTTGTGTTTAATATGCTTTACGTGATTGCGTGACCTTAGCAGCCAAACAGGGCCTTGTTTTTCCATACTCTCTCATTCTCGTGTACATAAAATCACGTACTCGCTATGTCAACGGGCTCATTTTGGTCGTCCACGATATAGATATTTTTGCATCGCCGTCCCTACAATGTGTTTATTTATACTGATAGGCTTTATATTTTCAAAAAAAAAATACCTGGAATAAAAATGGTATTGAACCAACAAATTAATTAAAAATTAAATAATTCAACTTGTGATAGTAATGAGTGATGTGATAAAAATGAGCAAAAAAAATTAAAAAAAATAAAATTTAAAATGAGAGTTATCTTACTAGATAGATTGTAATAATTATGTCGTATAGTTATTTAGAAACCCAAAACTGTCAGATTAAAAAACCATAATTTTGAAAATTAAAATAGATAAAAAAAATTAGACACTTTTTTTTTTATATTTATAATAAAAAAAATTTAAAATTCCACTCCAAGTTATACATTTTCACGCTATCGAATTGTTCTTATTTGATATTAATCAAACTCGTTTATTATTAGTATTATTAGATTATATTACTTTTGATTTTGTATTGTATTGGGTTTCAATCATTTGTTGGATTATGCAAAAATTTACCTCATTTTTCTTTATGACTATATTTATGCACATATATAAATAATTTGTTTTACAAACATGGAAGAAAATGTTAGCCTACAATTTAGAAACAAAAGTAAAGAAAGGTATAGAGCGTGTTTGGATTGTATCTCAAAATAACCCCTCATTTTTCAAAAATATTATTATTTTTTAGTTGAAATTTTAATATTCTTAAAATATATTGCAATGCATACTTATCTTATGATTTTGAGTTGGGTATGGGTGTGGGAAAAAAATTGGTAGCTACAGAAATTGATATAATCGTTGATTTTAGTTTAATTAATTTGCATCCATTAATCATAAAAATTATAAATTTACAACATATTTTTATTGGGCAAGAAATAAAAATATACGATACTACAAAATTATTTTTGGTATTAAAATTTTATCCTTTCTAGTATATTATTATTGAATATTAATGAGTAAAAGTGAAACTAATTAGATCCCTATTTTTGATCTTATTTTTTTGGTCTATCCAATATTACACCTAGTAATTTGAAGTGTATATTTATAAAAGTACAATAACGATTAAAATTGATTCAATATTTATCTAATTTAATTTAACGGTATAAAATTTATTAAAAAAAAAATATTCTCTTCAGGGTCCTTAGTGTGACTGTGTTAGACTAATTTTTTTTTTTTTTTTGTTTAACGTTAGTGTGTCCAAACTAATTTACGCGCATTAATTTCCTCCCTAATCTGATCAAACTAATTTTATTTTTATTATTAGAATTAAAAATAATAGGGATGAAAATCGTATAATGCTGTATTGTAGACAATGACAGCAACGAGGAACGACAAGAGAGAGAGAGAGAGAGAGAGAGGGAGGGAGGGAGAAACGAGTCGAGACTCCACTCTCACTACTTCGCTCGACGTGTTTTTCAAGCCTCTTTACACAAGCACACATAGACGCTGCGAGTATATACATACAAGAACACCTATTTATACACATCCTCTTTCTCTGGCTTCTGCTTCATTCCTTTCTCTCTCTAAAACCCTCTCTGCAAGGCTCCAACCAAACACCCCTCTCTCTCTGTATTCGGATCACCAGCACACCTCTCTCCAGTTCTTTGGTCGATTTCACTTCCATTTTAGCACTTTTCTTCATTCTGAAGCTTCGATGAAGATTTTTTTTATTTTTTTTTTTGGTTTCATAAGTGCTTCGATGAAGATTTGCTTCAATTAGAATTGTAGATTCTCGAGATTTTTCTATTTTTGTTGCTCGTTACATCTTTCTCTATTGCTTTGTTTAGGGTTTATGCGAGGTTAGTTTTGGTACTTGTAAGCTTCGATGTCGTCGCCTTCATCGACGAAGGTTTGCTTCAATTCGAACTGTAAAGAGTTGTTGGCGCAGTCCAGAAAAGGTTGGCGCCGACGCACCGGCGAGTTTGCGGACCTCTGTGAACGTTGCGCGTAAGCAATTTTGACTCTTTGTTGACTGATTCAGTGTTTTTTCAATTTTCCGTTGAATTAGTGTGTTTTTAATCGTTGGAGCGTTTGGGGTCTGTTTAAGCAGAGTTTAGGGTGTGCTTTACGGGTTTGGCATTGTTTTGTTGTTGATTTACTATATTTGGTGCTTAATTACTTGGTAAGAACTGGTTTCTAGTGCAAGATTAGTTTTTTTATTAAGTTTGGAGGTCCCATCGTTTTTGGTATGCATGAAATTTGATTGGGAAATTGGAAAAACAGCATCTTTTTCTTAGATTGGAAGTAAGTGGGAAAAAAAAAAAACAAAAGGCTAATGTGCATTGAATTTCCTAGAGGATTCATGTCCACTAGTTGAGTGTTCTCTGTGATAGGGGTTGGGAACATGGAAAATTGGTTTCGCTATCTTTTATTTGATAGTATTTGTTTCCAGAGAATATTATGTGTATAAATAATTTGGTGTTGGAGGATTTTCTTTTTTTTTTTTATTTATCAAAAGGACTGCTTTCGATTACTATTTGCAGGTTAAATTTTTCTAGGAAGTATTTTGCCTTAAACTGGATTGTGCTTTTAAGGAGATGGTTTTCCTTTTCCATCTTTTAGAGGGTTGAATTGGAACTGTTTGCATAACTTTCTTCCCTTATGAAGAAGCAGAAAATAATAGAGATAGTTGATAGACAACATGTAAAACCCCATTCCTTATAAGAATTTAAATGTACTCTTTTGAATCTTTTAATCCATGTTTCCTACCTCCTTTAATATTAAGGTAAGGTAGATATTTAGTGGTGTTAAATAAACCCTTGTGTTTTGTTGAAAAATACATCAAATATGTGTGTTTCTATATGAATGACCACTGGAATCAGGGTTGTACTAGTAACCTTTACCAATCCATATTGATAGTTTTACATCGTTAGAGTTTAACCATAACTTAGAAATGCTTTGTTCGATTTCAACTCTTCGGGGTTTTGCATCTCAGCTAATCCATAATTGTATTGGTGGCATTTAAAACTACTGTTGATTATTGCTTTTGTTGCATTTCGATGTTGCTTGAGTATCTGATGTATCGGTGGCATTTAATACAGATGTTGATCTTTCTCTTTTTGAATTTCAATGTTGCTCGAGTATCTCTGATATTAAGCTCTAGCAGTTCAGATCCAACCTTTCAAATTATCAACTTATGTGTTGAGAACAAAGTCTGTGGTACAATTTGTTACAGATTTCAGTTTAAAGCTTGTGATGAACTTTTGGACTTCTTATGCCAAACAATGTGGGATGACTGCAGTGGGAATGAGATGGAGTCATGATGTTTGCAACTGTAAATGCCCGTATCCCCCCTCTCCTATACACAATTTACTGGAGAGAGAACTTCACTCACTGAATTACATATGGTGATGAGCATGTGAAACAATATTGTAGACATCCTCCTTAATGTTTAGGTGTATTTTTCTTTTACCGGATGGGTACTTTGTATTTGTCTGTTTATGGTTATTAATGTATGCCTCAGATTTAGTTGCATTTACTGATCCTGAAAGTAGTCAAAATGTGATATCTTGTATTTTTTCCTGAACTTCTAGTGATAATGTGTTTGTCTAAGGCTCTAAAAATAGCTTTGACTTCAGAATTCCCTCACCCCCACCCCAAAGTGGAAAAATATATATAATAACTTCCCACCCCACCCAAAAAAAAAAAAATCTGTTGTTAGCCCTATAACATGTTCTGTGCTATGTTAGAAGATCAATTCATATTGTGGCTTTTAATGTCTCAACTTTTATCTTTATTTGCTGTGAATTGACTCTGATTCATGATCTTAGTTCTGTTTATGAGGAGGGGAGATTCTGTGAGACTTTTCATGTGAATGCTTCTGGTTGGAGGTCCTGCGAGTCTTGTGGGAAGGTGAGCAGAAGATTAAATATTTTTGAGATTTTGTTTTTGGTTTGGGAAACAGAATGTTATTTTATGGATATCCAACTCAACAAAGCCTTGTCGCAACTGTTTATCACAGATGATTTAGCAAATTTATATGTTTTCTTCTCTATTGTAGATGTGAACTTAGTTTCATTTTGAAGTCTCTTTTTTGAGTTACTTTTTTGGTCCAAGGCTTGTAACGATGAATTTTCATTTGCAGCAAATACATTGCGGATGTATAGTTTCATTCCACATGTTTGTACTATTGGATGCTGGAGGAATTGAGTGCATTACATGTGCGAGGAAAAGTTTCATTTTGGTAAGGATAATTTGCTCCATGCCACGGGGTGGTTCAATCATGCCTTCTTTGCCATCCTTTCCCACTTTGAATTAGTTATAATAACAAATAGTGAATTTAATTAATAGGGATGGGTACGATTTGGATCCTAAGCCTGGTACCTTAAACCTAAACCTAATCTGATTAAGTGTAGCCCCAGCTTGGCCTTCTTTAATTCTCACTGAAACCAGAAACCTGGCCCTGAAGTGAGTAAAATTTGATTATTAAGATTAAAAGAGATTCTGAATGCATGCACTCAGCATGCGTCTATCTGATAACATGAAGAATAACACTGCTTTCAAAAGTTGACGTGCCTCAGAACCCAGGTGGGGCAAATCAAATTAAAAACGGCATTCCTATTCCCCAAAAGGTTATCATAATTTATTCATCTGAAACAAAAATCTTGTGATTTATGGGACCTGTGATTTCTGCACTGTTGTTCTCCATTTCCCTTCATGAATAATACATATACTGGTATCTAAAAATTTGGCGAAAAGTAAACATTCTGTTTGCACAGTTTAATTTCTCATTAGCAGAGATATTTTATTACTTCCGTCCCCTTTCTCCTATAATAGACTGCTTCAACCAGAAAGTGTTACCAAATATGTTTATTTTTTGTCTGGGCGGAAGATATGTGTCACAATTCCATATTTTGTTGTTCTGTGTTACAGACACCAAATCCTGCATGGCCGCCACCTTCTCTCCTTCCTCTACAGCCTGAAAGAATTAAAGATCTGTCTGTCAAAAATTGGAATCCATTAGCTGGATCAGGCCCACTACCATGGCGGCAAGCACCCAGTTTGTTCAATGGTTCAACTACTCAGTCTGAGTTGCAGCCTAGGATGCCCTTTGAAGTTGAAATTTCAGGTGGCATTGATAAACTTCGTATTAGTGAGCATTTATCTGCTTCGTGGGAGAATAAGAAAAAAGAGGAATCCCATGGAAGATTATTGAACGGAAGCCTGAAGAGTGGTGTGCCAGAGATACCAGAGAATGGAAATACTGGTAATTGTCTTCTCGTGCATGGATATGTACTAATGAGAGAATAAATAGGACATTTAAAATCTACAGCATGTTGTTGCTTTCATGCCGTGGAAATGTTTCAATACGTAAACCAGTATGGGCTTGCTGCTTACCTTCATGCAATTGTGCTGTTGCAGGAATCAACTGTGATGGGCAATATAATCCTTGTGTACATGTTTCTCAGGAGTCCTTCTCATCAAAAGATGACCCTTCTCCAAATTTTAGTTTGGCTCTACCTTCTGAATCCAAAAATGAAATGAACGACCAAACCAAGGTTTCTGGGATTCACATACAACGAATTACCCCTCCTCCAGTTGGAAAACAATTCTGTGGCCATAATGGTATGGACTCATCTGCTGAAGCTCAAATACGCAATGGAAGACCTCGAGGAGATTCCCGGGGACGAAACCAGTTACTTCCTCGGTATAGGCCCAGGATAACTGATCAGGAGCTACAACAAATATCTGGAGAGTATCCCCATGGTTCTAGAAATCGTTTTTGTTTCTTGAGGCATTTTTTATGACCGAATTGTTAGTTATGGTACTAACCATAATGTAACAACAGGTTGTTCTGGATTTAGATTTCTTGTGTGATCTGTTTGGATTTTTCATGAATCCAAGTTCGGGAACACTTGCTGGTAGATCTATGTAACCTTTTTTTTGCAATTAACCTACTTATTGACTTCATTTTTCTGATGCAATTGAGCAGTGATTCAATCACATTGATTGTTGTTCCTTAACTGAATTTTAGTTCGAACTCGGTAATTACTCCTTTGTTCGAGAAGATGTTAAGTGCTAGTGATGCTGGGCGGATAGGGCGTTTAGTGCTGCCAAAAAAATGTGCAGAGGTGGGTCTTTTTGCTTTATGAGATTTGACTTTTACTTTGTTCACTACTTTGATGCTTCAAGTTCTCTATTATAGAAGGTTGACATCATACTCATCATGATATAGATGTTTTTTGTTATCAGTAAAAGCAACATTACAGGAATAGACACTAAGAAGGCGTCTACTTATTAATGTAACCAATAACTATACAAATTTAAGATGGAGTCATCTCCTCCAAAAACTCAATAAATGGGAGTATGGGACTAAGCGCTAAGTTTAGAAGCCCTTTTCCCAGATGTTGTGGAAGTATGAAAGTGATTGCTTTAGCCTTTCCATGGACATTACCTTATGCTTAAAATGCGTACCATTTCTTTTCTTCCCCACACTTCTAAAGAATGCTAATGGAAGAAGTCCGCAAAGCAGTCTATTGAGCATTCTAATATTTGTTTTTTTGTCATCACGCATTGTAATTTTCTTTTGGGTTCTTCATAAATTGGTTCTCTTTGCAATTCTAATGAGTTCAAATTCAATTACACAGGCCTATTTTCCACCTATTTCTCAACCCGAAGGATTGCCACTCAAAGTACAAGATCTAAAAGGCAGAGAATGGGTATTTCAATTCCGCTTCTGGCCCAATAATAACAGCAGAATGTATGTTTTAGAAGGGGTAACTCCTTGTATACAGTCCATGCAATTGCAAGCTGGAGATATAGGTAACTAACTAGTACTGCCTGGAAACAATCCCCTTTTTAAAAAAAAAAAATTTATTTTACAATTATCTTTCTGGGTTAAAAGGTTCTTTGAACCATTCTCATGTTCTGCCTCAAGATGGCGGGCTTAGGGTAGATGTTGAAAGCAGCAACAACTTTGCTGTTGTTTTTTTTTTTCTTTGCAGCAGCCTTACTAACTGTTGCTCATACACTACAGATTGCCTATGCACGCTATATAATTTGTATCTGCATTTGAGGATATAAATACAATGTTCTGCTCGTTAATCCCCACTGCCCTTTCTTTTATTTTCCACCTTCCCATAGTGAGCTGTGTCTTGCCTTCTTTGGATGAACGAATCTATTATGAATTCTTTGAGTTGTGATTGAGATATGATATTGGTTCTATTCAGTGACATTTAGTAGGGTAGAGCCTGAAGGAAAGTTGGTCATGGGATGCAGAAAGGCTTCCACTGCTCCTTCATCAGATCAGGTTTGGTCTTGTACCATAAACTAATAGTTTTTCCTGCTATCTGGTAGTTACCAAATGTAATGTTGCCAAATTCCTATCATTATTTTAGATAACTGCCTATCAGCAACCAGACCAATAAAATGGGATTCGTTCTGCCTTAAGATAGTAAATACCATCTTCATCTTCATTTTAATTTGGGAAGTATTTCGCAATCCATGCAATATCATTGAATTTTCTCCGTTTTTTGGATTGTGGTACCATAAGTTGGATTGTTTCAACATATATTTAATATGTTCTCTCCTGTTTACAGGGCAATGAGGCTGTCAATATTGGTAATGGGGTTTCTACCCTTGGAAATGTTAGTGCTGTAAGTACTAAACCTGATGAAGTTGTTTCAATTCAACTTACTCTTGTATTGAAGATAATTCCATATCACCTAGCTTTTCATCAATCAACCAGGCTAATTCGGCAGATCCGGCCAGTACTTTATCCGAACTTGACAAGTCCGGATACATAGCGAAGGAAGTCCTTGAAGCCAAGTCTTCCTCCCGCGTTAAGAGGAAAAACAGTACCTTAATTTCAAAGGGTAAACGCCTAAGAATTGAAAACGGGGGCATGATAGAGCTGAAGCTGACAATGGAACAAGCTCAAGGATTGATCCGTCCACCACCCAACCATGTCCCTGCTATTGTTGTAATAGAAGAATATGAATTTGAGGAATATGAGGTATGCAGTCTTTTGCATTTCATGATCCAAATAGATCAGTGTCCATTTATTGCTCTATGGTGGTTGTAGCAATCTCCTGTTTTTCATAACTAGAAAAGAATGTGGGTCTTTAAATTGGGCTGTGAAGATAGTAACTGAACAAAGAATTTGTGATCTATATTATGAACTATCAATTTTTATGTTCTCCAAGACAAATCATATCGAGTTTGTTCTCTAAATCTGTTTATGATACGGGAAAACAGATACATCTTGAGGTAGAATCTTCTAAAGTTTTGCTAAGTTGAGGCATTTGCCAAGGATTCACTCATGAGTATGGAGAAGAAAAGTAAAGAAATGGTGGAGAAGGAGAAGTAAATTGGAACAAAGTCGTTAGTCAATTGGCCTTGCTGAGACATAAATGCTTATATTGCTTTTAACAAACTTGCGATGTTATACTGGTATTATGAGCTCGAGATTAACTTTTCCATATAAAGATCATATGCTAGGCTGCTGCTCTAAAGAAAATCTTCTTTGATGCTATAGTTCACGTGATCAGCTGGGCCTTTATGCGATATATTTTTTTTCTGAAATGATAATCGGTTACCATAATTTTCTATAGGGATTGCTATAGTTTTTCTTGAACTTTGTCAGCCTTCATGTTTGCTTTGTTCTCTCAGTGTTTTTAATCCTTGTCAAACTTTACAACTGATGTTAAAGCACTGAAAGAGGTTCAATCTTTTGGGTTTTGGATGTGATTTTGTTTAGCAGGATGCACCAGTTATTGGGAGGCCTACAATTCCTGCAACAGATAATACAGGGTACATTGCTTATGTGCTTTGATTTGTACACATCATTGATTAGTCTATGCCTGTTTGTTTGAAAGCATCTTTCGCCATGTGCACTTTGGAGGTAGTCCTGAAATTTTTCTCAAATTTTCTCTTTAGTGACGTGCACATTGGAGGTAGTCCAGAATATTTTCTGAGATTTTATTGAGTAAATGTTGGCTTCAGTATGTATTTGTTCGAAGTTTGCAGGCTTTCATTCCACGCGCATTTGGCATTTGGTCTTCATTTTTTTTTTTGGAATTTAACAAATTCTCTTTTGTACTCATATGGAACATAATCATTGTGTATTCTTCTTTTAACAAAATGAGTCTCAAGGTTTCTTAAGCTATTTTTCCAAATGAGCATGTTAGCCAATTTACGTCATCTCTTTTGGCCAAGTGAATTTAATTCTGTATTTCATATGTTCAGTGAAAACATCCAATGGACTCAGTGCGAAGACTGTTTTAAGTGGCGCAAAGTGCCTGCCAGTGCTCTTCTTCCCTCAAGGTGGACCTGTTCTGGGAACTCGTGGGATCCAGACAGGTATGAAAGACACCCAGATCTACTTTTAAACTCAGACTTTTGGCCTCTAAATCCCACTCTGTATGTTTTGAGGGCTCATTTTGTTACCCTCAGAACAAATAACAGAATGTCTGTATATCTTCATTGCCGAACCTGATTTAATTTTGCATATGAAGCCGGTGTGCTTCTCAAGTGTAATCATGAGAAGCACTTAATTGGATTATTTTGTTTTAAGCTTACTGGTTTAATGCTCTGGATTCCTAGTGTAATCATGCCATGCCTTATTGATACTGCGATTAAGTTTGATGCTAGGATCATTTCGATGTCGCAGCACTCTTTTGTTGTCTGCAGTGGAGTGAACTGTGGCATGATGGATAAATTTGATTTCTAAAGTACTACATGCATTTTATTTTGATTCCCACTTCTCAAAACTCTCCTGCCAGTGTGTTTAATGCAGTTTAACATGCTCTTTACAACAAAGGCCTTTCGTTCAGTATATCAGTTCACTTTGTGTCCTGAACTTTACTGAGAAGACGTGTTTTGTACCTTCCCTTTTTGAAAAATGGACAATGACTCTGATGTTGATTGGTATTGAGTGTTTGATATCTAGATTCCTTAAAACACAGTGACAGTCGAGTTCAGATGTACCGTACTTCCTTTTTATCATTGCACTATATTATGCCCTCTTGTATGGTTATAAATTCCAGTTTTTTTCTCTCATTACCTTGATCAGCTGATCCATGTCCTTTATGGCTTCTGCCTTGTCCTTTTATTCTCTTTTACCTGGCTCCACTGGTGCAATAATGCTTATGGATTGGTCTGGACAAAGTCCATTTTGGTGGACCAACACTGGTGTGTCCTATGACTTTTATTGCTGCAGTTATGGTTTTTGTGGCATCTATTTTGTCACAAAGGCATTGGTTTTTAGCTCTGAACTTTATTATATTTGAAGAGATCTTCCTATCAGTACCAATCTCTGGCACCATTGCTTTTGTATGAGGCCCCCCAAGGCGCCTTTTTTTCCCTCTTTATCTTTTCCTGTTTGTTGCGTGGTTGGACCCTAATTGTGGAACTATTGAAGTCCATGTGAGTTATGAGCACTTCAGGACGAGTGTTAATATTTTTACCATTCTTTCTGCTGTCAGATCTGTGTGTGCCGTGGCTCAAGAATTAACATCTGAACAGCTTCAAGATCTGCTACCCACGAGTAATAAGGGTATGGATTATTTCTTGGTTTTATTTCTCCCTTCTCAAACTTCGTACTTGACAAATTTATCGTCGTTAATTTTTACAAATACCTTTTTCCCATAGTGGTAGTCACATTTTCTGCAATTTTTGTCATATTTGCTTTTGTTATCTGATGTTGAGCAGCTGCTTCTAAGAAAATGAAGGCTGCTAAACAGGATACAGATTCAGTTGGCCCTTTGGAGGGGCTTGACACGCTTGCCAACCTTGCTATCCAGGAAGAGGGAGAGGCCCTCCCATCATCATCACAGGCCACAACAAAGCACCCACGCCACAGAGCTGGCTGTTCGTGCATTGTCTGCATTCAGCCCCCAAGTGGCAAGGGCCATAAGCACAAGCAATCATGCAATTGCACCGTATGTGCGACAGTGAAGCGCCGTTTTCATACCCTTTTGTTGAAACGTGGGAAGAAACAATCAGAGAAGGAAGCAGAAACTGCACGTCAAAAGCTGCAGCAGGAACAGTTGCCCGAACAACTGCTGGATGATGACATCCAGCATTGTAATGAGACAGGCAATACTACGCCGAACCAGGAAATAGGGAGCAGTGAGGGTTCTGAGAATGACCCGACTGTGAGAACAAACTCCGTTTCACCTTTTAAAGGTCAAATTGACCTCAATATCCAACCGGAGCGGGAGGAAGAGTTGTCACCTAGTTCAGATTCTGGTGGTGTCATGAGGTTGCTCCAAGATGCCACGGAGAGGTATCACAGGCAACAGAGGTTGTCAAACTCTATTAGTAACGTGAATTCAGTAGGCAATCAGACACAGCAGGATGGAATTGGAGGGGCAAATTTCAGCAACAATATTGCCTTTGACAGCAATCATCAGAAAACCGAAGCACACCATCATATGACTTTAACTATGAACGCACCCGGATCCACACCAACCACTGATAGATAAGAGGTACTTTTTTATTCTATGGCACAGTGTATATCCTTGGAGCAGGTCTGGTGTGATGACGGCGGAAGTAGCTTTGTTGTACATTGAGACGGTTTGGCATCATCCTTCTTCATATATGTACATAAAGAGGTAGTTTTGCTGATCTCTATGCTGTATTGCAAAAAAATGATAATTCAACTTGAGTGGGTGGTGGGTCGAAGCTAGTTCTTTTTCATCGTCGGAGCTCACCTTTCTGCCCAATCGATGAACCAGGTAGGATGTAATTAAGATTATATATGTTTATCTTTTCTTTCAGTAATAGAACTCCCTGTGGGTTGTTTTTTACGCCAAACCGTGGTGTATTCAAATCTGTTTTGAAGCTGGATCAAAGTCTGGTCGGGTGGCCCTGTTCTTGCTTGTGATGATTTTAAGTATATACAAGCTTAGACATTAATTTCTTGCTGTTCCAACATGTGAATTATGGGTTTATAGAGTAATTGAATTGCTGCATAATTGGTGTAGGCAGCAAGCCAAGTGACATTTCTTTCTTTTCAGATTGATCTGCATTCAGTGTTTCTTCTTTCTGGTTGATATAAACGATTTTATTGTTTTTAATAGGGCTGTTAATTGAGCCAAGTTTAAATCCGAGTGTCGAGCTCGTTTTTCTAAATGGGTCTAAAAAATTGTTCAAGTTCATCTTGTTTAGAAAATGAGTCGAGCTTGAGCCGAGTCGAATTCAAGTAGCTCGACTATTTTATATATAAACGAGTTGTGAGTTTTGGCCGAGTTTTTTAAGGTCGTTTTTTAAAGGAAAATGCTATTTGGACCTAAAAATTTGACATAAAAATCTGACATAATGATGTGGCTTCATAGGGATCATTGGATCAACACCAAGTTCCAATGTTTGATGGGGTCTACAGTGAATTCAAATGTCACAGTGAATTAGGTCAGATTTTTATGTTAGATTTTTAGGTCTCAATAGCATTGCTCTTTTCTAAATGAGTTTTATAAATTGTTTAAGCTCGGCTTGTTTATAACACGAGTCGAGCTCGAGTTGAGTTCTATCCAAGTTGAGCCTGAGTAGCTTGCCTTGATTAATAGCCCTAATTTTTTGTTTACGGCTTGATTAAGAAAATTGGTTGTGTTTTGAAGGTCGTACCTTTTAAGGGTATAAAGCTCAGGTTTGAGAAACTTAAGTGGTAGACAACCTTCCCTCTTTGTGGAAACCGATAGGAACTTAAAAATGACATGACTAAATGATACGGATTTGGGTGGCGTTGAAAGAAGAATATGAATATTTAAAAAAAAAATCTTGATTTAATATTATATAAATTATTTTAGAATTAAATAATTTTTAATTAACTCGAATACTGATACTAATACGAAATAACTTAAAATGTCAAAACCTAAAGAAGACACGACTCAAAATGATATGATATGAAAAATTACAAAGACAGGTTCTTTACTATTATAATATAAACTATTGAGAATTTTATATCCAGTGGAGAAAGTGAAAGTTTCAAGCAAAATGCCATCCAAGAACAAAGGAGAGGTCTGAATCTGGACAACATATCAGAGATTCAAGAGAGACTGAAATGTTTGTAAATAAAGAGATTTTAAATTAATATTTTTTCAGTATAAACATTATTCGGTAGATAAAGATTTCTGATTATAACCTGTGCATCAGTAATTTGAGTCATGAAACAATTTGTCAGCATGTGAGCATCAGATCCCGAAACGACAAGAGTCTCGTGCACTTGGTTACGTACCCATGGACATTACTCGATAGATAAAGAGTGAGGTTTGAATCCTCTCCAATGCTATCCAATCACCCACCACCCATTATATATGATCCTCCACTTTGAGGATGGTTTCTGAAAAAAAATGGATGGTGCTTGATTGGATAGGAATAGAAGCATTCCAAAATCTGAAAGGGGAGAGAAATCCTTCATTGTATGCTCTTGGCTTAGGAGAAGTTCTTTTTCATTATATACTCATTGCAAAATGGGCCAAGTTTGGTAGAATGGTGTTTTGCATTGTATAATATGCACAAGTAGAATGGTCCAAGAACTAGAATTTTGTTGGTAGGTATGGGAGGAGAAAAGAAAAAGGTATAAGCATAAAAATTAGGTGTAAGAACCTAATTTCTTCAGTAGGTGTAAGAGGAGGACAGAAAAGAGTACGTAAATAAAGGTTTTAGTAATGTGTCACACTAGTTGGTTGAACCAAAACTTTGTCGTTCATAAGGCATGAAAGGATTGGAAATTTAAGGGCATCAAACTTGTGGTTGATAATTACTTTTATACTAACTTTTTATACTTAAGAATAAGTCTAACTTGTTTTAAATATAGTGTAAATTCAGTGGCATCCCCTACATGTAGTTTTATTATATGATCATCCCTTAATATTTCCAAAATGACAGAGAGAATTTGATTATCTTGATCAACATAAATGATGGGACATTTTGTGAATACACCAGATGATGACACGTGTCCTCGGTACATGGTGCCCCGATGGCTGAGATTGAGACATGTGTCCTCGGGACTATGGTGCCCCTCCCCATCCGAAGGTTGTGATTATGACACGTGTCCTCGGCATCCAGATACCACTAGGTGATCGGCACGACGACACGTGTCCTCGGTGTCTGTGGACTTCAGTGTTCCCCCCGGCTCCCACGTTTTCTCGGCACCAAAGTTTTTTCGGGGTATGAGGATCCGACTACACGTCATCTCGGCTCCAAAGGCTCCCTGACGCCTCCAGCTTATTGAATGAATCACTAGCCTATCCCTTCCATCAAATCAATAAGGAAGGGTGAGCAGAGTTAGTAACCAAAGGGTTAAGGACACGTGGCGTTGTGAACAGAATAGTACATAGCATTACACAAAGGTCCCAGCCATTGCCCAGCTAATGCAGGGGATCATTTAATAAACACTCAGGGCGATGGGACGTCCTTGATGACTGGTGGAGCCCAGAGAGAGGCACATTAAGTGCCACAGAGATCAGGCATTTAATGCCTTACATGGAAATAAGAGCATTTATTGCTCGGGCGCCCGAGGAAAGTGGCATTGATTGATCGGGGCGCCGAGCGTTTAAAGACCTCCAAATATCTCTGCAAAAAGGGGCAAAACGCTTCCCCATGACTGACACCTCCTACTATGCACTAGCCTGCAATGATTACTACCAACGAAGATATAAATAGCCCTCTGAGAGGCAAATCGAAGGTACGCAATACATAAAAACGAGTGTGCTCTGAATATCCTCTCTCTCAAACAAAATACTACTGACTTGCTCGTCGGAGGGGATACGCCGGAGACATTCCGGCGCCCTTCTAACTCTTCCTTTCGTGTCCAGGAGAAGCCGGAGTGCACCACCATTTGTGAGGCTTGATTCAACCGTTCCAGGAAGGAGTCACCGCCAATCAAACTACTTCCTTCTTCCTACGTCACGCCAATCCCCTTCACCACGAGGACTCCACGTCAGAGGCAAAGACGAGTTCACCCTAGTCCTGTTTCTACTCAAATATATATTGTGCAAAAATCTGTACGCACAATCTGACGCCGTCTGTGGGAAAGATCATATTTCCCGAAGATCAGTGACCATGGTGAATACTCGTCAAAAGGGAAAGAACACTCAGCAAAGGAACGTTGAGTTAACAGCCCCATCCATGTCAAGAACGAAGGATCGCGTGGAAAGCGTGAATAGGGAGTGTTCTGTTCACTCCAAAGGACTGACCCACCAGACCAACATGGGTGTTGGCTCTGGAAAGGCAGCCCCGTTGGCACGGCAACTTGCTGAAGTGATAGAGGACCAGTTCGGGGATCGCCTGAGACAGTTGGAAGAGGACAACGTCAATGTCCTGAACCGGCTCAATGAGTTCACACTTTCCGGCGGAGGATCTCGAGACCAGAGGCAATCACACGAGCCCCCTGTCAAGGGAATGAAGGCTCGAGACCTCAGAGATCGCCTCAGCGGTGGATCGAATAGCTCCAGGGCTTCTAAGCGCCCGAGGGCCAGGAGGGAGCTCCCGGAGGTCCCAGCCAAGAAGACAAAGTCATTGGCGTGGAACGACCTCCGTCGGAGACTCTCCGGGCGAGGGGGCGTGGAGGAATCCGAGGAGGGGTCTACACTCTCTGTAAGGAACAATAGGTCAGGACGTCCCATCAGACGCCGGGATGAGCAAGAAGTAAGATCTCGGTGCCAAGAGGATCTCCGGGTACATTTGAACTCCACCCGAAGGGGCAACACCATGATAGAAGAAGACACAGATGACGAGGTCATTCATTCGCCCTTCACCAAGGCTATCGCGAATATGGAGGTATCAAAGAAGTTTGTCGTGCCAAGGTTTAAAGTTTATGACGGGCGATCAGACCCCGAAGCTCATTTAAGGCAGTACAAGCAAATGATGTCTCTTTACCATTCGGACCACCGATTGCTGTGTCGGGTGTTTTCAATGAGTCTAGGCGACTCTGCTATGAAGTGGTTTGAGACCCTTCCACCCGGCAGTATAGGGTCTTGGAAGGAGTTAACCAAGCAATTCTTGGCTCGGTTCATTACAGGGAGTAAACGCCCGAAAGATGTCGGGTCGTTGTTAACTTTGAGACGAAAGGAAGGAGAGACTCTCCGCCAATATGCTACCCGCTATTGGGAGGAAGTCAACGAGGTAGAGGGGTGCTCCGAAGTCATGGCGGCTGCCTCCTTCAGACTTGGCCTCTCGAGGGACACCGACCTCTATAGATCCTTGACAAAGAGGACGCCTACTGGCATGGGGGAGTTGATGGTCCGGATAAATAAGTACTCCAGAGTGGAAGACGAAATGCTGGGGGGCAAAGGAAAACTCTTGGCCCCAAGGAGAAGAGAAGTTGAGAAAGGGGACCTCCCCCGAAAGGGATTGATGCCCTCATCTAGTGGCTCCTTCAAAGGGGTCCAAACCGTGTTCAAGGAGCCCATTTACAGGCTGCTCAACAAGATTAAGAGGGAGCCCTTCTTTAAGTGGCCGCCTAAGATGCTAGGTGACCCGTCCACCAGGAATCAGAAAGTAAGGTGCTCATACCACCAGGATGTGGGACACCTCACCGAGGACTGTAGGGTTTACAAGTCCTTCCTGGAAAAGTTGGTACAGGAGGGGCACCTGAAGGAGTACATTGAGGAAGCGGCACCAAAGGAGACCCGTGTCGCCGATGGTCAGGTAAATATCCAGGGCAATGTCATCGACGTCATCCACGTCTGCCCCACGGACCGCCCGACGTCAAACACCCTCAGATCGGATCTTAAGAGAGTGACTTTCACAAGGAAGGTGGACGAGGGGAAGGGGGAACGACCCAGCAAGAGAATCCGAGAAAGCAACAAGGACATCACGTTTTCCAACGATGACCTGACTGGTGTCGTACTCCCCCATGAGGACGCCTTGGTCCTCACCTTGAAGATCGGCACTTTCGATGTCAAAAGGATCCTGGTGGACTCTGGGAGTTCCTCTGAAGTGATGTATTACGAAGTTCTAAAGCGCATGGGACTTGGCCCCCAGGATCTCGTCAAAGTGGACACACCTCTTGTCGGATTTAATGGCTCTTACGCCCTGCCCTTGGGCAAGATCACGCTACCCGTCGTCACAGGGCCAGTTACAACAAACACAGAATTCGTGGTAATAGACTCCGATTCACCTTACAACATAATCATGGGATGCGCCTGGCTGCATGCGCTAGGGGCGGTGCATTCCACCTACCACCAAAAGTTAAAGTTCCCAACTCCAGAGGGGGTAAAAGAAATCTGTGGGGATCAGGCATCCGCCAAGACATGTTTCTACTCCGCCGTGAAGGCGGGAGTCGCCTCCAAAGAGAAGGAGCGGCCCCCAGAAGAATTGCTAGACAAATAGCAATTACAGTCTGGGCGGCTCGGGGTCGACGAGCCGCGGGTCGATCCAGCAGACAGGTCCATGGAGGATCTCCTGAAGATACCTTTGGTTGAAGGGGACGAGGAAAGATGCTTTTTGATTGGATCCACCCTGTCCCATGTTGAACAAAGGGAGATGACTGATTTTTTGAGAAAGAATGCAGACGTGTTTGCGTGGGACTCCATGGAGATGAAGGGGATAAGCCCCAACGTTATCACTCACAAGCTCCATGTCGACCCCGCCCACAAACCAGTAAAGCAGAAGCCCCGACGTATGGCTCCGCATCATGCCCGGGCTGTAAATGAGGAGGTGGAAAGGCTCTTGAAAGCCGACGCCATCCGGGAAGTCCAATTCCCGGAATGGTTGTCCAACACAGTTTGTGCAAAAAAGAAAGGTGGAAAATGGCGCGTATGCGTGGACTTTACGGATCTGAACAAAGCCTGTCCCAAGGACGACTTCCCTCTCCCAAAGGTGGATCAACTGGTGGACGCCACGGCAGGACACCAGCGCATGGCTTTCCTGGACGCCAAGGCAGGATACCACCAGATCCCCCTCCATCTGTCTGACCAGGAGAAGACCGCATTCATTACTCCCATGGGAGTGTATTGCTATAAGGTCATGCCTTTTGGCCTTAAGAATGCTGGGGCCACTTATCAGAGACTTATGAACCGAATGTTCAAAAGGCAGATAGGGGACACGATGGAAGTCTACATCGACGACATGCTGGTGAAGAGTCGAGGGAAGGATGATCACATCCGGGACCTGGGGGATACCTTCTCCACCCTGCGGGAGTATGGTTTAAAGTTAAACGCGGCAAAATGCGTCTTTGGAGTTGGATCTGGAAAGTTCCTAGGGTACTTGGTGAGCCGGCGAGGAGTCGAAGCCAACCCAGAACAAATACAAGCCGTCCTAGACGTTCAAAGCCCCCGAACGGTTCGGGAAGTCCAAAGACTCACGGGGATGCTAGCCGCGCTAAACCGATTTATGTCTCGATCGTCAGACAAATGCAAGCCCTTCTTCGATGCTATCAGAAGGTCCGGAAAGGGGACTTGGAACGATAAATGTGGGGAAGCACTTGAGGGGATCAAGGAGTACCTCAGGGTCCTCCCAACCCTGTCTGTCCCGGTGCCAGGGGAGACGTTATTCCTCTATCTGGTAGTATCGGAATTTGCAGTTAGTGGAGTGTTAGTGCACGAGCATGAACGCGAGCAAAAACCAGTGTACTACGTAAGTAAGGCCTTGTTAGATGCTGAGACAAGGTACCTACCATTGGAGAAGTTGGCTTTAGCATTAATCACAGCTGCGAGGAAGCTGAGGCATTATTTCCAAGCACATCCAATCATGGTCCGCACGGACCAACCTTTGAAGGCTATCTTGAGGAAAGCCGACCTTTCAGGGAGGCTTGCTAAGTGGGCAGTGGAGATGGGGGAACATGACATCCGCTATGAACCTCGCACTGCCATAAAGGGACAAGTATTGGCAGATTTCATAGCAGAATTCTCCAAGGAAAAACCTCCTCCCCCTCAAGGTGAACCCCCCGGCACTGTCAGACAACCTACGTCTCCATCACAGTAGCTCCCCTGGAATCTCTTCGTGGATGGATCCTCTAACAACAGGGGTTCTGGCATAGGAGCATTGCTAGTCTCCCCGGAGGGAGTGGTCACGGAACAGGCTGTCCGGCTGGGGTTCAAGGCATCCAACAACGAAGCAGAGTATGAGGCCCTCATTTCTGGACTCAGGCTCGCCCCGATGGCTGAGATTGAGACATGTGTCCTCGGGACTATGGTGCCCCTTCCCATCCGAAGGTTGTGATTATGACACGTGTCCTCGGCATCCAGATACCACTAGGTGATCGGCACGACGACACGTGTCCTCGGTGTCTGTGGACTTCAGTGTTCCCCCCGGCTCCCACGTTTTCTCGGCACCAAAGTCTTTTCGGGGTATGAGGATCCGACTACACGTCATCTCGGCTCCAAAGGCTCCCTGACGCCTCCAGCTTATTGAATGAATCACTAGCCTATCCCTTTCATCAAATCAGTAAGGAAGGGTGAGCAGAGTTAGTAACCAAAGGGTTAAGGACACGTGGCGTTGTGAACAGAATAGTACATAGCATTACACAAAGGTCCCAGCCATTGCCCAGCTAATGCAGGGGATCATTTAATAAACACTCAGGGCGATGGGACGTCCTTGATGACTGGTGGAGCCCAGAGAGAGGCACATTAAGTGCCACAGAGATCAGGCATTTAATGCCTTACATGGAAATAAGAGCATTTATTGCTCGGGCGCCCGAGGAAAGTGGCATTGATTGATCAGGGCGCCGAGCGTTTAAAGACCTCCAAATATCTCTGCAAAAAGGGGCAAAACGCTTCCCCATGACTGACACCTCCTACTATGCACTAGCCTGCAATGATTACTACCAACGAAGGTATAAATAGCCCTCTGAGAGGCAAATCGAAGGTACACAATACATAAAAACGAGTGTGCTCTGAATATCCTCTCTCTCAAACAAAATACTACTGACTTGCTCGTCGGAGGGGATACGCCGGAGACATTCCGGCGCCCTTCTAACTCTTCCTTTCGTGTCCAGGAGAAGCCGGAGTGCACCACCATTTGTGAGGCTTGATTCAACCGTTCCAGGAAGGAGTCACCGCCAATCAAACTACTTCCTTCTTCCTACGTCACGCCAATCCCCTTCACCACGAGGACTCCACGTCAGAGGCAAAGACGAGTTCACCCTAGTCCTGTTTCTACTCAAATATATATTGTGCAAAAATCTGTACGCACAATAAAAGAGAGAGGATCGAATCACTCTGCAATCAATACCCCTCCCTCCATTGGCCAACTCCTTTGTGACAACCCTTCCAACACCCCATACGGCCACAACCCCTTCCCAACACTCCTCATGCAACCCTTCGTAGCCCAAGCAACTACTTTCCCAGCTCACTTGCACACTCATAGAGTTGGCGCTTTAACCACCAATATACGGCATTTTTTAAACATAATTACCAAATACGGCACTTTTAAACTTATTTACCAAACTATGACACTTTTTGAAAGCAGATTCAATAATTCCGCTTTTATTAGAAAATGGATTCAACAACTCGTTAAAATTATGAGCTGAAACACGTTAAAAGCGTGGTTACTAACCACGTTTTTTAAAAAGCGTGGCTACTAACCACGCTTTTCACGTGTTCTCTTCATTGCCCTCTCTTATCTTCTTCATCTTTAGGAAGGGGCGACTCCCAAAACCGATTAGTAAGAGTTGCCACCCTAGTAGGATCAGATCTGCATCTCATCAACAAAAGATCATTCTTTGGGGGTATACAAATACTCACCCTCGCTTCCTCTTCCCCTAAAACCTCATCTCTAACTTCAAATTTTATCATCTTTAATCTTTATATCATCAAATACATGTCTTCTTGAACTCCTTGGTCTCTCTGTTACTTCTGTTCTCTCCTCATCTCCTCCCACCACCAACTCTATCTCTCTCCCTTTCCCTCCCTCACCATCCTGCAATGCTACTAACCACCTCACAAACACAGCCCCACAAGAACTCTGTCCAATCCCTTCACTCGATGCCATTGCCTTCTCTTCCTTATCCCTTTCATTCGGGGAGAAACATGAAGGCCGACATGGAAACAAACAGCTGAACTCAGCCCCAAATGCCCTCAAAGCTTCACAAATCGTCAATGGCAAGTGAACGCATCTCTGATTCCAGTGGTGAGGCAAGCACTCGTGTGACTGTTGTTGAAACTGAGAATGACTACTCCTATTGATTAGCTGATACACTTGAGGGGAAGAGGGTTCTGGGTGTTGGCCCAACCGCTCTGGTTCTCAGTATATTTAGGTGAAATAGCGCGCAAAGCGTGTTTAGTAAACACGCTTTTCACAAAAAAACGTAAAAAACGTGTTTACAAAACACACTTTTTCATTGCCCAAAAAAAATTTATCCCCTAAAAACAGGGTTGTTGAATCCGTTTTTTAACAAAAGCGAGATTGTTGAATCCGTTTTTTAACAAAAGCGGGGTTGTTGAATCCGCTTTTTAACAAAAACGGGGTTGTTGAATCCGCTTTTTAATAAAAACGGAGTTATTGAATCCGCTTTTAAAACGTGCTGTAGTTTGGTAAATAAGTTCAAAAATACCGTATTTTAATATTAAAATTCTAAAACAACTGTATTTTGGTAATAGATTCTAGAGTTGGCCTCCCCCAAGCATAATATTCTCTCTCTCTGTCTCTAACGTAACATGTATTAGCCCCGAGTCCATAGATCTATATCAAATCCACCCCTTCGAGTAACCTCCTTTAAGGTCATATTTGTATGGTCAAATGAGTGAGGAATTGAATTGCATTTATTTGCTTCTTCAAACGATTGTATTTTCACATGGGATTCATATTCTCATGCGGGACCCAGTGATTGATAGTATGGAATTGATTGAAAACCCCGGTATCCAATCAAATTGATATGCATCGAAAAGTATGTAAGTCCATCGGATTATTCTGACAAGTCCCATCTCCCAAATTTCATTCAAACCCACAAAGTAAACATGTCCTAAAGGAAATCAAACAGAAAAATAGGGCCTTTATGGTTATAATCCGATGGTTCTGTATGTTGGGAAGAATTTTAAGAAAGTATTTTTAAAAAAATTTAGATTACAAAATCTATTTGATTATATATTTTTTAAAATAATTTTAAAGAACAAAAATTATAAAATCTATTGAACAATAATCTGCTCTCTTTGTCTCCACAAAACACACTCGCGTGCGCGCGCGCGCACACACACACACAAAACACGAGCAAACACATACACATACACAGACCCACACACATCTGTGTTCAGCTGTGTGAAGATCTGAATTTGTAGTTGTTGCGAAAGATAGAGAGAGAGACAGATCTGAAAGCACAGTGAAGAAGACACTAGGCAAAGTGGAGAGAGAGAGGAAGGAAAAAAAATAGAAGGAAGCCTTTTGCTATTAAGGGAACTCGAAAGACAGATCTCATTAAAATTTTCAAGCCAGCCTGTTTCTGTGTTTTCAAAATTTCCAATAAATGTATCAGAAAATAAGCCAACATTGTTTTTTGTTTTTGTGTTCCAAATCTTAATTTTTCTCAAAAATTTGAGAACAAAAATATTAAGCAAACAAGTTTTTTGTGTTTTTGAAATTTTGAGAATAAAAAACAGTTTTCGCGAACAAAACCAAACACGCCCTAACTTTTTCATCCTTAGGATAAAGAAGAGGTCGGTTTTGGGAATGGTTATATGATATTAATAATGTTGACGTGGTATAATTATTCAATAAAAAATTATAAAATGAATAAAATATAACTCATTTTTTATTATGGAAGTGGTGGGGTATAATTATTCAATAAAATAATTATAAAATGAATAAAATATAACTCATTTTTTATTATGGAAGCGATTATGTGTTATATGACTAGATAGTTACGAATTTTTGTGAGGACTCACTTAGAGGCTTATTTATTTATTGTTGAAAAGTTATACTGTGTAATGATATAACGGTTACCCAGTGTTTGCTTTGGACTCGATCCTACCCAACTTACTTAACGACGTCGTATGTAAAAGCAAGACGTTCTAAACAGAAGGATTATGATAAAGTCATCCGTCTTGGTCCTCTTGGAGCTCTCGTACTACGCTTTACAGCTTCGAAGAAAATCAAGCCCTAACCTTCAAGAGGTAAACTCAATGAAGTTGTGTACACTGTGTGTGTGTTTTTTTCCTTTCTCTTTGTCTTTGATTCTCTGTTTTTTAACGTTTAGCTCAATTTTTGGGAAAGATTAATTCCGACTTTTTCTGTGAAAATATGAATTTGTTTCAGTTTTTTGTTCTCTATTGTTCCTGAAGATTTCAATGCAATGCTTCCTCAGAAAATTGGAGGAAAATGAAGAACTGTGAGATGGGAAATAAGTTAGACTGTAATTGATAAGAAACCCTAGAAATTGATCAATCAAATCAACTGCATGTTAGACTGCTGCTAGTGGTAGCTTGGGTGCTTAGGGCGGTTGTTTGGTGGCTCAGAATGATGTTTAATGGTAGAAAAGTTCCAATGTTGTTCGCCTGAGACGTGAATTAGTGTTTAATGCTCAACAAGGTTCAACCCTTTTTTGTGTTTTGCTTCACTATAAGACTGTTAAGAGAGTCGTGGTATTTTAGCTCGTTATCTTCCGCAACCTAGTCAATAGTCAGATGAACACTTTAGTTGTCTATGTGGGCACAAATACACAACCATAATTTTATATATTGTTGACTTAAAAATCATGGTACACACGATGGGCCCGTTTGGAGCAGACTTATTGGGTGTGAAATAGAAGTTTAAAAAGTGAAATAAAAAAGTCAGAGTTAAAAACTCTTGGAACCGTTTTGAGGGTTCCTGAAAAAGCCGATTTTTCGTTTGATAAACTCATTTTTTCAGCTTTTTCTTAGTGTTGATAAAAACTATTTTTGCCCAATAACCTAATGAAAAAGCCGCCCAATAAATCTAGGTCCGAATAGACCAAGCTTATTTTCCTCTGAATGCTCCAAAAGCTGAAGTTTTCAGATAGCTCCAAACAAGCCCAATGTACAAAATATACTTTCATCTTGTAATATTCTTTGGAACTTTTTAAATTATTTTTCTTTCAGCACGATCTGCTTTTTTTCATTTAGATGTGGATAAAAGAGTGAATGTGGAAGAGAAAGACATAGGTAAGATGGATGATTAAATTTGTATGGGAAAGAGATCAAGGGGAAAAGGTGAACCTTGAGTTCGTGTGAGACACCAGGAGACATACTTGTGAACCACTTGCCTTCTCCTAGTACATATAATTATAGATTCGATGTCTATGGTATATTCTAGGTTTTCCTATTATATTTGGTTGATGAGATGTATGAACCACTCTGCAGTCTGACCCTTTGGAAACCTTATTGATCAATCCATATGTATCTGTGTATCTGGTATTATCGTCCTCTGACGAAAATTAACCCTCACATCTTATAATTTTTTATACTTTAAACATTTGCGCTGTTCTACACTTTTATTTAGCGTTTGTTACCTCAAGAAATCTGCCACTTTACAGACTTGAAGGAGAACCCAATCCCAACAGCACCTGTGTTACTGTTGCTTCCCTGCATCTCCAACTCTCCACTGGCCATTCCTCCTGCTTCCATTTCTACTTGTCCTTTGTATGCCCCGACTGCTAGCGATGCTTGCTCTTGTTACAACCTGCTTTCACCACCATTCTTGCGTTTGACAGTTAGAGATAAAATAAGGAGAGGCGGGAGCAGTAGTAGCAGCAGATCTGAAGCCATGATGAAACTCTTTGATTCTCATTGTCACCTCCAAGACCCTAGAATCTTTAACATGGCCCCACAACTAATTAGGAAAGCCCTTGATACCGGCATAGTTCATTTTGCTGTAAATGGAGTCTCTGAAAAAGACTGGCATCTCGTCAAGGAGATGAGTGACCGCTACCCTTGTATAGTTCCATGCTTTGGTCTCCATCCCTGGTTTATTGGTGAAAGGACTCCCAACTGGTTGAACACTTTGAAGGAATTTTTTGAGGCTACTCCCTCTGCTGCAGTTGGGGAGATTGGTTTGGACAAAGGTTCACATGCGAGAAATATTGATTTTACTGACCAGGTTGAAGTTTTCTGCCAACAGCTTGAACTTTCCAAACAGTTGAAAAGACCAGCATCCATCCATTGTGTTCGGGCTTTTGGTGATCTTCTTGAGATAATGAAATCTGTGGGGCCGTTCCCCGAGGGTGTGATTCTGCATTCTTACCTGGGCTCTGCTGAGATGGTTCCTGAGTTGGCTAAGCTTGGTGCTTACTTTTCTTTCTCTGGGTTTCTTATGTCCATGAAAGAAAACAAAGCAAAGAAAATGTTGAAGTCAGTACCTACTGAGAGGATTTTATTGGAGACAGATGCACCAGATGCACTACCAAAAATAAATGATGCGGATTCTCTGTTTCTGATTGAAAAAGATGCTTCTGTTCCTAATTCATCGACAAATAATGGCAGTCCTGAAAGGCCATCAGATGATGCCCGGGATGCATCAAAACCGGCAAAAGAGACCCTGAATCATCCAGCTAATATTCATAATGTACTCACCTATGTAGCATCTTTGCTTGAGATGACTAATGTAGAACTTGCAGACATAAGCTTTCGAAATGCAAAACGCTTATTCTCTTATGAAGGTTCAAAAGTACTACTTGAAGGTTAGTCAATTCTCACTGTTTCATGTAAAGATTAGGAGCACAAATTATGTTTGTTCACTTGTTTCTGAGTTGCCTGTATCAATTCTTACTCGTTTCTGTGTATTCTATATATAAATATCTTGGGAACTCCTGCAATTATTGTGAAAGTCATGGACTTGGTTATTTGCACCAATTGTAGGATAAGGCATTCTACTTATGGTTTTGTAGACCTCGAACAAGGACAAGAAAGAAGAAAAGGGTGATATTGCAAAACCTACTTCTCCCTTGGAAAGCCATGCTTCCTGCTAATAAGTGACACAATTAGTCCCCCAGCACGAACCACATGACTGTCATGTAGGATTTTAATAAAACTATGAAATACCGATGCTTGGTTCTAGAATTCATTTGGGTACGAGCACGCAGATTGATAGTTCCTGTCCATGTTCTTTCTAAATTAATAGAGTTTCTATGCCCTTTTTCTGGTGAAAATTTTTGTATATTTATTGGTCATAGTTTCTCCGCTGTGAATCTTTCTAATTTGTGACCTTTCACTGAGCAGTAGGAGACTAAACCTTGACAAAGCTGTGTACAGGACTTGTGAGAAAACCCAATGTGGACTGGATTTTCAAACAAGAACATAATCCTATCGAACCAGACGACTGTATATTTTCACGAGGATCAAAGTTGAAGGTTTTCCAAACGCTTGCATTGGAGAGATGAGTTCACTCCAAAGCAGTAATGTATTTAATGATGCTATGCTATATGTAAGTGAATTGTAATTTCTCTACAATGAATAAAATGTAATTTCCTCCAAAATTTAGCAATTTGTGCAATGCATCACAAATTGGAATACTCAGTAAGTACAATGTGTACAAATCAGTAGTTGAGAAGACAAATTGAAATGAGGACCAGAGTTCCTTTGAACAAAGTATAATTATCCTCAAGTCACAGGTAGAAACCTCTGCTTCTGTAAAACAAGCAATTCGTGCTACTGATGTAGAATAGCTGACAAAAAGTACTTGGAGCTGACTGATTGTCAAGTATAATGAAGTGCCAAAAAGTAACAATAGAGAAAATGGATCAACCTGGAGATTCAGTGGGACCAGTGATGTTTCATTTGAATCAGGTTAACGATCGTTTTGTTATGAGCTCTCTCAATTTTAGGCTCTCAAAATTCCATTTTGTTGTTTTAAGGAGATTCTAAATTCAGTGCTATCAGCTTTGTTATATTCTAGATGACATATGCTTTTATGTTCATTAGTTTGATCGCAATTTTCTATTTTTGATAAATTTAGTGTTCATGTTATATACACTTAGAGACGGTAATCTCTTCGTATCCTTTTGTTGCTGCTGCCTCAGGTACACTAGCAGTAACATTAGCAGCACCAGCACAAGCATGAATGACATTACAATCCTCATCCATTGACTTCTCCTGCCTTGTAGCACACCCAGAAATAAATCCCACAAAAGGTTTACAAAACAAAATTGAAGAGAAAAAAATAAGAGATTGGCATCTTTCGACAATGCTCCCTCTAGTGTCGTTGTTATGCAGAGAAATCCTGAAAATGCCTTCGTTAGTGTAGCTGAGGTCTCTAATCCCCATTCAAATTTTCAACTTGTCACGCCATTTAATCGTGTTTGCGTAATTTCATCTTGGCTTCAACATCTCCACTATATGGGTAAACATGGTATGCATACTGCTGGAGAACGGAGAAGACAACCATCTCCAGACAAACCAACACATTCTGAATACCTTCCTCAATGTGCTCCACATCCAACCAGATATGATGAGACCGGATGATGCCCATTGCAACCAGGATGTCCAGCACCACTCCCTGAATATGCTCAGAAACATCAATTTTTTACACTTAATAAGTGCATTACATTTTACTCAATTAAAAGAAAAACCAAAAAGCAAACAAACTATTAGAAATATGTTTTTTTTTTTTTTTTTTTTGGGGGGGGGGGGGGGGGGGGGGGAAAGGGGCTAAAGAGTTGTAACGGGGCACGATGACATAATGAACAAGATGGTACATGTACTAATCCAGATAATTTGCAACAACTAGAAAATCCAACACCAAGTTGGAGCTAAGTCGGTGGATTTTCCAATTCATCATAATCCAACACTTTGTTTCTTAACTGTAAAAAAAATTAACCGATGAGAATGTATTCTTTGACAAAGTTGCAGTTAGAGCATCTGCTGTTCTCTAATCTAAAAAGCAGTTAGAGCATCTGCCGTTCTCTAATCTAAAAAGCATATTTTCTAAAGTAGAGAGCATTTGTGATGAAAGTTTGAAATAAAGCAAAGATTATACACAACTTCAATAGTACTCTCTATTTGTGTTATAAATAGCCGTTATAGACTTATAGTACATGGCAATTAGTGGACAACATACACATGCCATTGTTTTCTCTAAAGTAAGGAATTAGAGAGAGCCCATTAAACAAATTCTTAACAACGTGAAAACATGGTTAAAGGTCGATTAATGGATGCACTAACTTGGCTTCAAACGAGGTTATGTTTCTTATAATGCGTAGACACACTCATAAAAGACATTCTTGCAAGACTGGGAAGGGTTAAACCAAAGAATTCCTTCATTTCAAGTGATCCAGCACTTAGACTGCACAAGCATGTCTACCCTTGGGTTCGGTTCCAATTCCAGAAACGGTCCATTGAATCTGTTCCTTGATATTAACGCAATCAAGATCCTCATATGATTTATATCACATAACAGAGAAAAGAAATAAAAACTTCACCTGCCAAAAACAGAAGAAAACAATTCCTTTGATGCAGATGAACTTTGCAAGTGGCTTGTGTGGTTCCAATTCTTTGGCAAAGACATGATAAAATACTACCAAGGAATACATAGCCAGTGAAAATGAAAGGTTGAGAATGATGGTAAATGTCCAGCTGACCCAACTTGGATAAATCCCAAGAATCTGAAATGCTATCATCAAAATGGAGCATAATGGCCGAATAACGACGAATTGCCATGTCCAGTACTTGAGACGCTTTAGCGTATGGTTGTCCAGATGAGCAATATGAGGCTGCAATTGGCAAAAAGAAAATCCTTCAGATATATCCTTCTGACCTAACACCCACATTGACAAAAAAAACTAACTGCTGACTGTTATAAGACAGTGATAGTAGACTAGTATTCTATCTTGTGTGCAATTGCAACCTATTTGAGTGAGTTTTTGTGCAAAAGTTAAAGGAACAAGAGAAATGTAACAACTCTTGCTCAATCTCACCAACATGTATGTTTAATCCACATAGACAAAAGGGAAAAGTGAAAGCGAGTAAAGTAGCAGATATAGATCCTACTGTGTCTTCATGAGATCAACTCTGCAACGTTAAGTGCAACAACAAGAAGCTGCATTGATTTGATGAATGATTTGTTCCAAGTTTCCACCAAACCCATATTTGATTCGTTTACAACTGAAATTGCTTAAACAACAACTCTGATACAGGAAAATAAGATCCATTTGGTGTATAAAATATTCTTTAAATCAGACTATTCATTTCCCTTTCTTTCAGTAATCCTGCTCCCAATTGACATCAAATTATAATTAAGTAAAGAAAACTACAACTGCACCTGGAAAAGAGTCATTGGAAATGAATGGTGAATTTCCCGTCCTTTGATTTCATCTGGCACCATGTTTTTGCTGATTGAAATGTTCAAGTAACTGTAAATCAAAGCTAAAAACTTAGCAATGACCTGCAATAGAAGAGAAAGAGACCATAAGCTGATCTTCGACCTCATGAGCAAAGCCTGTAAACTAACAACAGTCATATAATATGCAAGAACAGACAATTACCAGAGCCTCATAGCATTCCTTAATCGAGTCTAAGAACATGAAAAATTCTTTGCTTCCCCGGAAATCCAACAAACCCGCAAACGAGACAATAGCATATATGGGTGCCATAAGGATGATTATAAGTATGGCCTTTTGCTCCTTTGGATTCTTCCAGTAAAAGAGATGCTGAGATAGGAGCTGTATTGTGAAATGCATTGTAAGAATTACACAAAACGCGGATCCTAGCAGAGTTATTTCTCCGCGGTTCATTGTAGTAATATCAATCATCTTCTATTGATCTGATAACCCAGAGCTTGATCTGCAAAACAGTGCTAAAAATCTTCAAAATCTATATTTAGTAAGGTTCGAAATATATATTTTATATCAGATGAAAGCACTCGCTTATGGACCCCATGAACTAAGGAGTGTTAAAAGAGTTTACGCCAAGAATGTGTGTCACCTTAACTAGTTTCTCTTTTCTGTGATAAGTATTTAATTAAGCAGCCATTTTCCACAATTTCAAGATTTGAGGATGGGATGAGACAATGCGAGTAGCAATGATATGATTTCATTGCTTTGTGGCTGCCTATATGTTTCTAGGCCAAGGGCAACGTTCATGAAAACAATAGATGAGTACCAAAGTCATGGGTGCCTGTGCCTGTGCGAGCATTACTCAACTGAGACCTAAAGCATGAAAAACCAATTACTAGTTTCTATCACCATTGCAATAATGATGGGTGAGAGGCTTTTCTAACCATCTAGCGAATAGTTGGTGATAGAACTCAACATGTTAATAGCTTTTCTGAAAGTTTCAATATATCATAATTGGAAAAAGTGCCAACCATCAGAATATTTGCGAGTATTGATGTATGATGCACTTCCAGGCTTCAGCATTGTTATCCAAAGTTCATCTTCCAAGCATCACATATACCGAATCAATGACAATTACCTAATTAAGTGAACATTTGATTCATATATTCAGCATCATCAACATTTTCAATTGCTTCATACATTTTGTAACTATCCATGTCATGTGAGACTGAGAGAGACATCTTTTTTTCCCAGTCTTACCATTGAACACCCCATTAAGTTTCAGCACTATGTTACCTGGATTGTGGACCGTTTTGGTACATATTATAAGTATGGGTGCACAGTATACATCTTCTGATCCACAGTCCGATAGATAGGCTTAGTTGGTCCGTCGATTTGAGTCATGGTTGGTTTTCAATAGGATTACTTTCTCTATTATATGAGATTATATATAATTATACATTCATATACATATAGTTAACTAGCATTTACTTTGGGATTTGAGTAACAATTAGGGGTCAGGAATTTAAGCAATCAAGATCGCAAAATGCTAATGTAATTCATATATAAAGATCAAGTGCACAGAAACAACTAATTTTACAGTCAAAACACTACAAAAGTGTATATAACAACAGAAAGCATAATTTTTCAATCATAAAATCTAAGAAATGAAAAGCAAACTAAATCTTGACCCAAATACACTGTTTGGAAGCTAAGAAACCAGATCAAACAGAAAGAGAAAAACAAGGAGAAAATCAAAACTTCAGACCATTGATTTGCTTGATACCCAGAAAAAGAAAAATTCAATTGTGTACATACTAGACTCGACTAACTATCAATTTTCAGTTCCTCGGGAAGACAACAACAAAAATAGTAAAACACCATACCGGAGATATCTATTTCCCTTCTCTTTTTTCTCGCGTTTTCTGAGCAACCAAATACCGCTCGCACTGTTTTTAGTCGATAAAAATTGGGGTTAATTTTGGATTCTTAATTTGTACCTTCGAATATCAAAAATTTTAATTTGTACCCTAAAACTAAATGAATAAATTATACCTAAATCCTTTATACTTGTCACTTAATCATTTGAGCCCCTCACGTTTAGAATACTACTTTTACACCTCCTGATGTTTGTACACGTATATCACATAATCCCTTATTGTTGATATCTATTAATATAACCGTTAAAAAATATGATTTCATCCTAATAAAAATTTATAATTTCACATTATCTTTTATTTTATGGGTCCGTTATACTCTAAAGTTTAAAATCAAGCTTACCATTTAAATATCTAATATAATACATATATTTTTATAATATTTTTTATATTCAATGCAATACATCACTTAAACATAATTATTTGAATGTCCAATTGGGGGAATATTTTAGTTATATTTGGATTCTTAAATAATATAAGTGTAATATTTCAAATGTGAGAGGTCTAAGTGATTAAGTGACAAGTATGAAGGAGTCTAGGTGTAATTTAATCTATTTAGTTTTAGATGACTTGATTGTGAGTTTGAGGTGCGCATTGATATAAATTTCTATCAAGGTGCAAATTAAATTTTTTGATCTTTAAAAATATAAATTGAGATTCAAACGATGTTTCGAGGTATAATTTGAGATTAACCCTAAAAATTGATGGGGGCGTTTGGATAGTGGGTTAAAGGTGGTTATCCACTAGTAGGATAGGATAAAATATGAGTGGGACCCAGAAATCCCTTGTTTGGGAAGTCATTTTTTAGGTTGGATATCAATCCCGGATCGAGACTTGACCCGGTTGCTACAGTTCCCTTTAACCCCCCTAGGCCGGTCACACTTAACCCACGCCTCTCAGGGCTTGTTTGGTATGGGGGTTTGGGGGGATTTGAGAACATGGGTTGGGGAGTAAACCCCCTTAAACCCATGTTTAGTATGTGTGAAGTATGGATAGGATTTCAAACCCGGCCCGGTCATGGCCCGGTCATGAAACCCTCATACTTGGGTTTTATGAAACCCAAGGGGGGGGGTGGGTTTCATATGTTGGTTTGGGGGTTTAACATGCAAATGACATTTATACCCCTATATATCCTATATACCTCATATATATAAATTGATTAAGGGTCAAAATAGTCATTTATATACAAATATATTATCATAATAATCATATATCCCTGCGCATACCAAACATGGGTATGGATAGCATTGAATGTTGAATCCTATATTTGAATCCCATATTTGGGTCAAACCCGGGTTTGGACAATCCAATCCAAACACTTCCCAAAAAACATACCAAACAAGCCCATGGGTTACAAACCCAGGCAATGGGGTTACCTCTACACAGACGCTTTTGCCCCTCTCTTTCTCCACCCACTCACAGTACTCACTAGTCACTACTGGGTAGCTCCTCCATCCTCCATCACTGCGAAGCTCAAGGTGGAAAATTTTCAAAGTGAAGGATTCGAAAAACCACAGGTGGAAGACCATAAACCGAAGGAATGTTAAACCTCTCTTTATCTCCATCCCCAGCTAGGGTGAGTTTCAACATTCAAAGCCCTAAGCTCTTTTCGCAGCAATACCACTATCTCTCCTTTCGAAACTCCTTCACACCCACCATTTATTTCCATCCAAACACCTCTTTCTCTCTCTCTCTCTCTATATATATATATATATATATAAGTGGGTATACATATACATATATATAAGTGGGTATATATATATATATCAGTTGTGTGTGTGTGCGTGTGTGTAAGTTGGGTAAAATCTATATAATAAAGTAGCTTACAATTCAAATCTCAAAAGATAAACAAAATGACTTTTGCTATTCGCGGTTGAGATCACTTTAAATTTTACTTGAAAGTTAATCTAACGGCTAATATTAACACCCTAAATTTAATAGGAAAAATAGGGCCCTAAGGGTGTGTTTGGAGTGACTTTTTAAAAGTATTTTTAGAAATTATTTCTCATATTTACTTTAAAAAAAAAAGTGTTTGAAACCGTCCCACCACCACCACTACCACCGTCACTGCCACCGCCGCTACCACTACCACCACCACCACCACCACAACCATCGCCACCATAACCACCACCACAACCATCGCCACCACAACCACCACCACCACCATTGTCGTCGCCGCCCCCACTGCCACCACCACCGCCCCCACCGCCACCGCCACCACCACTGCCCCCACCGCCACCGCCACCGCCACCACCACCGCCACCGCCTCCACCAACGCCACCACCACCACCATCATCGCCGCCACCATCACCACCACCGCCATCACCACCATCGCCACCACCACCACCATCATTGCTGCCGCCACCACGGTCATTGTCACCCACCATAACCATCATCGTCTCCTACCACCACCACTGCCGCCCACCACCTCTCACCCCCACTACAAACCGATACTTAAATTCATTTATCTCTTCTCTATGTTTGTGAATTGATTTTGAATATGAATACAAATATGTTTATTGTTTTACCATGTTTTATTACTCTGTGCCTGAAGGCACAGGTTATAACTAGTCTATCTATATGATATAATATATCTGGTGTGGGTGTTGAATCCATCCCTAATTTGCAAAAAAAAATAAAAATAAACAACATCCATGTGTAATTTGTTTTTCCCTTCTTGCTTTTCTTCAATAGCCATGCCAGAGATGGGAGGTTGGGGCTTAGGGAGACGGACATGGATGTGGCTGGGATTCCACAATAAAAAAGCTGGACGAAGGTCATGGAAGTTGTATGGGTGCTATCTTTTGTTTAATCTGGTATGGCTGCAAGTTTTGTTTCAAATTGTAAAAAGCGTTTATGCCTTGTTTTTCTTTGTTTGTCTGGAAAGGATTTACTGTTTATAGCTCTAGGAAGTGAGGAAGAGATGGAAAAAAAGGGGAATTTGGTTCAGTAAAGAATAATTTCTCATAAATAAAAAAGGGAGAATTACACTTAGACCCTGAGATTTGTCACTTCATCATTCAGACCCTTTGACGTTTGAAATATTACATACAGACCTCCTAAAATTTATACGCCGGTAACACTTAGACCCCTACCGTAAATATATCCGTTAATAAATTACAACCAGACCCTCTGAAGTTTGTAAATATGTATTATTTAGATCCCTTAAGTTTAAAATGTTACAATTAGACCAAAAATATTTCAATCAAAGATAAAATATCAAATATTTTAAATTTTACAATAAAAATTCATGTTCTATTTATCTTTTATTGAAATAAAATTAAAAATTAAAATTAAATTTTTTCTTAAAAAATCGTAATTAGTATATATGTTATTATGTATATGTGAAAAATGTTTAATTTAGTTAGGATAAGTAACCAATCCAAACATAGGATATGATTAAATTGGATTTGATAGAATCATGGGTATAATGGTAAACTACTACAAAATATTTGATGTAATTTATGGGGCCCACACAAATACATATTTGTTTCCCAAACAAAGGTTTGGATTGGATGGCATTCCTAACCTTGGATTGTAAGTGGATGAATGGGTTTAGAATGAATGAGTTAGGATATAAAAAAAAAAATCCTACCCTATCCAGTCCAGTTACCCAAACACACCCGATATGACTTGGACGCCAGCGTCCCAGGATATAGTGGGCCCAAAGAAATTGGATCATACATCACCAGCGTCTCCAGGAAATGGTGGTGTGCAGCGATGCACTTTATTATTACCGGCCAGGAAAATTTATTCAATTAATTTGAGGGCAGATGTAAATTTAATATAAATTAATAAATAATACACGCTTCAAATGATTTTTTTTTCTCATAAATTATTGGATTTCAATTAATTTGAGGGCATATGTAAAATTAATATAAATTAATAAATAATATGTACTTCAAATGATATTTTTTTCCCAGGAATTATTGGATTTTCAATTACTTAAAATAAAATTTTCACTCACGTGTTATTACTTTATTCATGAATTGTTATTATATTGTTGTAATTATTAAACTATAAATACTCGTGATATGATGTTATTGGTAAACATATTTAGATTGAGATTATCTCTATTACATTTTTTCTCATATTCACTTAATATAATATCATATATTGTATATGGATGAAGGCCCACGATTAAATGGTGGGTCTCATATATATTAATAATAGATGATTTATCATTAAGTAAAAATATAGTGAAGAAAATCTGGATCCTTCGATTAGCCAAAATAAATTGTTTTTACAAATGCCTAAAATTAACACAAATAATAATAAAGATGAGTGCTTTTATACATTCTAGAAAAAAAAATTATCATTTTGTGAAAACTTTCCCTATATAGTAAATTTTATATTAATAGATGGGATATACGACCTTTCATTTTGTTTGTTAGAAAAATACTTAATTGATAATGTTGCGAAAATGAAAAATTATCCAATGTTTTTATGTCGTGTCAACTTTCTTGAAACAAATAAATTATTTGAGATATTGTGATTAAGATCTTAGAGCACTAAGCCAAAAAGTATGTTTTGCACTAGTGTGTGTATCTATATATTCGGCTTTATTTTATTTAGTTACCCCCCTCCCCCCCCGCCCCACGGAAAAAATAGTGTTTCACCTCCAAATTTTTTTTTTTTTTTGTGAGAATGTGCTCTTAATCATATGTAACGGCAAAATGTATCCAGTGATTCGTTTAAGGCTCAATAACTTGCTGGACATTTTAGTGGTGGGATTTAATAATCACATCCGATTGAAGTTTCATTTGAGTAGACCCCTAATATAAAGGAAAACTCTTTGTAGGTGGGTCGTTTTCGCACAAGACATTACTTAAAACCAACAAGTCACATGACAGGTGCACGATCAACTTTGCATGTTTCATCCTTTGGTCCTTTGCTTATTGGCTTGGCAGACAAACTATCTTGACCCGTCTTTTGCTTCGATTTGTTAGGCTTAGTTTTGAACAAGATCGAATGGACAAATCATTATATTAATTAGGCATATATAGTAATAGATGAATATTGTAATTGCTTTGAAATTCTTTTTATAATGGTCGAAGATTTGAGACGAATTTCCTCCGAAAACATAGATTTTAAAAAATATTTAAATTGCTTTGATGTTTTTATAATTTAGTCACTAAATAATTATATTTTTGTGAATTCTATTAAAGTCATATTAGTTCTTATATTAAGTTAATATTTGCCACATTTGTCAAGTTTTGGCCGACAATAGGTGCAGTAAATTTATGTCGAGTACTATATAAGAATGATGTTAGTTATTAGGATGTAAGTGTCTTTAGAGGTGTGTAGTGTATATAATTTACAAATACTACTGGGGTCTTACTGTAATTTAATATATTTTAAGGACTGGTTCATGGGTCTCACCGCGGGAAAATATCCAAACAGTTCCTCCCACTAGCACTCTCAGCATCTGTCTCTGGCATTGTCTTGTTCCCCTTAACCTCCGAATCTCCGATTTCGCAATCATAGCAACAAAATCATTGAAAAAGACACAAGCCTCGGAGACATCGCCCCAATAATTTCGAAGGTTCTATCCTAGATTTTTTTAAATTCGGTACAGATTCTGCGTTTTGGATAACAACAACTATTCAAAACAATCATAAAACTTTGTGTTTAATCTTGAAATTCTGCATATAATTGTATGCGTTTTATGCAACATTTCGCTGAATCGAATTATGGGAAGAAACGATATCTTATCAATGGTTTTATTGATAATCTTAGGGTTTCTGTGTTATTGTTGTGAAAGAGGGCTTTCGGTTACAGTGACATATGATCATAGGGCACTGGTTATTGATGGGAAGAGGCGGGTTTTGCAATCTGGGTCGATACATTATCCGCGAAGCACGCCTGAAGTGAGTTTAAATTGGGGTGCTTTAATTGGTGGTGATATTTTTGATATATTATGTTTGTTGGTGTGATAATGTGGGTTATTATTGTGGTGAATCTTTTAGGTGTGGCCGGAACTTATCAGGAAATCGAAGGAAGGAGGATTGGACGTGATCGAGACATACGTTTTTTGGAACTTTCATGAGCCTGTGAGAGGACAGGTACAAAGTTATGCTATAATGTAAATGCTGTATAAAACTTTTGGGCAGTGGACTTGCTCATGATCATTACCTTCAACAGTATTTTGATTATCATTATTTTTGAAAATATTGTAGTACTACTTCAAGGACAGGTTTGACCTGGTTAGATTCGTGAAGACAGTGCAGGAAGCGGGCCTTTTTGTGCATCTGAGGATTGGGCCATATGCTTGTGCTGAATGGAATTACGGGTCCGTTCATATTTAACTATTTATTCAATCTTCTTATCATGCAGTTACACGTCCTCCTCATTATTCTCGGTTTTTAGGAGCATTAGACTTCACATTGTGTCTAAGAGTGCATTTGTATGACTTTAGTGATTTGGTTTGCTTTGTCCTGTAAACAAGATAGGGTTGTTTGACCATCTCAGCAATTTACCCTAGAAAAAATTACAGTTTTCTCCCGCCTACAGCATAATAAATCATAAGATCTTATCTTTCTTCCAAAATGTACTTTGTTCTTAGTTCTTTAGTTTTCATTGTTTTCTTTCATTATTATTTTTGAACAGGGGATTTCCTATGTGGTTACACTTCATTCCTGGCATCCAGTTCAGGACAACAAATGATCCTTTTAAGGTACACTTTGAAATCCAAAGCTGTTATGCTTGTTTATGAGAATTGACTTCAAAATAGTTAATTTGTCCATGTTTATTCCACATTGATTGTTTGTGGAAACAGATTGTTAACATTGTTGGCTTGGATATGCGAATTCATACTGCTGGTAAGTTTGTATTTTGTCCGTGCAGGAAGAAATGGAGCGTTTTCTAGCAAAAATTGTTAACCTAATGAAGGAGGAGAATCTATTTGCGTCGCAAGGAGGGCCAATCATTCTTGCACAGGTGATTTATCCATACCTGTTAGCTTGTGTTGATATGAAAAATCTTGTTACAAAGTTTTGAATGTTGCCTGCTGATTTTATAGTGTTTTTTTTGTGCTTGAACTCTTGGTATTGGTGATCTATCATGCAGGATGACCCGAGACATTTTGAGGCCAAAAGCGGAAACAATAAATGAGGCTTTTTTATTTTTAATAGTAATAATAAATTTAATTTTTAATTTTTTGAAATGCAAATATATTAATTAAGTTTTTATATTCAAGCTTTTGTTACAATATTTGAACTTCACACATATATATAGAGAGAGAGGGAGAGAGAGAGAGAAAAATATTGAAAAATTATGATGGTAAGTTTGAATTTGACTTTTTTTTTAGGGTAATAGCTTTAGTTTTGCTATTAGCTTTTTTATTTTTATTTTTTTTTTCAAAAAATTGAGTTTTAGGGCCTTTTAATTCCATTTGCTAAATTAATAGGTCCAATCTACTCAAGTTGAAATTTTTTATTTGGGCTTAAATCTAAGTTTTTTGTGAGACCTATTTCTCATGGATTCAGATTTTTTGCTTAAACTATTACTATACACCTATAAATTATGGGCCTTTCTTAAAGTGGTGGCTAAAGCCAAAACTTTATTGGCCTAATGATTGGGCCGACCCTACTATCATGTTATCCATACTTAGATTGTATATAAAAGGAGTGTTAATTGAGTCATGTCATGTTTAAGCAAGTGTTAATTCAAGTTTGTGTCGGGTATTATTCAATCTTAACCCGACATGTTTAATAAAGTTTGCCAGATGGCTTGACATTAACCTTACTTCTTTATTATTATTGTCACAAAATTCCACCCCTATTATGAAGAATGGACTTGGATACATGATCTAAGTATGAAATAATATAGACCTAATCATTCGTAATTTTTGAAAAGTAAAATGTAGATACGATGGGACAAGTAAATGAATATGTGTACATAGGAGAATGTTCTGACAAGGAATCAACTTATATAACACACGCAATCCAAATCACTTATAAATGTTTATTGTATCAAAAAACTTTTAATTTACCAATGCACCCTTATTAAATAACTCAACGACATTACTATCCTTTAATAACTCTACAAATATATAATATCTATCTAATATTATAGTTAACAATTTGAATTGCACATTTATAAAAGTACAACAACGGTTGAGACTAATCCAATCTTTATCTAATTTTAGACAACCTAACTAACATGCTCCCGAAAGCCAGACAATCCCACTAACCCACACCTACCCCTCTTTTCTCCCCTTACCTCTCTTATTTTCTTTATGTCCACTCTAATTTTAAATTATGTAATTAAAACAAAGAAAGAAAAAAAATTGATATTCACAATATAAACGTTGTACGATCAATACTTGCTTTTTGGTACTGCAAAGTGTCTTTGGCCATGGGGTTATTGTTAGTATTTAAGAACTCAAAAACATGAATGTCCCTTTATTTATTTTTATCTCAATTCACACACACACACACACAAACATACATGTAAACATAATTAAAACAAAAAATGATAAATAAGAAAATAAAGAGTTTGACATGTCAAGATGTTTGAAAAACATTTCTATCAATATATTACCTTAAAGACTACATTAAGACAACACTACCCTTCTAAATTGAAACATTGATGGTAAATTTTGTGTTTTCTTTATTATTACTAGATTTATCTCAAATGACTTTTTTTGGTCATATGACATGACATTGATGATCCATGTCATTTTGCTTTTGATAAATGAGATGTCATTTTGCTTTTGGTAAATGAGATGTCATTGAACTTAATTACACATACGCGTTATGTTCTTTTTATGAATTTTATTACCTAAATATTTCTATATGCATCGCCGCGTGTGGTGCGCTGTTAATATTCCAAATGTCTATATCCGTTGCCCAGACATTATTTTTGGGATATGGTCGATCATTTCGATCCCCTTAAAGGGTTTCTCAAAAAAGTAAGGAAGTAGGCATTTGAAAGGCCGACCACAATATCTTAGTCATTCTGGGGAATGCTGATCTGTTTGAGACTCCTCTTAATGTGTTGGATGGATGGTGCTTCTTTGCGCCTCCCTTTTGAGAGGTGATCTACCAAACCTTTTTCATCCCAGGTGTCTTTGTTGGAATAGTTTCGATTGCTATACAGGATCCTTTCAGGCTTCAAAATTTTGTCTTACAAATGCAACATAAACCTATTATTATAGAGGGTGATATGTAGCAGGTGATAGATTTTGTCTTTGAAGTTTTAGTTTGTGTGTTTAACAGCTATTCTTCAGGAATTTTAGCTTAGTATTCGATTAGAAAAACTCTCGTTCATTGATGCGCTTCCTCTCTCTGTCTCTCTGTCACCCATCCTTCTCCTCCTCATCCCCCTCCCACCTTCCCCTTTCCCCCTCCCCTTACTCTTGCACATGCACACACCCACCCACACGTCAATCTTTGTGTTTCTGTTCTATGCCTTGTCCTCAATCTAATTTGTTGACTGCATTCCAAGAAAAACACCAATTAGAATTTTCCAACTCCAAAATCCTTTAAGATAGCCTTGTCCCTTTCCACAGCCATAACCTGCATTTCTTTTGTCCTTCCCCATGTTCTTTGTGATAGCTTGACCAAATGACTCCTCTGCATCGATGCATTAGTCAATTACATTATCTTTGACAACTTTTTTGTTAGAGTACCTTAGTATTAGGGTAGTTTAGCCATTTTCCAGGATTGTTTTGCCCGTTTCTATTATGTTATTATTATTATTATTATTAGCCTGTAGCAGACTTATTGTGCCGCACTAATATATTCTCTCCTTTTCATTTCATTCTCTCTTTTGTAGTCGATATTTACATTTTACTCTTCTTGTTTTTACTAAGATCACTCCTAAGTTCTCGCAGATGAAACTTTTTTCTTATTCTATGTTTTCTTGTATTTCAAGTTGGTCACTGATTCATCTCAACATTCTTGTTCAGCTGTCATGATTTTTAAAAGATGCTTCCATCCCTCGCCATGTGTTTGACATTCCATGCCATAAAGCTCAGTTGGCCTACTAGTTGTCTTTAAATCCTTTACTTTGCAGGAATTTCACGATAAAACACAGACTGACCATGTACTCCTTTTTCATCATACGTTAGTTTTATTCATGTACTCCAGTCTCATCATACTCTAGTTTTATTTGTATTGACATTTCAGTTTCTCTTTCATTGGAAGTAATCGTTTGAAAATAATTTGAGTGGTTGCTTTTATATATTTCTTGGTCATCTACTTTCATTTTATCATTATTTCTGTTTCTAATTTGCTAAAACGACACTATTTTTAAATCTTTATCTTGGTTAACCTAGAATTCTAGATTCTATAGAATGCTCCATAGTTCTACTACCTTAAACTTAATCATTGACCTAAACTTGTAAACCTGTTAGATAACTGCTGGTTGATTCAATCACTTGGATGAAGGGATCTACTGTCATGGAAAGTTTAGAATTATTGTAGCATTGCAAAGATACCGGCATATTTGAACAATAATTGATGTTTATGTCCAACTTAGGGAGTGTTATACATGCTTGAGAGTGGTACTGAGACTTGTTATTGCGAACGGTTTCAATGCTGAAACCTCAAGTTGTTTATTTTTATTTTTCACATTTCACATTTGAATTGGCAGCTTAGTTGTCCTAGCAGTCACTGTCTGACTCATTGTTTTATTTTGAGAGCCTGGGGAGGTGCCTTGTCCCAGTGATAGACCTACTCTTGTACAGTCTTATGAGAGCATTGGTTCATTCACTCACGCTGTCAAGGATCTTGTCCTGTAGTCTAACTTTTACCCTTTCATTGTATAAGTAGGAATCACCAAACTACGCTATAGATAATGTTAGGGTAAATGCTGAAGGTTTATACAAATTCATAATCAGTTAATCCGGTTTGACTCATCCCTGGTTTATGCTGTAACAGGTTGAGAATGAATATGGAAATGTTCAATGGGCCTATGGAGTTGGTGGAGATTTATATGTGAAATGGGCTGCTGAAACTGCTGTCAGTCTAAATACTAGTGTTCCGTGGGTAATGTGTGTGCAGGAAGATGCACCTGACCCAATTGTAAGTATTTATCGCTATTAGTGGAACTGAATCATTTCTTTCCGATTTTTATTTTCCTAAATAAAAATGGATCTAATTCATCTCATATCAGAAGCATCACATGTTATGATGCCAAACTCTCTAATCAGGAAGTTCTGACTGAGAGAAAATACGATAAATGGAAAGAGAAAGAGAGAGAAAGAGAAAGAGAAAGAGAAAGGCAAGAAAGAAGAAAAATCACAGGAGAGAAGAAACAAGAGAAAGACATGAGTTTTGAGAGAGTAAAGAGGAGATGAGAGGAAGAAAAAAGACAAATCTTGCAAAAGTTTCCTATAGCTAAACCTAATTCATTCACATCTAATGTTAATAGGTAGCCCCACATTCCGATAACTAACAGTATCTGGAGGAAGACAAATTGTCTTATTAAATTTGTTTTTCGTCATAATCTCTTATCCTTGACAACTGTACTTCTGACATCTTTTAAAAAAAAATATAATTTTGTTCTCTACTTCTCTAATTAGAGATAACATTTAATGTTGTAGATAAATACATGCAATGGGTTTTATTGTGATCGGTTCACTCCAAATTCCTATTCCAAGCCAAAGATGTGGACTGAGAACTACAGTGGATGGTAAAAAATATATTTTGGTTCAGCCTTTGAAAAATAATTCTGGAGCATTAGCATTTACTTCATCAAAGAAATCTGAATTTGTAAAACTGTCTTGTTTGATATTGCAGGTTCCTTGCATTTGGTTATCCAATTCCTTACCGACCAGTTGAGGACCTTGCCTTTGCTGTTGCACGTTTTTTTGAAACAGGTGGCACATTTCAGAACTATTATATGGTGAGCCTAGTGAAGTTTTTCCTTTCACTTATTGTAATTGTAATTTGGTAAACATAATCCCCATGATTTACTTCTGATATCTCCTTGCAGTATTTTGGTGGCACCAACTTTGGACGAACTATGGGAGGCCCAATGGTTGCAACAAGCTATGACTATGATGCTCCAATAGATGAGTATGGTAAATTTTCCTGACATTTTGTTAACACACCTGCTATTTTAAGGAGAATGCTATGCATGGCTATGATCACACTGTTGTATTTTGAAAACGCACTTTATAGTGAAAAGTGTGCTTGTGTTTTTTTTGGGAAATCCATTTGAAACTCTTTAAAAGGGAATTGAGTTTGAAAATCACGGAAGCTTGGAAATTGATTCGATATTGGGGTGAGTTTCATGGGCACAAAGGGGAGCCCTCTCAATGGATGACTATACTTTTGAAAAATATGTTCATCCCCATATCCATCTTAGGTTTAGGGATTGGTAGCCACGGTCGTTTTTTATCATCCAAAGACTATTCTTTCGTTTTTCTTAACCTAAACTACCATAAAATCTCTTTCTCTCTCTCTCTCTCTCTCAAACAATACCCTTGCCCAAATTACCTAGTCACAGCCCAACCTCCACGCCTATCTCCACCACCACCTCCCAAACCAATTGCAAGTCTAGAACACATCAACCCACCAAAGCCACCATAGCCACCCAACTCTAAAACAAAACCACTCCAGACCCTCTCCACTCTTTGTTTCGATGTGTATATATCATCACATATCTAACCAAACCTTTTCTCTTCTTTCAAGCAATTTGGTGGGTTCGCTCTCGCCCCCTCTCTTTCTTTGTTGTGTGCCCGTGTCTTTTGATTCCGTTTGTTTTGGTGGGTTTGTGTTTTTTTTTCTCTCCCTCTCTATATATAGGTATGTAGTTGTTTGTGATCGGATGGTGCAATGGGTGGAGATGGTGGTTATAGTGGTACCGGTGGAGCTGTTGTGTGGGTAACTTTTTTTGGTTGGAGGGTGGGTGGTGAGTTTTGACGATTTGTGGTGCTAGAGAGAATCAGGTTGGAAGGAAGGAATAGAAATGTGGGGGTGGGGTTTCTGGGGTATGAGAACTCCGATGTGGGGCAAGGAGTGGCTGTCGGAGGTTGGGAGGAGGGACAATGCTAGGGGTTTGGGTGGGAATCAAATTGTTGAACTTTGGGAAGAGATTCAATATATCAATTTGGAAACCTTTCCCTAGAGAGGACACATTATCTAATTGACTGGTTGACTTCAAAACTGATGCAAAAATTGATGCCCATCTGATGACCGGAAATATATGCAGGTTTTATAAGACAACCAAAGTGGGGCCACCTCCGAGACTTACACATGGCAATAAAGCAGTGTGAAGAATATTTGGTGAATTCGGACCCAATTCAGCAAACACTTGGTGACAATCTAGAGGTGTGCATGAAGTTTTAACATGCTTTTTTTTATTAACATGTGTGTGGTCTGTCTTTGGTGAATGCTCATATTAAGATCTAGCTTTGTGTGGGGTATTTTAAAAGGAAAAAGTTTGGATGTTTTGTAGGTGGATGAGACCAGTTTGTACTTGGTAAAAGATAAAAAATTTATAAAAGGAAGTAAAGATCATTACAGCACAAATTGTTACATTACAACCTGATAACTCTTACATGTTATTCCCAAACTTGATTTCTGTATCCTCTAACGCAAACTTTATCCCACTTCAAACTTGGCACTTTGCTGATTGCATTTCTCTGTTTACAGTTATGTTTTAAGAGTAACAATTTGGGACCAACATTGATGAATTAGATTGTATCCAAGAAGAATAAAATCATCTTTGAAAGTTTAGTTTTGTGCTGAACACCACTTTGGTGTGCCTGATTACATTTGGACTATCACATCATGATGGATGCCTAATGTCACCACTTTTGGTCATGGTGATTTGGCTTCAGACTTTTATTTGTGCTAGTTATCAAGTAATAATGTAATTTTAATTTGTTCTAAAATAAAAATTCTGGGAGTGCATTTGAGTGCTGTTCACTCTCATGTACTATGATAGGTTATCATGGGCATAGAATTAGTAAGTTAGCACTGAGCACCCTACCTGGTAATTTAGTGGCAGTTTTTTTTGGGACTTCCCTCATAGATTCCATCGTTTTGTAGCAATTGCCTTTTCAAAAGGCCTAAGGGATTTTTGCTGAAAATACACACTGGATTATGACTCCATGTTGTCCTGTGACTACGAATTTTTCAGATTGCAAATGTGCCACTTTTAACATGTTATTGATGATATTGATTTGCTTATCAGGCACATATCTACTATAAGACTTCCAATGACTGTGCAGCCTTTCTTGCCAACTATGGCAGCAGTTCAGATGCAAATGTCACATTTAATGGAAATTCGTATTTCCTTCCTGCTTGGTCTGTGAGCATTCTTCCAGATTGTAGCAATGTCATATTTAACACAGCAAAGGTATGGTTTATTATTGCATTTGAATACATGCATAAATGAGTTTTCTGTCTATTGGCTAGGGGTGCAACTTGGGCGGGCCAACCCGAATTCAACCCGAAAAAAACAGGGCTTGGGTTAGAATTTTTAATACTTGGGTTGGATCTGGGCAAAAAAACTCCAACCCGAATTGAATTTGGGCAAGCCTCGGATTGAGGCATCGGGTTGTCGGGTTCAACCCGAATATACATAAATATATAAATATATTTAACTAGGGTTAGTATTTATTTTCACTCTTTAGAGTCTAGACTTTCACTTTACTTCAAGTCTTCACCCCTGCGGCTCCATCACTCTCAGATCGCTCTCTCATTCGTCACTCCTCCCTCTATCACTGTCACTCCACTCCTCCTTCTCTCACTCGTCACTCCTCCTTCTCTCATTCCCTCTCTTTTCATCTGCGCATCGCCCTTCATCTCAGATCTACACTTGAAAAAAATCAAATCTACACTTCAAAAAATCAACCCGAATTAAGTAACCCAAGGTCAACCCGATTTTTTTTAACCCGAAATCAGTCCGAATTAAGTAACCCGAATTTAACCCGAGTCCGTCCAAATTAAACTCGGGCAGTACTTGAGTTGAGGTAGGTTTAGAGTTATGGTTACGGTTGAAGATTATATACCTAGGGTTGGGGTAGGGTTGACCTCTTAATCCGCTCAACCCGCCCGAGTTGCACCCCTACTATTGGCTGCTGAGCTCAGTTTAGAAGTTTGTTCCAATACTTATGTATTCTCATATTATTGTGAAATCAGAGCATTAAGTTTACTTCATAGACTGTTAGTTGGCTAAATTTTTGCAAATTGTCTGTTTGCAACTTAATAGTATCCCTCTTCAGCGTTTTTACAATATCACGGATGTTCTCAAGATCATTTGACAGCTTTATAAGTTCTATAGTTGGTGCGGTAAATTATGGTTTGAAAGATGTTGATGCCAAAGCCAGTAAGACAAAAAAGAATATATCAATCGTTCTGTGGATCTCTGCGACACTTCAGGGCGGGGCCATTAGCTGCATCGAGTTTATCATTGATGCCATAATGTTCTACTAGGTGTTTATCTGCAGAATCTTAGGCCATAAGCTTCACCTGAAGTGCTAAATGAATGCCAACTAGTTTTGCAATGTACATCTGCTCAAGGTTTTTTTAAACAGTTCCATGATGCATGCACTGTAGATCAAATTAGAACCATCCGTAATTTACCTAACTTTTCTTCACTTAGTGCAAGTCATTGAGAAGAATGACTTGTACAAGTGACTGACACATAATCCACTACATGATGTTATCTGCGGATCATAAGCTGCACCTGTCTAAGGAGTTGCGGCAGTTGTTGAATTAACTGTATTGGCTCTTTCTTGTAGGAAATCAGAAATCTTATGGCTGAGGCTGACATTAAAAAGTAGGGCTGGGCATGGGCCTCATTGTGACAGATTCTTCTGGTCCAGGGCTAACCAATGAATCATTGTTTTATATATTCTTAAATTGTAATACTTATTTTCTATATTTTTTCTAGCTTAAAAATACAAATAATTTTTTAAATGCATAAAATATAGTAGATTTATACATATACTATTATATGATATGTAGAATTACTGTTCAGGCTCTGCCTGGCTAGCCCATAGGCCAATATTTTTTGGGTCCAGGTTCTGATTTTTCTGGGATGGGCTGGCGTAGGCAGGTGAACTACCCACCCATGCTCACCTCTACTAAAAAGTGATATATCATTTTGTCTCTGTGGACTAAGGAGAAAGGGGGCTCAATGATGAACAAGTTGGTTTTCACCTGGTACGGTTACTGATGTTATGTTAGTACCCCATTGCAATACAACTTGTGTCCAAATATCAAATAATATCACTCGACAGTTGACACTCTTTATGTTTTATTCACTTTAAAAGTATCATCCGACAGTTGCAATTGTGTTTGGGAGAGCTTCCCAGGCCTTATTCTCTCCCCTCCCTTACTTGTCCATTCATTTCCCTTGGATTTCACCTATAAGTTATCGGATTGGCATTCCTTTGCATAGATTGAGGTGAAGTCCTCTACTAGACTACTAGTATCCTATCAGGGGGAAAATAGATTGGCCTCCTACTGTGCTCTCCACCATGACTGGTTGAAGACCGTATGTGTGAGCTACAGACAGTAGCTCATCTGGCGTTTTCTAAATTCTAGAAATGGTTCCAGTTTCTTACGAGTATGTCCTCATGTGATGTGGAGCTTAAACAAAGAGAACAAGCTAGGCTTCTATTGACTTCTAGTATCTTGGATTCTGGCAGCTATGCTATTGTGCTAGTGGCTTGAGATAGCGGCCACACTGCTAGTGATGCATAGTGACACAGGGAAGACATAGGAATATCGGGGTGCTTGATTTAAAAATATTGGGTGGCCCTGTATAGGATGGATCCAGTTATTTTGGGGTCAGTTTCTTGAATTTTGGCTTCAGTGGGCGTGTGTTGGAAATCAGAAACTTGAAGTGGGTGATGCTCCGGCCTTAATCGGCTGGTTTTTGCTGCAGGAGCTTGGTTCTCCAGAACTGGCTGAGTGGCAATGGCTGTTGCAGCAACTGTGAGGAACATGTCAGCCTAAGGACTATCTCTTTTGCTGGTATCACATGGCTGTGCAGCTTCCACTAATGAGGTGGTAACTTTTGTCTTGTATGTGGTGACAGTTACATATTTGAAGATGGACAGAGTGTCTTTTGTTGTCTTGTCTTGTCTTTCCCACACTATGAAGGTTGGCCCAATGAAGACCCGCGCTGCTAGACGTTGGGCTTAATGTGTGAAGCACTTAGTGAGTTGGGCTGGATTTTAAGGGTGTAGGCTGGTGATCAGAATTCTAAATATCTATATTATTGTTTGATGGATAAGGGTTCTGTAGGGGATTTGTTCCTCCAAGTCTTCTGGAAAGTGGGAAAAGTATTTTGTATCCTATTCATTTGGGCTGAGTTTATTTCTCTGTAGACTCCGTGTTTTGAGCTCTTCTCTATTGAATTGCTCTGTGTACCCATTTGGAAGATTTTGAGCTATATTGTACATCTTTTTCGGTATAAAAAATTATTTGATCGCAGAAAAAATGTGACCCTATCTGTTCCGGCGATGCATGAGTCAACCTGATACCTTGTAGCCATTATGAAACGTAAGACTTGAAATATTTAGAAGAAAGAAAGGGATACAAACCAATTGTAGAGCCCCTGTATATATAGTCAAAAATAAAGGTACAATAAGGGTAAAATAAGGAAAACCCTAACAAACTAGGAAATAACTCCAAACTAGGAAATAACTCCAACACTCCCCCTCAAGCTAGGCGCAAAAATGTCAATTAAGCCAAGCTTGACAACGGAGTCCCGAAGAATGGATAGAGTGACAGGTTTGGTAAAAACATCTGCAACCTGATCACTGATCCCCACAAACGATGGAGTGACAATACTACTGCTAACCTTCTCTCGAAGAAACTAGGTAAAATACTAGCATGCAAGCTAGGAACAGATAAAGACAAATTCATCTCTCTCATGTCCCCTGATAATAATCCTCCTGGTACTCAGGTCCTGTAGTGGTGGCAGTAGCAGAAGTCGGACCCTGAGAAGTCAGAGTGGATATAAGTATATCCAATCGGGATGTGATAGCATCCATATCACTCTGCCAAGTAGGAGCAGCAACAGAAACAACGGTAGTAGGTGGTGGTATCTCAGCAATAGCAGCAGTACGGCCGCGAGGAGACGGTATAATGTGTTCCATAGCTTCGGAACAGAGCTATGAAACTGGTGAATCCTGCAAACAGATGGCTCCATCGAGCCAAATAACCATCCAAGAATGGCGCAGTTCTCAGAGAACCACACAGAATATCTAGGGTCGTCATCAGCTGGCTTTGGGTGAGATCCCGTCAGTCAACCAAGCTTCCCTACACGGCCTAAGAAAAGCTGGAATGAGCGAGACCACTCAGCGAAGTTACGGCCATTCAACAACTGTGCCGTAACTTCCTGAGAGATCATGTCCGGCAGTACTGGTAATGCAACTGTGCCAGTAGGTACTGTATACTGGTCAAATATAAAGGTGGAAGTACCAATAAACGTCTCAACGGTAGATGTGTCAACAGTAGGAGTCTTAAATCCCTCAGTAGTGGTCATAGCAACAATAATACTAGGGCACCCGTGACAGAAAAACAACTCTAAAATAAATAGAGAGATAAAATAAGGGAGAACAATATACCTCCAGTCGACCAATAGCGACAAATAAAGAAGGTCCAAAAAAGCTCCCAAATAATTAGGTCACGGTGCCCAGAAATCCAAGAAATATAAATAAATGATCTACTTCATCAAGAGCAGATCAACGAAGAAATCTCTAAAATAAATAGAGAGATAAAATAAGGGAGAACAATATACCTCCAGTCGACCAATAGCGACAAATAAAGAAGGTCAAAAAAAGCTCCTGTAAATATAAATAATGGATCTACTCCAGTCGACCAATAGCGACAAATAAAGAAGGTCCAGAAAGCTCCCGTAAATATAAATAATGGATCTACTGCATCAAAAACAGATCAACGGAGAAGAGGATTCAACCCCTCTTAAAAGTCTAGAAGCAGCGACACTACGACAAAGAGCGCGAAGCACGAAGACGCACGAAGGCAAAGAACCAACAAATTGAGGTTTTAATGAAAACAGTTGCTAAATCAGATTCTAGCAACTAGACAACCCAAATTCCATAACTTTCAAAAGAACAACCCAGTCAAACAATCACAATCCAGCCCAAAAGAACGGTTGAATTCTTCTTCAAGGTGCAGCAACAAACAGTCAACGAACAAGTTAACAAAGAGGAGCAACGTGAAAAAGAGTACAGTGCAAAATCAACCGGCAGAAATCACAAGGAATTTAAACACTGTTCATCGGTACTGTTCACCAAGGGAACAGTGTTTTTGGCACTGTTCACAGTCCCTTGGAACCGCAAAAAATAACAATCCACCAAAAAAGTCTAGAAGCAGTGTGGTGGCTGGTGGCTGCAACGTGGAGGAGGGGCTAGGATTAGAGTTAGACTCTGATACCAACTTGAAATATTTAGAAGAAAGAAAGAGATACAAACCAATTGTAGAGCCCCCGTATATATAGTCAAAAATAAAGGTACAATAAGGGTAAAATAAGGAAAACCCTAACAAACTAGGAAGGGTAAAATAAGGAAAATCCTAACAAACTAGGAAATAACTCCAAACTAGGAAATAACTCCAACAGTAAGAAACTCCTTTTTTGTTGTGGCAAGATTGGAAGTTGATGTTAACTCAGTCTCTCTTCCTTTGTTCATGTAAACTTAAAGGTTCTTGTTGTTGGCTTAAATGTTGATACTTATTGAAAACTGCAATGTTATAAGAGTGGATCGCCTTTGTAGCACTCTTAGTCCCTAATCTACGGGAATTTTGCTTTTCTCATCATTATAATTCCTGTGTTCTTTCTAGATAATGCCAAGATGTTTACGATTTTTTATCGGGCATTTGATGAGTTAATTTTGCACATCAGTTTGTTTGAACTGAGATTTGGTCTTGCCAATATTCTGCTGTATCAATGCCTGCTAATGTACCATGCTTAACTATAACCACATAAATAGTCTGTTCGTCATATTTTCTTTATCAACTTGATAATTCCAAAAAAATTAAAATCTTGTATTTTTGACACGGACCCAGCTTGCTATGGGCATACTAAATTTCTTTTTTAATCTGATTCTGGACAAAGGTGGCTTCTCAAAGAAGTCTTGGCGATGTTGCATTTGCTCGCAGTACAAGTGTCAACGAGTTCTCATTGGCATCATCAGCATGGAGTTGGTATAATGAAAAAGTGGGTGTGTGGGGTAGCAATGCATTTACGGCTTCAAGTTTACTAGAGCAGATAAATACAACCAAAGATACAAGCGATTTTCTGTGGTACACAACAAGGTAACTCCCTTGATAATGCGCAATTATACATTCATCTAGGCCTTTTGAAGACTCTTTCCCCCTTCTATCTAGGTATTGATATGTTTCAGTTCAAACCAATGTTAAGTGGTTAGAGCCAAGCCTCCCTTGTTTAAGCTCTGTCACTTTTCTTGGACAGTGGGATAAAGAAAAAATATGGACTCAGATAAGAAATTAGACGTGGCAGTTTACGTCTTCATTTATTTTTATGTGTTGTTTCTCTTTATGAACTATTCTCCAAGTTGGCTCTTATCTCATTGGTTCTCCCTTTTAAGCATATTTATCATTGTTCCAAGTCATTTAGTATTACTATTCGGGTTTGATGGGAGATCTTTGCTTTACCTTTTCTCCTGTCGTGGCAGCATAAATGTGAATGACAACAGTAATCATCTTCAAGCAAAAGAAGCAGTTTTGGTTATTGAGAGCTTGGGACATGCGGCTCTTGTTTTTGTTAACAAAATACTTGTGGGTAGGCACTCTTTCATATACCATGGAATGATGTTTAGCTCCTTTTTTACTTCCTCTTGTTTTTGGTTTGCAAGTGGCTACTTTACTCTTGATATGTTTGAGTTAATTAGTTGTTTAGTTTCTCTCTAAAGAGATGTTTGGAAAATTTTTGAGGTTTAAGAGTGCTCAGGTGCAAGTATGTATAGCTCAGATGAAATATGCATCAGAAGCTATAGTTGTGGTTTTTGCCATGGCTTACTCCATTAGAATATAAAAACCATATGAGTCAGTATTTCTTGGCCGAACCACTTAACACAAAACAAATTTATGCAGCTGTGCATCATGGATAGCTTAGGTTGGCATTGATAATGATAATTCCTAACTATCTGTGATGCTTTTTGCTGAAGTCACTGACAAAAGTTTTCTCATAGAATTTTGCTGTGATACCTGTGACTTCCTTGTACTTGGGAGTTTATCCTTCAAGCTTTAGATCTTTATGTAGTACTGTTATTGTGTATTATACCAGCAATACCATCGCCATAACTGCAAAACGAATACATTATTGCTTCTTCTTTTTTTTTGGTTTTATTGCTATATGAGTAATAGAACAAACTTAGCTACTACTGTTACTAATACAGCTATCCTTATTTTGGTTACTATTGTTATCATGTGGTTTCTTACTTGTCAAAAAGGACAGAAAATGTTATGATCTGTTTAGCCTTATTTATGTTTTAATCACTCGCATTTATTCCATTAAGGAACATCAAATTATTTGTTTACCATACAGAAGAAAAAATGATCTCGTAAACTTGAACTTGGTTTCAACTTTCCACAAAAAGAGACATGCATGTCCAGATGGGTGACATGTTTCGGCACTTGGTTGGCATTCCATTTGTGCCACAGGCTGCATGATTACTTAGCTTCTAGGAAACCATTAAGGTAATGGATTGGCAAACAAACTAGATGATTATGTGGTATATATTGACTTCGATTTCTAAAAAAAAAAGAAAGAGAGAATGTTTTATGTAAAGCTTTTGAAGCAAAGTCTAAAAGTTTTATTGCTCTATCTTTATCATCTAATTCATCTTTCTTTTGCAATGTTATCCGGAAACTCTGGTAAGTGCCCTACAAATGTTTCTGACCAGAGTTAATTCCCAGCAATTGAGATTTTTTTTTCTTGTACAGATATATCTCTAGTGTGTTGAAAACTGGATTGCATATTTTGTTGGATTGTGATCATGCATTGCCTAGATAATAAAACTTTTGCTGCATTATTTTTCTAGTATTTGCACTCTTTGACTTTGTGTTGGTGATATGTTTGTTTCCTAAAATTTTCCATGTTTTTTAATGTATATTGCTTCGTGCTTAGGTAAACATGCACAAAATGAAAATCTCACATCCAGTTACGTTTCCATTTAGCCATTCTATAAGTGCAATGCATGGTGCAATAAATTATTTTACATCCAGTCATATTTGAGATGCTCATCTTGCTGTGTGGACTGCCGTATTATTAATTCATTTTATTCAAAACTCTGTGTGAGGAGAGCTTATCCTAAATCGGAAAATTAAGTAGACCCAAGGTTAGTTTTTATGCTTGAAGGATCATTACATTTGGTTTTGGATTGGATATTCTAATATGGTATTAGAGCTGGACCTTGGTCGGTTAGTGGGCTAAGTCTCTCACTGTTGAATTACCCGGTCTGTTTAGTTGTCTGTTTTGGTTCAGATCCAATCTGTCTGTCTATTTGTTTTAGTTTGGTTTGTTAACCTGTGTGTGATTCTGGGTCACACACAAGGGAGGGTGTGAAGAGAGCTTATCCCACCTCGGGAAGTTAGGCAGACCAAATGTTAGTTTATATACTTGAGGGTTATTCCACCCATTGCCAATTGGTGTTGTGTTGGAAGTTTTAGCACTCTAATACCAGTCACAATGGTTAACCATGTTAAGTCAAAACCAACGTACTAACCATATTGGTTGATGAGTATTTCATTTTTCTTCACTTGCTTATATTTTGACTTGTGACATCAAAGATATCATTCTACCTACGATTTTAATTTATGAGTTCAGTTGTGTCACTTCAGTCACCTTTTTGCATTGTTGTGTCATTCTTGAGTGACACCATTAATTTTCTCCTATATAATTTATTGGTTTCCGCATCGTCATGTATACTATTATCTATTATTGCATGTTTTCCAAATTCGACATGTTTGAATAAATTCCACTATCTTCTTGACTAACTTGTAAAATTTAAAATTAATTCAAGCCAATTTGCCATTGTTATTTCTGTTCTGTGCGTTTACATAGATTGACAACAGTCTACTTGGAATTTCTTGTAGGATTTGGTTATGGTAATCATGATGATGCAAGCTTCATATTCAGTCGGAAAATTAGTCTTAATCATGGTAACAACACATTGGATGTGTTGAGCATGATGATTGGTGTACAGGTAAAATAAAACCTTGACTTGCATGCAGCACCTTAACTGGACCTATCTCTTTTTACTTTGCATAATTCACACATAATGCAAATTCGATTTGTGGGTTTAAGGCTGCCTCTTTGTATTGTCTGCTATGTCTTATTTGCTGTCCTCACACACACACACACACCCCTTCCAAAAAAAAAAAGGATAAAAGCTAAACTTGAATGTACCCATCCCTAGTTAAAAAATTCCAGTTTTAAGTAGATAGAGTACCTATAATTTTTTGTGTCAATTTTAAAATAATTTGGGTGGCAGTCTCTTCAAGAAATTCTTTTCTGGTATGTTTTTGCTTTATCTATCATTTTTTTCCTAGCGAAAAATGTTGAAATAGTTACCACCACCAAATTGTGGAGGTAGAATAAGTTAATGTATATTGTGTATGGGTGGGTGAAAACAAATAAAATAAATAATTGAGTCACCAACACCCCCCACTCTCCAGGGGGGAAAAATAGAATTTTTCTGGCTTTGCCCCTGGCTATGGTACAAGTTCTGGCAGCACTTGCCCTTGTCTGTACTAGGGATTTCCACTTATTGTATCTGAGGTGCTGCTTGCTTTTTATCTGTAAATGTGCATCATTCATAGGATTGTTCATTTCAATTACATAAACTAAGCGAGTGGTATATGCTGAGTCTCAATTTTCCATATGCTATATTGTCTGTCATCTTGTGCTGTTTGCATGTCGGCATTGGATAGATGATTAGAGTTTTTGGAATGCCTAGGAGGTGGTTGCTATGTCTATACAAGTCCAGGGTCAAAAAAACAAGGATTTTCATTTTGTTTTAGTTTATTCTTGGGAGAATTATTAGTTTGAATACATTTTAGATATCAAAATGTCGAATTGCAACAATTATGAATGACTGACAAGGTTGAAAATACCTTGGAAAGAAGGTACAAGCTTTCAATTTGTTCAAACATTTTTTGTGCAGGTCAAGACAAGAATATACTTTATACAGGTCAAAAGTAGAGCTGAATCCTGTCTGGAATCTATGTTTGTATTGGTTTTTATATCTCATATGAACTAAAGTGATAATTAGAATAATGAGATGAAATTTTCAATGGTTTAGATTACTTTATGCTAAAATATTAAAGTACCACTGTTTTGCTTTGTAAAATGATATGTTCGCTGAGATCATGAGCAACTAACACGTGATAGTGTTTGCGAAACTAGAGCATACTAAGTTGTTCTACTGGATTCCTAGTGGGCCACATACTTCAAAGCGTCATTTCACTTATTGGAAATGAGTAAACTCCCATTTTTTCAGCATTTGTTTTTTGTCAATTCTGCTTGTATGTTTTTTTCGGAAGGTAATTCTGCTTATACGTTGTTGACTGTTGATTGTAGACTTGGAGAAATCAGAAATCTGTTGGTTCAGGTTGGGATTGTGACAACCTTGAATAGACAAGCAGGTGCATGTATGTCAGTGTGCTTGTATGCGTATGTGTCATCTGCTTGATATACCATATCTTAACTCTAAGGCATGCATGAATATGAGGTTGAAAGGAGTCACCGTAAGTGAGACTTCCCCGCCGAGGATAGAAATCCTGGAAATTAGAAGCTTTTGTTTGCATTAGAAGCAGATTTAAAGAATCTTTTTTCAGGGGTAAATTGTTTTTCTTACTGTAAAACCGAGCAACAACCTTCACCCCTATCGGTTTACTTCAAAATCACACCAAGAGTCTGTGGAATAATAGTAACATTTTCTGTTTGTTGTTGGCTTGACCCGTAACATGTAATTTATCAAAAGTCTGGGACTTTCATGTCTTATAATGCTCTTCAGCTGACAAGTAGGGAAACAATTAGATATAAAAGCATAAACTTTAATTTGGACAAGATGTTGTAAATGACCCACAGAGAATCAGAGCACTTATACTTAACGGTGCATTTGATCGCTGATTGACCACTAAACCTACTGAAATTTCAATCCATCTTGTTTGACCAAAGAATTAGGAATGAAGATTTGTCCGTAATCTAAATCTGAAAGTATTTTATCTCACACAGGAATATAACTAGATGAAATTAACAATGAAAAATTATCAGGAGTGACGTTTATATAGACATATCATAAGATTGGTAGAAGCAACAGGGAATAGATTGAATTTGGTTTGCTGGTTTAAATGGTAAATAAATCAAAATGTGTTTTTAACGGTAAGCTTAGTCCTGTTTCGTTTAAACATGCAAGAAAGCGTCGTTCTTCAGTCTTTCTGAAAATGAACACGGAACACCTATGTTTCCAAAAAAATTCCTTCAATTAGATTGATGTTTCTGAAAATCTTTCTGGTCAAACAAACTTTATATGCTCTGCTTATTTGAGTTGCATGGTTTTAAATTCTTCATTTTGTTCTATCATGTCAGCTTTCTACCATGAGCTTTTTGCTTCATTGTGGATTGATATTTACTCACTTTATCATGTTCTTCCTCAGAACTATGGGCCATGGTTTGATATCCAAGGGGCAGGAATTTTTTCCGTCATTCTTGGTGATCTGAAGAATGCCAACCAAACTCTCTCTTCTACAGAATGGACGTATCAGGTTCTGACCCAGACTTTGATTCAATAAATTGCAATCAGGCATGTTATTCAACTGAACGCCATATTTAGACCAAACTTCTATAGGTCCCTATCCACTATCCAGTTTGGTCATCTTTAACTTAGTGTTGGGAGGGATGGTCTAGCTATAGATTTAACCTTCAGCAGTATTGCGCAGATTGGCTACCCTGAGATATGAATATTCAACCATTCAGTTGTTAGCCCAAGGATTTTGTTACTTACTAGGAATTTTGACCCCAGATTTTGATGAAATCATACTACTTAGTACAGTACATCAAATTTACTTCCACCATTTTGAAACTGATCCAAATTTATTTGGTGGCACTTGCCTCTATTTCTTACTTTTTTACCCAGAATGACTATATAACACGCTTTTATTAATGAGTTACATGTTATAGGAAATAAAGGGAAGAAAGAAAAGAAAATAACTCAACTACCTTGTCTATATCATTGAATATAATTTATTGAAGCTCTTGCACATGGTCACCTGGAAATGTGTACTAACATGGCGCCTGTTGAAGTTTGACTAGTGCATAACCAAAGCATGCACACTCTTTGAAGCTATATGCAGTTCAAGATAGTATGGAAAAATGAACTTGAAACTTGAAATGATGTATACCGAAAACGATAAAAAATTGATGCTCTGTGCAAACCTAAAGGAATAGATTTGTGACCGTGGTAAAGGAAAGGCCAATTGTATTTTCATAATGAAAGGTTAGATGAGGGTTATAGAAATGGTTTTTGAGTTTGGTTGGAGAATCGAGTTTATCAATGGAGTGTATGTGTTATTTAACAATCAGGATTTCAAGCTTAAGAATTCCATGAAAAGGCATTAAAGGTGGCTTGTGCTGAGTGGAGATTGTATCGACCAATTCACCTGATCAAGCATTGGCGGTACAGAAATTAGAAAATTAAATAAACAAATAAACTGAAAGTATAGGGTGTGTTGGGTACTATCTCCTCCAATCTAGTTGATTACATAGGCCATGGGTTTGGGCATCCTTGGAAGTTGAATCTGGGCATATTGTCTTCAATTTACTATTGTGGTGCTATATCAGCCTAAGGGCCCACCAAAAGAGAGCCTAAGGGCCCACCAAAAGAGAAACTGATTGGACTGCAGAGAATGGGCCGGAGAAAGTGGGACAAGGTCCTTTTCTCTTTAGTCTCCGAAGATTTTCTATTCTGACACCTTATGATTTTAGTTTAACATGGTGTCGTTACATATTGTGTTGTTTCCAGGTTGGGCTTGAAGGGGAATACCTGGGACTTGATAATATAAGTCTTGCGAACAGTTCTCTATGGACACAGGGGAATGCTGTACCGATCAATCAGAGTTTGACATGGTACAAGGTATGTGGATGCAGCTGGTTCCAGAACACATCCATCTTTTTGTTTCTTTTTTGTTTTGATACAAATTGGAGAGTTAATCTGGATCAGCTATGAAGCACAGATATTTCGTTGAGGTCAGCGTATCCGTATTAGATATCGTATCAGCTACGATATTCGTCGGATACTCCAAGATACTTCTCAGATACACCTTCTACGTATCCAATAATAATTAAATATTAGAATACTTCACGGATACTTTTGTGTTTAAGTAACATATATAATTTTTGAGTTGAATTTTTAACATCTCCTTTCGAATTCACATACCATACAATACATTAACAAAAATTTATACTACTTCAAAGGCACATGAGTGTTTTTTAAGTTTTATCTACAATTACACTTCAAAAGCGCATAAAATAAATCTATTACATTACAATCTTAGCAAAAATTATTTCTAAATATTAGCTTTAATTCTTTTAATTAGTCACTTCACTTTGTGAATATACCATAGTGATACAATATATATTTTCTTGAAACTAAAAAGAATTATTAATTTTCCTTATTGTGTGTTAAAGAACTATCAAAATATGTAAGTATTAAGCGGGTTGAAAATAATAAAAATATTAAATATATTTTATTATAGCCGTATCTTGGCTGTACCTGTATCCTATTTTTTTAGATTTTGTCGTATTGCCGTATTGGTATCGTATCATACCTATATCTCATATCCTTATCTGTAGTTCATAGTGGATCAGTGCATGTCATGATATCATGGCCAGACAGCTGGTATTTCATAGTTGTTGTTCAGTAAATTAAATTGGCCAACTATTGCTGAGATTTGACTATATTTGGACGTGTAAAATATTACAACAAATTAGGCAACAGTACATGTCTTCATTTATTAAAAAGAATAAAATCCTGATAATTATAGTTTTAAAATATAGTTTATGTGGTTATACCTGCAGCATGTGCTAGGTATTGAAGCACTGTATCTAGGTAGATGTGAATTCTAGGTTAGCATTATCCAATGGCCTTCACTTCACTTGCTTATAGTCATCGTGCTTGAACACATTTTTTTTATATTTTCTGTTTTTTTTTTTTTTTTTGGGGGGGGGGGGGGGAGGTGGAAGGGTGTTTGGGAGGAAGAGAAGATTATATAGTGACTGCTCCTTGGTTTGGCATCTATTTCGTATCTTCAGGCTACATTCCAAGCTCCTGAAGGGAAGGGTCCCTTATCGCTGAATCTTGCTAGCATGGGGAAGGGTCAAGCATGGGTTAATGGGCAGAGTATAGGGCGATATTGGCCTGCATATCTCTCGCCATCAACTGGTTGCACTGATAAATGTGACTACAGGGGATCCTATGATGCATCTAAATGTCAAAAGAAGTGTGGTCAACCTGCTCAAACACTGTAAGTGAATGCAACACAGGCCATTCTATTCTGTTTCTCAGGTGCTGCATTAACATGCAGTTTATTTTCATCAAACTTGTTTATTCAAGCACTTGAATAATATTTCCCTTCTTCTTAACTGGACTACAACTCGATGACATCATTGTTCTATTGTTTGATCTTCCAGTTGAAGGCGCGTACACAGATCTTGGTAACTTCGTTGTTTCCCATTACTGGGTTGGACGACTTGTTCCCTTTGATCGGTTTTATATCACTTTCATTTTTATTATTAATAAAATTGTCGTTTCTTATCGCGGAAAAAAAAACTGTTTGCAGATTTTGGCAAACACTCATCACAAAAAACGTGGGAGAAAAGGACTTGCTCTCTATTTTTGATGAAAAATTAAGTTCTCTTAGAAGCTGAAACTTTACTAGAGCATGTTCTACATGGATATAATAACACTTCCTAAACCAGTATATGAGCCTTATGGCCCACTTCAGTCATTGCCAATTAGTTTTGAGTTGGATGCTTTGACAAACTTAATCTTAGCCAGCATAGGATAAACAGACCAGAGGCTTATCTTCAAATGCAAATAATGATGGATTCCATTCATTTCCTCATGGTTTGTCAATGTCTCCAAGTTCACATTTCATTTTTATCATTACTTAAGTATGAGTAAGCATTTTTAGTGCTTAACTTTCCAAGTAGTGATCTTCAAAATACAATTTCTCATTACTTGTGCTAAGCTTTTGTATTTTACTGTTCATGTATGTACTTATGAAGAAATAAATCATGCCCAGGTATCATATACCACGCACTTGGGTACATCCTGTTGAGAACCTACTTGTTCTCCACGAGGAGCTGGGTGGTGACCCTTCAAAGATTTCTATACTGACAAAAACTGGGCAAGAAATATGTGCACATGTATCTGAGGCCGATCCTCCACCTTGTGATTCTTGGAGACCACAATTGGGTTTCATGTCTCAAAGTCCTGAAGTTCGATTGGCCTGTGAACAAGAATGGCACATTACTTCCATTCATTTTGCGAGCTTTGGAACTCCTAAAGGCAATTGTGGCACACTCAGTCCAGGCAGTTGCCATACCAATGTGCTATCCATCGTTCAGCAGGTAACATATATCTTTCATTGCTCAATTTCATGTGAAACAGCAGGCACATCCATATATGTGGTTTGACTTTTATTGCAAGCACATAATTTTTTTAATTTCAGTTTGGCTCAAAATCAACTTGTGCCTGGCTCCTAATAAGCCGAGTTCATAAGCAGTGCATTTGGCTCATAACTGCCCCGTCCTTATACACATTTCCTCTATATTAAATGTCAACTAAAACCATGATAAAATTAAAATGTAAATAAAATATAACGCGAACCATAGTGTTTGCAATTTTATTATCTAATGGGGATTGTTCATCACAGAGAGAGTTACCCAGTCCCTTCCCTAGTGAGATAACATCAACTAATAAAAAATAAAAAATAAAAACGAGAAAAGAATCCCTATGGAAGTGGAAATATGAAAGTGACCACATGTAGAAAGGTTAGGTTTGAACCCAATAATTTTTTACCACATGTAGAAGGACTAGTTGAGTCCCACAGTCCGACTATAAAGTTTGGGGGGATGAAAACATGATTAACCAATGCACGTTCAGCTTTGCATGGTGAACTTCAATCTGTAACTGCTGCTATCTGTTCAACTGGGAAATCGCAGCAGAACAAGAAGCATATGTTTGTCCTTTGTTCTAAGGTTAACTCTTCCACTCCTACAAATTTGAAAAACAAAATGTCAAGGCTTCGAATCATTAGATCTCGGCTCAGAGCATGTATGGATTGATTTCTTCCAAACTGACACAACTACCTTTGTACACCTTCAAACATGCATAACATAGAGTGATCTGAAGGATACATACAACAACTATATCCACTCACCTTATTAATTATTACCTGCCTCTACCCTATCATAAGCACTTTCTAAATCATCATATATCTTCACCTTTTTGTGACACAAAAACCAAATCTACTTATGCTCTACTATCGTTTTCTTTGTACACAATATGTTTCAAACCAGACTCTATATTCTTTCTGCAACTATCTTCCATACATTTCATGTCTATATCTAATCTCCACAACTTGGTAAAGTCACATTTCTTCTGCCTCCTCAAGCCTCCACATTGAGGTTTGTACAGAATCTTTGCTCCAGCTCACTTGGTCATATTTTGTGGGATCTTTTTTTACTGTTGCTAATGGAGTTTCTTCCAAAACTTTATCTTCATCCTAGTGCACCAATAACGGGCAGAATACAAATGTCATTCGCTAGATGGGGCCTTCCAACCCCATCCTCTCACTGAATATGTGTGACTAAAACAATTACCAACACACATACTAATACCTTTCTACCTTAATTGTCATATATGAGACCCCATGATCAGAATGAAAGCTTTACCAATGGGCTGGATGAGAGAATTCTGCAATAATCATCTGTATGTATACCAAGGATGAATCCTTCTCCTCAAGGCAATCTTGAAAGTAGTATGATTCCATTTTGGAGGGTTTTGTATGAGATCACAGATGTTGCAAGCGCTTGAGATAGTGAAATAGTTCCAATGAATTTGTTCAACTGCAGTTAAACTGCTTTTTGGTCCTAGAGTTTTCATTGCATTTTGGTGGTACACGCTTTAAGGATACCATTTATGAGCCCGTAAAAGATCTAATACACCTGCATCCTTGCATGTAAATTCCTGCATATGTCTGATCATTAGTTCATCAAAGGCATGGGGTTTTACGTCTTAATAATTTTGTTTTGGTAACATTACTTCCTATCATTGAAGGTTACATTTTGTGGTTATAGTAGTTAAGTCTAGGACAAGCTGATTACAGGAAATTCTTAAATGGGCTTTGGTATTAATTGATAGTAACTTTTTTTTTCTTTTCTTCGTACCAATGATTACATGATGCCCTGATTTATACCCCGGAGTACTCCCGTCCTGTTTGGAGAATGACCCCTTACTCCTTTCGATCTCAAAAGAAGTCCTAGATAATTTTTGCTTTGTTCTTTTCCGTACCATTTTTGACATTACAATTTTCTAGTGAGTTCCATTGTCTAATAGGGAACTTGTTCGTGACATGTTTGCATGACACTGCAGGCCTGTATTGGCAAGCAAGGATGTTCAATTCCAGTATCTACAGCTAACCTTGGAGACCCATGTCCTGGAGTCTTCTTGAAAAGCTTGGCAATTCAAGCTCTCTGTAGTGAGTGAAATTCCTCTCCTGCTTTTCTGGTTGGAGGACTCGGATTTATCGGTTCGTGTTGGCTATTTCGTGCAACTCTTCGAAGGGTTTCATGTCCTCTTCTACCAGTTGTGGTGTGGTCCTTTAACCTCTATCTAGTGCTACTTGTAATTAGTGCAATATAGCTTATTGTTCTTAAAATGGGGTTTCCATATCCTTGCCTCCATTGTCTTTTGAATTGTTCAAATCCAGATAGTCCACTATAACTGGAACTATGAATACTCGAGAGTAAATCCCAAGTAAAGCTTTGTTCCACCTATTTACGGTTGACTGCCCCCTATGTCTCCGATTTATATCGGATATCCGAATCCGCTTAAAAAAAAATTAGATCATAATCAAAATAGATATTAATATATTTAAATTTATATTCGTGAAATATTTTATAAAAAATTTGAATTTAGATAATCGATCATTTAAGATTTGGCTTTGATTCGGATCAACATTCCAACTCTTGACATGTCTAACTTCTTGAATTCCGTTCTAAAATAGTTAATTTTTTTCCAAATTTTACATTAAATTTTTTTAATTAAAGCCAAACATTAAATTACTTATAGCAAAAAGTCTTATGGCATGATCCTCATTCTAATTTGTATAATAAAACAAGAAATTCCTCGTTCAAACATAAATTATAAATGAATTTTTAATTACAAAAAAAAAATTATTTATATTTTGATTTTTAAAATATAGTTCATCTATTCATATACACTTTAGCCACCTACTTACATTTTAACCTAAAAGAAAAAGTACTCACCTGCCATATTTTTTTTTTTCCGTAACTTACGTAGACTATTTCCGCGAGTTTGACAACGGCCTTAAGCTGGATTACAGCTTGTTCTTTTTGAACAAGGATGGTTGGCCCTTAAAGGGTGTGAAAAGGAATTGAATCTGAGATCTTTAAGTTATCAAAGACCAAGCTCAACCACTGAACTACTTACAGTGTAATCACGAGTAACACTAGTATATAATAATATCACCACTCGGAAGAACAGAGTTTAACAGATTATATATAAAACAGTCCAACAAGTGACTTCCTTTTGTTCTCAAGGTAATAGACATTAACAAAGAACATAATCTGTCTTTGATCAACTGCTTAACACAAGGTTCAAAATCACACCATCCTCTTCAGACATGACCAACCGGAGTGTCATGGAACAAGGAGTATCTTTCCAATATGGTTGCTGCTTTCCATTAGCCGGTGAGCCTCTGCTGCTTCGGCTAATGGAAGATACTTATAGACCACAGGTTTTACCTTGCCTGCCTGTATTGCCGCCCAAACGTTCTTCTCCACATCACTTACAATCTCAGCTTTGTTCTCTGGACTTCTACTTCGCAATCCAGCCGCTGCATCCAAAGTCACGGTTATAAAAGAAGACAATACAGTCTGAAAGGATACAGATTCAGCAGACTGCAATAATTCTCAAATAGAAAAAAATTAGAGGGATTACACCAAACACAATGCTGATTATCCATATAAAAGATCAATTCTACAGTGAATTTTAATATAATGCAAGCAAAATCATCAGGTGTGTTTCCTCAAGGTGATTGGTTGATGTGGTGATATGCTCAGATGTAATGGGATCATTATTTGCAGTCTCATGTCAAGGAATATAAGATACTTGATAAATTTAACAATCACTGACTGGCAGCCGAAGGAATACAAGAGAAACTAATGAGAAGCAATGTTAAGATGGATCCATAGGAAAGGAGATGTGGCCTAATTGATGTACGAATTTGGAATCATAACTTGTAGAGCCTAAATAAATTTGTTAAATGATCCTTCAGTGTTTAGTAATTATGATACATGAAATAAATGCTCTAGAAGAAAGAGAAACTCAGTTTCCAATTTAACTTTCCTATCGTCCCAAAACTGGGTTCTCGAAAGCAGATTATATCTCGAGCAAGAAGTACCAATGATCCTATGGTTTTCCTCAAAATTATTGGATGGCCTCCTAATCTGCTAATCAATATCATCATCCTTCAACTGAAAATCAATACAGGTCAAAAGCAACACAACATGGTTGTTGAATATTCTTTGGTGTCATTGTTCGATCTCTAAGGGCTATTGCACTTCCTGCATACGAACAACCACCTATGAAGGTCAAGTTGTGCTCAAACCTGCATCGATATAATAAATGATACATCTCTACACGACTAGGAAGGAGGCCACTTCAAAGTTGCACATAGAAAGTACCCTTCTTCTGGTAACACAATTGTCCTATTGCTTAATTGGGCTCAAGGATATTGCTATATTGTATCGGAGGCCATATAGAAACACTTTGGAAAAGTATAATTATACCAGCTATACTCCATAGTCCAATAACAAAAAAAAAAAAAAAAAACTATTGGTAAAGGGCATGAGTAGATACCCTGCACTGTGAGCCGTCTTGCAAGCAAACCTACAAGATTTGCTTCTATAACCGTTCCACCCATAAAGCCAATAATGAAAAGCCTCCCACCAATATTTAGGCTGTCAAGATTCCGCTGAAAGTATGCTGCCCCAATATTATCGAGAATAACATCAACACCTGTCGTTGAATAGTATGACCTTAGATTTTCCTAAAACGAACTAATGTGATACAACTGAAAACAAAAGCCAATACCCTTCATGAATAAGCTGATCTTGCAACGAGAGCAGCTATTTCAACAAAATCAAAATAATAAAATGAAATTATGATATTTGAGAGAATTGTGTAACCTTTCCCCCCCGTTTCTTCCTTCACTCGTGCAACAAAATCTTCAGTCTTGTAATTGATGCAAACATCGGCCCCAAGATCCTTGCAAGCAGCCAATTTTTCCTCACTTCCTGAGAAACATTATTGTTATATGTCCACATGACAAGATGAGATCTAAATTGACATAGCGACTCAAATATGTTGGCTATTAAACCTGCAGTGACGAATACTTTGATTCCTAGGTATTTAGCCATCTGAATTGCAAATGTACCAATCCCGCTAGAGCCTCCATGTATCTGAAATTGCATTACTCCTCAATAGGTTTTTGTGGAACATCAAGTTATAGGAGTGGAAAGTTAAAGCGACATATTGAAGGGGAGAAGAATGCATTTAATATCAACAATTACAGCCAAACATCCCATATTTATACACACTATACCTTTACACTACTACCTCAGCAGTCAGCACCATATCACTATAAGTTTTATTTCCAACTGAACATCTTCAAATAAATGTCTCAAGTTCTTAATTTATTCCCCAGCCATCTTTTGAAAATCAGAGGAAGAAATCAATTTTGTAACTCCAAGATCTGACATTTTCCGAGGATTTCAGAAAGTTACAAGACCCCTGGAGAGCCAGCTCAACTGCATAAAGTATGATGGATTTGCCTAATAAACATCCACCTATCTCTTTCAAATAACAAACATTGCACTAGCTAATGTAGGCACTAGACTAAGGTTGCACTTCAAGATTTGCTATTCATAAGAATTAAGAGGTGGAAAATCATGCTTCTGAAAGGTAGTTATAAGTTACCAAGAATGTTTCTCCAGCAGCTAGACGGCTCATCATAAACACGGTAGACCAAACAGTGCATGCCACCTCAGGTAAACTAGCGGCATCTTTCAGAGAAACACCAGGTGGAACAGGAAGAACTTGTCCAGCTGGTACTGCTACTTTCTCAGCATAACCTCCTCCACTAAGAAGAGCACATACCTGCGTACCACAATAATTCAAATCCTCCACAGCCAGCTTACCTAATTTTTGTTCTAAACATTTTTTTACATAACAGTGCACACAAGAAAAGAAGGGGAGGAAAAGTTAGAACTTAGAAGCCAGTAAGATAAAAGGAGGAGGTTTCATGCTTTCTAGTTTCAAGTCTCTAATTGAGAGAGAGGATTTACAATACAATGTTGATACGTACTGTGAATTGCCTTAACTCTATCAGGTATAGCTTGTCAAAATGGCTGATCCATTAAGAAGTTTGTATTGCGGCAACTGAGGATTGATTCATAACATCATATCATACACCAGGGGGAGAAAGATACAAAGAAATAAAAAACTAAAGAAAGAAACAAACAGGAACTAAAAAATAGAGATGTGAAAGATTCTTAACTTCACAAGAGAAAGACACAGGAGAGTTTCCAGTCTAGTGAGCAAAAACTCCTTTTAGAATTGTTTAATTCAACGAAGCATTTATCCCAACTATTCTAGGGTCACCACCCGAACTGATAGTCTAGTGGTAAGCCGTATCCATTTAGGGTCGTCCCGACTCTCATGTGGTTATCAAGCAGGGTTCGATTAACGGGAGTAATACAATTTACTTCACGGGAGTAGTGCAGTTTACTGTTTGGATTTGGTGGTGCTACCACAGTCTCCGCCCTTCCGGGTTGGTAGCTATGGCTCAAACCGGAAATTCCACTGGACCCTCATGGTCACGCCAGGGGTTTACTACCTACTAGTCACTCCTTCCCCCCTTTTACCTAGCAAAAAAAAAAAAAACTATTCTAGGTCGGCTACATGAATCTTTTCTCCATTGTGCTCAATAGTCATATTTTCGGTTAAACCATGAACTACCATATCCTTTTAGAATTGTTTTGGCATCAATAAATGACCAATTATGAATAACTTCTTCTGATATTACAGCAAGAAGGAAAATGTCTCATTCTCTATTATAAAATCAAACACTTACCCCAGTGAACTTAATATACACAATCCAAAATTTCAATCACATCCTCTTTCTCTACCCTTATCTCAGCAACCAAACACAGATACACAGCATCAGAATTTACAATAATGTACTGCAGAACATCGAAAAACAAAAGTTTTTTTCGGAAAAAAAAAAAAGTTGGTTCCCAAGAAATAGTTAACTTTGGTTTAGATTAAAAAATCCAATCTTTCTACATTCGCTTTTGCTTGTTTTCTTGGCCAATCAAAAACACTTTAAAACAACAAACCAATGACACGTGGCAGAAAAAAGAGCACAAGAAATACTTCGCTATACACTTTTCAAATTTCCCCAGCAATGATTTTCAGCAATGAATTTTGAATTACCTCGTCGCCGATTTTCCATCGAGTGACATTTTTACCGACGGCTTCGATGGTTCCGGAACATTCAAGACCTGGGTATGAACTAGCACCCTTGGGAGGTGGGTACGAGCCTTTGCGTTGAAGGGTATCGGCTCGATTAAGGGCGGTAGCCGCAACTCTGATCAACACTTCGTCGTCTCTGATTTCTGGGTCTGAGACTTCTTGAAGTTGCAGGACTTCTGGGCCGCCGGGGCTTGTGATCACTACGGCCTTCATGGTTAAAGGTGGTGGTGGTGGTGATGGGAAAGAGGTTGGTGATGAAGGGGTAGTAGGAGAGAGAAGAAGGGGTTGGACAACTTAACACGACTGTGCTAGTGTCAACTGTATCAGCGCTACTGTTAAATATGCAATGTGCCACCACCTCATTACAGTGGGGTTGCAAGTCGGGTCAGAGGATCCACTCACGTCCAACCCAAATTATAAAATTTTTAACCCTAATTTAATTCAAACCCGACTTTTAAGCTACCATACTCAATTCGAGAACTACATGAATTAATTTCGGACTCAATTCAAGTTGTGTTCGAATTAACTAATTTGAACTCAAATTGAGTTCATAATTCGAGTTGAATTAGGGTTCATGATTTAAATTCAATTTTAGGTATGACAAAATAGTTCGACTAACATAAATTCAATAGAAACCTAAAATATAATTAAATTTTGTACGTGTATATATATTAATTTCGAGTTGAACCCAAATTGTGATTTTGGGTTGAACCCAAATTTAATAATTCGGGTTAGATTTAAGTTAAAACTTGTGAACTCGAAGTCTCAACTCAAATATAACCCAAATTCAATTCAAATTGAGATTTTTTAGCTCAAATCCAAGTATGTTATTAAAACCGACTCGGACCGACAGGGCAAACCCAATAAATCGTTAAACAGGTGCCTTAGCTGGTCCAATTCTAAAATCGAATCGCTTAAGTACTCCAACCCCAGACCCAGAAAAAAAAAAAGTACTCCAACCACTAAAAAACCAATCAAACCGAACGAATTTTTACAAAATTGGTGCAAATCGGACAATTCATCTAATCCAAGCGGGTCACTTTATGGTGTGATTCTCATCTACATAATAAAGTACAATACAATTTAAATCTCAAAAGATAAACAAAATGACTTTTCCTTTTCGCAGTTGAGATCTTTTTAAATTTTACTTTAAAGTTAATCCAATGGTTAAATTAACACTCTAAATTTAATAGAAAAAAAAGTTCATAAGAGTGTGTTTGAGTTAACTTTTTAAAAGTGCTTCTAGAATTTATAATTTCTCATAAATACTTTTTTTTTAATAAAAAGTAGTGTTTGAAACTGATCAAACACCACCACCACCCCCACTGCCCCACCACCACCACCGTCACACCACCATCACCACTACTCCAACCACCATTACTGCCGCCGCCACCACCTCTGCCATAATAGCCGCCACCACCACCATCACCATCATTATCATTATCGCTATCGCCACCCTACAACCACCACTGTCGCCACCCTACCACTACCACCCCCACTGCCCCATCACCACCATCTCCCCTACAACCACTGTCGTCACCTTATTATCACCGTCACTGTCCCACCATCAGCCCTACCACCACCACCCCTACCGCCCCACCATCACCATTGCCACCCAAGGCTGCTACGATCACAACCGGTTGTCGTCACCCATCACCGTCTTCCACCACCATTACTACCGCTCGCGCCCCATTATAATCGGTGTTTAAATTCCTTTCTCCTTCCTCTATCTTTATAATTTGATCTTCGGTGTGAATACAAATATGCTTATTATTGATTATTTTTTTTATTACTCCGTGCTTTCAGGCATGAGAAATAACTAGTTTAGGTATATAATACATCACCATGGGAAAGAACACAAATTCTAGCAGATCACAAACAAAACAGTCCAACAAAGATACTGCCTTTTGTTCTCAATGTACAATGCCTTATAAAGACAAGAATTATTGACTTCACAAATTTGAACAACCAAGGTAACTTGTCTTTGATCAACATCATCCTCTTCAGACATGACCAACTGAAGTGTCATGGAACAAGGAGTATCTTTCCAATATGGTTGCTGCTTTCCATGAGCCGGTGAGCCTCTGCTGCTTCGGCTAATGGAAGATACTTATAGATGATGGGTTTCACTTTGCCTGCCAATATTGCGGGCCAAACGTTCTTCTCCACATCATTTACAATCTCGGCTTTGTTTTCTGGACTTCTACTTCGTAATCCACCCGCTACATATAATGTCACAATTTGAAAAAAAACAAGACAAGATAGTTTGAATATATACAGATTCAGCCAAGGTTACACTACACACGATGTTCATAATCCATATAAATGACCAAATCTATAATGAATCTCAACATAATGTCACAACTAACATAGAATAAGGGGAGTATCCTCATTGTCGGTTTTTGCAGCAAAAATGGTGATTATGTATTGGGATCCAAAAGGAATATAGGAAGCATAGATGAATTTAAAAATTAGCTGTCAGTCCAAGGAATACAAGAGAAACTGCTGAGAAGCAATCTTAGGATGGATCCATGGGGAAAGATACGTGGCCTAATCGTTACACAAAGAAAAGTTGGTGAATAACTTGTCGAGCACAATTATACTCACATAGGTTCCATCAATGTCTACGACTTATGATGATGGAAATGCTCGAGGAAAGAGAATCTCAATTTCCAAACATACCAAAACTAGGTTCTAGAAATCAGATTATTTCTCTGGCAAGAAACAATAATACCACGTGTTTCCTTAAAGTTATTGGAATGCTCCTAAATGCATTAATCAATATCTTTTCTTGTTACATGATGCATTAATCTATATCATCACCCCTGAACAGATAATCAATGCAGTTCAACAGAATCAATACCACATTTTTGTTGAGTATTTGTCATTTTAATTGTTCAATCTGAAAGGGCTATTGTAACTTTTACCCATAAACTCAAAACCTATGAGGCAAGTTATCTCAAACTGCATTGACATCAAAGGTTCATATGTTTCTCCAAAAGTAGGAGGACACTGAAATGTTCCACATGAGAAGTACCCTTCATGTGGTTACCCAATTGTCCTCCTGCTTAAGTTAGTTAAAGGTTATTGCTACATTGTATCTGTGAACCAAAAAGAAACACCTTGGAAAAGTACAATTGTATTAGTAATACTCCATAACCCAAGAACAAAAAGAAACCATGTATCACTAAAGGGCATCAAGACATACCCTGCACCGTGAGGCGTCTTGCAAGCAAACCGGTAAGATTTACCTCTGTAACCGTTCCACCCATAAAGCCAATAATGAAAAGCCTCCCACCAATATTTAGGCTGTCAAGATTTCTCTGGAAGTATGCTGCCCCAATATTATCTAGAATAACATCAACACCTGTCATTGAGTAGTCTGAGGTTAGATTTCCTTGATTTGAATTAATGTGATACGAGAGAAAAGGAAGGTTAATGTCTTTTTAGAGAAGATGTGGCTGCAACAAGAGTAGCTATGTCAGCCAAAATTAAAATTGAGGATTGTGTAACCTTTCCCTCCTGTTTCTTCCTTCACTCGTGCAACAAAATCTTCTGTCTTGTAATTGATGCAGACATCGGCCCCAAGGTCCTTGCAAGCAGCCAATTTTTCCTCACTTCCTGATAAAGAAAAACTGTTATACAGCTGCAAGATGAGATTTAAATTGGTGTCACAACACAAATATGCCAGCAGACAAGTTTTTGTTAGTAAACCTGCAGTGACAAACACTTTGATTCCTAGATATTTAGACATCTGAATTGCAAATGTACCAATTCCACTAGTGCCTCCATGTACCTGAAATTTCATTACTCCACAGTTAATAGCTTTTATTGGAACATAAGGTGATAGGATTTGAAAAAATGAGTGACGTGTCAAAGGGGAGAAGAAATCATTCATAGTGAACAAGTACTGTGAAAGATTCCATATTTGATGAGTATATATATATACACTATTTCAGCACCATAGTATTATCTAGTTTTATTTCCATTTGAACAATTTAACATAAATATATCAAGCTTTTAATTTATCCACAGTCCATCTTTTGAAAATCAGAGTCAGACAAGAACTTGGCAACTCCAAACCATAACCTCACAAATTAGCTTATAAAAAATTTCATACAATCACATTGCTAGTTATTAATGTGGTCTTCAAGTCAGTATAACATCCACTGCACTTCCACAAATATCAAACATACTAGCTAATGGTTGCATTTCAACATTTATCATGCATAAGAAAAACGTGGTAGAAAATAACGCTTCTGGAAGATTGCTAGATTCTTGGTTACCAGGAATGTCTCTCCTGCAGATAAACGGCTCGTCAGAAAGACAGTTGACCAAACAGTGCATGCCACCTCAGGGAAACTAGCGGCATCTTTCAGAGAAACACCGGGTGGAACAGGAAGAACTTGTCCCACTGGTACAGCTACTTTCTCAGCATACCCTCCTCCACTGAGAAGAGCACACACCTGTGTACCACAATTTCTCAAATCAATACAAAGCCAGGTCACATAATTTCTGGTTCTGAGCATTTCAACAAACTAGTACCCAAAATAAAAGAAGAGGGGAAAAGTCTGAAGCCATTAAGATGCAAAAAAAGGACATTCCATGCTTATTCCCTAGTTTCAAGTCTCTATTCAGAGGGCTGATCGAACTTACAACATTGACAAAGGCTGTGAATTGCCTTAACTCTTTCAGGCTTAGCTTAGCCAACTAGATAGTATAAGCGTGAAAGTTTCTAAAACTATATTATTCAGCAAACCCAAGAAAAAGATTTCACATGAGTTTAGTGAACAAAGACTCCTTTTAGCATTGTTTCATCAAATGCAAATTCAAGCTTAAGCAATCAACACTCAGGATTTTTTTAAAAGCAAGCATCAACTTATAACATTAATAAATGACTACTTATAACTAATATTTAGCTAATATTACAATTAAGAAGTTGAATTCACAACTTATAACAGCACAATAACCGTCAAGATTGATTCAATTTTCATCCACTTTGATTTAATAGTACAAAATTCATTTCAAAGTTTTTTTTCCAGATTAAAACCATCATCTTATCTGAATGACTCTCAATGTCAAACAACCGAACCAACGCACTCCTTGCTACCAAACAACCCAATTAATTCATACTACCTCTCTCTTCCCTCTCCGTTAACTTTAATTTTAAATTACATAATAAAAAAAAATATTATTTAAAATATAAATATTACACGACGAATGTTCAATTTTTAGTATTGTAAAGTGCCTTCATGAACGGGGTATTCCTAGTCTTTGATATTACAAAAATAAGGAAAAACACACATTTTTCATACTCCCCTTATTACCAATGTACATCGAATTTTAAACTTAAATACCATTCTACGGCTGTTTTGAACTTAATTACCAAACTACAGCAGTTTTAAAAGAGGATTTAACAATTACGATTTCTTCTAAAAGCGGAAATAGCAAGTCCAACTTTATGCTTAAAGGCGGAATCAAGAAATCCGCTTTCATCGTGAAGTCGGATTTATTGATGCCGTTTTTAAAAGAATAATGTGTCTCCTGTTGCGAACTAAAAGAGGATCAAAACCGTTTTCTAATAAAAAGCGGACTTGCCAAAACCGAGTTTATACTTAAAGTCTCTGCATGCTGTGTCTGTCCAAAACCTCTTTTTTTTTTTCAACTCTTGCTTTTTGTTTAAGGCTCTCATTTTCAACCCAACCATTATTACCTCAACTGGCACCGACCCTTTGGTCCAATTTACAATTCCAAAGCTAGGAGGGTAATTGGGTAAATTCAGTGACATCATGTTCTTTCTTTTTTTTAATAACAGGCAAGCTTATTCGAACTTGTTCACTTGTATTTCGACTAATTTCATCTTCAGTTTAGGTAAAAACAGATCATTTATGTCAAAATTAAGGAATTAGATTTATAGCTCGTTTCTATTTTCGTTTGACTACCCATGAGATTAATTTAGGGACATTATATTTAGACAAAAGGAATGGTTCAATTTTGATCATGAATGATAATTTTTGACACGATATAAATAAAAGTTAAAAAAATAATAAGATACATTAACATCAATAATAAATAAGTTTGTTAGTATCAAATACGAATAATTTAATTTTAACACAATAAATATTTACCCAATTACCCTCCTAGCTTTGGAATTGTAAATTGGACCAAAGGGTCGGTGCCAGTTGAGGTAATAATGGTTAGGTTGAAAATGGGAGCCTTAAACAAAAAGTAAGAGTTGAAAAAAAGAGAGAGGCTTTGGACTCACACAGCATGCAGAAACTTGCAGGTCTACATCCCGTTTTTTATTAAAAGCGATTTTGGTAAGTCCGCTTTTAGTTGGCAACAGCAGGAACACTATTCTCTTAAAAGCGGTATCAATAAATCCGACTTCATGATGAAAGCGGATTTCTTGATTCCACCTGTAAGTATAAAGTCGGACTTATTATTTCCGCTTTTAGAAGAAATCGTAATTGTTAAATCCGCTTTTAAAACTGTCGTAGTTTGGTAATTAAGTTCAAAACAACCGTAAAATAGTATTTAAGTTTAAAATTCGCTGTACATTGATAATAGACTCGAGGGTATACAGCAATGACAGAGCCATGTTATGGCCTAGGGGGCCATGGCCCCCACCACAACCCCTCAAGTTTTTAAAATTATGCTTTAGCCCTCTAAAATTATGTTTACCCTCTTCCAGTCTTCAAAATAAACTTTATATCTCTAAAATGATGCTTTGATTTCATTTTACATGGCTCTCTATAGTTTTAAATTTATACTTTATAATATGTAGATAAATGATAAAATTTAGTTCTACCCGAGTGATTATGAGATAAAAAAAATTAGCTTAAATTATTGATTATTTGATAAATTGATCTCAAATTACTTTATATCTAATCATGGCAAGGTTTGAATTATTTTTTGAAATTTTATTAAAATAAATAATTCTATAACGTATTGTATAAAAGTTGATTTTAGTAAATTCAAAACAATTAAGAAATAATCAATGATAATTCACAGAAAAAGAGAGTTCAAAAAATACTTCACTTTGTACTCTTCAAATTTCCAGAGAAATGAATATACCTCGTCGCCGATTTTCCATCGAGTGACATTTTTGCCGACGGCTTCGATGGTTCCAGAACATTCGAGACCTGGGTATGGATTAGCACCCTTCGGAGGTGGGTATAAGCCTTTGCGTTGTTGGGTATCGGCTTGATTGAGAGCAGTGGCCACAACTTTGATCAAGACTTCGTCGTCTCCGATTTCTGGGTCTGAGACTTCTTGAAGTTGCAGGACTTCTGGACCGCCTGGGCTTGTGATCACTACGGCCTTCATGATTGAAAAAGGTCGTGGTGGTGATCGGAATGAGGTTCATCAGGGGCGGAACTAGAAATATAATTTAGGGTGGGCCCTCACTGCAAAGTATAATTTATTTTAAATTGGCATATAATTGGTTTATGTTTTTTGGCGGCGGCTGACGTGAAAGGTTGATTAGGTTCCAGTTATTATGTCATCTGTCACTACCAAACCACCTGCTAGACAAAAAAAAAAACAATTGAAACATGTAATTTTGAGCCTTATGCAAATCTGCCTTTCTGCACAACTGAGTCTTATCAAAGTTCACCATGTTGTGATCCAATACAGGCTTATAGTTTGGCCACTTGACACAATAGACCCCAAGAAGTCTTCAAATACCAAACTCAACCAAACATGATCTTAAATGTGTTTGCTAGATCTCCACTCACTTGTAGACTGCAGATCAATGAGAACCTGTTTTCAAAATCAACTAGACAATTCACTGATTAAAACCTAAATAAATACAAGAGTCTGAGCTAATCTATTGTATCCTTGTACTTTGTCTCGTATTTCGAGTTTTTGAATTTTCTTCGAAGTAAAATGGCGAAGCCATTAACCATTGAATTCGTCACAATTCTTATGCTCTTATATGCTTCCTTAATGGTGACAGAAGCAAAAACCAAACCAGTAAAACCGCAGAGTGTTACTTGTTACAACCGTGGGAGCAAATGTTTTCTGAAATATGTGACATGCCCAATGGAATGTCCCAAGGTTCAACCTGCTGATCCAAATTCTAAAGGATGTTTTCTTGATTGTTACTCACCCAAATGCGAGGCAGTTTGTAGAAGTAGGATTGTCTATCATTAATTTATTCTATGTTTATCGATTTCGAGTGTGACAACTTTTGATCCGACATGCTAAAACAATATGAACCTAATATGCAATTAGCGAGTTATGCTAAAAAAATAACACAATGTGGTAGTACAAATAATAAATGCGAGTCAAGTTAGTGTCAAACATAATTAACTCAATTTTGACACGATAAACTAGTTTAAAAGGTATTAACTATATGAAGATAAAATATGTTCTTTTTCATTGTTTTTCTCTATATATGTACAAGATATTGTATAAAGGCCTTTGTAGAATTACAAGATTGTTTTATTTGATAGAGTGCACTTCTAAAGTTAGTTATGAGGATATGAGGTGGTGAGTTCAGTTGAGAAGGGAGTTTATTCACTACGAAAATTAGGATCTTTTGAGACAAGTTTTTGGCGATATTTATGTTCACTCATGAACTTAGCCGATACAAAGCTATATGATAGCACCTAATTTTTCCGACTCGACGGTTCAATCTATGATTTATCATTCATGGCCGTTGATAAGATCCATCAATTTAGCAGCACCTGTCACAAAAAAGCATGGTTTGAAGAATTTTTTTTTTTTGTGGCGGTAGTGCTGTCATAAAAGATTTATTTACTGTCATAAATACTATTTGGGACGGGTCGTTACCACCATAATTTTTTTTTGAGACTTCACTTATTACGGTGACGCATAGTGGCAACATTGCTCACCATAATAAGAGTATCTATAATTTTGACTTAAATTTATATTCAAATTTAAATTTGAGTAAAAAAGTTCAAAAACTTGTTTCAACATTTGACTCAAACTTATACCAAATCAAGGGAGATTCATTTTTTTACTCAAATTAAGGGAGACTCAAATTTTTATGACCCAGGTCAATTTAGTGTCAAGACATGCTATTAATTAAAGAATTGGATTAGAATTGACTAGTATTCAATATACCAACAACATAACTTGGTTGTTGACCCTAGCAGCTTGAAGTTCTAGTAATGGGTAATGGCTTTTGGTCATGCTTCTTTAGTTCTTGGAACTATTTATATAAGTTATTAACATTTTAATTGATGGGAGTTTCGTGCACTGAGTATACTCTTTTATTAACATTCCAATTGAATCTTGTGTATCCAACAGCTCGGAAACCAAATTGCGATGGCCCTGGAGCAGCATGTTATGATCCTCGGTTCATAGGAGGAGATGGCATTGTCTTCTACTTCCATGGCAAGAGCAATGACCATTTCACCTTGATATCCGATGATAATCTACAAATCAATGCCCACTTCATTGGCCTTAGGCCCTCGGGTAGAACGCGAGACTATACATGGATCCAAGCCTTAGGTCTCATGTTCGACTCTCACACGTTCACCCTCGAGGCCACGAGAGCAGAAACATGGGACGAGAACGTAGATCACCTCGAATTCTCATACAATGGGAAGGCTTTGATGATCCGAGAAGGCCATTCCTCGGATTGGAATTCAATTGATGGTAATCTTAAGGTGGAGAGGACTTCAACCCGAAACAGTGTGACTGTCACAGTACTAGAACTTGTTGAGATTTCTGCTAGTGGTTCCAATAACTAAAGAAGATAGCAAAATACACAACTATCAAGTACCTTGTAATGATAGTTTTGCTCACTTGGAGGTACAATTCAGATTCTTCAACTTATCACCTAAAGTTGAGGGAGTTCTTGGGAGGACTTACCAGCCTGATTTTGAGAATCCGGCCAAGCGAGGAGTGGCAATGCCGGTGGTTGGTGGTGAGGACAGGTACAGGACAAGTTCACTTCTCTCTGCAGATTGTAATGCTTGTGTGTTTTCTGCCAGTGGAGGCGTGGTCGGAGAGAGATTGCCGGAGAAGAAGTATGGCAGACTAGACTGCAGCAGTGGAAATGGTGGTGGAAATGGAATAATATGCAGGAAATGATCATTGAACTTGCTTGATTTTGTAATGAATAATGTGATGGTTTAGTAGGGAATCAGTTAGTTCCTATGTTCCTTTCAATAATGTGTTAATAAATGTGTCTAAAACATGTAGTCTTTGATGCAAAACTATCTTAGTATATCGAAAACCTATGTTTTTAAGATGTATGTTAATGTTTTGTACTCTGCTAGCTTTTGCTTTTGGTTCTCCTTGTATTGGAAAAAAATATTCAGTGCTTAGCATGTACCACGTGGTAGTGTCTTGCGATTCTTACACTCAACAAAAAATTTGTCACAACAATTATTCGTTAGAAACATAAATTGATTTTTTTTTTTTTTAAAATTATAACAACTTTATGAATAACAATAATTGATTTAAAATGTACAATAATTTATAAGTGATGTCATGTGGTGTCTGATGAACATTGAAAATTTTCTCCCATTTTCTAATTCAGATGCAAAGTTTAATGAAAATATAATGTAAAGATTTTAATCTTTTAATGTATAAATTACGAATATAAAGATCTTCTAGGGTATATAGTCACGGGGTTCCTAGATTTTATTCTCTTTGCCTAGCATTATTCAAAATTCTCTTAGAATTAAGAAATTGTTTTGTGTTAGTTTAAAATTAGCATTTTTCATTATCACTGTCACCCTTACTCTCAACCTATCCCACCGCCACTGCCACTGCCACAACCACCGCCACCGCCACCGCCACCCATAAACCCAAAAATCCAAAAGTTAAGTAGTTATCAAGAAGTTTAAAGTGGTAACATAGACTAATCCATAAATTTTTTTGAATAATCTTTTTCCTAGATTGATTTTTTTTAAGTATATGGCGGATTTCACTTTTTCCACCAAAAGATTTAAATTTTTTCATTTTCTGCCTTTAAAAAAATAAATTTATTATATTATACTTTCAATGTATTAAAAATATTTCAATGTAATCATTTTAGTAATTTTTGGTGTTTATTCTATCAACGTTAATGGAGTGATTTTAAATAGAATAATAAAAAAAAATTAATAAAAAGATCATATTGTAATATTTTTAACACATTAAGGATACAATAAAAAAATTTTAATTTTTGAGAGTACAAAATAAAAATGTTTAAATTTTTTGCGGATAAAAGTGTAATTCCCTCTTTAGGATATAATATACTAATATAGGTTACCGCGAATATACCGGGGGCGCGTTCTCCCTTTAGTCCACGGACTTCATCACAGGCAACTACAAAACCGTTTAGTGAAGTTCACTCAACAGAGTGTTCTTAGAATTTGGGCTTGCGAAGTTGCGATCGAGGGTTTTCGAAACACCTTAAAGCTTCAGGTACATCTGTTTTCACTTTTGGTAGTTCATAACTAGTGAGGCTTGTTTGTATGTGTAATAGATGGAATGTGTTTTCTAAAATATCTTTGTTCATGTTTAGCAGATATGATAGGGTTTGATCTCTGTTGGATTGGGAGGGCACTTGTTTTTCTGCTATTGATTCCAAGGATTCTTGGATGGGGAAAGGAAGGACACTACGCTATTTGTAAAATTGCTGAGGTGAACAACTTCACATGATTCTTTGATAAAATTGGGTTTTTGAAATTGGGTGCTCTGGTTTTACTTATACTGTGTAAAGGGTCATAGTTACTTACTTAGATCATTGTGTGTATGTGTGTGTTACATTCAAATAGTTATGGGTTCTAATACCTACAAGTCTTAGGGCTTTTGGATTAATGGTTCGGTTCATAACAATTGGTATCACGTACCATGTCATGAGTTTGGGTCACGGAAGGGCCGACCTTTAAGTTGGATTAAAATATTTTAGTATTATGAATGGGCATAGTGTTATCACGTTGAATAGTGGTACGTGAGTGAAGTCGCCAAAGAGAAAGGGCTACCGATGGAGATGTCGGGTTTGGGCATGGTGGAATATTGCGTTCAAATAGTAACGAGCTCTAACTCCCCACAAATACTGGAGCTTTTGGATCAACTATTGTGTTCATAACAGCGTGTGTGCATAGAAGTCTTGAAGAATAATATTAATTGAACCTATTTAAAAAACACCACAACTCGACTCACCATAATACAAAATCCTGAATATCTTTCCCCAAACATTGTCAATGTATTGACATTTAGTTATCGGTAATGCATGTTTGTTTTTGAAGTTTTTGTTATGGGAATATCAATACGTGGAGTGTTGTTTGTGCGTGAAACATTGTCTGAGTCAACTCAACTAAATATCTGACTGTGGAAGTAAAATGTTTCGGTAGCTATTTGCACAAGTCAAAAAATTATGTTGTTGGGAGTTTATTAACATTGTTCTATTTCAGGGGTGCGTTCTTTATTTCTTCTCTATTTACGGCTTTGTCTAGTAAGGGACTTATGGGAAGATCTTTTGGATTTATAAGCATAAATTGATAGCCAAATTTGGTAGGGCAAAAAGACAGATATTGGTGTGGTGAGTATCATAATAGTTGGGCTATCGGAGTCAGGACTACTGGATTTCTAATATCTGTCTTGTAATTTAGACAGATGGAGTACTCTCCATTTACCTTGGATTACCAATGAGAGCTTCAAGGGTATATTTTACTCTTTATTTTGTATATTTTGATCTTATGTGTATGGATCTGCGAGATCTGTAATCTACTGAGAGCTAAATGTCACCTCTTTTTCCTCATGTCTGTGCCATGGATTACTAAAGAAAGATGGTACTTTCTTTACATTCTTTATCTCACACTTGTTCTTCTATTGCCCATGAAGAGAGGTGTTAATAACATGTCCTCTCGAGAAAAGAACACGTAGATTGAAAACCTTTCTTGGAAATTGATTTTAAATTCTATGAATGTTTTAGGGATATCTTACTGAAGATACTGTGACTGCGGTGAAGGCATTGCTCCCAGATCATGCTGAAGGTGATCTTGCTGCTGTTTGCTCCTGGGCTGACGAGGTTCGGTTCCACTACCGCTGGAGTAGTCCTTTACATTACGTTGACACACCTGATTTTAGGTGTAACTATACATACTGCAGTAAGTTCCATTGATGCTTTTTAAACATGTGTCCACTAGTGCTATCCCTTAATAGAGGTCGTTATAATGGTCTCTGGATCTAGTTATACCTGTTACCTTCACAATTAGTCAAAGGATCTTCCATTACTTTATGTATGCCATACTTACTTTATGAATCTTTGTTCTCATCAAATGAGCAGTATTATTGCTCTCATTTGTGAGCTTTATGATCTGCAGATCCTATGTGTATGTGCAATCATGTGCTGCTCGAGTGTGAGTATATTCTTCTTGCTTTGGTGTTCTTGACTGTCAATAAACCTAAAAAATTATTGTGTAGCAGCAGAAAAGTCAACATTGTTCAAATTTCTTTAGCTGTACTGCCACAATCTTCATTTTGTTTCTTTTTAATGGCAGAGACTTGTGGTTATGTTGCTTCTATTCCCTCACTGACTCTATCTTCATGGCTATATTGCAAGATTTCTGTTTCTAAAATATGCCTTCAATGGATTGAGTAGTAAACTAGTAATTATTTTGCTGGCAATGACATTTTTGGTTTTTGTTCATCTTATCAACTACTGAGTGGGATAAGTATCAAATGAATTCTGACAGTTTTACATATCCAGTTCTGACTGTTGGCTAAAGTAGAGTGTTTCGGTCATATTATGTGATAGACGAATACCAGTTGCAAAGGGCTATGCAGAGATGAAATTTTTAAATACAATATCCTACAGAAATTTGATTTGTTGACAAAAACTTAATCTAGAGCTTTCTATTCCCTTCACTATGTTTTTGAAAAATATGCTTTTTGCCTTTTTTTGGATAGGAGATTGCCACGACTCTGCCGAACAAAAGGATAGGTGTGTTACTGGAGCAATTTACAACTACACAATGCAACTTATGTCCGGTTACAACTCAAATTCAGAGATAAAATGTAAGCACATGTTATTGACTGGTTTGCTAGTGGCTTAAATATGGAGGACTCATCCTCTGTTGACTACAGACAATTTGACGGAGGCACTGATGTTCTTATCGCATTTTGTTGGGGATGTCCATCAGGTTTGCTCTTCCTTCCGGATCCCACAAATTTTAAAAACTAATACAAATTATTCGGACTTGTTGAGGATTTAAGGATTTCCGCTTAGTACTTGTTCTCTGGTTTACTAATTAGCAAATGTGTCTGGGATGAGATTAGAGATATGCACTTTCCCTTCACAATACATCTTGTATATGTTGATTATGAATGCATTGCTCCAAAATGAGTAAGTCATGTTGGCATGTAACATGGAGGTTCATATTTTTTGGAAAATTTGGATTCATGTTCTGTAATATTTGAAATTCAGATCTGCTCATATTTCAGTTGAGATACAACCATATAGGTCTCTTACGATGTTTGGAAAGAGTATATCGCTGAGATGAACTGGCATTAAAAAGGAAAGCACCAAGATCTCTTATGATGTCTGGAAAGACTAAATCCCAGAGATGAACTTGCATTAAAAAAGGAGAGGACCTTGGCTATTGTGTTGGCAGTAGAATAAGATAGATAATTAATTGATGCCTTGATGGCTATATTGGGATCTCTTTTCAAATGATTATTTAATTTGACTTCTTTTTGGGATGCCACTATCCTGTAAATAGGCGGGATAGATCAGTCGTAGATTCGTATATATCAGAGCTTAAAATTTTTGCATTGAGATGTGTAATGCAGCCTCACTGAGCAGCATTGGTTAAGCTTTCTGCAATTTAGCCTTTTCTTAAGAGGATCTATTCATGTGCTAAGCATCTATTTGGTGTAGTGAACCGAATGGTGGTTATTTCCTGATGTGTAGCACAGAAAGCCTAATCCTACAGTTTTGCACTTAAGTTCTTTTAATCTTAATGTTCTACTTACAGGAAAATAGGTAAATGATTTTTTATTGCATTAATGGACCTCATCAATATATGAAATGCATAATCCATATGGACATATAGTATTTATTGGCTATATTGCTGTAATAGTGCATTCATGAGGGGAATTGCTTCAGATGTTGTGGATGGGGTAGTTGCCCATCTCTTGCAATGACCAGATATATCAATTTAATGGCTGATGTATGTCACAATTGTTCATCTGGATTTTGCTTCTTTTGTTCTCACCTGTCTACTGCCAAAACCAACTCCATATCCAAAAAGTTGCTGGAAGAAAGTTCAAACAACAAAAAGATAAATGCAAGTTTAGTCTAACATATCCCTCATACTTTTTGACAGCCCCTACATGCTGGTTTCCTTGGAGACGAAGGTGGAAACACGATAGCAATCCGTTGGTATCGCAGGAAGACAAATTTGCACCATGTAGGTACTTGGAAACTTTTTACACTAAGTTTTTACTTTTTCTCCATTGTCTTTTTTCATTTCTCCCTTTTCTTTTTTCGTTTTTTGGGGGGTGGGGGTTAGGGGAGTAGGAGGGGTTCTTAGAATAAAAAGCAGACATAGTCCATGACAAGGTACAACCAAAGTATAACATTAGTAGCTGTAGGCTATAGATTAATGTTTCGTTTACTGAAAAGAAAGGAAAAGTGTAAGTACAAGAAGCTAAGCAGGGGGAGATGTGGTATCTATTCAGACCAAGCCTAGCATTACTCACATCCTGAATTGTAAAGCCCTAGAACATGGCCATTGGCTGCTGATTTTAATTTTCTGTTTATCATTATGCCATTATGATGTAGTTGGTCATTTATCTAGTTTCTGTGTCATCCTGTTCAACTGTGTTTATTTTAGGTTTGGGACACCATGATCATTGATTCTGCTCTGAAGACATTTTATAACAAGGACCTTGCAACCATGATACAAGCTATTCAAAGCAACATTACGGTATATTTTTGCTTTGTGATTCCAACTACATTTGTGAGTGGAGAGAGTTAGAGTGTTACACATAATCGAGAGGCTTTGACATATTCAATGCTACTAGACCCATATTAAGTAATTTCTTGTGTACAAATTGGGTATATCCATATATGCAGTTGCATACAGATTTGGCTGAGATTTCTGTTATAATTTCTTTTGGTACAAGTAGGCGACATATATACACTGTGGCACTTTGTTTTGTTGCAGAAAGGAAGCGGTTCATCATATCAAGGAAAAGTAATGTCTGAATCAGACATGTTTACATGGAAGCTGTTTTAGTATTCAATTTCAAAATGTTTGATTTATTTGATCTCCCAGTTTTATGTACTTCCAGTCTGAACAATCTTAGTCAGCAATTTTTTTGGCTCCTTGTTCACTGGTTCTTTTCTAGAGGTTGATGCAAACTTCTATTTTTAAAATGAGAAGAAGAAAAGGATGATAATGTATTGGGCATTTAAACTGAATCTAATTATGCTCTTTCAAGGAAATCCAGGAAACTTGTCCAGGGACCTTTGATTTTGAGAGCCTTTCTACAGTCAAGTTTCTCATCCTCCCTGTTGGCCATGTTTTTCTGTGTTCCTAAACGTCCTTTCAGTGTTGATTTAATTTACACCAAAAGCTAAACATTTTGCAGCTTGCAACACACAGTGGAGTTCATTCTCTTGGTGGTAATTTTAGTTTTATTGTAGGCTTGAGACTTTCTTTTATGTGTGCACTAACACACCTGAAACAGATCATTTTACAATTTCTTATTGTGCGTTACAAAATCTTAATTATTATTTTTTTTATTGTTTTATGGAAATAGAATGGCTGGTTTAGTGGCGTCTCATCATGGGCAAATTGCGCATCTGATCACAGAGTTTGTCCAGACCCGTAAGTATATGTCCTTTCTCATCCCTTTCCTTTGCGACAACCCCCTCCCCCAACCCACCTCTTATTGTGAGTGAGTGAGTGTTTGTGTGTGTGAGCGCAAGTGGTGATAAAGGTTCTGAGGTACTTGATCTATGTAGACACTCTCAAAAGAAGCATGGAATTCTGTGACTTGTATTTTATGGCTTGATGTGGCTTTAATTTGTCATCATAGTGAAAAATTGGTTTAAGTAGTTGTGTTAGATCACTGTGAGAAGTAGAAACAGATCGACGTACTACTCTGCCATGTTGACATGCACATCCAGGTCGGTGAAATGAGCTGTTGAAGAACTTCTGTTTGTTCCCTTGGATGAAATTGCTTGGCAGAATATGTAGGAGATGTGCTTGGCATAGAAAATATGCGTGGAATCTTGGCACACCAGTTCCCAAATCTTATAACAAATGTCCTCTTACCAGTCGTATGATGGAGAACCAAATGTGAATTTGACTGGACTAGTAAATTTTGCAGGTATGCTTCTGAAAGCATTGATCTAGCTTGCAAGTTTGCCTACAGAAACGCCACACCAGGAAGCACTTTAGGAGGTACATAATTGATTGTTTATATTTTTTGCTGTTTTTCCAAAAAAAAAAAAAAAACTTGGTCTGTCATGATATACCTCTTCATTTCTTATCATGGGTATAGATGCGATATCATCTATATTGGAACAAATGCTTTTGAGAATTCTGGTTTATGAAATTGTGTAGTTGGCTTATTTCTCCCAATTTAATAATTGTGTGAAGTGAAACACAACTTCTAAGTTTACAGAGACGTCATTGAAGCTATTGATCAATTTTAGTAAGCTTCTCAGAAGATATCCATTGAGAGCCAAGAAAAAAAATATTATGAAGATATCTTCCTGGACCTTCCTTTATTCAAAAAACAAGACCAATTCTGAGTGAGAATTTGTTTTCCCCAAAGAAAATCAGAGTGGAAAGGAAGAATATACTTAAATAAAAAAAAAAGAATAATGGTGTGACCTATTGCATCAGTGATGAGAAACATGGGAAAGGATCTACGAAAATGCAGGGATAACCATTTTCTGCTGATGCTCAAATTCTGGAACGTAAAGCCTGTCTATTTCATGCTCTAAAGTGGTTGGCCGGTTGCTATCATTCAGGGTAGTGGACTATATTTCTTATGGCTGCTTAAACTGTCTCTGAGTAATTCTAGCTCCACCACATGGCAAGTTCAATCCAGCTATCGTTCTGTGGGTCACAATTATTGGCATTTCCCTGCAAATCTGAAATAAAAATTCTGTGTACAATGTTGTCATCTGTGGCTTATATGATTCATTATGATTGTTTCATTCCTTATAGCTCGTTTCCTTGCTTACAGGACTTTTTCTAGTTTTAACTTTCCTATCGCTCATTTTTCTTTTGTGTTTACAGATGACTACTTCTTCTCTCGTCTGCCTGTCGTTGAGACGAGACTAGCCCAAAGTGGGGTCCGTTTGGCTGCCACCCTCAACCGTATATTCACTTCACATGCTTCAATTGCACAAGAATGAAGATAAAGGGAGGATAGAGAACCAACTACATGATATCATAGAGTGGCACCACTAACTGCACCATTTCGCTTCGCATGAAATTCCCTACACGTCAAGACCTCTACCTAACCAACTGCCTAATTCTATTTGAAGTCAACTTTTTAAGGAAGTCAAGCAAATATACTTTATTGTTCCCACATGCCCCATTCTTTTTTTAACTGCTGGGATGCCTCTATAATTCTGGAATATGCCCATCTTGCTTGTGTTGATGGACAAGTTTAGGGGTGTACCCATAAGGGGGAACTTTCATGACTTGTACTCAACAACAACCCTTCTATTATTTGTATATATAGGGGAAGCCTAACATGGTGGGTCATTGCTTATGTATTTCCATATGCGAGAAGCAAAGATAAGAACAAAGACATTGGTTGGAATGGCAGTGTTTGGTGGTTTTTCGCGATTGTTGCTATTATGCTTTATTCTCTTTCTCTGTTCTGCTTTCATTACTCAGCCTGGTGTGCAAGCTTGGAGCAAGGAAGGCCATGTCATGACATGCCGAATTGGACAGGTACACTCCTTTTTTTTTTGCAACCGAGAACTGTCTCAATCATTCAACTCATATACTCGTTATTATAAAATTGCGGGACGCGCGAAAGCATGCATAGTAATCAGCTAGAGTATCTAGTCAGGGGTGTTGGTGCTATTGATTGGATTTGCTATAAAGGGATTATTCAAACTCCTTTTTGTTTGCCCCTTAACCATATTTTAATTTGCACCAGCCAATCATTGTGACCAAGTGCTGATTTGTTGCCCTGTGGTTGCGCTTTTGCCCACCATTATGGGAGATCAAAGATGGCAGCAGGCTATATGGTAAACCAACCCCCCCCCCCCCCCCCCCCCCCCCACCAAAAAAAAAAAAAAGAAACGTAAAGGAAAGAAAAGCATTGCATAGTTGCTTCAGGTGTAAGATAAGGCAACGGTCAATGTCTAAACAACAACAACAAAAGGAGGCAATAGTCAATGGGATTCCGGGTTAATTACACTTTCTAACCTAAAATTTCACTTGTTTTTTTTTTTCGTTGCCATTTAATAAACAGATTTCCATGAACTCGATTATAAGAGACAAGTTAGAATCGTATACAAGTTGACAAAACACGACACAACCATAGCCAGTCCTTACGAGCTCATTTGGAGTAAGTAGTAAGTGTTGTGAAAAATGCAGAATCTCTTGGAACCTGAGGCGTCGCATGCGGTTCAAATGCTGTTACCGGACTACGTCAGCGGCGACTTATCGGCACTGTGTGTGTGGCCGGACCAAGTTCGACACTGGTACAGATATAGATGGACTAGCCCACTTCACTTCATTGACACACCTGATGAAGCTTGCAGCTTCGATTATGAAAGTAAGTCAAAATGCTAGTCTTATTGAGTAAAGTCTGTATTCATTCCAAAGCAGACTTCACTACGGTATCAAAGAAATTTTTTTGGTACCGGACCTCTAATTTTTATTATTTTAATGGGCCTTTTTATAATTTTTATGGGTTATTTTATAACAATAAAATTTATCACTTTTGTGGGTGTTTTTATCACTGTTGTGAGTGTTTTTACCATATTTGTAATAACTATTTTTATCACTTCTATTCGACACAAGAAAAATTATTATTTTTGTGGATGATTTATCACATTTGTAAGTATTTTTATCATATTTGTCGATATTTTTATCACTTTTTCGGTACCCTGTTAAAAATACCCACAAATATGATAAACGGAGGTATAATACTGAAAAAAATTTCGGTACCATAGGCAACTCCTCGTTCCAAAATATTTTTCAAATTTTAGGAATTGTTAAAACAAAAGTTAAGGAGAGTCAACCATCCACATCAAATTGACTTGAGATGTAAAATTTGAAAAATATTTTGAAATGTGTGTAGAACGTTTGTCAAATCTTTTTGTGTTTTTTTAATTGGATTAATAATCAAAATTTTATTTTTTTTAGGTGACACTATCAAAAAATTGCAATTTTTCTGTTTCAAGTGTTCTGAAATGTTACTTACCGGAAAAAAAAAAGTGTTTCGAAATGTTTCAAAATAAAATTCTATTTTTTTCTCTATTTTTATTATATTTTTTTGAGTGTTCTTGAATTATTTTCGTTCTCAAGCTAACCGAAATTATGCAAAAAAAAAAGAAAAGAATTTTCATTCTTTCTTGTGGCTCACGGTATGCACTGATACTGAATTGGGGACATGTTATTTTTGGGGCCAAAGGGGACTGTCAAGATCCACATGGAGTAAAAGATATGTGTGTTGCTGGTGCCATCCACAATTTCACCACTCAGCTTTCACATTACCGAGAGGGGACTTCTGATCGGCGATGTAAGAAGACAATTTTTGTGATATTATTATTATTTGTTTTTGGGATCAATGGTTTCTTAAATCAGTGAATGAATTGTTGTCTTGTTTTCAATGGGAACAGATAATATGACAGAGGCCTTGTTATTCTTAGCACACTTCATGGGAGATATCCATCAGGTATTTTGTGCCATTTTAAACTTGTGCTCGATGTTAGCGGTTGGCCTAATAGTGGTTGTCCCAGCTGTTGGACTTTAAGATCACGAGTTTGAGTTTCGTCGCCCCCGTTCCCCATAATAGTGACTGACCAAAAAAGAGTAGTGTTCAAGGGCTAGTCGGTGCGCGTGAGTGGGACTGTGAAAGTGGTGCCAATGGGAGGTGTAGGGGTGGGTAAGGGTGGAGGGGTATGAGAGAATGGTGTGATGGCAATGGGTGGTGGGTGGTGGGGCTAATCAGGGGTAAGGGGGTAGTGGGTGTGATCAGGGTGGAGGGCAGATTAAGGGTGGTGGTTGGGATTGATCAGGTTGGGGGTGGGGGTAGGAGAGGGGTAGGGTATGAGTGGAAGTAGATCAGGGTAGGAGTGGGGGTGATCGCTTCTCTCTCAACCCAATGCATAAGACTTCTATCACTATTGACTGACGAACTGTAAATGAAGTTTATTATTATTTTTGGGATTATGATAATTTATTTACAAGAGGAATGATTAGAAATTGCCCCTTTTCAATTTTTGTATTGTAGCTTATAGTACTTTCTTGCATCTTTGATGTTTTAGCCAATGCATGTTGGGTTTACAAGTGATGAAGGAGGAAATACCATAGCTTTGCGCTGGTTTAGGCACAAATCGAACCTGCACCATGTAAGTAGTATTCAAACCCTATTGTTGTTCTATTGACTTTCATGCTTAGTATTCTTGAAGGATGCTATGAGCTTTTGACTTTACTATTCTATAAGCCAACTAAAGAGGTTTCGGGATATTTTCTTTTGTTGTAACTAGGGCTTTATTTATTTTTAGATAAGTTAGGATCGACCGCCTTTTCAACATGGTAAACTAGCAAAATCCTTTTGCATCCTCCTCCTCCCACTTTTTTCTTGTTGATTACCTGATTGAGCATCAAATGGTCCCTTCTTGTGGTTACATATAACCCTCTTGGGAGCCTCGTGACACTGGACCGCCCCCTTTTTATGATTTCAATCTGACTTGCATGCGCAATGACTGCGCTTGTGGCGTGACATTTGGGTTGCTATACATCAACTGGGAACTTAATGATCTTGTGTCCGATTAATACTTGAAGAAAATACATGAATGACTGCACAATCATTTACTAAAAGCCATCTTTGAGTTATTTTTTTCTTATTTTAACCACTTAAAACAGTGATTTTCTCAGTGAATATTCAAGCTCCTTCAAGAATAATTGGCCTTCTTTGAAACATCTATAGGTATGGGATAGAGAGATCATTCTTACAGCTGCAGCAGATTACTTTGGGAAGGACATGGATCTCCTGGAGGAAGAAATAGAGGGGAATTTCACTGATGTAAGGCCAACTGATTATCTACTTGCAATGTTATAAACTGGCTTCTTTTGTCAGCAGCATAATTCTAGTTACAGTTTTGGGAGTACTTATTACTTTTTTTTCGAAAAAATTGTGTCGGGTTCAAGAGTTGATCACAAAAAATTGCAAGAAAAAAAAAGCACTTTCAAAATACTAATGAAACAACAGAGCTTTGAGCTAATTTAAAGTAATTGTTACAGGGAATATGGTCTGATGATCTTTCATCCTGGAGGGAATGTAGTGATCTCTTTAGTTGTGTAAAGAAGTGAGCTCTCTCTCTCTCCCAGAGTAAACTAAGAATTCTTACTGCCTCTGCTGTCACTTTTCACACACACATGCTTCATTCTGTTCTTTATGTATACAGGTATGCTACAGAAAGTATAAACATAGCTTGTAAATGGGGATACAAAGGTGTTGAGTCTGGAGACACTCTGTCAGGTATTAATGTTTCCATTTTGTATACATAACACTTTCTCAAGTTTTCGGGTTATTTTTGTCGATTATTGTTGATAATGTTCAGCAAAATGTTCCATGTCATGATTGTTGACTAGATGAGCTAGAAACTGATAAACTCAATGACTCAACCAACCCATATCCCAACTATTTGGGGTCGGCTGAGGCCAGAAACTGATAAAGTCCTTATGTTTTTTTGCATGTTGACAGATGATTACTTCAATTCAAGGTTTCCTATTGTAACGAAGCGAATAGCTCAGGGTGGAGTCCGATTAGCAATGATTCTAAACCAGGTTTTTGGCAATTCACAAGAGAATACAGTAGCAGCAACTTGATTAAACCAACCAAGCCACAAATGCTAATAACATTTACATATGTCTTGGAATGTATCAACCTCTTGGTCTAACTTACGATTATTTTTCTGAATATTTTCTAATGATTGTTGCGGCCATGGCCCCCAAAGTATCAGGAATTGGAATTTTCACCACTGAATTTTATGTAATTTTTCATTAGCACACAGTAAATAAAATTTTCTATTTGGCTTCCCACTTTGAAGTTTCTGATTCCTTTACTGTTTCTTTGGGGTATTTACTGTTCTTGCTTCATATTCTCAAGTTGGTTTGGATTAGGGGTGTTAAAATATGACACGATACGAAATTAGAGGGTTTGAGTCTTTTTTAAATCATCCGTTTCGTAAACGAATGAACTTGACACAGACACAAAAATATTCATGTGTGTCCCACGTAAAAATGAGGTTTATTTAACATTAAAACTCTTAATTAGATCCTATAGAATTGTTCGGATGGTAACAAGAGAAGAAATGTATTTGTTAGAGACGGCACGGAGATGATTGAGGGTGGTGACCATTAGGTCAACCACTGAGGTCGCCCCGAGATGATAGGAGAGAAGAAAACGTGAAGAAATGAGGACCGCTGAAACTTCAAAAAACAGCCCATAACTTTTCCATTTCTCTGACTTCAAAGCTGTCTCATTAGAAATGGAAAACCCTAATATACCGATTAAGAATTTGATGTAATATACCGATTCAATGATGTGAGAGTTAACATAATATAATAATATTATTCTAATCAAATTTTTTTTGAGTGTTTTATGAAAATCATTTCACTTAACATATTATATTAAATTTTTTAATCTTAATAATATTATTTTTATACTAATTGACCTAAACGTGCATTCAAAACAAATCTAACTCTATATAAAAGAAGAAATTACATATTGTCTCCCTTTACTTTAGCATAGTTACAAAATTACCGCCTTATATTTTGAAAATTCACTTAATCTAGTCTAGTTTTGGACCATCCGTTAGAAAGTATTAAAAAAAATATTCAATTATACATCCCATGCGTCACGCGGGTTTTGACGCTAATATAAATAGACCCAGCTCATCGCTTCCTCGTACCTCCGTCTCTCTCTCTCTCTCTCTTTCGAACGAAGGGGCAGAGGACTTAAATAACTTTCTTGCGTCTCAAGCCTTTGAGATATGTTATAGTACATAGCAACCGTATCAAGTGCGTTGTACCCGTGCCCCCACCTCCTGAAATCACGGAAATGTGCCTTCTTCTTGCTTAGAACAGAGACAAGCCGCTATCTCGATCGCCTTCCTACTTGAGCACAAGTACTCTTTCACTCTCTCTCCATATTCGAACGTCTTTGCTGTTTCCTAATTGCTGGTGCATTGCTTGTGTTTGGAGGTACATTTATTCTCTTTCGTTTAGCGATTTGCTTGAGTTTCCGATCTGAAAATCATTACAAATGGTACCGCTGCTCAATCAGTTGTACAGTTTACATATTAAAGTTTATACTCACATTCCCATGTTTGTACTAATTTACTTAACAATTAATAAATTCCTTTGTTTCTCGAGTAATGGCTTTTTTTCTTTCTTTTTACTCAACAAAAATGAAGTTTTCGTTCATGTTTAGGTTGTCTGTGTTGTATTAGACATGAAACAGCAAATTTCAAGCTTGTTCCTTGAAATTTCTTGCTATTATTTTACAGTTTTCGATAATTTTCTGTCAGAATATCAAAATTATGCCGTATTGGTTTATATTTCTAGGCTATTTACTTATATTTCTCAGAACTTTATTTTTTTTTTCACAAAAAAAGGGGCCATAAATGTGATTGTTGCACAGTTGTTACTAGTTATCAGTTACCAGTTTCGGTCTGATTCACGTAGGAATTGCCCTTAACTGCCCGACAGGCTGAAATAGCTTTCTCGGGAGCCTCGGTGGTCGGGGTACCAGTCAGTCTTGAAAAAAGTGAAGCAAATGCTTTTGGCAGTTTAGACAGTTTTCTACAGATTGAATAACAATAGATCGTCAAGTGTTTGTTTTAAGGCTCGAAACACAACTTCATAACTACCGGAAACGTTTACTATTTATTCCTATTTTTGTTTTTCCCCTGTTTGTTGAAGTTATATCTTGCTACTGCTTGTATCTTGATTATCCCCATAGTATACTAAAGGCCTCCGGGGTTTGATCTCTGTTCATGGCGGGGGATTGTGCTCACGTGAACCTATTAGTATTGTTTCTCACACCAGAGCAGGTGCAGGTAAATCATGTGTATGTGTTTGTAGTTTTAGCTGAGGAATTCCAACTCCTAGGTTGACAAGCCAAGTTAATAGTTCAGTTGGTCTATCTAATCTGATGATTGATTGGAAATTTGGACCATGATTAGGAAAGCTGCCAACTTGTTTAGGAATCGGTCCTTTCTGGGATAGCCCTATAATGCCATTGGTACTATACGGAAATTTGTTAGTGGTCGTAGATATTGTTTTGATTTGTGTTGTAACTGTTCATCTTGGAAATAATAAAGTAAAGTAAAATAAAATATAAAAACTTTACAAGTGCTTTGATTTTGTGGTAAAAAATAGGAGGTAAGATACCAAAAATTATTCTTCGGTACTGTAGTTGGACCCTAAATTCTATAGCACCTAGTCGATTGAGCTTGTATTAGAAGGGCCAGCTAATAAAACATGTGTTTGGTGATACAGGAACGAAAGGTTTGTTGTTTCTGGGTCTTTTCTAGACTTTTACAAAGAGGTTTCTCTTTGTAGCTATCATCAGCTGATGAGAATGACTAAGTTTATTTGTTTTCTGGTCATTAAGTCTTGGAAACCATTGTTGTCATGTCATGCTTCAATAAATTAGTCATGTCTTTGGACTAGAGCTCCAACAATTTTGGCTATTGTCCCTCTCCATGTTTTTGTCAGTCTTATTTGGGGTCTTCATATATGATAAGGCACTGATGTGTTCTTCTTTCTGCCAACATTTTACATTCTTATAGCTTACTTGCTTTGGGTTGCTCTTTCTTGCAAATTCAGATATATCGAACTAGCTGACCTTGCTTAAAAATAAGAGGTCCCAAGGGTACCGGCTCTTGTGACTGGTACTCTTAATATGGCATTGGCAAGGATTGCAAGGAATGGCTTGAGACGGTCGGGAGGAACCACTGGCAATTACACAAGTGAGAGGGATGTACTCTGTGAGGGATTATATGCACATAAGAGCCCCATTCCTTCTGTCGAAAATGTTACTGCTGGTCGCAATGTGTCATACCTTTCAAGCATCAGGAAGGGGGATCATGTGAGTTTCGGTAGCAGGGGAATAAGGGTAACCCCACATTACCAATTTGCTCAAGCACAGAGGATTGAGGAGGAGTCTGATTCCGAGAGCGAAGACAATGAAAACCAAAGGTATCCTAGTTTGGAAGCCACCAAGCCAGGGGAAAAGCCTAGGGTGGTTGTCCTTGGCACCGGATGGGCAGCATGTCGGTTCCTTAAAGGACTAGACACCAAAATATATGATGTTGTTTACATATCACCGAGAAACCACATGGTTTTCACTCCTTTGCTTGCATCAACTTGCGTTGGGACTCTGGAATTCCGATCAGTAGCTGAACCAGTCAGTCGTATACAGTCTGCATTGGCAAAGGATCCCAATTCCTACTTCTACCTGGCCTCCTCCACCGGAATTAATATGGACAAACATGAGGTGTGTAATCTAAAAGCTATGTTTACTTATCCTAATCATTCTACATTAGCATATGAACATTTGTTTTTGCGTTCTCATAATCTATACAGGTTTGGTTCCTCCAATTGTCATTAGCATAGGCACATAATACTTTTAGTATTTGTATAGTTTTGCATTGAAGATAGGGTGATAGTTTCATATGACAAGGACTTGCAAATATATTTAAAAAATGGAGAGCTAGAATGGGATGATTATATTATGATACTCTTGTGAAGTCATTGTCATTGACAATCTATTACTGGTGCTTTACTGAATCAGGTGTACTGTGAGACTGTTAGTGATGGTGGACTTCCTCGTGAACCTTATCAATTTAAAGTTGTAATTGCTGCTGGAGCTGAGCCATTAACCTTTGGTATAAAAGGAGTGAAGGAACATGCATTTTTTCTTCGTGAGGTAAATCATGCCCAAGAAATAAGGAAGAAGCTTCTCTTGAACCTGATGCTCTGTGAAAATCCTGGTGAGTCGTCTTTTTTATTTTTTCCTCTCAACGTCTTGGTAGAACATATCCAATTTGTTTAGCAACTATCAAAAATTGGTTTCCTAAAGTAAGAATCTATTAGGACTTACCAAGCCTTCTTGTCCTGATTGATCTTCAAGAAATTTTTCGGGGTAATCATAATAAACTGCTTCTGAAGTTTGAAAAAGAACTTTCTGGGAGATCATAGTCTGAGGTAATCTTTTAGAATCAGGTTATTTTTACCTATCAAATGAGCATGATTGTACAGGCTGAATATAGGGGCCCATCCACCTTAAGGATCCCCAATGCCATCATTCTCTTCACCGTCCTTAGCTTTAGACAAATTGGGGTAATTTTGGATGAGTAAAATTGATTTGTGTCATTTTCGATGGGTAATATTATCCTAGTCCTTACATCTTAAATATACTTGAACTACTATAGTTTGAAATTGGATTCAACCCATAATTGCAGGTATGTCTGAAGAAGAAAAAGAGCGCATGTTGCACTGTGTTGTTATTGGAGGTGGCCCTACTGGAGTAGAGTTTAGTGGTGAATTGAGTGATTTTGTCATGAGAGATGTTCGCGAGCGGTATACTCATGTGAAGAACTACTTTAGAGTCACCCTCATCGAGGTACTTCTTGTTATCCATAATTTACAAGTGTAAATTATACTTTGACCCCCTAAATTATGGACTCAATTTCACTTTACCTCTTGAACTATTGAATTTCATTGGCCCATATAAATTACTTGAATTATTTCACATTACCTCAATCGCAAATGTTAGCTATCTTTTTGGACGAAAATTACTAACGTCAAGGCATAATGACAAAAATTATATAGTTTGATATATTTTCAGGGGCGATGTGAAACTAATCACATAGTTAAGGGTGCAATGTGAAAAACATGATAGTTTAAGGGGCCATATTAAAAAAATGTCATAGTTGAGGGGTTCAAAGTGTAATTCGCTCTATTTACCATTTATCTGACATGTTGAATGAAGAATGAAATCACTGATTGTCCTAATAATATTGCTGTTTGAACAGGCAAATGAAATCTTATCTTCATTTGATGTTGGACTACGGCAATATGCAGCAAAGCATTTAACCAAGGTAATTTGATTTCTTTTCCGGAATCGTTGAGGATTCGGTGTTATCAATGACATTTGAAACTTTATTTCAGTACGGTGTTAGACTTGTGCGAGGTGTAGTGAAAGAGGTGCAGCCCAAAAAAATTGTTCTCACTGATGGAAGTGATGTTCCTTATGGTCTCTTGGTCTGGTCCACTGGGGTTGGTCCATCTGAGTTCGCGAAATCGCTAAATCTTCCTAAGTCCCCAGGTGGAAGGTATGATTGCCTGCATTTCCCGTAGTGAAGTCTTTTATTTTATTTGGAATCCTTGCAATTAATTTTAGCAAATTTTACAGAATTGGTGTTGATGAATGGTTGCGCGTCCCTTCTGTGGAAGATGTATTTGCACTTGGAGATTGTGCTGGTTTTCTCGAACAGACCGGGAGGCCAGTGCTTCCAGCTCTAGCTCAGGTCAGAATGCCTGGATCACTTGAATTTCTTGTATACTATTGCATGCCAGTAATGTTTGAGTGTTGCAGAATATGAATAGTTTGTGGCTTTAGAATATTGTGACATTATTTCTCTCAAAAGTAGTTGCAGAGTGTAATGTCAAGGAACATAATCTGTTAATAATGTGCTTCAGCGATTCAGTCATTAGTGGTGGAAAATTCATGCCATCTATTTCTTTGAGTATGCTTCGTAGTAGGTCTGATACTAAGCATGTCATATTAGTTCTGTCACTGTCATATCAAAATTTTCTCAATGCATACCCGATTCGTTTCGTGTCATGTATGGTTAAGTTTATATCGACCCTTCAATTAAAGATCGGAGTCTATCAAGGCTCAACGTATGCCTGAGAACTTTATGTGATATCAGGTAGATAACACTTCAAGTAAATTCATTAAAGCTGTTTTGGTGTGTCATGTTTTTTTTTTTTCCAATTAGAATAACCTTTTTGAACAGGTTGCAGAAAGGCAAGGGAAATATCTTGTGGAGTTGTTCAATAAAGTTGGGAAGCAGAATGGGGGCAAGGCTTTCAGTGCAAAGGACATCCCTTTGGGAGACCCTTTTGTCTATAAGCATCTCGGAAGCATGGCATCTGTTGGGCGGTATAAGGCACTGGTTGATCTACGACAGTCCAAGGTACTTTTTAACTCTTTCTATACTCTGCTTTCCTTTCCACCTCTTTTAAGGCTAAGTTACTCAACAATTGTAACTTGTAAGCCTTGAAAAGTAGGAGTACTTTGCATTGTCTTTTTTTTTTTTGCTATTGTACTTTGCCTTGTCTTTAGGATAAGACTACCAAAAAAATAAGAAACTTACCATTTAATTCAGTCACATAGTTATAATTCATTGAGATTCAAAAAATTGGAATCGATCATATCATGGCGGGATTGATCCTAATCGAGCCCTGTGAATCATAATCACCATTCATTTGATTTATAGACGAAAAAATAAACGTTTTACAAACAAAAAATATATATATATATTTTTGAAAAATAAATTTTTGGTAACATAATCGGACCCGGAAGAAGACACCATGAATGATGCATCACCTGATTTTGTGATCTTCACTTTGACAGGACGCCAAAGGCGTCTCACTTGCGGGATTCGTAAGCTGGTTGGTGTGGCGCTCTGCTTATCTGACGCGAGTTTTGAGCTGGAGGAACAGGTTTTATGTGGCTGTGAACTGGGCAACCACACTAGTGTTCGGTAGGGATAACACAAGGATAGGGTGAGAGAGAGTAATTAAGTAACAGGACGTCACTCTTTTGTACTATTTTGAGACCTATTTGGTTTGCTGAAGGATGGGATTTGATTATGTAACCCAGTTGGATTATTATCCCATTTTAAGATGGGACTATGCGGATAAGGATTTTGCACACCCAATAACTGAATGTGTGTTTGGACAAATTCAAACTATCTAACCCAAACTTTGAACAATCCGCATTTGAAATGGCTAGACGGGTAAATTTGAAATGGAAGTGATCTAAATCCGTGAAAAACCATAGCCAATGACCTCCCATGGGTAACTCGTAACTTATTCACTGACATTTTAAGTTTGATTCTTTTTCTCTCAGATTTAAATGATACTCTTAAGTTTATAATACATAATGGATCCTTGCCTATGTTACTCATCATCAGAGAAAAATAATAATAATAATAATAAAAAGATAAATCCAAAGATGCCATAGATTAGATATATGAAGAAAGTGACATGAAGATTGTATCCTATCTTGGAATAGGTTATGAATAATTTATCTCTCATCACCTTAATATCTGTGAATTTATCTCTCACCACTTTAATATCTGTAAATGATTTGCCTTTAATTAGACTAAAAAAAAAATTTAATTAAAGTGCACAAACTGATCAAACACGCCGTCGACATGAAAAAGAATCATTCATTATTTTGCAAGCAACTATACAAGTGGAATTAGTCAATCACCACAAACAGAACGAGCTCAAAATCAAATCCAAAACAGCAAGCAAAACCCTCCTCCATCCCTCTCAAAATCTCCAAAATTGGGTTCCCCTCTCTCTCTCCTCTTTTTGAGGTCACAAGAGCTGAGTTCGACGGCTGGATTGAGAACGAGAACCAAAAGAGAAGATCGAAGCTAAAGAGTGAGCCAAACCCAACACAATCGTCACCTTCACCTGACCTCTCTTCGGTATCTGCCGCCCATAAACCAGCCTCCTCGACAAATCCCCACCGTTGATCGTTCCCCTCCTCGTCGCCTCCATCTCCGATTCAGATCTCTCCGCCGTAAGAAAAAAAACTGTTCAGTGATTGTTACTAGTGGAAGAAGTGGCAGGGGCTCGGAGTGAACACTGAGGTCTGGTGAATTGGTGTGCTTCGAAAGGAAGTGATGGGTAGAGTATATAAAGGAGAGTATTCCACAAATGCCCCTACTTTTTGCGATAATTACTACTTTAAGGCTGCTTACGTAGGAATAGATCCACCTTTGAAAATTCAATTGACGATCTTGACCGTCTTCTCTGTTCACATTGTCTTCTGCTTTTTTATATTTTCTTACATAAGACCTTGACTAGACATGCTGCATTCACATTCAACAAAAAGACAAGATTTATAAATTTTTTATAACATCACTGTCTTGTTCACATTATGCATCATATTCTTTGTCGACTTTTCAAAAACCTATAATGATAAAGTTCAAAATATTAAAAAAAAACATATAACAATCTGGAGATCTAGGTATAATTTAGTATCATACTGAATACTGTTTTAGGACAATCAATTCTTATACTTTATGTCAGTTCAATATGAATATAAATAAAAATTATTTAATACGAGTTAATTTAAAAAAATTATATTATTTTTTTTTCTAGGATCATGGTACAAACTCAATTACATGACTGTAACTAGGTTGAACATAAATTAGACAAAATTTACAATTACATGCACGTGTTCTACCTCTCTGAATCCCCCATTCTAGGGAAGTAGTTACTCCACTTTGTGCAAATAATTATTACAGTGGAGGAAATTATATGTGGTGGTACTCTCGTTTTTTTTTTAATTTCAATGGTTAAGAATATGCAGATCAATTTACGCGCACCTCGATTAATTCTCGATCCAGTTAAAGATAGTTCATCTATATTGAGACTATGATATTTATGAGGAATACATTCCTCATGACCTGAGTTTACAATTCGTTCTTTTTATCACTTGAACTATCAATCGATATTATACTCTGTCATTCTTACTAATATTAATACTCCGTTTGGTAGGAAGGATAAAAAATAAAAGGGATACACTTTTTATACTTCAAGGAAGGAAAATAAGAATGATACACTTTCCTTCCTTTGTGTTTGGTAGGATGAATGAAAAAATAAAAATGATTTTTTTTTTGTGCTGGCTAAGATTAGGGGTGACAATCGAATCGTATCGTGTCAGGTTCGTGTCGAGTCATTGCGGGTTTGTGTCGAACATTAGTCAAACCTAACTCAACTCATTTAACTAATTGTGTCGTATCGAGTTGATCTGTTTATTTTCGTGTCGTATTCGTGTTGACTCACATAAATTTTTTATAAAAAATTTAACGCTAATACTCAATTTTCACTTAATTGAATCTATGTTAAACATGTTAGTTTCGTGTTACCATACAAACGCGAAAATAGAGAAGGTGTTTATTTTTAAATAAACGGGTTGATGTTTTCAATTTTGAGTTTGACGGATTGAACTGGATATGAGCCATTTATATTTCTTATTTGTGTGTCAGGTCATTTTCAAGTTCGTGTCAAGTTATAATCAAATTTGTGTTATAAAATTCGTGTCGAGTTCGAGTCTTGTTATCATGTTGAGTCGAAAATTTTCACCCATAACTAAGATGGAAATTTTTTTTTTTAATTTTTAAATTTATTTTTAAAATTAAAAAAAAAATATATATATATATATATTTTTTATCATTATATTTTTATATGTAATTAATGTATACATAATATATGTATATATAAAAAGATATACAAACAAATACGATACATCTCAACACAAATAATTAATTTTTCATCCAATTTTGGAGGGATTGATTTTGGTGAGTTGGAAGGAAAGTTAATCCATTCACTTTTTTATCCTTTTTATATTTATTCCTTACTAAACATGATGTTTTATTTATCCCTCAAACTTTTCATCCTTCTAACTTTTCATCATTTTATTTTTTCATCATACCAAACGGATCGTAAGAGATCGAATCTTGAGATAATGAGCCGCTTAACTGTTCAAGTGACGGCTCTAAAATGAGGTAAAATTATTTATTACTTACCTTTTCCTATGCATTTAGTACTATTTTTTTTTCTCTTATCAAATACCAGGAAAAAAAAAAATTTAAAAAGAAAGAAAAATACTTATACTTCAGGGGTATTTTAGACTTTTAAGAATCGATGAGTTGAAGTGATGATGCTTTTTGTAACATAAAGTTACGTGAAAGAAATGACTTTGTGGGAGAAGCACAAAGCATCCATCTCTTGGATATTCTCACATAAAGATCACGTGGTATTAGTGGTTCCATTATTGAAAAGTGGTTATGATAGGACCATGGTGGCTTTGTGTCTATTCCTTTGTCTTTTTCTTTCAAATAAAATAAGGTTGCCTGAGTTTGTGGGAATGTTGGTGGATACAATGTATTAAGACTTTACATTTTTTCCTACTATAGTTAAGGTTCAATGAATAAATTTTATTTATTGTTGCCCTAATTAAGATGAAAAGAATGGTTGAGAAGAATTGTAAATTACTTTCAAATCATAAATTTAAATGCCAATTATCTTGAACAAGTTTTCCAAAACTTTTAGTACGACATAGAAAAAAGGTGAATAAAATTGTGCGTTCCAACTATTTTACTAAATATTGTATATCAAATAATACTGTAAATTCTTATGCATAGAATGTCTAAAGCTAGTCAATAAATTTTGCTAATCTAACCACTCACACTGATTTAATATACAAAAGTTAATACATAATTTCATAAATGTAATAATGTTCAAATGGGTTGTATGATTTTAGACTTTACTATATGTCGAGGGGGTGAGTACAATTAAAAACAATTGCTAATATACCGTAAGTCAATGATAAAAAAAAAAAATTTGGTAGATCAAGTCTTCTTAGCTAGTTGGTTAGATATAAACTTGTCAAGCCACAATAGATACTCTGAGCGGATGATTAGTCATACTGAGGTTGAACCATTGACCATAATCATTGAATATGAACCGCTTATAAATTTGACATAATCTATATAATGTTAGAGTTAAAAAGTTAAATTTTTAACTTTTAAAAGCACCATAATGATTAAAAAGTTTATCTAATTTTTATTTACTTAGATCCAATGATATAAAATTTATCTCAAATTTTATTTTCTACTAAAAAATATCAACTTGTCTTATACGGTCTCTATTGCCAGACAACTCAATAAATACATTCTATAATGTTCAACAACTTCATTCTTCTATTTCCTCTGCTTATCTCTAATTTTCTCTTTATTTATTTCAATTTTAAATTATATAGTTAAAGAAAGAAATTATTATTTATAATATAAAAATTACACAACTAAATATTCGATGTTTAATATTGTAGAATGTCTTCAGACGTGAAATTATTACAAATCTATATAATAAAGTACAATGCAATTCAAATCTCAAAAGATAAACAAAATGACTTTTGCTTTTCGCGGTTGAGATCTTTTATTTTATTTTGAAGTTAATCCGACAGTTAATATTGACAACCCAAATTTAATAGGAAAAATTAGCTTCTAAGGGTGTGTTTGTGGTAATTTTTAAAAAGTACTCCTAAAACTTATAATTTCTCATGATTACTTTAAAAAAAATAGTGTTTGGAACTGCCCTACCACCACCACTATCACCATCACCCCCACCCTCACCACCCTCACCACTATTACCAGTACTACTATCATCGCCACCGCCACCCCACCACAACCACCACCCCACCACAACCATCACCTCTACCACAACAATCACCACGGGGTGCCCCTATCACAAAGCCAACAAAGCTTGGATTTTATGCCCCATATTTCAAAAAAGTCCCAAATTTTTTATGTGCATAGTTAGTCCAAATCAATTTTTTTAAAGGAAAATTTGAAAGTCGGTCCCCCTATATGGACTTATTTGGATTTAAGTCCGTCAAGAAAACTTATTTGTTATGAAGTCTGTTTTTTGTCAATTTTACCATACTATCCCTTCCCTTTAGAAGTGAAGCAAAACTAAAAATTAAAAACTCCTAAATTTTAGCAATTTGACTAACATTAAAAAATTTTCTCTCTCATATTTATCTATATTCATATAAGTTATGATTATATCTCTCTCATATATATATACTAGTAATTGTTTTTGCCTAAAGGCACTATATACAAACAAAAAATTGCAAATAATTACCCATACCTAAAGGTAAATTATAATTTTTAAAAATCACCAATAAATTAGGACCCATTATTTAAAAAAAAAAATAGATCGTTGTCAATTATAACTAATCCCTTGCTTGAATGGAATATTAATAACAACTTATATGATATATATAAAACAATCAAACCCACATCAACCAACTCTTCTATGACATCGACTCAAATAGAACTACCGGTGAATTTGATGATGACATGTGTGGGTGAATTAGAGACAACCTGCAAAATTAAAGCAAAAAATGAACGTATCAAACAAATGGTAGTAGAACAAAACATAAAGGGGGGGGAGGGGGGAGGGAGTGGTGGACGTCTACATCGCTCCCAAGAAATTAAAAAATAAAAACACCAAGTGATCTCTTGCATCTCAATAATACTGATCTTGATTTAAGAACATATGACATTCATATACGCTATATTTCAAAGAGAAGTCAAAAACCATTTGAACAATAAAACCATCAAAGTCACTAGCTTCAATTCCATCATAAAGTACGCAATTTAAAAGTCCTAAACTCCACAATTTTTTGTTGACAGGATATCTTTCTTCCATGCAAAAAAGTCTCTCTACTCAATTGACAAAAACTCACCAAACCTCAATCCACAAACCAATAAACCAAAAACAGTTCAATGATAAGTTGAAAGTTTTCTCCATTACAAAGTTGAAAGTGCTATGAATATAAGCTCAATGATTGGAAAACCAATTTGATTTTTTCTTTTTTTTTTGATAAATGTAGAACTCCACTTAGTAAGTAAGATAGCTCGCATGAACAATAACATGTTAATCCATGCAAGGTACACATTGGAATAAGAAATTCATTACCAACAACAATGGAAAACCAAATACATTTAGATCAATGGATCAGGACATGTTACACATGAGAGTAAACTAAGTTCTTTAGGCATAAACATGCATACATACATAGAGACAAATTGCTTCCAATTACTAATATGCAATTCATATCATAATCAATTATTAAAAGTATTGATGTCCATAATTGATTCTTTGGAGGGGTCACTATCATCTCCTATATTACCAGAGGCTCCCCTACTTTTTGAGCAACTGCAATTGCATGCATGTTCATTTTTGAGAGAGAGAGGGGGGGGGGGGGGGGGGGGGGGGGGTTAGTAATGAGTGAAATATTATAATTAATATATAACTCACTTGTACTATCAAAGTAATAAAAGCTTAAACCATGTTCCGTGGCAAGCTTCATTGCTACTACGCTAAACTGACACATAAATGAATGCAGTTGCTAATTGAAAAGGACAATTACACGACGAAGACCATTGAAATATCTCAAATCTGTTATGGCCTATCTATTTCCAACCCCATATAGTTTATTGCCACCATACTAAATTGGCAAAGAACCAAACCGCTTAACTTTCTAATGAAAAACAAATACACTATATTTCTTTCCACCACCCAAAAGGTAAATATTTAGCACTTTGTTTATCAATCTACCCAATTCATAATATCTCCAAACACTTCAAAGATCTAAACATTATCAATACCATTACACCCCCTTTCTTCTGCACATGCCATTCATTACCATCCATTTAGAAGGTTGCCTCTTTCTGCAATTATACGTGTTGGAGTTTAGTAGACACATATATATGGTAATGGAACTGTCTAAAGAAGATGACATTTTTTCAATACAACCGGAAGCTAAAATATTCAAAATTTTAGAATTAAAATTCTAATACATTGGTCCCTTCCACTTGGCCAATGTATTAGATCATTTCGGAATGCTTTCATTATTGATAACATATAAAGAGCATGCCCTCCATTGGTGATCATCAAAAAACCCTCACCAATAAATCATCAAAACCATATCTTGATGGCTAGGAAGACCAAAGGGAATCAAATCAATCAATTCAAATACTCCTGGTAAAAAAAAATCAATTAGTCATCTAAATCATAATCATTGTCAAGAAAGTAGAAACCAAAACACCACACGAATAAATGAAAGCATTAAGATTCGAAAAGTATAGGGTGATTTTAGGCTTCATTACTTGTTTGTTGCCTGCAAAATAGAATAAAACAATTACAACCAATCTAGGAGAAAAACAAAAAAGAGAATATGGCCACGTCCAAAAAAACATTAAAATTCAAAAATGCCAATTCAATGGAAAACAATGTTTAGGTGGATGAGAACTAACCATTTTGGAGAAGTGGTGGAGAAAATTAACTCAACAAATGAGTTCCAACAGAGAGTCCATGTAGTATGAGCAACGGAGAGAGATGTAGATAGCGAGAGAGAGAGCAACGACTGGAATCAATTGCTTTGATATCGAGGGAGAGAGGATATTTGCAAGACATCAGGGATTGAATTGAGAAAGGCACGGAGATTTGGGGATCATCGGTTATGGAAATGATCTTTTGAATTCCTAATGAGCGTGATAAGGGAAGTCAAGGGGGAGAGAGAGAAAGAGATGAAGTATTTTTGGAAAATAAAGGCGTGACAGATTGGGATTGACAGGCAGAAGTGAGATTGGGGAAGATTTAAGAGATTTCGGAGGAGAGAGAGAGATGCATGAGTCAGAAAATGTTGTTGGGCGGGAAAACAAAATTCAGTACTCACTGTAAATTGTCGGATCAATATTTATGAAATGATTTGAACTGTCTTTTATGTTAGAATTGCGTTGTCTGTTGGATGTGTTTATGTTTTGTCTCAAAACGATCTGGACCTCTCTTTGTCTCCAAAATTCAAACTCAGCTCTACTTTATTATATATATAATAAAAAATAGTAACATTTAAATATAAAAAAAATTATCATTTAAACAAAAAAAGAGAGGTCCAGATCGTTGATCCGACGGTCTACAGTGAGTAATGAATTTTGTTTTCTCACCCAACAACATTTCCTTTTTTAATTATCAGGGCTTTTTTAATTAATCTCTGAATTTATTTACCGCCCATCACTTTTTCAAAATTCAGTAGGACTCTCCTAACCAAAACTCTCATCCCCCAGTAGTAGGACTCTCTTAATGATAGACTCTCCTAACCAAATAGAAGATGTTGGATGCTGGCTTTTGAATTTGGCATACCCTTTCCTTTTCTCTTTCTCTCTCTCTCTCTCTCTCTCACACACACACACACAAACACACACCTCCTCTCTCGGTTAATCTTTCTCTCTCTCTCTCTTACTCTCAGGCAGCGAAGCACCCAACTAATGATGGACTCTCCTAAACCAAAAATCCCATCCATATTTTCTTTTAAATATAGGATGCTAGAAGCTTTTGAATTTGGCAGACCCTTTCTTTATCTCTCTCTCCTTTCCTTATCTCTTTCTCTCTCTCTCCCTAACTCTCACCCGCCTCCTCTCTCTGTTAATCTCTCTGTCTTACTCTTAGGCAGCGAATCACCCAACGAAAAGCTCAATAAATTTTTGCCTCTCTCCCTTCCTCTCTCTCCACCGAGGCTCCACAATCCAGACCCACCTACAACCAGCCAACCACCATTCTCCTTTTCCCTACTTCTTTCCTTCTCTCTCTCTCTCACCACGCACAGCCACAACCCATAGTAAGTTCAACCCCTCTCACTTTCCCTTTGCCTCAATCAAGGTATTTCTCTCTCTCTCTCTCTCTCTCTATGCATTTTATGTGTGTGTTTTCTTATGTTTTGTGTGTTTTTCTATGTTTTGTGCATTATTGCTTTTGATTGACATAAATGTCTACCTTTGAATTTATTAGGACTATTATGTGTCCCATGATAGCAAATAGACAAAAATCTAGGAATGTTTCTTCTTTTCTTTTTTTCAATATTTTTAGTTCGGCTGAATTTGAATCTTTTTGTTTACCTGATATTTGATACTTGGATTAATGTTTAATTAATGGATTAATTATGGTTTTATGTTAAAGTTAATTGTTGATGATTAATTGTGGGGTTGTTTGAAAGAATTCTACTCACCAATTGTTTGAAAAAAAATTAGATGCCAAGTTTTTAAGTTGTTGCTCCTTAGTTGATGCTCTACATTTTGGATTTTTGGTGATTCAAGTATATATAAAATTATGATATAAATTTTGTATGGTCCTATGAATTTGGGAGTCATTAGGGCGATGGGGGCTCTTGCTCTATTGGTGTTTTCTATATTGAGTCAATCTGCTCCATCAAATAAACTGAAATTGGAAGCTTGGGTGGTGGTGCAGGTGGTGACATGACCGTTGTGTTCTTTGTTCCACTTTTTGCTTTCTTCTTATTGTTGCTCTCGATTGCTAACCTGTATTCTACTTACTGTCTAAATTGGGTAGGTTCTCTTTTAGTGTTTAAATCAACATCAAATATCAAAAGGCAGGTGTGAAAACTTCAAGTATGATGGATTGTACAAATAGACAACCATCTTTTAGAACAAGGAAAGTTGAACAATTTATTGGACGTGGTGGAAAAGAAATGCACCCATCCAGGTATAATTGGTGGCTTCTATCTAACTTCATTACTCCAAAGTTTTAAGTTATTCACACGTACATGTTCTTATTTTAGTGTTGCTATAAACATTGTTACTATAGATAAGCTATTGGTGTGGAGAACCATAACACTCTATGGGGTCTATATACTATCTTGCAACTAATAATAATATCTTTCTTTAAATTTGTTTTTTTTTTTTTTTTGCGGTGATTTTATAAATTGCAACATGCAAATGTTAGTATCTTGAGTTTTGTGGATGCAATCAAAGTTTGGATTCCATGTGAACTGGATTCTATGAACCGAGTTTAAATTATATATATATTTGCCAATGTTATCCTTACGAGAATAGAGAATCCATTGTTAGTTTTTTAATCAATACTCTAATTTTGTTTACATCTTGAGGTCTTTTTTTTTTTTTTTCGTATGTGAATAACTAGGATTTCAATGTGTATCAACAACCACTTCGAAGGGTCATTACATTTTCATTCTAAAATTCTATAGTGGTTGTAAGAATTATGGCAGGAAATTTCATTTGTAAATAGTTTTAGTTCCTTGGGTTCATAGCATAGTTTTTGTAATTTTTATCAGTTTTACATCCTTTGATTTAATGTGTATATCTCTTTAGGAAGTGAGAGACCTCTTGAGGAAATCATTCTCTGACTTCAATTTTTTATATTTTTTTGACATTATTTTGGGCTGTTTTTTCTTAAGTGTAGGCTTATTAAAAGGTTGATATTTTTTGAATTCCTATTTTTAGATAAAATTTTTCCTATTTTTAGATTTATTTTATGGATTTTTGCAATTTATTTTATATTATATACGATTAATAAGATATGTGTTGCCTTGGGTTACTATAGAAAAGCGTGTATTCTACAATGTTGTGTTTTTGTGAACACATTTAGTCTTCTCTTTGTTCTATTTAGTCATTATCCCTTTTTCATTGTTATGGTCTCAATATATAATGGACAAAGTGTTTTTAGATTTATTTCAATGACAATTACAAGTTTATTGACAATCAACTGTTAATTTAGTTGTCTCTCTTTTATTTATTGTAATTGAAGTTTTTTTTTTTTTGGTTATATAGAACCTTTAAGTACCGACAATTATTTGTGATTTTTTTATTTGTCATGTGTTTTTAGCCACGAACAATAACTAGTTATATATATAAAATAAACCGATCAAACACCCTTGTTTGACATGAAAGAATCATTCATTATTTAGCAAGCAACTATACAAGTGGAATTAGTCAATCACCACAATATACAGAACGAGCTCAAAATCAAATCCAGGGCGGCAAGCAAAACCCTCCTCCATCCCTCTCAAAATCCCCAAAATTGGGTTCCTCTCTCTCTCTCTCTCTCTCTCTCTCTCTCTTTTTGAGGTCACGAGAGCTGAGTTCGACGGCTGGTTTGAGAACGAGAACCAAAAGAGAAGATCGAAGCTAAAGAGTGAGCCAAACCCAACACAATCGTCACCTTCACCTGACCTCTCTTCGGTATCTGCCGCCCATAAACCAGCCTCCTCGACAAATCCCCACCGTTGATCGTTCCCCTCGTCGTCGTCGCCATCTCCGATTCAGATCTCTCCGCCGGGAAAAAAACTATTCAGTGATTGTTGCTAGTGGAAGTGGAAGGAACTCGTAGTGAACTATGAGGTTTAGTGAATTGGTGTCCTTGGAAGGAATGTGATGGGTGGAGTATATAAAGGAGAGTATTCCACAAATGTCCCTACTTTTTGCGCTAATGACTACTTTAAGGCTGCTTACGTAGGATCCACCTTTGAAAATTCAATTGACGATCTTGACCCTCTTCTCTGTTCACATTGTCTTACTGTTTTTTTCTATTTCCTTACATAAGACCTTGACTAGACATGTTGCATTCACATTCAACAAAAGACAAGATTTATAAATTTTTTATAACATCATTGTCTTGTTCACATTATGCAACATATTCTTTGTCAGGTTTTGAAAACCCATAATGATAAAGTTCAAAATATTAAAAAAAAAAAACATATAACAGCCTAGAGATCTAGGTATAATCTAGTATCATATTAAACACCGTATTAGGACAATCAATTCTTATACTTTATGTCAGTTCAATATAAATATAAATGAGCCGCTTAATTGTTCAAGTGACGGCTCTAAAATGAGGTAAAAATATTTATTACTTACCTTTTCCAATGTATTTAGTACTATTTTTTTTTCTCTTATCAAATATCAGGGAAAAAAAATTAAAAATAAAGAAAAATAATTATAATTCAAGGGTATTTTAGACTTTTAAGAATCGATGAGTTGAAGTGATGATATTTTTTCTAATATAAAGTTACGTGGAAGAAATGATTTTGTGGGAGAAGCACAAAGCATCCATCTCTTGGCTATTCTCACATAAAGATCACGTGGTATTAGTGGTTCCATTAGTGAAAGTAGTTATGATAGGACCATGGTGGCTTTGTGTCTATTCCTTTGTCTTTTTCTTTCAAATAAAATAAGGTTGCTTGAGTTTGTGGGAATGTTGGTGGATACAATGTATTAAGACTTTACATCTTTTCCTCCTATCGTTAAGGTTCAACGAATAAATTTTCTCAAATGTTGTCCTAATTAAGACGAAAATGTTCATTCATGAGAAAAGGATGGTTGAGAAGAATTGTAAATTACTTTCAAATTATAAATTTGAATTTCAATCGTCTTAAACAACAATTCCAAAACTTTTAGTACGACATAGAAAAAATGGGTAAATAAAATTATGTATTCCAAATGTGTTTATTAAATGTTGTATTCCAAATAATACTGTAACAATAATATTACACTGACCAAATTTTGAGACTAAATTTAAAGCCCAAATGACATGGCAGCTGACTTGGGCTTCTTTATTTGGTGTCATGTCATTTGAGCCCCAATAAAGACTCCAAATAACATGCTGTCATGTCATTTGGGCTCAAAATTTGATCAGTGTAATATTACTCATACTGTAAATTCATATGCATTAAATGCTTAAAGCGAGTCAATGAATCTCACTAATTTAACTATTTACATTGATTTAATATACAATTAGGTTTATATGGTTTACTAAATGTGGAGGGGGGGAGTACAAATAAAAATGATTGTTAATATGCCATAAGCCTATGATCAAAAAAGAATAATTTGGTAGAGGAAGTGTTCATGTCTTACTACTAGCTAGTTGGTGCGATAATAACTTACCAAGTTAGTTGGTGAGATAACAACTAATCAAGCGATGATCAATAGATAATCTAAGTGGATGATTAGTCCCACTGAGGTTGAACCACTGACCACAATCATGGGGTGTGTGTAGCTAGTTTTCATGATAGTGTTGTGTGTTTGTGGATGATTTGGATTGGTTTCTTCTAGGGAGATTTAGTTATTAGGCATATATTAACGACTTTAGGTCGTAATTAAATTGATTAGTAAAATTCATTAATAAAAATGTCGATATGTAAACGAATATGCATTGTTTATAAATTTGATATAATATCTATATAATAAAGTAGCTTACAATTCAAATTTCAAAAGATAAACAAAATGATTTTTGCTATTCGCGGTTGAGATCACTTTAAATTTTACTTTAAAGTTAATCTAACGGCTAATATTAATACCCTAAATTTAATAGGAAAAATAGACCCCTAAGTGTGTGTTTGGAGTAACTTTTTAAAAGTACTTGTAGAAATTATTTCTTATAAATATTTAAAAAAAAAAATAGTGTTTAAAACCGCTCCACCACTACCGCCACCACCACCCCCGCCGCCCCCCGCCATTGTCGCAGCCACCACTATCGCCGCCGTCAACACCACCACCACCGCCACTACCACCGCCACCACAACCACAACCACAACCACCACCGACACCACCACCGTCGCCGCCGCCGCCACCGCCACCACTACCGCCACCACCACCGCCTCCACCACCACCACCATCGTCGTCACCGCTATCACGGTCATTGCCACCCATCACAACTATCACCGTCTCCTACCACCACTACTGTCGCCCACCACCTCTCACCCTCACTACAAACCGATACTTAAATTCTTTTATCTCTTCTCTATGTTTGTAATTTGATTTTGGATATTAATGTAAATATGTTTATTGTTTACTATTTTTTATTATTTTGTGCCTTTAGTCACAGACAATAACTAGTATCTTATATTACAGTTAAAAAGCTAAAATTTTAATTTATAAAAGCACAGTAATGATAAAGATTAATCCAATTTTTATTTACTTTAATTCAATGGTAAAAAATTCATCATAATTTTTTTTTTCCCGTTTAAAAACATCAACTTCTCTGTACAACCCCCATTGTCAGACGACTCAACTAACACGCTCCTCAATGCCAACCAACCCCATTAATCTACACCTACCCTTCTCTTTTTTTTACTCTGTATATCTGTAATTTTCTCTCTATTCATTTTAATTTTAAATTGTATAATTAAAAAAAATAAATAATTATTTAAAATAAAATAATACACGATCAAATATTCAATTTTTAGTATTACAAAATGTCTTTAAATATGAAATTATTCCTAATTGTACAATATAACATGACATGATTCATTCTAATCTTATTTATACATAGACGCAGATGCAAGGAATATATTATCTCTAGCCAAAAATAAGAAAACTGAGATACTATCACACATCTATATCCAGATGTGCCCCCACCAAACTCATTCACCAATTCCCTTTGAGATCTTATCCATTAAAAACTGTGGAAGAGATTTAGTGGGTGGATATTGCAACCCTTTTTTTTTTTTGATTTAGCGGTTAGGAGTGTTTCGTTGAATTTATTTGTATTTCGATTAATCTTATTCTCGGTCTAGTTAAAGACAGACCATCCATATCTGGATTAAAGAATTTATGACAGATAAATTCCTCATAGCCTGACTCCAAAGTTGGGATGTGAGTGGACCAAGAAAAAACAGGTATTCGTCCAAATTCGTTCTGTTTGGACTAGGAATATACTATACGTATTAAATGGTAGACATCTAAGAGAATACTCGTATAAACCTGTGTGGGGATAGAGGCGTGGATAAACTGAAACTCATCCCCGCCCCGCCTCTGTCCCACCTCTCCCCACCCCGCTAAACCCGTAACATATATGTATATATATAACAAATAAAATAATTAAATAAAACACATATTTGTTATACATATTATTTTTGTGAGTTTTTATGTTTGATTCATTTGTTATATAATGAATTTGCATCCTTGTTGCAAGTCTATTTTGTGAGGTTTTATGATTCTTTTTAAATTTTTTTCTTAAAATTATAGAAATTAAATGTTATGGGCAGGGACGAGGATCAAAATTTACTTGCGAGGCGAGGGCGGGGATTAAAATTTTCTCCACTAACAGAAGTGAACTGAAGGTGGACGAATATTTTTGAAAAGGGTACAGGGTGGAACCTACTCCCTCGCCCCCACCTCAGTCCACTGTCATCCCTATTCTAAAAAATTGATAAAATTTGAATTCAAAATATTTGAATTTACAATTCATCTCTGATACCACTTAAACCACGGTCTGTGTTGATATTGCAATCCTTCAAGTGGACTTCACAACTGCTTTCCAACCAAATATGTAAATTATGATAGAAAGAAGCTCTTTATCATTTTTTTGAAAGAGCAACCATACAAAATATCATTACGTCGGAAAATGTTGGATACAATCATTGGACATAAAAGCCTTTAGCTCGGGAGGTGGGCTGGCCACCCAACTCAAAGGAATTGAATTGGATAATTTCATAGCAGCCAACCAATGAGCCGCTCTATTTAGAGCCCTAGGCTTGTGTAAAAACCTTAAATTAAGGACATTGGCAAAGTGTCTAATATCACCAACAAAAGCACTTACTTCCCATGGTGGGACATCTTCAGTAGAACTCAATTTGATCATCTCCAAATTGTCGCTAACCATGGTTGCCTCACGTAAACCAGCAGCTGAGGCCACCAAGCAAGCTTCTCTGATAGCCGCAGCTTCAGAGAAAATACTAGAGTCAGCCGGGATCTTCTTAGCAACTCCATCCAGAATTCTTTATCATTCAAAATCATCTTTTTGGGGCTGCTTTGCTAGCGGAGAAATAGACTGCGATGTGAGAGAAAGATAATGACATTAAACTATTTATATAACAATGTGCAACAATTAAGATCACACTAAAGGGTGATTTAAAGCAAGTCTTGATGCAATGTACTCTGCCCTACTTTTTCTTCCACTAGTGCCAATGAGAATTAAGTAGAGGGACTCAATTATTATCAGCTTGCTCATGGGGTTATATCAGCAAGTTTAACACAAGTTTTGTTTTCGAGAGTAAATAGTAGATAATTTTATCCTCATTCTAAAAAGATTGATTTTTAAACTCGAACTTACAATATCTGAATTGAACGAATAAACATCTGATATCATTTCAAGTTGAACTTCTAGTATACAATAAAATATACCGATAACAAAAAAAAAAAAAAAGAATTTAGACAACAATATTTGCACTCAATATAATTTTAAAAATATTAATTTATACCCTTAATAATTAATTTTCTCATATTACACCCTTAATATCATAAAATGGTTATAATGTAATCTTACACTAACTTTCACTGTATTTTTTTGTCAAATTTGTTATGTGATCACCGCACTAAATGCAATGACATTTGACAACAATGACAACAGAAGTTAGTGTGAGGGAATTACATGACAACTATTTTATGACATTGAGAATATAATGTAAAAAAACTAATCATTAGGGGTACAAATTAAAATTTTTGAATTTTATTGGGTGCAAAGTATGATTCCACCTTTTAAGTTCATTCTTTTTCCCCGAGATATAAATGACTAGTAATAACCCGTGCCTAAAGGCACTTTGCCACCTAAAAAAACTCGACAATTTGAAATAAATTTTCCTTCAGTTGCTTTAATTAAAAAAATTGAATCAATCAAGTCTCCACTATTTTTTTCAAAAAATTTCAACAGAATTTTCTATAAAGGTAAGAGCTTAAAAAAATCTTAACATGTCTACAGAACTTATATATCTCAGTATATATATCATTGCCCAACACAAACCATCGCATAATCAATCTCAAGAAAAATTTACTCGATGAACCAAACAAATCAAAGAAAAAAATTCACAATTCACTACATAATTCAAACCAATCAAAGAACCAAAATTCACAGTTCACAATTATACATAAAAATTATCATAATTTAAACAAAACATATAACCATCAAAATTATATATAATAATCATCACAATTCAACTCTATTTTCCACAAAATCACCACTCCAAATAACCCAATTTTATACTTAAATGGAATCCATGAAGCCACCAAACATATCTCCAAAATAAAACATAGCAAACATAAAAAGCACTTGACATCCAAGAGGAGTCTCTTTCATAGTAGTTGTCGATAGATACATATAGGCACCACACTTGTAGAAAACACACCTCCACCGCTGCCCCAACCTGTAACCATCGCTTCCGAGCACCCAATCCACGTCAATCGATCGCAGTGTTCATTATAAACATTTCTAGTAAGATCAAACTGAAATTAAAAAACTACATAGTTAGCATAAAAACAAAGATTGAAAAACAAAATCATTGTGCATTGCGGAAATTAAACTAAAACACTACTTATTTTAAAACTACATACTAATTCAAGTTTAAAGCAAAAAAAAATCACATACTAAATCACTAAACGAAATCCCACAAATATGAATATGTTTTAACAACCAATTTAGTGTAATCATCTTCAAAGCATACATACAATGTGCTTCGTCTTTGATTTGCTTAGTTGGAAATCAATAAAACATTGGTCAAAATAAAAAATAAAACAATAGCAAGGTTATTTCTACATAACACTCAAGTAAACCAACAATAAGTACCCAAAACCATATTAGTGCCATCAAATAGAAGTTGAACATTGAATTAATTTATCAATCAAACAAAAACAATACGTAAGCAAGAAAAAGAAAAAAAGATGTATGTTAAAGAAGTAAAGAAAATTTCAAAACTCTTTGTAGCACCCAATTACACGCATAAACTTCTTTCACATGCCAAAAACAAATGTTAAATCAAGTACCTTAAAGGAATAACAAAAAATAGATGATTTATAAATAAACCAACTAAGAGAAGCACATAACCTTGCGAGCAATGACTGGAGATTTCAACAAATGTAGTGGAGCAAGCAGCTTCACTCTCTACACAATTTTTGGTATCCAATTTCGTGTGGCTACAAAATTGAACAATCCCAAATAATTAAACAATCCCAAGAAAAGTAATAAAAACAAAATAACTCCAAACTAAAATCCAATTGAGTATCAATAAACCTCAAATTCAATTGTGAGTTTCAAGGAAACCAAACAATGTAACATCAAATAAAATCAAATAAGAACTCACAATCCCCAATTCAAGATTCCAATAAAGTAATCAAACCTAAAATTCAAATCAAATCAAATCAAACCCAAAGTAATCACAACCTTATTTGAAAACTAAACCTAAATTTTCATGAAATCAAACCTACTTAGAAAGCTCACATCAACTCAAATCTAAAATAATTGTAAAATGAACCTAAACAAATAATAGAACAAAAACCCATGATAGAACAAAATACCCAACGAAAAATCCCAAATAAAAATCCTACAGTCCTATCATTTAATTTCTTACAAAACTTATCAAACCATTATGAGAAAACACTCAAATTAACACCCAATATGAGAAAATTCATAGAAAAGTTACAAAATACCCAAAAATATCAAACCAATACAAAACACCCAAAATATCAAACGAATGTGTTGTGTGTGCTGCCCTGTGCCAGTGTGTGTGTTGTTGCTGCTACTGCTACTGCTCTGTGTGTGTGTGTATAGTGAATGGGTGAGTGCGATGTATGTGTGGGTGTGTATCTATATGTGCGATGAGTGTATGTGTGTGCTAGTGTGTGTGTGTTCGACTTTCTAAGAATCATGAGATAGAGAGACGTAGAGGGTGTGGGATTTGTGTGTGTATGTGTGAGTCGTGATCGAGAGAGAGAGAGAGGGGGGGGGGGTACCTGCGCCATAGCCTGAGTTGTGTCTTCTTCTGCGGAGGAGCCAAAGGTGAACGATTGAGAGAGAGAAAAGGAGAGAGGGAGCCTGAGTTGGGTCTTCTTCCGCAGAGGAGCCAGAGGTGAGAGATTGAGAGAGAGAAAAGGAGTGTTTGAATTGGGTTGCTTGGGGGTGCCGTGTGGGTGTAGCTTTAATGGGCGGGTTTTTTTTTGGGTTGAGATGCATTGCAAGCCATTGGATTGAAATTGAATAAGTGAGATGAAATGTGGGCCTTTGAATTAAAAGTGGATTTAATCTGAGCCGTCCTTGTGCTTTCCCAAATGAATTTAAATTAAATTAAATTTTGAATTGAAAAAGATTCAAATTGGGTTCTATCTTATTAGTATAGATGACAAAATTTACTTTAAAAACATAACATAAAAAATAGCAACATGTGTACATAATTGGTACAAATCTACTTATTATTAAGAAACATATGAATTTAAAGAAAACACAGCCCAATTCATTTATCAGATTCAATATCACACCCCAATTCTACCTCAACAAAATCATTTATCAACTCCCGCCACAACATAGTAATAACAACAATAGAATAAAATTCAAATTTATCCATATAATTTTGCATATATTAAATCCACCACGCTAAGACAACATTAATTGCATAAATATCAAATACATCTTCGAGAATGAAAATAAATAAAAGCATCGATATATGCACACATATAACTACTAAAAAATGCAAGAACTTGGAGGAGGCAAAACTAACCCATCATTCTTAACACCTATCGCAGCATAAAAAACCTTGCATAAGATCATTACCACTATATCAACCAATAAATCCACCTTACTAAAGAAATATTCAAGTCAAATATCCATGAGTCTACCATACACATACCCGAACCCACCTTCAATAGAGCAGTTGAACAAATATTCAAGTCAAATAAATCCACCTTACTAAAGAAATATTACAAACACATAGATGTACTTGATCTGTTGTGACTAACTACACATGACTAACTTGGTTAGTAACAGTAGAAGATTAGATCATCTATAAATATTAGTTGTATCTGAAAATTGTTCTTTGAAATCTCTCTTATCTTATCTTCTCCTATGTTTTGTGTTCACAAATCTAAGAGTTAATCTCTCAAATTTACAGCCTCATCACATTGTTAGCATTCAAAAATTAAAAAGAACCTTAAAATTTAAGAGGTATCCCAGCTACTGCAATTGAATAACATGTTCCATCAAACGCATGCTTCTTACCCAATTTACGAACAGGCCATTGTCATCGTTTCCCTCAAACTCATGCTTAATGATTGATTCAAACCACAAACCACTCTGCCAATCAATTAATAATCAAAAACTCAATCACCAAAAATTACATGAAAAGGCAAAACCTTGAATGTGAGAAATTGAACCATAAACTTGAAAACCCAAACCTAAGATTAGAATAGCAAAAGGAACCATGAATGTGAGAAATGAAGCTTCAAATATGTAATATATTTGGCAATTATAGCATAAGCACAAATTTAAAAAATGGGAAGCTCAAATGCTCTGAGCAAGAATCAAGTCTACATAAACTCATAGTTTCCGTATTTACAAAAATAGTCCGCTCACATTTTATAAAAAAAAAAAGGGAACTACAACACTTCTAGGATAAAAAATTAGGGCTTTCCAACATTTAAAACAACTACAACAGCTACTTTATCCCAATAGACTCAAAATAACAAATTTCTAGAAATTGCATTAATAAATTATTACCTTTACCAACTGAAACAACAAATAAGCATATTAAAACAGCCACCTTTAAACCTCCTCATTCCATTCATAACCTAAAAATATGTATGAAAAAAAAAACAATGTCGCAGATATGTAGGTTAAAACTAAAATATGTAGGTTTAAGAATATTGCATGTGTAAAAACTAAAATCACTATAGGGCTTACCTATAATTAGAAAATGAGGTGACCCAGAATGAGATTGAACACATAAATTAGTAGATGTAAACCATCAAACACTTGGGATTTGATAATGTATTTTCTTTGAAGCAAACCATCAAACATGTGGTGGGTGGTGATGATATGAAGGGGTGGAGGCAGAGGAGGAAGGGAATGTTGTGGTGATGGCGGTGGATGTGGTTTTGGTGGGTGTTTGTGCTGTGAGGGTGTGGGTGTGTTGACACAGATGTAAGGAGTTTCGGAGTGTGCTCTGAGGGATTTCGGAGAGACAACCAGAGAATAAAGAGGGAAGCTAGAGAGAGGGAGGAGAGAAGTGCGTAAGAGAATGAGAAAATGGTGTGGGTGGGTGAAATACAGAGGGTTTGGGGGTGGTTTGTGCGCCGAGAGGATGAGAGAAAGAAAGGGAGGGGAGGGGGAGGAAGAAAACTAATTCAGAGCTACGCCAGTGTTGCGGCGCTGGCGCTGGTCTTCTCTTGGAAATCTGGTAATAACCAAAAGAATATCAGTTGGAAATCATGGGCTTGATTTCACCCATAATAACCGAAGGAATATCAGTTGAAAGAGAAACCATCAGCTAAGGGTTGGGGTTTTAGGAATTGGAGATAGGTCCTTACCACTGAGAGAGATACTTGACCGTCGGTAGAGCTGGGAAGCATCGCCTTTGTTGTCGCTACTGGGAGGCGGTGGTTTCCTTCGACTGATATGAGGGTGGGAGAACAGAGAGGGGGGTGAGAAAGAAGGAGGGAGAGGAGCAAAGAGAGGGTGAGAGCTATAAGGGAGATGGGGCAGAGAGACGTTGGGTATGCGGGGGAGTGGTTGAGAGAATTGAAGTTGAGAGGGGTGAGGGAAGAGAGAGAAGACTCGTGAGAGAAGGATTAGAGTGATTTCAACCTTTGGATCAATTTTAGAGCATTAGGATTTGGGTTTGGATGTGACATATGTGAGGGGGAAAATTTTGTGAGAGTAATTTTAGACCATTGGATCAAAATTTTTAAACAAATCTGAATCGTTCTTTTGCTTTCCCAACTTAAAGATTCAAAATTGGTTCTATCTTATTAGTATAGATATCAAAAGTTTATAATGCAAAAAGTTTTTCGCATTTTATACTCTGAAAATTTTCAAATTTTTTATTTTATACCCTCAAAAATTAAAATTTCTCAAATATGACCATTCTTTTAATTTTTTCTTATTTTTTTTGTCAAAATCAAAATTATTGACACTGACAAAAAAATTAACAAAAAACTAACATAAATGTCACGTTGAAACACTTTTGATACATTAAAAATGTAATTTTTAATTTTTAATTTTTAAAAATACAAAATAAAAAATTTAAAATCTTTTGGTGTTCAAAGTAAAATTCGTCCTAATGCAAAATGGATCCTTGTCTATGTCACTCATCGTCAAGAAAAAAAACCCAAAGATGCTATGGATTAGAATATAGAAAAGGAAAATGCTATTTAAATTTTAAATATTAACTTTAATTTAATCGATCACTGAATAAGTAATCACAAGAAAGAAAAGAGAATTGTTTACTATTTTGCGAGCAAAATTACTATACAAGTGGAATTAGTCAATCAGAACAATTTACACAACGAACGCGAAATCAATCCAAAGCAGCAACCAAAACCCTCATCCATCTCTCATCTCTCTCAAAATCCCCAAAATTGGATTTCTCTCTCTCTCTCTCCTCTTTTTGAGGTCATGAGAGCTGAGTTCGGCGGCATGATTGGGAGCGAGAACCAAAAGAGAAGATCGAAGCTAAAGAGTGAGCCAAACCCAACACAATCGCCACCTTCACCTGACCTCTCTTAGGTATCGGCCGCCCATAGACTAACCTCCTCGACAAATCCCCGCCGTTCATCGTCCCTCTCCTCGTCGACGCCATCTCCGAATCCGTTCTCTCCGTCGGAAAGATTGCTCTGCTATCCTTGTTAATGATGCGGAACAGTGGAAGTGGAAGGGTTCGCACTGTGAGGTATGGTGTGGTTCGGATGAAGGTGAGGGGGTGGCGTATATAAAGGAGAGTATTCCACAAATACCCCTAGTTTCTGAAATAATTACTAGTTAAGGCTTCGCACGTAGGACCCACCTTTGAAAATTCAGTTGACGATCTTGACCTTCTTTCTGTGTTCACATTGTATTTGTTCTTTTTCTATTTTCTTACTTTGGACTATGACTAGATTTGGAAAATTTTAAACTATAAAGTGTCTTTTTTACATTATGCATCATGTTTTTTTACCCTTTTTGTTAAGTTTCAGTTTACCCATAACAAGTTAGAGTTTAATTAATTAATTATTTTTAATAAAACGATTTATATGCGTTCGATGTACTTAACTTACATAGCAAATAAGTTCAATATGAATTAAATAAGTTTTGACAAGTTATGCATGAGCTTACCATGACACGGTCCATTCTCAACCTCACCACCACTAATTCTACTTGTTTAGAGTGGATATGTTCTATGTCTCTCATATACTTTTTTAGTGTAGTTGCGCCCTTCGTTTATGTAAGTCTACGGTACCAAAAAAGTTTTTTTCAGTATCATACTATCATTACAAGTTTTGTGGGTTTTTTTTTAAAAAACATTTGAAGATCATTTACAATTTTTAGGGTCATTTACGAATGTTAGAGATTATTTACAATTTTTATGGTTCAAGTTATAACTTTTATGGATCATTTAAAACTTTTGGAAGTTATTTATGATCAATCACAATTAACCTAAAAAGTTATTAATGTTAAAAGGTAAAACTTGAGTCATAAAAGTTATTTTTTGTTATAAACATACCTAAAATTTTGCATTTCGACCCATAAAAATCGGGGGTACGGTACCAAATTTTTGTTTAAGTATCATAGTCTTCTCCTTTCTTTGGTGGTGTTCTTTCATTTTGACCAATATTGAGAGGTCAAATTTTGAGATGACATATGCTTAATTGCTCATAATTTTTTACAGACTAGAGTCTAATGCATTGGATACGATATTTTTTCTCTGATTGATATAAAAAACTAAAGAAAAGAAATAAAATCACTAATATGTTATATTTTTAGGGGTATTTTAGGCTTTTAAAAAGAACCTATTAGTTGAAGTGATGATGCTTTTCTAATATAAAGTTGTATTAAAGTAATGGTTTTATGGGATAAGCACCAAAGCATCTTTTTCTTGACTTGTCTCACATAAAGATCACGTGGTATTATTGGTTCCATTATTAAAGTAGTCATGATATGACCTCCTAGACCATGGTGGCTTTGTGCCTATTCCTTTGTCGTTTTCTTTCAAATAAAATAAGGTTGTATGAGTTTGTGGAAATGTTGGTGAGTCCAACGTATTAAGACTTTTATAATCTTCCTCCTTTAGTTAAGGTTCAATGAATAAGTTTTCTCAATTGTTGTCCTAATTAAAGATGAAAAGGACCATTTCATCAAGGGAAAAGGATGGTTGAGAAGAATTGTAAATTACTTTCAAACCATAAATTTATATACCAATTGTCTTGGACAAGTCTTCCAAAACTTTCGATATAACTTCAAAACACGGATTGAATAAAGTTGTGCATCCCAAATGATGATAAATTTTTATGCGTTAAATGTTTAGTGCAAACCAATGAATCTCGTTAATCTAATTACTCACACAAATGTGATATACAAAATTTGATAGACTATTTGATAAGTGTAGCAGTGTTCAAATGAGTTTTATGGTTCACTATAAGTTGGGGGGAGAGGGGTACAATTAAAAACGATTGCTAATATGTCATAAGCCAATGATCAAAAAGAGTAATTTGGTAGAGGAAGAGTTCACGTCTTATTAGCTACTTGGTGAGATAACAACTTGTCAAGCGAAGATCAATACACAATCTAAGTGGATCATTAATCACACTGAGGTTGAAAAACGGTGGGTCCTAAAAACGGCAACAATGGCGTGAAAATTTAACGATTGGACATGCTACAACTTAGGGATCACCAAGGGAGGGCGCACAATTCTTCTATGGATCATTAGTCACACTGAGGTTGAAACACGACGGGTCCTAAAAAGGGCAAAAATGATGTGAGAAGTTAACGATTAGACGTACTATAACCTAGGGATCACTAGGCAACGCTTTCACTCTATAGGAATCATGGAGGGCGCACAACCGAAGTCAGGCCATAATCGTGAGGTGTGTGTAGCTAGTTTTCATGCCAGCATTGTGTGTTTGTGGATAATTTGGACAGTATTTTTTAAGTGGATTTGATTATCCGAGATATATTTAGTCCTAACAAGTTTAAGTCATAATAAAATTGACTAGTCAGATTTATTAATAAAAAGGTCGATATGTAAACGAATATATAATACTTACAAATATGACATAATAGAAGGCTAGTTGTACAATATGATATGTCATGATTCATCGTCAACTCTCCAAATTTACCCCACAAAATTCATTCACTTATACATCCACTTGGGGGCTGTTTGTTTCAAGGATATGGGTGGTACAAGGGGGTGGTATTAGGAAAATAGTACGTGGGACCCACCTTATACCTTGTTTGTTTAGTATTTTATAGCCAATACTATTTTTCGGGTCATAATACCGACCCGATATGAACAGTAGTCATAATGCATTGTAGATGGAATTATTGAATACCACCTCCCCCCCTGGTATTATATGTCCGGTACAAATGAGATGGAGGTATAATAGAGTAAAAAGACCCAACTGCCCTCATGTACAATTATCTTTTTAAGGTTACAAAGTTACAATTGTCTTTTTACGGGTCATAGCCGCAATTGTTGATTTTTTTAAATAGGTATTACATAGATAATGTTTGTGACAAACAAATAAGGGGAAAGATGGGATTATAGTTTAAGACCGGATATAATATACTATTGAATCGGAGTGGAATGAATATAAAATCTTATACCACCTAAATCTTATACTCGAAACGAACAGCCCTCGAAGGATTAACCCATGACCCATTACCATTTGAGGTCCTATCCGTTAAAAAATATTTTAGAGATTTAGGGAGTGGATATTGCAATCCTTCAAAGTGGACTTGACAGCTGCTTTCCAACCAAATATTATATAATAGAAAGAAGCTCTTTATCATTCAAAATCACCTTTTTGTGGCTGCTTTGCTAGTGGAGAAATTGACTGCGATGTGAGAGAAAGATAATGACATTAAACTACTTATATAACAATATATATGTAATAATTAAGATCACATTGGGTAGTGATTTAAAGTAAGTCTTGATGCCATGTAATTGCTACTTTTCCTTCCATTAGTGGCTGTGAGAAATTAAGTAGGATGGTGTAAATGTGAATGTTGTCTGGTGTGTAGTGTGAGTTAAATGAACTGGTAGTTGAAATTAGACAACACGAGAAAAATATAATGGTTTATCAGCTGAAGAGGTTGACTAATCTACTCTAATAGAATCTCTTGTTTTAAGGGTTTTTATTTGTCTTTTTAGGGAAAAAGATGGTTATAATATCGTCTGTTTTTTTAGGCTAGGTTTTTTCTATTTATATTGTCTTGGTAGGATAGTCTTCAAGTCATCATGAGTGGTCCCTCAATCTGTTAGAATATTGAAGGAAATATTGACATGTTAGAAATTGCATTCATCAGGCATGACTTGGCCTTCTAGAAATATGTGACGTAGAACTAATAATTTTATTCTTAGATGAGACCTAGAGATGAGTGGTACTCTACGTCTTTCTTACTTTGATGGCCCAAGTCATTTCAATTTGCAAAATTGTTGACTTGATCCCGACTTGTATCTGGGCTAAGCTGATTTGTCTTCTTTTATTGTTGAGCATAGTCATCTTTGAAGATGACTTTATTCTTGATATTATCAAGTTCAAACCTGTAGTGTCAAGCTTGAACGGATTATCATTTTAGGTTTGACCTCTAATATACAAAAACATATCTCGATAGCAAAAAAAAAAAAAACGTTGTTTCTTTTACTGGACTATTTTAAAATGAAGCAAACCCTTCATATTTAAGTCAATTAATAACCAAATTCAGAATTTACCATTGTAGACGAAGTTTTAAGGAGGAAGTAACTAGTGGCAACACATGGACATTGCACTTACATCATTAAGGTCAATTTTTTAAGATAGATTCAATCATTCAAGTGATATGGCTCCGGCTTCGAATCTGTGCCGGTTCACTTGGAAGAAAAGATAAAAGGAACAAAGGCAAAAGCAATACAGCACTCCCCCATCGTGGCAAATCATGACACCCTTTAAAAACAGAACCCAAATTATTCACGTGATCCATATGCTATTTGGAAGAGGTACATACTGATACATGTCATCTTCCTCAAATGTCCACATTTTTTGAACAGTCATCATCATCCCCATAAAGTTTGGTGAAATTTAGAGAGTTGTCTATGGTATCATAGAATAAATAAATTTAATATTGTATCTATTTGTATCATATTTGTAAGTATTTTTATCATTGTTATAGTATCAAAAAAATAATAAAAATAATTATCGTAATAGTTGTAAAAACATCTGCAACAATGATAAAAAAACCTACAAAAGTTATAATTTTTTTTGTATTAAACAAAAATTATAAAAATAGTTACCACAACAATGATAAAAATATTCATAATAGTGATGAAAACATCCATAAATGTGGTAAATCATTCACAAAAGTGATAAATTTTTTGTACTGAAGAAAAAGAGTAATGTTATGTAACTCAAATCTACAACTCAAATTTACATTCCAAATGAAGGGGATTATCGGATTAGTGGGTCCCATTTAAAAAAGTTGATGAGACCCACTCATTCAATGATCCCTCTTCATTTGGGATGTAAATTTGAGTTGTAAATTAGGGTTAAATAGTATTTCTCGAAAAAAAATAATAAAAATAATTACAACAAATATGATAAAAATACTCAAAAAAGTGATAAATTTTTTCTTATAAAATAACTCATAAAAATTAAAAAAATATTTATTAAAATATTAAAATTTTGAGGTATGGGACCGAATTTTTTCTTCTCATACCATTGTCTAAGTCCTCAACGTTCTTAACAAGATCTTAGAGTTTGTGCAAATAATACATGGAATCTTAGTCACATCATTTCTACAGTGTGATTGTTGTAGATAGAACTTTTATTTTATTTTATTTTGTTTTTTTTGAAGAGTGTTGTAAATCTGGCACAATTTTAAAAGATAGTGGACCACCCACATCAAAATCTATCTTATTCATGTGGCAACAACACATGCTTATACAGTATTTGTGGGGTCAAGATTTGATTTATGGTGACTTATGACCACTTGTTCAATCCACTTTGAAGGATTGACCCACGACCATTTCAGTCCTCTAAAAATTATAACTTCAATTAAAAGGCACTTTCCTAATCCAGTTCCCTCTATATATAGTATACACACCACCTCATTCACTCTCATCCTACCAAACCTAACTCTCTCTCTCTCTCTCTGGTCATTGCTTTACTGCTTCAGAAAATCTTTTCTTTTGAGAGTTTAATCTGCTGAGAAGAGAAAGGTATATATATATATATATATATATATAGCAATCAAAGGGAGGGAAATGATGAATGGATTGAGTTCATCAGAAAAGTTTTCTGGCCGTCCGATGCCGAAGAGGGGTCAAGTGAAGGCTGGTATAGTTTTGGGTTTGGCTCACTTTGTGGCTGCTGTCTTCTCTCCTGGAAGTCGTTCTGCAGCTGCTCAGTTTGGGTCATTTTTGGAGAGAGAATAAAGATGTTTTTCTGTCTGTCTGTCTGTCTGTCTGTCTGTCTGTGTGTGTTTGAATCCAATGATCATTGTATCTATAAGCAGTTCAATTATAGGATTAATTACTTCTAAAACCCCAAAGGTTAAAAAGTTATTTAGAATGATTCTTTCTTATTTTAAAAATAACATTAGGATCCCAAAATGTTTGCTTCTTAATAATAGCTACTTACCTCCTAACATTAAATTCCATCAAAAAATCTATCATAGTTAGATTATGTCTGCAAATTTTGCATTGAAATACTCACGCTACCCCATCCAAGCCCCCAAATCAAATCGGTGATTACCTCCATGGCACAATAAGAACCCACATCAGACCGGGGACTTAGATGAGACACTCCAAATCAATTGAGATTCAACCTAAAAGTTGGCATTGGGCAAGGCCATCACAGCCACATAGTCAACTCGGTCTCCTTCTTGGGCTTGGTTGGACCTATCCATCGGCCCAAAAGAAAGCCCAAGCCCCTGTTCATCGGGCTAATAAGGTCACCATGTAGCAATATTGTCTGGGCCACGGGCCGAACTCGGTTTGATTCAGCCATATCCGAAAAGACCATGGTTGGACTTGTCAAAGCTCCTAATGGCCCAAAAGTTTTTGTGGCGATGAATGTCACAAATACACTTGAAAATTTGACTTTATCAATCGCTATCGTTCATTTAGTTATGGGTCTCAGTATTTATTAGAACTCATTTCTTATTCGACGATTCTGATTCATTAAGTCAACAAATTTGCTAATTTTTTAAGTAAAAATATCATTTTTCAATTTCTTTTATTGACTTCATAACAGTTGCAGAGCAAGTTTCTGGAACATTTAATGAGGTTGACCAAGCTAACATCACCCTACTAATAATTAAAGGATTGACTATGGTACTATGGGTTTGAAAGGGTTACTTACGGAGACAATAATTTTTAACACAAATTCGACACGATACAAAACAGATCGCTAACCCTACTTACTGGTGAATCAAACATGTACCCTCAACCACATATTCAACATTCTTCTTAATTGCTTGGAGAAAAAAGGACAACTTTGTCTTAAATGAATCTACACATTTATTAGCAAGTAGGGCTTCTTCTATCCACCTGGTACAAAATAGGTGTGTCAATATCAATTGAACACTAAATTCATGAGAATAAATGCCAATGCAAGTGTTCAACTGTCAAGATATTAATGAAAATTGGAATAGACCCCATATGCCTGAATTTAATGCCAATTTTGGACAGTGGTCTGCCCTCCCCTTTTTGATGCATGTGGTGTGCTTTGTCTGACTGACTTTTAGGGGGTGTCAATTTGACCTATTAACAAGAATCGGTCACAATAACATGATTTTAAAATTGACACGATTGATAAATATGTATAATAAGTGAACTGGATTAATGTTTGACACTTATAACATATTGAATAATTTATTATTATTATTATTTTTATAAATATTAACAAGAACACGATACAATACAACACACAAATATAACATGACATGACACGACACAAATTGGCACTCCCACTATCTTCTTTGGTGGTGTAGTAGATATCTAAAACTATATACAATCTTGTAATGCTCTACAGGGAGAGAGAGATAACTGAGGGTGGAGACAAGTGGCCTCAAAATGGTCCTCCTAGAGAGGTAGTGGAAATAGTGGGCTAGCCCTAGTGGTTGTGATAATCCCTTCTAGGGCCCTATCTCACTGTTAAGTTTCTACTTATTACTCAAGATTAATTATGTAGATTAAATTAAGCTTTTATAAACTATGTATGATTGATGAATTTTTATAAATTAGGCTTTTTTTTTTTTTTTTTTGATTTTTTAATCAACAACCTAACACTACCTCTTAAAAGAGGTAGGCCAGGTGAAGATAAATTAGGCTTTTAATTATGTATGATTGATGAATTTTTTTTCTCAACCATTTTGATACCAATCAATCTTATGTCCTAGCTCTGTACCACCCTCCTCTATCTCCACCTCACCATCACCTCGGCTGCCACGTTACCACCACCACCACCACTGTTGCCACCACAGTAATCACCCCACCTCCCACAACCACTGATACAATCTCCACTCCACCACCCCAATGTCATTGTCACGGTTATATATATTCTTGAACTATGGCCTTATCATTCCCGTCTCTACCCTACTATTACCATCGCTAACCATACTACAACTAATTCAGATAATATGATAAATGAATTTAGATTTAGATTATCAGTTAATAGTAAAAATGCATCCAACCAATTTCACTCGGGTCTGATTAGAATTGACATCCGAACCATTAACAAACCTAGTAATGCTTTACCGCTCAATAACATACTTTGTTAGCTCGCCAAAGGGGACAAACTTTTCTCTTGAAGAGTGTAATACAATTCATTTATCATTATTGTCAATACAATCCATAAGGTCCAATTTTATTTTTTTTTCAATTTTTCCAAAATCCAAAATTTTGTACAAGTAAACCTTCCTAGCTACCCACACTTTGAACTCACTTCTTCTAGCCTATATGTCCCTTATATTTTTCGAGGAAGGTTACTTGAATTGTGGATCTATTTTTTGTTGTCCTAATGAATTGTTATCGTTGGATTAACAGTAAATTCAAATATTGACTATGATTCGCTATTAATTTAAGAGTAATGTTACCGAGACTTAAAAAAAATTGACTTAATTTGTTGATTTAATGATGTGACATAATTCTAAAATTGACACGATTAATAAATATGTATAATAAGTAAACTAGATTAATGTTTGACACTTATAGCACATTGAATAGTTTATTATTATTATTTTTTGTGAATATTGACAAAAACACGACACGATACAGTACGAAAATAACAACACACAAATGATGTGATACGACCAAAATTGGCACTCTTGCTGTCTTCTTTGGTGGTGTGGTAGCTGGCTAGAACTACACAATTTTGTAATGCTTTACAGGGAGAGAGATAACTAGAGGTCGGAGAAAAGTGACTTCAAAATGGTCCTTCTACAGAGGAGAGGTAGTGGAAATAGTGGGCTAGCCCTAGAGGTAGTGATAATCCCTTCTAGGGTCACTGTTAATTAAGCTTATCAATCGAATTTCAATCGATTTAAATTTGAATGTGATTATAAAACTCGATTATGAATCTAATACATATATTCAAAAAAAAAATCATTTGAGTTTGTACGTATATTGTGTGGATACATTTATCCTCAATATCCGAATCCACTAAAAGTAAAAAAAAAAACTATTTAGAGGGCTCTCTACTTATTATTGAAGATTGAGCTTTTATAAACTATACATGATGGATGAATTTTTTTTTCTCAACCATTTTTATAGCAATCAATCTTATGTCCTAGCTCTGTACCACCCACCTTTACCTCCATCTCACCAACCACCATTGTTGCCACCTTACCACCATCACTATTGCCACCATAATAATCACCCCACCTCCCACAACCACTTATACAACCACCACCATGATCACCCCCAATTTCTACTCCACCACCCCATTGTCATTGTCGCGATTATATATTCTCGAACTATAACCTTATCATTCCCGCCCCTACCTCGCTACTACGACCGCAAACCACACCACAACTAATTCAAAAAATATGAGAAACAAATTTAGATTCAGATTATCAATTAACAGTAAAAATACATCCAACTAATTTCACTTAGGTTTGATTAGAATTGACATCCGAACAATTAATTAGGGAACAAACTTTTCTCTTGAAGAGTGTAATACAATTCATATTATCATTATTGTCAATACAATCCATAAGGTCCTATATTATTTTTTTAATTTTTCCAAAGTCCAAAATTTTATACAAGGAAACCTTCCTACTAGCTATCCACACTTTGAACTCATTTCTTCTAGCCTATATGTCCCTTAAATTTTTCGAGGAAGGTTACTTGGCTTTTGATCTATTTTTTGTTTTACTAATGAATTATTGTCGTTGGATTGAAAACAAATTCAAATATTGACTGTGATTCGCTATTAATTCAAGAGTGATGCTATTGAAATTTAAAAAATTGACATAATTTATTGATCTAGTGATATGACAGTAATGTGATCTAATAGAATTATTGTGACTGTAACTACTGGACTTTTTCATTGAAACTCTATTACATTATTATATCAGGAAATTAGGTCAATTTTTTAGATTACAACATTATTTTTCTTAAATCAATGACTTATTTTCTTTTGATCTAAATAATGCTTTTTATTTCCTAAAAGTCTATGCAACCAAGGAATAACTCATAGCCTCCCCAGCCCATGGGGAGAAAATATTGGGTGTAACAGTAACACCACGTCAATAATATTACCTGGTGTCACTGTCCACTAATAAGTGAACAAGTCTCTATGTGACCCCCACAAAAATTCATAACTACCCAGATATATAAGACCATCTCTAATGCAAATAGGGGTGTTCACCCAACCCAGATACATAGTCTTCCGTCTTCTTACCCGATATTTTGCGGAAGAATTTTTTTTTTGTCTACCCTACCCGATCAGGTATGGTATTCCTACCCGACTTTCTACTCGATTAATCTGGTATGAAGTAGGGTAAACACTTTTGTAACTATTAATTTTTGGATCATTTTAACAATTCAATTAAATAACATGTACCAATTTAACAACACAATAAATCAATAACACTAAAACTTAAAACAACTACAACCTAAAACAATTACAACAACAATTACAATAAAATACAATAAAGCATGAACATCAATTCATCATAATTGTTACACAAATACAATTACAATTATTTTAAGTTTAAATCATATGAAACACATTAAAATCATAACTACTCTAATAGATCACCAGTTCACCACAAATCATGTAACATACACAAAAAACAAGTCCATGTTTTAGCAACTCAAACATCCACAATAATAACAATGTTATAATATAAATTATATCACACAAATACTCTTATAATTACTAAAAATATATAAAAAATTTAAATATATTTTTTGCGGGTAGGATAGGGTAAGAATGCGAAAATTGATGAGTATTTCGCATTCCTACCCGATTTAATCGGAAGACTAAAAACTTTTCCGCATTCCTACCCGATTTTTGCGGCTAGCCGTTTAGTAGGGTAGGATAGGGTCGAAAATTGCGGCCAATCGAAAATTTGAACACCCCTAAATGCAGACTCAAACCCTTACCCAAATTTGAGTAAAAAAATGATAAAAAGCTTGATTTGATATAAATTTCTCCAATGGAGAAACCAAATTTAAAGAAAGAGAAATCCAAATTTAAATGAGGACAAACCTAAATTTAAAAGTAGGTAAATATGATCATTAAATATTTAAAGGAGGGTATAATCTCACTATTGGTGAAAAGGGTAAAAATTTGAGCCTCTTTTGATTTTGGTTTAAAAAATAGTTTCCCTTTATTTAGTATGGTATTGATATTGACCTAACATTAGAGAAGATTTTTAAAAATTTTACTCTTTTTAAAACGTGGTACAAAAAAGGACAAATGCTGGAGATGCTCTAATACATAGCAATGGTAGTTGGACTTCGAAAGTTAACACTATTTATTGACTCTATAAATTATTGTTATTGATTTAAATATGATTTTTAATATTTATTAAAATCTATTATCTATTAAATGATTATGATGGGTAAAATCAGAAAATGATGTCAATCATAGGCCAAATAACATATTTGTATAATACATAGTCACCGAAAGGAGGTGGGCTCCGCACGCACTCGTTGTACATATCCATCCACTACGTGTCTCTGCTACTTTTTTAAGTCTGTGCAGTTATTGCACCCAACCTAACCCTACCTCTCATGCAAACCCCCTCAACTGCCATCCACTTCTCTCTCTCTCTCTCTCTCTCTCTCTCTCTCTCTTAATTGCTTCTCCCACCGCGTCCCTCTAACCAGTACTTAAGTCTTCTCCTCACACTCTTTCTGACCTCCTCATCACTCTCTACAACCTCTCAATCTCTCCAAAATGAAGACCTTAACACTTTTCCTCTTAGCTTTCTTGCTCACCGCGGCCTCTCTCTCCTTTGCCACCCGACCTGAACCAACCGGGTTCTCCCAAACCCAGCCAAAGGCCTCCAAAGACAAAGCCCGCAGCAGCAACGGAGGCGGCGGCAGCAACAAAGGTGGTGGAAATGATGGTGGTGGGATGGGTGGGTTCTTCGGGCCAGGTGGCGGGTTTAACATACCCGGATTGGGAAATGGAAACGGGTGGGGTAACGGAATTGGTGGCGGGTATGGAGGTGGATATGGGGGTCCGAGTGGAGGGTACTCCAAAGGTGGTGTGGTAAGGCCTACTGTGGTGTGTAAAGAAAAGGGTCCATGTTACAAGAAGAAGCTGACGTGTCCGGCCAAGTGCTTCACTTCTTATAGCCGTTCCGGGAAGGGCTACGGCGGCGGCGGCGGCGGTGGTGGTTGCACCATTGACTGCCAGAAGAAATGTGTTGCTTACTGTTGAATTGAGCTCTGAGCTTGTAGCTTGTTATAGTTTCTTATATATATATATATATATTATATATGTATGGTCTGTGATGGTTTGGTTGTTTGATAAAGTTAATGTAAACTTATGTAGTAATTATGATGCTTGTTGTTGAGGTTTTGCTCTAAGCACTTTGGGCTTTTTTCCTATATATATCCTTATGGGATTTAAATAAATTGGAAATTGTCTGAGAGAATTGTTGTCCATGTGATGTGTATTTAGGGTTATTATTGTTATAATAGAGACCAATTATAAATTCAAACGTCATGAGTTTGAATTTTGACAATTTCTTGGGAGAGAGATTTTAAAAGATTTATCATTCATGAATACCTTACCTTAATCCCGGTGTGGATGAACTATCTTTAACGGATTGGAGAGTAGATTAGTTGAACTGCGCTTAAATTAGCTCAAATATACTTAACCGTTGAACTAAAAAAAGAAAAGACTACAATACAAAAACAGGTATTAACACAATATTTGAAGATAAAATTATAATTTCTAAGGGTCTAAGTTATAATTTCAAAAATTATGATCAATTATAAAATTTTGTGATTGATTATAAAAAAATTTGAATATTCAGGTTTATTTCATAAGAATCTTTCATAAGTGAACCATCACGGGTTGATCCGATAGTCTTACCTATAAAAAAGTATAAGACCTTGTCCTAATCATCCACATATCCACATGATCCACCAAGCCATTCATCCACCACTATACACGCAATAAGAAACCAGTTTGGGTTTTGATCATTGAAATTTGATTCGGATCTTCCTTGGTTAAGGACTTCCAAATCCTATTTTTTAAAAATTTGTGCTCTCGCCCCTACTCTATATCATCTAGGGGAGAAGTCATAGATTCGAATCTTGAGAATTAATTTTCTCTACATAAGAATAAAATTATCTATCACTTACATCTCTCCCGTCCTGTTATTATCAACGCCCTTTTGTGTCGGACCGTTTAAAACCCTCAAGTAAAGCCACGAGGATCATAAAATGTACCAAATCAAACTTGGAACATAGAATTTATGGTCTCTAACGATGAAACCGAATTGAATCTCAGGCAAATCAACATGTCAACAACACAGATTTACAGACAATCAGTTCCTAAATACAGCAGATTATACTTCTATTTAGTTTCTATTGAACAGCTGTTCCCTCGATGTGTTCTGATTAAACCATGGTAAACAACATACATATAACAAAGAATGAACACACAAAACAAGTATTGAAAGTACCCATCTCAAGAAAACAGTTTCTATACGCTCACTCTCACTCTTTGTTGCCTGGGGCACACCAAACCCAACCACTCAATGGCTTTGTTCAGTCAGGACAGCTTCATATTGCCGCCCTCAAGGCTCCTCTTGCAGCCTCGCGCTTCACCTCTGCAGCTTTGCCACTGCCTCGGAAGTACATGTATACTTGCTGCACAATGAGAGATGAACAAAGTGAACAGACCAAAAGAGTAAGAGGCCATGGTGCCTGCAGCAATTTTTCACAGTTTTTGAAGTATAGTGGGAAACAGATTGAGTTAAAATTTAGACCTGAATAACCCAGACGCTGAGCACTGACTCGAGACAGAACATGCCGAATCCAATGAAGTAGAAGATCTAAGCAAAATGAAATCAATTAGCTTGGTTACAAGGAAAATTCTGGTGCTTAAAACGCGTTGTGGTCTAGTAATTAAACTCCTCATTCCTCAACATTGCACAAAAATAATATATCCAAAGATAAAAAAAATTAATAGATTCCATAACCCTATTTATCTCAACCAAATAGATAGTAAAATATGTGGGCATATACACATATACATGCCCCCCCAAAACATGGGCAACAGGGATCAAACTTACCCCAACTAAAGCATTGCTGCCGATTAGATCTACTGCAGGCAGGATACCGCTGTTAAAAAGGACCACGCAAAGCCAAATCATTAGCAGGGTATAAATGCACTTGTATTACAAATATCTTTCAAGAAGATTCAAAGCTTAAGAACATGCTACAAGACGTGGAGAAATTAAAGCCAACAAAATCCATCTTTGATGAATAACTGCCTCAAAATAATTGGAATAGAGAGGGAAGTCTAATAAGCTAACAAGGAAATTAATACTCAAGTCATTTTCCAGGTTGGATTACATATTTACAACAGTGCAACTGTAAGAAAGGAACTCACGTGAGAGATTTTCCTTTGAAAACTATAGGAGGAGCAACCGCAGCAAAAATGCAGAAGCCAATGTGAAGCTGTGAGCAGGGGGAAAGAAATAAAGAATCAGCTATGATTGTTTAAACTTTAAATAGATCCCAGATAATCGAGAATATGGAAACTTACCAAGTAAAACAGGAAAAACCACCCATACTTTATAGCACTCTCAGACCTGTAACATAGTGATGTTACCAAAATAAAAATTTGTTGGGCACAGCAACTAAACTCAAGGCATAAACACAGTTGACAGAACCACATGATGGCCTCTTGTCAAGGTGATCCATAAAATACATGACTCAAATCTCACTATGATGACAATCAGATAAGTAGAAATGTTCAAAATTCATCCAGATATCTTCAATGACAGTACATGACATTCCAGCCATACAAGAAAACTAATCCCACGTCCTCAGCCCAGAGTCGTCAAGGTAAGGTTTCACCCAGACCATTCAATTAAATTAACAGCATGGAGACCATCCAGGATCTTAACACATGATCCATATGATTCAGAATACATCTGCTTGACAATCCATGGACAAATCGATTGCAAAATAAATATATCTACCTGAATGCACGATATAGTGGACGATACCACAACACATAGGCTCCTGGAACCCCCGCAATGAAGTAGATGATAGCAAGGAACCAGATTTTTGGGTCTACAGAAAAAGACAATCTTGAGAGGACTTCAAATCCAACAGTGAAAGACATACACAAACAGAAATGGCATATAGATAAATCATAAATTATTCCAAACAAACCTCCTCCTTTAATCCATGCTGTGGTAGTGGCTATAATATTCCAGAGAAGACACCCAAACAATCCTGCTCAATATCAGCATTTATAGACTCTTAGTGGAGTTGATCTTCAGAGGCTTACATGGAAGCAGCTTTGAAGATATAAATACTAAACAATTAAATGGTTACATAACATTCAGCCCAGTCTATCTTACAAGTTACAACACAACTTTTTTGTTGCAAATTGCCTCCTCTCTCCCAACTAATGTTATGATGAATGGGGCATGTTATTTTCCCTAGTCCACTTATTGTAGCAAACCAACATATCTTGACTGGATATGGCAGAAAATTCAGTAAAGATAGGTATATCGAACTCACAATGTAGTTGCTCAAGGGTATAGAGATAAGTTCTTTATTATCTCCTTGTATCTGGTATCATGTACTATGCAATAGTACATGACTACTCGAGTAATATAAAAGTGAAAATAATTATGCCAGTCCAGGGCCTTCATGTTTCCATAGTTGGTTTTCCATTCTGATCTCTTAACAAAATAAAAGGTCAAAAAGGAAATACAAGTTATATGCCTGGCTACAAATTTTGGATTTAAGCATGAAGGTTTCTAGTCCTGCAGTGGGCATGTTTCACAGGAATCAGGGCAGAAAACCTCGTAAGGAATGTTTCAGAAGCATAGAAAGTAATTAAAAAATTGGTACAGCTGCTATTCTAGATAACTTTGATTGTAGCTTGAGAAAAAAAATAGTAGAGGTCAACATTTAAAAATGACTCCAAACACAAGCACCCTCGTACCCACATAAACAGATTTTATTTTAAGACAAACAATTGTGGAAGGAAAAAGTACCGAGATGCTGCAACTGCAGTTAAGGAAAGACATTCTCTTAAATGTTCACCCATGACAGCCAGAACTAGAAAATGGAACTGACTTCACCAATTTGCACTATATTAACAAGTATTAAGATTCTTATGTACACCAAGGGTTGCATGTAGGTAGAGCTCAACTTTTGAAAATGAGAAACATATGAAACTTCCATATAGTTAAGTAAAAGTTGACGTACCCAACAATGTTGTAAATGCAACATACTGCAACCTCTGCAGATGAATTGGTATTTCATTTGCGATATCATGATGGATGATAGGGCAAAATGGAGGCCAATTTTTCTCCTCAAGAACAATACCAGCTGCACAAAAGGAAAACTCAGTAATTACCACTCAAAGCTTATGGGAAATTAGACACCAAGGAAACTGAATTTGTATTCTCTCCTCTGTCTTTTTAGGGCATGAACACATTGTACTATCAACTTGATAAGGAGGAGGAGGAAGAGCTGCAAGTGCTTAATATATCACAGGGGAAGGGCCAACAAGAAATTGGGGAAAAACACAGACCAAGAAAAAATACCTCGTGCCGCAGCCTCTTCTTTCCGTCTTACTTCCTGCATAGCATCAGAAGACAAATAAGAAAGTAACATAAGGACACATTTATCCGAGACTGAAAGAAGATACTAGAATGAATATTAATTGAGCTGGCAGGGAAAGACGTAGTAGTGTAGCATTTGATCAAAGACCAGTGTCACTGGGCACCTTACATCAATTCAGGGATCCTTGCTTGTGTCAACTTTGTTACAAAGTAAGTAAGCATTCTAAAAGAAAATCATACATTTGGACAAAAAATCCGAAATGTTAAGGTTGGAAAAACTGGTGCTTCATATAACACAGCCAATGACCATAAATTAACGTAAATCAACACACACAACTTTTTGACTGAAGAAACTGCTCCCTAGACTGCATACTACAATGGTCTTCATAATTTGTTTTCTGAAACTCATTCACAAATAGCTTTGATTTTATCATTGCGACATGCATGGTTGACCAGTACCCGTTGGCAACAACCTCAAAACAGCATCATAGATTGTGGTGCTTGAAACAGTAATACTCATTCAAAAAACATGCATCATGTGAAGATTTATTAGGGCATCTTCTGACTCTTCTTTTTCTTTTTATTTGTTTATACTTAAGATTTTCTGTGCAGTGGAGTCCCAAGGGCTAAACACAACCCTTGGGGGTTTCTTGAATGCCCACTAAGTCATAGTACAACTGATGGCTACATGAGGAAAATTTTTTGGCAAGTCATGCCGAGGATAGTAGTGAAAACCAACAGAGTAAAAAATTTATTATTGTATGTACATATCCCCGAGGCCGAAAGGAATGCACACGCAAATATCTAAAACTCGAGAATTTCCACCAGGCATACCTGTTCTCTCTTTCTCAATTCAGCTTCCTTAGCTTGGAGTTCTCTCTCTTTCTTTTTCAAATCCTACAAAGTAGACTTCAAATTAGAGAGACTGAAATACTATGAAAGGCGAAGATACAGACGAAAAACATGAACTGCGTTTTAATTGATTCCAAATTGGCACCTACCGAAGCTGTATCAAGTGGAATATCAATTGGGGCATTACGATCATAGAAATCTGCAGGTTCAGGAGGAAGAGGTGAAAGCCTTGAGTTTGTGGCAGAAGGAACAGTGCCAGCACTCTGAAAAACAGTCGTCACATGCAAGTAGTAAGAAGTCAAACCGTCACATGCAACTAGTAAGAAGTCAAACCATCAACATACAACAAAAGAACTCCATAATGCATTATGGTGATAAACAGAAAGATTAAAAAAACATAAATTACACATCCCTAAATTAAAAATATATTAGTAACCCTACAGGAATTTCAGGATAGTATATACTGGAAAAACAAAATAATAAACGGCAGCTCTAGTCCATTGTCATAAGATATTATAATGCAGACATGAGTACTCGCTTAAGGGACTCGATGCATTATCAAAATAATATTAGGAGACTCATTTATTATATTTGACATAATGTATAACCCTCATAACAATGGAAAAAAATTAATAACAGTATGACTTTTTTCTTCTGCTTAAAACCAGGAGAAGTCAAAATCCCAGTGACTTAGGTATGTGCAATAAATAAACAAATTGGTACAAAGCTGTCCTAGAAAGAAACTCCTGATTTTCTTGGTGAACCTAGAAGTTCTATACAATTATATATATCACTAAAAAACTTTATAAATAAGACTCAATGAACTGACATATAACAAGCTACTTATAGGAACACTTACTAAGCTAAGAAGTTATAGTGTGTTCTCCATTCCAAGCTGAAGTAGGAGCATCTAAGAGGCCAATCAAGAGCAAGCGGACCCACTAATAGACTTTGGCTCTGGTTACTGATTTTTGAGTTATCTTTCTATTCCTCTGCAGCATTTTATGTTTTATGTGCGTCTTATAGATAGTGTTTATGCTCCCAGTCTTTCAAAACATAATCCAGTGACTTAAGTTTCTTGAAGGACTTGGATTAAAGCATTATTGAAGTGATCAAGGGCTATGATGCTACATCTGTCGCATAGTATAGATACACTTTGTATGCAGTCTTCTTATTTTAATTCGTGGAAATTCAGAATTCCAGTCTTTCTTGAATCTATTTGCCTAGAAATTCATATATTCTTGTTCCATCCTTAATACTCATGTTTTTCCCCATTATCTTATTGCTGGAAATTAGTTAAATTATTCTAAACAACAACTTACAGTAGATTTGAGAATTTTACTGCATCACAAGCAAATGCATGGTAGTTCAGTATCATATCATATTTCTCTTTCTCCGCTCAAAAAGCAAGGCACAGCAAGGAAACGTGGGTGAGGACCTATGCACTCATACAAGTGAAAAAGATGGAACTGCAGCACAATCTTAACCAAGCCACACACCCCATTTCACAAAGTCATTAGGAAATAAAACAGCATATCAAGTGTGCCTGCTGATGGTTATCATTTCCATACGAACAGCAAGGTACATCAAATGATGGAGGAGAACGTAAGAATGGATTTCTGCTTTATGAATCTATCCAGGTCTTCAACCAAGTCAAAAAGAATACAGAAGCAGCTTTTCAAAGAAAAATGCCTCAAAATATAAGTACTTTGCCACTACTGCTAGAGAAATAATGGTCAATATACGGCAGCTTACAATTGCAGTATGTCTTCTTAAGGACAAACGTCACCAGTTGCTCTAGAATTGTCTAATATGCAACTTGACAACAAAAGCATAAAATTAAATATTACTCACTCCTTGCACCAAAAGAAACACCAACTAACAAATAGCAGATGCTTCTACACATGCTGGTCTTTAATAAATAAATAAAAAAGAGCACAAATCATTCTAATTGACATGGCCAACAAATAGCATAAATTTCTCTATCATAATGACATACAACATATAAATTTGAAGAACTTGTCGTTGCTATGACAATTTAAAGAAGTAAAGGAACACTGCACTTACAGATGTATAAAATGCACCTCCGCCAAATTTCGACTGCCCGGATGCTTTCCCCCTAACTGCTGGGTCCTGGATGCAAAAAAAAATGTATATTTAGAAGTAAGTTCAGAAAATGCAGTCCAGATTCATATCTAGCAACTTCAAATAGCACAGAAACCTTGAAAAGTATCATGAAAAAGAGATTCCATATAGTTTCCACCTTTGTCACACATGAAAACACAACCATCGACTTAAAAAGGTCAATAAAGCATCATCAAGATACTTTCTCGCCCCTTCGTAGATGAGACATCTAAATGTGCACTGTTTGAAATACTAACTCAGTTGAATTAAGGTGACAATTTCTCCACCAATTCAAAGTATGATTTTATGCAGTTGTAAGTATACGGGAACACAGTGAGAATCAAAGGAGCTCGTACTTAGTATGAGAGGGGAGAACCCACAATGTAAGCCACATTTAATAATACGATTCAACAACCTAACTTTCTCTAGGTAGAACATTCTCTTAATCAAAAACTACATGCTTATGTGCACAACAAAATGACCACTAGAGGGAAAGAGGAGAGAGAGCAATTTTTTAGAAGATTAGTGAAAACCAACAAGTACCCTTACAACTAAACCATGAATTATACAAAAAGATGGCATATAAAATCACAAAGTTTCTCAAGGTATATAACTACCGTTTCATTCATTTGAAATATGTAAACATTAACGCTATGATTTCTTCCCCAAAAATTTCTCTTTTCACCGCTTATAGGAGAGTTAAATACAGGTTTGTCAAATCTTAGACAAAATGGACAACCCCAAGAAAACATCTTCCAACATTTCTCAAGCAATTTTCTTTTCAATGTATCCTTAATTCCACGTATGATTTGAAAAATGTAAAGAACTTTTTACCAGATACACAATTATGTACATAAGGAAGCTTCACTGACTCACTATCACAGAGGCCAAAAAATCTGGTAGGGCAAAACAAACAAATGCACTGAACACCAAAATCAACCAGAGTCAACAATAATTTTACATTAAGCTCAACTAGAAATGAGGAGAAAAATATAAATTGCAAGCAAAGAAAGCGAGAATTGAAAATTTCAAAATTATCCAAAGCCATAGAAACCAGATCCAACAATTCAGTCAACCAAACTGCATAATCAATCATATAGTCCAATTCAACAGCTCCACCAATTATATAACTTAAACCCAAGAACTTCGAAATTCCAAAAAATCTATAGAATCAACTTGAAGTTACATATCCAGAAACCGATAAAATCGGGATTACCCTCAACTTTACCTATATATCCACCGATACTGCAAACTATAACATACATAATATATATATATATATATATATATATATAGAGAGAGAGAGAGAGAAAGAGAAGAAGAGAAGAGAGAGAGAAACTCACAGCAAAGGGATTAACTTCGTCTTCTTCGGCGAAAGGGTTGGGATCGTAACGGCCAGCCATTGAGTAAGGTAAGGTCAGCAGTTGGGTTCAAGATCACAGAATTTCAGAGAGAGAACACGAATATAAGATCTAAATAGTGATGCAGAATGAGAGAAAAGCTTGGCAGAGAAGAAATTCAAAACAGAGAATTTTCTCTACTACATATGAGGGAGAAAAAAGTGGAAGAAATTCTAGAGAGAGAGAGTAGACTTGCCTTTGGTCAGCTTATTACCTTTGAAAATGGACGACTTTGTTTGGTAATGACTGCCATCCAAATTGAAATTTTTTTCCTTTTTTTTTTTTCGATTTTTTGTCTCTTCAAAACGAAATTAATCAATTTGAATTTGATCTTAACGGATTCGAGTGAACGCACGTAATAAATGAGTTATATTCGGGTGAAGTAGCTTAACTTATTTATCACTTGTTTTCTTGTTTAATAAATTAATATATTATTTGATTACCCGTTTATCAGTAAAATATTTAATTATTAGTTTAATAGATGATTAAATATTTTTATAAAATTAAGAATTTTAATTTCAAATTTTTTGTTTTATAGAATTAACGGATAACAAGGGTTTAATTTTATAATTTGTATTTATTTAATAAATGAGGCGTATATAGGTTAATTTGTTTTTTATACAAACTGCCACGATTGCCGGGCAATAATAAAAGTATGAGACTTTCCCTGGTTAACCCTTCTAGAGTTTCAACAATCACATGGTGGACGATGGAGATATGAAACCTCTGAGCTCCGTTTGATAGGAAGGATGGAAAGTAGGAATGATGGAAAGTAGGAATGATACATTTTCTATCCTTCAAGGAAGGAAAGTAGGATGAATACACTTTCCTTCCTTCGTGTTTGATTGGATGGATGAAAAACAAAAATGACTAATTTTTTTGTTTTTTTTTTTCGTACTGGATAAGATTAGGGATGACAGTCGAGTCGTATCGTGACAGATTCGTGTTGAGTCATTACGGATTTATGTCGAACATTAGTAAAATCTAACTCAACTCATTTAATTAATTGTGTCGTGTCGAGTTACGAGTTGACCTGTTTATTATTTTTAATTTTTAAATTTTAATTTTTATTTTTAATTTTTTTTTAAAATTTATTAAAATATATATATATATATATAAATACATATTTTATCATTGTATTTTTATATGAAATTAATGTTTATATAATATATGTATATATTAAAAAATATATAGACAAGTAAGATACATCTCAACACAAATAATTAATTTTCCATCCACTTTCCTTCCGATTTTGGAGGGATTGATTTTGGTGAGTTGGAAGGAAAGTTAATTCATCCACTTTTCCATCCTTCCTACTTTCCTTCCTTACCAAACATGATGTTTTATTTATCCATCCCACTTTCCATCCTTCCAACTTTCCATCCTTCCACTTTTCCATCGTACCAAACGGAGCATAATTCAAAGTGATGATAAGATAAGTTGTAAATTTAAACGTTATAAGTTTAAATCTTAACAATTTTTTGAGATTATGTTACGAGGAATTTATTCTTTATGAACACCTTAATTCTGGCATGGATAGTCTGATTTCAACCAAACCAAAAAGAGAATTAATCGAAATGTGCATAAGCTGGTCTGGATATTCCTGATCGTTGAACTAAAAAAAAAACCATCTCAATTTTTTTTTTTTACAATAAAAAAATATATGAACTTTTTATTTTTTTCTCTTACCATGAACCCTAAAAATTCATTCAACTTACCTACCCCCCCCCCCCCCCCCCCCCCCCCCTCCAAAACCCAAAAAAAATTGATTAGGTCGAGTGTAGATAAGTTTTTATAAGCTTCATCTCCAAGTGCAATTGGACAGTCCTATATGTCACTACCTAATCCAACAGATTAGAGTATTAGAAAGTTGGGTTCCAACCACCACATTTCATGCTGCCATTGCATTTTTCTTATTTTCTCATTAAACTAACGGTGAAATTTGTGCAATTTCAATCCAAGCATGGAGGAAACAAAAATTTTACCATGAAGTTGGGGGACATTTACTTTATTTTTTTCCAATTTTTACTTGGAAATCCCCATTCGCCCCTGTCGAAAAAAAAAAGTGAAATTTTTTGTCTTTTGATCTTCTGGAATTGTTCTTCCGGTACTAAAATAGTCATGCTTGGCGAGATCTCAGCTATCGAGCAAAAAATATTTCCAGTTATTACAAATACTGGATTTGAGGTGATAGATTACTTCTGGATCTAATAATCGATCTCAAATGGAAAAAAAAAAACTTGGTTAAATTGAGTTTGTTGAGTGTAATCTGGAGGCTTCATAGCACTAGAACAAGCATGAAGATGCATTTACATTTTGTCTATACATTCAAACAATGGCCCAAAGAGTACAATCCGCCGTCCCGGAACACCAGTAGACTCTCTCTCTCTCTCTCTCTCTCTCTCTCTCTCTCTCTCTCTCGTTAGAATATTATATATGATTAAAATTCTTCGATATTAATTAAGCTACGGTTGGTGGTCAAATTATGAATATATAAAATCTCAATTCGTTGATTAAATATTACATTATTCATGACATATATCATAGATGCATTTTTTGTGAAATTATTATATATTAAATATTATTTTATAATAGTGTATGCATACATATATATTACATTAATATAATTAGATGTTTGAGTTGAATCTTTTCTAATCAGCATGGGTGACTTAGCTAGAGGGACTCATCAAGTAGTGAAAAACTAATTAATCCTACTCGGAATATAATTAGTCTTTTTTTACTGCAAAGAGTTGAGAAAATATTGATGGAGTTGAGGATATTATGCTGAGTGGTAACGGATAGCTGATATATCGTCCATTATAAATAAAGTTTTTTAGATACAAAGAGAACACACCAAAAAACACCTAATTTGAGAAAAAACCTATTGAGGAAAAATTTCAACTCTATTGTTTTCATATCAAAGAGAGTTTTTAACTCTCAAATGTTAGCTCTCCATTCATCAAATTTATCAAGTTCTATTCTGCAAATTTCCTACATCTCTCTTTCTCTCTCTTACATAAATCAAAAAGGTGGGGAAGGGTGTGAAAAATGGAATTGAAGCAACAGTAAATGGGACTACACAGCAACCAGCTACGTATGATATGTGTGGGGTAAAGGAAAATTATGAATACTCATTCACATAAATCCAAAGTTGTGAGATTCAATGGGCCTAACACGTTAAAATTGGTGAAAATTGCTCTTATTTATTTTTTTTTTGAAAACTCTTAAAAAAAAAATCCAATGTTAGATTTATACTTATACTAAATAAGAGGAAACTTTTTTTTAAATTCAAATCAAGAGAGATTCAAATCCTTACTCTTTTCACCAATAGTAAGATTACACCATCATTTACAGATTTAATGGTCATATTTATCCTCTTTTAAATTTGAGTTTGTTCTCATTTAAAAAAGTATTTCTTTTCTTTTGAATTTGAGTTTCTCTATTAGGGCATCTCCAACCCCGACATGGTTGAAGATGCTCTTAGAGAGGTCTATATCAAATTAAGTTTTTTACCATTTTTTTTTATTCAAATTTGAGTAAAAGTTTGGGTCTACATTAGAGATCGTCTAAGTATAATTTGGGGATCTTTTTTGTTAATAGATTAAGGTGCAATCTTTTTAAGTTATTAAGGACACATGTTATGTATTTTTTTTATAAGTAAGACCAATAGTCTATTTTCTTTTCTTTTTTTAATTTTTTTTATTAGGTCCTCTGACGTATCATCCCCTCTCTCTCAAGCAATGCAGCTCCGGCGAATCTAGGAATCATTTTTTTTCAGTAGCCTTAACATTAGGGATGGCAGTGGATCGAGTACAAATAGGTATTCGTCCAAACCCGTCCCGTTTGGATCGGGGATGGACTATACATATTGAACGGTGGAAGTATACGGGGATACCTGTATAAACCCGTGCAGGGATGAAGGCGGAGATGAACTAACACTTACCCCCTCCCCGCCCCGCTTTATCCATTATTATTATTTTTATTTTATATATATACATATTGCTGTGAATACAAATCTATATATTATTAAATAATTTTTTATTTTAAATTTTTTTTATTTTTTAATTTTTTTTTCATGTTTTTGGCTTGTAAAAGTGTAAATCTTTGTTTTTTTATGTTGGATTATGTTATGTTATATTATGTTGTGTTGCATGATATTGTCTTGGATTTACATGAGAGACAAAATTTTAATTATATTATGTTAGATTATGTTGTAGACAAAGTTTTAATTATATTATGTTAGATTATGTTGTAGATAACAAGTTTTTAATTATGTTATGATATTCTATAATTATGTTGGATTATTTAGAATTTTGGATTACGCTGGTTTGGGTTTGGGCTTGAGCTTGAGCTTGGGCTGGGGCAGGTAAGGTGGATGGGGGCAGGGGCGAGGGTAGGGATTACAAATTTACCCGCGGACAGGGATGGGAATGAAAACTATACTCGTTAACGGGGGTGGACCGGGGATGGACGAAGTTTTTTTAAACGAGTACAGGGATGAAGATTACACCTCCTGCCCCCTGCTTCGGTCCACTGTCATCCCTACTTAACATTCATTCTCACACTCTCTCTCTCTCTCTCTTCCAGTCGATTGGGTTGTTTGCTTCCTTAATATCATCTGGAAACTCCTTTATGAATCTCGATCGTGGTTGTTTAGTTCAAATTACTGTATAGTTCCGTAGAATTTTGGAAATTAATTATAGATAGTGACAATAAAAATTCACTATAGTTATAACTATTATTGTCTCAATATTAGTGTCATATGTTATTGTTACTGCGTCGTTGTTATTCTTCATTTTGTAATATAACTATTTATGTCATTAAGGATAAATTAGTCTTTATACCTTTTTTTTTGCTCTTGTAAAGAAAGAGGTGGGGGCAAGGAAGAGTGTCTAGCGACCACTCCGATAGGCCCTTACCGGTGGGATCATAAGGCTCCTGACCGCGCCTAGAACACCTCTCGGGACTAGACCTAACTAGGCTAACATAGCGGTCAACCACCAAGTCCCAATGGAGACTCCATAGACAATTAAAAGTATAAAGACTATACTTACCCGGATAGTCTTTATACTTTTAATTGTCTTTTAAGTTTTAAAAAGTACGTGCATGACCTTATAAACCAAAAAGTTTACAACTGTAGATCAGTCTTCAAAAAACCATTAAAATTACAATGTACGTTGAAAATTAAGGATAGATGAATGCAAGGCCGACCAAATAAAAATCGAGGTCCTAGGCGAAATTTATAAATGAGGTCCTTTAAAGTCGAGTATAAGAATATAATTTTATTATTTCAAAAAATCATAGTTTCTTGTTGTTATTGAATTGGTTCATTAATTTTCTCCTTCGTTTATGCTTTTCTTATTCAAATTTATGTTTTTCAAATTGAAATATCTCATATTGAAAAAAAAAACTTATCAACTAAACAAAAATTTAAGGGAATAAATAACTGTATGAACATACAAATTTAATACATCACAAAGTTTAAGAATAATAGAATAATTGCACCTCATAGATTAACAACAAAAAAGTATAAGATCTAATTGATTTAAGAACTTTGTGTTTCAACAATTCAAATATCTACACTAACCTTCATAATAACTAATAAAAAAAACCTTCATAATAAAAGATAACTCCATTTAATCAGGAAAAACAACAGAGAGAGCATAGGGACATTAGGAATGTACGACTTTATTTTTTGTGTATGTAATTTTGGTAGTTTTAATCTTTTACGACGCTAATTGAGAGAGAGAGAATAGGACCGTATGTGACTATAATATTTGTATATTTATAGAAGAGTGGCAACTTTTAAAAGAGTCATTAATGGAGAGGCAAATATGAAAAGTTATATTTGTAAAATATTACTTGGATATGACATTTTTGGAATTAGTTCAATTTCATTTTTATTTAACGATTTTTTATATTTTAAATTTCTTTGAGCTGAGTAATATTTATTGGGGGGCCTTCTAATGTGGGGACCTCTTAGGCGAGGGTTTCAACTTTCAGCTGCGTTGAAAGCGTCATTGCTTCCATCTTCGGTTGCTTCTGAATGGATAAACCCACCCTTTGTCCTCCTCCACAGCTTGTTCCCAGCGCTTTTTATATATACGAAGCTCTGATGTCGATTGCCTCCTAATCTGCACAATCCATATAAATAAAGGTAAGCAATTTGATTATTAGTAAGGATGGCAGTGGATCGGGGTGAGGGCCGTATCCACTTTAAAAATATTTGTACACCTTGGGGAAAATTTTAATTTCCATTGCCGTCTAGCAGATAAGTTTTGATTCCCATCCCTGCCACCGTCTCCACCTATGACAATTAATTTCTATGATTTTAAGAAAAAAATTGAAAAAAACCCCATAAAACCTCACAAATAGATTTATGAAAAGGATAAAAACTCATTATATAACAAATGGATCAAACATAAAAACTCACAAAAATAATTTGCATAATAAATGTAAAGTAGGTGGGTAGGTGGGATTTTATATATATCATGGATTTAGCGGGGCGAGGAGGGTCAGGACGAAAATGAGTTTCAGTCCATCTCTGCACGAGTTTATATGAGTATTCCTGTATACGTCCACCGTCCAATACGAATGATCCATTTCCGTTCCAAACGAAGCGAATTTGAACGAAATGAGAATGTGAAAGTAGATATGTGAAAAAACTTGAAAATATAAAATATGAAATGATCATATTAAAAATGTGATAGAAGTAGCTTCAATTGAGGATAAGTTGAGAAAAAATAAATTAAGATGATTTGTTCATATTCAACAGAGGCCGATAGAGACACCGGTTAGAAAAAGTAATAAAATTTTTCTAAATACAACTGGAAGTAGATGTAAACCTACATTAACATTGAACGAAATAATAAAAAAAGATATGAAAATATTTAACTTAAATAAGTGTATAACGCATGACTGAAATGAATGGCGAATGCGAACTCATATAACCAACTCCCAATGATTAGCACAAAAGACTTAATTTGGTTTGGTTTGATTACCAAGATCTCTATAGCCAAAATTAAATTTTAACTCCAAGGGATGCCCTAAGTTTATGCTTTTATGCAACACTTACCTTTGGGCTGCCACACAATTAGGTACACGATTAAGCATACAACCAAATTTGAGGGGTATTTTCAAAAGAATACCGACTTGTATGCGGTGACAGCATATTGCAGGTCCTTACCTCAGTTCGTGCATCAACAGTATGTTCCTGAAAATCAGGAAGAAAACAATGTTGTCAATATTGAGAACAAGTAGATAAAAAGGTGTACTTAGTACACGAGATTCTCCTTATTGTAGGATATGAGAAGGGTTGAATGTGTTAGAATAATCCAGTATATTAGCTTTAGGGGTAGATTAGTCATTTATTTTATTATGTTTTGCCCTAGTATATAAGACTATTATTGTGTAGTCTATCTTAATTAATTAGTCTGTAATACTCTGGTTATTCTGAATGAACAATCTTTTCTATTTCATTGATGAATATTAACATGGTATCAGAGCCGATGTTACGACCGTCAAGATCCTAGCCAGTCTCACAATCATTGATGATCTTCGAATCGATGATGTCAACGTACTGGGCAAAGGCTTGTTCGAGGGACTGATCGGTGGTGGCCCAGGCCAACCCACCGACCAAACATCTGCAGACGCCATTAAGAGAGGGAGAGAGAGAGAGCGACTGTGCACCGATTGCCCCCTTTGGTGTATTTTGTGAGTTTCGGTGGCTGACTGTGCACCGACTGCCTCCTAAGGAGTATGTTGTGAGTTTCGGTGGCTGTTCTCCTGCTTCCTTCTGCATCGACCGTTCCCTTCTACACCGACTGCCTCCTCACAGTGCACCGACTGCCCTTTGGTTTCTTGTGATCGACTGGTGTGGTTATTCGGTGTTGCTGGTCAGGGATTCGTACAGAGGTTGAAGACGAAGGGTGTTCGTCTGGCTTTGGGTTTCGTCTGGTAGGGTGCTCTCATGAAACAGAAGACTACGGGTCCGAATTTCGGCTGGGTCCTCTTTGTCTCTTTCAGGTCTTTAGTTATTCAGGTCTTTAGCTATTTCGGGTCTTTAGCTCTTTGTGTTCTGTTCGTCCAGAGCTGGTAATTACTGTGAGCTTTTGTGTTTTCTGTTCTTGGTTTTAGACTGGTTTGGTTGGAGTTTGGCTGTTTTGGACTACTGTTCATCGTAAGAACAGGCCCATTTTGGTTTATTGATTTCTGTTGCTCTGTCTTACTGGATTTATTTTGGGTATTCTTTTGCTGAAATTTCTTGTTAACATTATGGCAAGTGGACACTCCGATTCTCTTCAAACTATTAGTGTCAGATTAAATGGTGAAAATTATGTATATTGGTTTTATGTTATGAAGAATTTTCTATTGGGAAAAGAGATGTGGAGTTATGTTAGTGGTGCTTTGCAAGCTCCAACAGATTCGAAGGAAGAGAAATATGCTGAATTAAAGAATATCTGGGAAGTCAACAATGCTAAAATTATCACTTGGATTAACAACTCAGTTGATCAGACCATTGGTGTGCATTTGGCTAAGTTTAACACAGCCAAACAGATTAGGGATTGTAGGAATGCAATTAATCAGATGAACTGCTGTAAGAACAACTTCTCCCCAAAAAGAGCTAGGGACACTGGATGACAATAACAGAGAACGAGCTGATGGTTTGCAAAATTTTCTTCCGTCATATGTGATTTAGGCTTCTGTGCTAGTGATCATGATTCTGCCCTCTTCCTTCGATCCACTCCTTCTGATTTCATTCTTCTATTACTTTATGTGGATGACATGATTATTACAGGTGATGACAATACGGGAATTCAGCTGTTGAAAACTCAGTTACAGGATTATTTTGAGATGAATGACTTGGGTCCACTTCGATACTTCTTAGGGATTGAGGTTGCTTCCTCTCCCAAGGGTTATCTTCTTTCTCAGTCAAAATATGTCTCAGATGTTATTCAGCGAGCTTGCTTATCGGATACTCGAACAGTTGACACACCCTTGGAGCTCAATGTTCGGTATACTTCCTCTGATGGTTCTCTCCTGCCTGATCCTACCTTATATCGTACTATTGTTGGGAGTTTGGTGTATCTTACTGTTACTCGTCCAGATATTGCTTATGCGGTCCATGTGGTTAGTCAGTTTGTTGCTGCTCCTACCATAATTCACTGGTCTGTTGTTCTTCGGATTCTTCGATATCTCCGGGGTACATTACATCAGAGTTTATTATTTTCTTCCTCCTCGTCTTTGAAGCTCCGTGCTTACTCTGATGCGGACTGGGCTGGTGACTCTAGGGATCGCAAATCCACCACTGGTTTTTGTCTCTTTCTTGGTGATTCTCTTATTTCCTGGAAAAGTAAGAAACAAACTGTTGTAGCTCGATCTTCTGCTGAAGCTGAGTATCGTGCTATGGCATCTACCACAGCAGAGATAGTTTGGTTGCGTTGGTTGCTTGTTGATCTTGGCATTTCCTTGACTACTCCTACTCCTATGTATTGTAATAACACCAGTACTATCCAGATTGCTCACAACTCGGTGTTTCATGAGCGCACCAAACATATAGAGATCGATTGTCACTTTGTGCGTCATCATCTTCAGCTGGGCACGATCTCTCTCCCATATCTTCCTTCAACTATGCAGTTAACAGATTTCTTCACCAAATCTCACACTATCGCGCGCTTTCGTTTTCTCCTTGGCAAACTTTTGATGTTGGATGTTATCACATCATGAATTTGAGGGGGGATGTTAGAGTAATCCAGTATATTAGCTTTAAGGGTAGATTAGTCATTTATGTTATTATGTTTTGCCCTAGTATATAAGACTATTATTGTGTAGTCTATCTTAATTAATTAGTCTGTAATACTCTGGTTATTCTGAATGAACAATCTTTTCTATTTCATTGATGAATATTAACAGAATGTACGTAATCTTATCCAAAACCCTTTTTTTTGTAGAAAAAAATGAATGGGGAAGAGAGGGAGGGGGGGGGGGGGGTAAGGGTGGAGAACAGATGTGAGTTGAAATACGAACAATATCAACATCACCAAAACCACCTCCACCACAAGTAGTACAACAAAAGTAGATGCTGATGGTTCTCCTGTGAATAGCTAGGGGGCATGAAAAATAGAGAGAGAAAAACATTCCCCAAAAAAAATAGGCTGAACCCCTTAATACTTTCATTTCAGTGAGTGAAGATTCTATTCCCAATCAAGCTTAATATACACCCGAAGAATCCGCATAAACAGCACACACAGCATGAGACGGTGGTTACTTAATTGGAGAAAAAAAAAAATTAATAAAACACAGGAAGACAAACACACCTTAGAGGCACACTAGTTGAAAAATTAAACCAACCCAATAGACTCAAGAATCCGGGGGTTTATTCTTTCTTGTTCTTCATCACAAATGAATTTAAATGAAGCCACGTAAGCATGCCATGTGATGTAGGGGTGACAATTGAGTCGTATCGTGTCAGGTCATTACGGGTTCGTGTCGGGTCATTACGGGTTCGTGTCAAACATTAGTCAATCCTAACCCAACCCATTTAACAAATCGTGTCGTGTCGAGTTGACCTGTTTATTTTCGTGTCGTGTTCGTATTCGTGTTGACCCACATAAACTTTGAATAAAAAATTTAACACTAAGATTATATTTTCACTTAATTGAACTCATGCTCATTCTTTTTCTACAAACTAAAAATTAACTTAATAAACATAATAATAATAATGAGTAAAAATATTTTTTTTATACAATAATTATATCAGTGCCTAATAAACAGTTACAAAAAATTAATATTTTATTTCTATAATCTATACTACTTTAAAATGCCAACATATCTGAAAAACATTTTTTTTCCATTTTTATCCTACAAAAAAACAAATATGTCATTCTTATATCCATTAAAATTAATGCCTTCAGTTTTGTTTTCAACAACTGACAGCAGGATTAAAGTTTCACAGTCCATTCGTCTTACCTCTTCTTATTTCTCATTTTTCATGAACCCATTTACCAAGAAGATGAAACGGATCAAGGGAAAAAGGAGTGGTCAGGTGCAGCGGCTTCAAGGAAAAGAATGGCAAGGGTCGACGCAGATAAGTAAATTGATAACTGCTTGCTTGCTGCCAGTCAAATGGTCAGAGATTTGTTGGGGGTGGGTTCTGACAGGTGTTGCACGGTTTCGCTTGTATAACCGTGCAGCGAATTCTGATGCATGAGGAAGCAATCCAAAAAATTAGAGGTACAAGTAGAATTTGCCTCAACTTTACTGGTTGCTTACTAGGGACGTCTAGATGTTCACTTACATGAGGTTGGGACTTGGGAGACAAGAAGTAGTTGAAGTAAGTTATAATTTGTATAAAAATACATTTTTAAGTGACCTTTATATAGACTAATAAATTATCTTTTTTTGTTGAAGGTGGTTGATGACTCTCCAAGGAGACTAAGATCTTTGTTGTATGCTCCTTTGATTTGAAGCAAGCTTTTGAGACTGCAGAAATAATAGCAAGAAGCTGATTTGTTTACCGACACTACTTCGGAAAAGGCGATTCATTTTAGAATTCGTACAATCCACCAACTTATTTTCAATTGAATTCTGAATTTTCATTTTCGATTTCAATCCAATTCATGAGTGGGCTTCCATGAGTTTGTCTTAACTTTCTACCTTTTACTCATCTCTGACATTGTTGAGGTAATGTAATCTTTGTTGATGGGAAGGTTCACACTTCTGGAGCATTTTGTTATTTTCATTTAGGGATTAGTAGTATCAAATCATTGGTCTAATCATATACTAAAATTTCTATATGTAGGTGGGAGTTACTTCAAGTACTATTTGTTGTTTCTAATTTATATTTGCTGCCTTATGTTAATCTTTTGATATTCTGGTTTGTTTGGATGCTTTTGCTTGAAATGTGTTTTTATTTCATTTAGGGTTTGAGCTGAGTGTATGATAATTGTCTGTTTATCCTAATCCATATAGAGCTATGGCTAATTTATGACTTTGACATGGGTGATTTGGTAAAGTTAAGTAATTCTAGAGGGAATAAGAAACTGGGTTAGCATAAAATTAAACTAGAAAATCAAGATTCGACCAAGAGATTTCTCTAATCAATTTTTCTTTGAACTTAGTGCATTACTTTTGTATAAGAAATGGCAAGCCACACTTATAAAGATAATAATAACTACTGAACATTTCCTGTTACTTTCCAAATTAAAGATACTAATTGAACAATCTTAAAACAAAGTGACGTCTATTCCATTGACCGAAAATCTTATAAATGACATTTAAATATTATCGATAAGTTTACTTCATTTGTTGTTATCCTCCTATAATTGATGCCCTTACAAGCTTTTTTTTGTAGTTATATCACCTTAATATTTTCTTGCAGAGATTTCTAACTATGGTCTACAAACCAAAGTTGAAGAACTTCACTTACCAAAGAAAAATATGTTGAAGTACTCACAAATTTTCTTTTTTGTGGGTATGTCTTTATACATTATAAGTCGAATTCTTCACTTACAAGCATTTAGGGGATACATTTTTGCTTTAAAAATGCAAGGGAAAGATCACCTTTAATTATTCCTCATATGTAGATTTTCACTTGGTAAGCTTGTAAATTTATATAAGAACTTCCACATCTTTGTTGAGTATGAAGGCCTTAATGTTCGATATTGACCTTTATATTAAACACCTTGAGTAATTTTCCAATTATACTTACAAACTATGACGAATATTGATATATGTTATGGAAAGCTAAAAAGGTGAAGCAACATTAATGACTTTGGCATTGCGTTTTTTTTTCCTTGTGTCAGTGTGATTATTGATAGGATCTTTGTTAAAAGGCCTTGCTAATTTCTATATGCATTCATGTCAATCACAACCCCATGTTGTATTCTGCAACTATGAAATATTTGATTTGTAAAATTTTGCACATTATGAATAATTTTTATTTGTGTGATCTTGGCATATTGGAACTGCTTATGTAGTCTTTTTCATACTTTGATAAAGATGTGAATTTCATGAAATTCGTCTGTATCACCAAGACACACGACCTTATGTACCTTAGGAGTGGATGTGTTACCATATTCACTTGACTATGAATTAGTTTGTACATGATATTTCCATTTCATTTGGCAATTATATTTTTACCATTATTTTTACAATCTATTTATTTCAACGAGTTTACTGTCTCTTTCCCTTTCTTTCTTCTCTTCTTACTTTTCTTGAAAGAGAGTGGGACACTATTAGACGACATTGTTTGAAAAAAAAAATTCTTCTATTTTTTAAGCAAAGATTAAAATTATATCTCATATGTGTATGCATGTGTATTTATTCTGGTTTTGGTTGGATGTGTAAACCATATCTACACATTTGCTTATGTTGTGAACATATCATATGACATTTATTTTCTATTATTTCAGATGTTATCTTTATTGTTCATTTTAGTGTCTCATTTGAAGCCAGTTACCATGGGTTTGGAAAATTCCTTTTTTTATCCTACTAATGTGTGATTGATTTAAGGAAGACCAGAGTGGTGTAGTATGTTGAGGAATTTCATAACCAGTCTTTTCTTTTATTAAGTGCATGTCAAATGTAGATCATAAAATGAACATCAATGTTTATTAAAGTTGTGAATCATTATTATTATTATTTTTTAGTTGTGAATTTTGGGAAATGTTGTCCACGACATTAGTATACAAATTTAATACTCAAAATAGTTCACGTGCAACGCACGTGTGCATTGACTAGTACTAATTAAACGTGCTAATTGTGTTAATTTCGCGTTGTTCATATTACCATACAAACGAAAAAATAGAGAAAGTGTTAATTTTTAAATAAACGAGTTGATCGTGTCAATTTCGGGTTTGACGGGTTGAACCCAAACATGACCCGTTTATATTTCGTGTTCGCGTGTCGGGTCATAATCGAGTTCGTGTCGAATTATAATCGAGTTCGTGTCATAAAATTCGTGTCGAGTTCGAGTCGTGTCGTCGGGGTGAGTCAAAAATTGTCACCCCTAATGTGACGGTAGCAGAGAAAATCAATAGAGAAGACAACTGATGAAGGAAATTAAACAAAGAAATAAAGAGGTTATATGGGGGAAATGACCTTTTTCCCAGAGGTCCCACCCAAAGTTTCTATACTCTGGTGAACGATATATTCACTATCAACAACTCCCACTTTCTGTATTCGGTCACCCTGCAACAGCCAAGTTTTATCCAGAATTAGAGAATGTAAACACAAAGTATTACCACTATAGATTATTCTGAAATGAAAATTCATAACATTAAGATGAAAATCCCATCTGCAGTTTAACAAAAGACCTTCAGCGTTTCATCTCATAGAACAGTTCATTAAGAGAAGGAACATCCTGAACAATCAACAGTGCCGCAAAGCAGAACAAATATATCTTACCTGTGCACAAAACCCAAGTTTCATGTCCATTCCCCACCCATGAACAAGATCATTCTGACAGAAAAGGCAGCTTTGTTAAGATTTGTTGAAGTAGAAAAGCTAGTTAATAAAAAAATTGTGAGCAATAGATCAATAGGAGATATCTCTTCATACAATTAATACGTCTTATCTGAGGGTAAAACTATTACCAGAGTATAAATTACAAAAACATTGAACTAGAGACTCGATTTCTAACATGTTGAAAATCAAAATTGACCTCATCCAGAAACACGCTAGCATATATGGTAGAAGTTTTTCAATAGAACACAATTAGGAAAAAAAAACTTCAAAATGGGCCATTTTCTTCTCGTTCCAGTAAAAATGGAAGGGAAAAATGACAACAATATCATTAGAACTTCAAGAACTTAGCTGGAGGTACTCTAAAGTTAAGACCTGCAAACAGGAGTCAATTTCCACAGGAAACATATGAAATTCAGCACTGGATAAAGAACCAAATCCCTGTCTAAAAACTTATTTAACGCCACAGTGTTCACTTGAAAGGTAAAATCTAACTACAAAAGGTTTTCATTTTATGTAGGGGGACTTAACATATTACTTATTCTGAATAATCTGCATGAAATATTGCATGATTAAGAAGTTAACCAATTTTCTCTAACCATAGTTATTTAAAACAGGTTGATCAGTTGCAATAGCATTCCAATTGAAAGCTTCAAACAGAAAACTATGAGATTATTGTCAAAAGTGTCGATATACACGAATCACATTTGGTTCCATCTCCATGAAAATCAAGAAAATGAGAGCCTAAGCTGTCAGCTTTTAAGTAATAAGAGATTGGGAAGGAAGAACTAGTCTACAATTACCTGTATAAGATGCCAAGCACAATGCCAAGCAGATTTTGAAAAGACTGGAGCCATTCCTTCCACAAAGCTGCAAACATAAAGAGTTCAACTCGGTTTTACACACGATGATAAAGTGAAAAAAAATTCCATCAAATATTGTAAATAATTGACTTGGAAAAATCATTGGGCTTCTTGTAAAATTAAAAGGTCTTTCTGATCTGCAATATATACTTCTTAAGGTTTACAAGTATTCGTGACATGGCTAACATGTGACAGGTGGGAATTAGGAGAAATAAACAAAATGTTAACATGAGATTAATAATCAAGTCAGAAGAAAATAAACAAGAATGAAGGAAAAAACTTAAAAGGGTTGAGAAGATGGAAGATAATAACGTCCATAATATGGATATGATAACTAACCCAGTGCATGGTGGCTCCTCACTAGTATCTGAACACTTCGCACTGCCTCTGACATCGTAGATTCTTCTGCTCATAAAAAACTATGCTAGTGTAAGCACCAACAGAACCCAAATGGGGAAATTTGAAAGAATGATCATAGAACCCAGTAAATGTTGGTTACCCAGGGCCAGAAAAATACCACTAACAAGATATAAACAAAGAGGAATTCTTTATTTCTCTCTGGAAATAGAATACAAGAATTTATACAAAACTCTCACTTGAGATTTCTCCCGAATCTCTCTCTCTCTGTTTCTTCCTCACTGATCTTGAGCATACTTCTGGCCTTCACTAAGCTTCCTATTTATAGGAACTTTCTGGCCAAATAAGTCAAGGAGAAGGGAACACATTTCACCTAACTATCAGCAGGTGAGGGAACACATTTTAGTGCCTTGTCAGATTTTTCATCCGTCTGTCATCAATAATGTGGTTGCAAAGTCAAGGATAGCTGGAACCTTCACTGATGGAGCTGGAAGAATGAGCTGGAACCTTCAAATCTCCCCCTCCAGAACCATCAGAAGAGAATGTAATCAGACATTCATTCCGGCTATGTCTCTGCACAACTCAAGCTTATCCCGAGTAACGACCTTTGTCATCATGTCTGCTGGATTCTCCTTTGTGTGGATCTTCACTAGTTTCAGTAACTGTTGCTCCATCACTTCGCGTATCCAATGATAGCGAATATCAATATGCTTCGTCCGGGAATGGTACATTGAGTTCTTGCTCAAGTCCAGAGCACTTTGACTATCACAATGCACCTTGTAATCCTTCTGCTTAATACCTAGTTCTTGGAGAAATCGCTTTAACCACAACATTTCCTTACCAGCTTCCGCTGCAGCAATATACTCTGCCTCTGTCGTGGATAAAGCTATGCACTTCTGCAACCTTGACTGCCATGACACAGCTCCCCCTGCAAAAGTGTAAAGAAATCCTGATGTAGATTTTCTACCATCAAGATCACCTGCCATATCTGAATCTGTATAGCCTTCCAAAACTGGTTCAACTCCCCCGTAACACAAGCATATCTTCGATGTACCTTTAAGGTATCTGAGAATCCACTTGACCGCTTCCCAGTGTTCTTTCCCTGGATTGGAAAGAAATCTGCTCACCATGCCCACTGCATGGGCAATATCTGGCCTTGTACACACCATTGCATACATTAGACTCCCAACTGCTGAAGAGTAAGGAATCATTGCCATATCTTCTATCTCCTTCTTTGATGAGGGACAGGAATTCTTGCTCAGCTTGAAATGATTAGCCAGTGGGATGCTGACTGGCTTGGCAGTATCCATGTTGAACCTTTGGATCACCCGTTCAACGTATTTCTCCTGTGATAGCCACAATTTCTTGGTTTTCCTATCACGAGCAATCTGCATGCCTAATATCTGCTGAGCTGGGCCTAAGTCCTTCATATCAAAGGACTTGGACAGTTCCTTCTTTAATTGGCTAATCTTCATTGCATCCTTTCCGACGATCAGCATGTCGTCAACATAAAGTAGGAGTGCAATGAAGTTGCCATCCGAGAATCTCTGAATATAAACACACTGATCTGCAGCAGTCCTCTTGTAGCCTTGACCCACCATGAATGAGTCAAATTTCTTATACCACTGTCTGGGCGCTTGCTTGAGGCCGTACAGACTCTTCTTCAACTTGCAGACCAGATTTTCCTTTCTTGGAACCTCGAAACCTTCCGGCTGTTCCATATAGATTTCTTCATTCAGATCTCCATGAAGAAATGCAGTTTTCACATCCATTTGTTCAAGCTCCAAGTTTAAACTTGCTACTAATCCGAGAATGACTCGAATTGAGGTCATCTTAACAACTGGTGAGAAAATCTCGTCAAAGTCAATTCCTTTCTTCTGTTGGAATCCTTTAACGACCAATCGAGCCTTATACTTCACCAATTTTCCACTGCCGTCTTTCTTCAGCTTGAACACCCATTTATTCCTCAGTGCTTTCTTGCCTTTTGGAAGTTTCACAAGCTCATATGTTTGATTTTTCTGCAGGGAATCCATCTCATCCTGCATGGCTTGCATCCACTTGTCTTTATCTGCATGAGCTTGTGCCTCCTGGAAGCTCTCCGGCTCCCCCTCATCAGTAAGCAAAACATAGTCTGATTCCGGATATCTACTCGACGGAATGCGTCCTCTTTCGGATCTTCGTGATTGAGGCTCATCAGCTATATGAGGTACACCATCCTCTGGTTGCTGTGATGGTCCTGCAACATCTGGTGGAGGGGGTTGTGGCTCCCCCTGCTCAACACCTTCATCATCATCTTGTTCTGCTTCTATAGCTTCATCCTGCACTTCGGCATTATCTGTGGCGAACTGTAATGGTGCAGGGTCTGGAACAATGTCCTGTGCACTGGAACTAGAACTGCTGGACTTTGTGGGATTTTCAAAGTCCTCATATGACTGGTTTTCATGGAACACCACGTCTCTGCTCCTGATGATCCTTTTGGCCTTTGGGTCCCACAATCTGTATCCAAATTCTTCATCCCCGTAGCCAATAAAGATGCACGGAGTGGTCTTGACATCAAGTTTATGCCTCTGCTCCTTGGATACATGTGCAAATGCTTTGCACCCAAATATTCTTAAGTGAGAATAGGAGGGATTCTTACCAGACCACACCTTCTCCGGAATATCAAAATTCAACGGTACTGATGGTGATCTGTTTATCAGATAACAGGCGGCACGAACAGCTTCACCCCAGAATGGCTTCGGCAGCTTTGCCATACTGAGCATGCATCTGACTCTTTCCACAATGGTTCGATTCATCCTCTCCGCTACTCCATTGTGCTGTGGTGTACGTGGAACAGTTTTCTCATGTCTGATTCCATAATTTCCACAGTATGCTTCAAACTCTCTGGAAGTATATTCGCCTCCATTGTCTGTTCGGAGACACTTCAGCTTCGCTCCTGTTTCCCGCTCTACCATGGCATGGAATCTTTTGAAGCATTCGAGTACTTGATCCTTTGTCTTTAGGAAGTACACCCATACCTTCCGTGAAGCATCATCAATAAAAGTCAGAAAATATCTGTTTCCGCCCAATGATTCCACCTCCAGGGGACCGCAAACATCAGAGTGTACCAAGCTTAACAACTCTGATCTCCTCTTCATAGAGGAAATGAACGAGACTCGATGTTGTTTACCAAACAAGCAATGATCACAAGGATTTAGTGCAACATCCTTGTCAACTGTGATGAGATTCTTCTTTGCCAAGGTAAACAAGCCCTTCTCCCCCATGTGACCGAGTCTCTGGTGCCACAGATTTGGTGAAGCCTCATTTTCAACTGCATTGAGGCTGTCTGAGCAAATCTTCACATGGGTCTTGTAGAGCGTGCCACAAATATGTCCTCGGGCGACAACCATGGCACCTTTCGTGAGCTTCCATGTGCCATTGCCGAAATGGTTATCGTAGCCCTGTTTGTCGAGGGCTATCCCGGAAAGTAGATTTAGCCGAAGGTCGGGCACGTGTCGGACATCCTTCAATACCAGTGTACAACCAACATTTGTTTTGATCTGAATATCACCAATTCCCATGATCTTGGAAGAACTGGTGTTTCCCATTCTCACCGTACCAAAGTCTCCAGCTTTGTACGTCGAGAAGAAATCGCTGTGAGAAGTGGCGTGGTATGAAGCTGCAGTATCTACCACCCACTCAGCGTCATGGTTTGAACAATGAAGGCATGTTTCCTCATTGGCAGAAAGAATGGCCACGTCTTCTACGAGGGTGACTAGCGTCTCTCCGTCTTGTTTCTTCGGCTGATTACTGCTTTGGCTTTGCTCTCGTAGCAACTTGCGGCAGTTCTTCTTCATGTGGCCTTGCATGCCACAATGGTAACACTTGTATGTAGGTCTTCCTCCGTCATTTGATCTCCCTGGATCTTGTGACCTTCCTCTACTCTGACTCCTTCCTCTACCCCTGCCTCTGTTACCTCCTTGTTGTCTGCCTCTACTCTCAGTGACGAGGGCATTTGACTGATCAATGCCAACATCCTTTCTCCTGGTCTCCTCATTGAACAGAGCATCTTTAACCATTGACATGGTAAGTTTGTCTCCTGGAGCCGAATTGCTGAGAGAGACTACCAGCGTCTCCCAGCTGTCTGGTAGAGAACCCAAAAGCAAGAGAGCTTCTAATTCATCCCCAAAGTTCAACTCTGTTGATGATAGTTGATTTACCAGACTCTGAAACTCACTAGTGTGCTCGGCAATTGAAGTTCCTCCTTTTAACTTCAGATTCACAAACCGCTTTATCAAAAGGGCTTTATTCCGAGCAGTCTTAGCCTGGTACATATCTTCCAGCTTCTTCCACAAGACATGTGCATCAGTCTCTTGTGCAACATGGTGGAATACACTGTGGTCAATCCATTGTCTGATTTGACCGATGGTTTTTCTGTTCAGTTTCTTCCACTCCGTTTCTTTTGTCGGATCTGGATTTACACCTTTTACCTCCAAGGGATCGTACAAGTCTTTACAGCTTAGAAGATCTTCCATCCGAGGTCTCCAAAGTGTATAATTAGAGGCAGTGAGTTTGATCATGGCTCCCGACGTTGATTCCTCCATGGACATATTGAGTTTTTAGGCTCTAAATGTCTCGATCAAAAATTCGAGGCTGAATTTTGCAAAACGGAATGCACCGTTGCGTCCGGAACGGTTGAAATAGCTGGGAAAGAGTCCTGGTTCACCAAAAACGGAGCCAAAATGAGGTCAGAACTGGCTCGGAAAGTTTTTGGTATCTTAACGGAATATTCTTTGACGGAAGGGAATATTCCGTCGTCTTCAACCTTTCTCCCGTCACCGGCCGGCGAACTTTTCCGGCGAACTTTTCGGGCAGAATGTTCAGCGAGCTCCGGCGAGCTCTGACAGCAATTCCGGCGGCCGGCGAATTTTCCGGCGAACTTCCGGCGAGGTCGGATTGATGCGAGGCCAATGGGGTTCCACTCGTTTCGACGAGGGGAATCCAACGGTGCGCTCAGAATTTGATTTCGAGTTCGTTTAGAACCCGTACGAGCAAAAAACAGTGGGCTGAAAATTTTTCCGGCGACTCCAACCAAAGCTCTGATACCACTTGTTGGTTACCCAGGGCCAGAAAAATACCACTAACAAGATATAAACAAAGAGGAATTCTTTATTTCTCTCTGGAAATAGAATACAAGAATTTATACAAAACTCTCACTTGAGATTTCTCCCGAATCTCTCTCTCTCTGTTTCTTCCTCACTGATCTTGAGCATACTTCTGGCCTTCACTAAGCTTCCTATTTATAGGAACTTTCTGGCCAAATAAGTCAAGGAGAAGGGAACACATTTCACCTAACTATCAGCAGGTGAGGGAACACATTTTAGTGCCTTGTCAGATTTTTCATCCGTCTGTCATCAATAATGTGGTTGCAAAGTCAAGGATAGCTGGAACCTTCACTGATGGAGCTGGAAGAATGAGCTGGAACCTTCAGTAAACTCACGTGTGAAACTTCTTTGTTCTTTTTCGTATTGTAATCTTGTGATGTATACCAATAGAATTTGGGTCTAAAGCTGGTTGAGATATCTCCAGTCCTCCTGATTTCACAATTTTCAAGTACCTGAGAAGAGGGAAGCTATGAACCTGATGGTGTGAATAAATAAAACACCATAATCACAGCTGAAACATTCAGTTTAATATAAGTTCCACATCTAATGCCTTAATCTGGAAGGTTATTCCGGGTAAGAATCTGGTAGGTTAAATATGCTGAAGGAGTGAAAACTTAAACTGTGAAATGGGTTGTCACTTTAAAGTACCTAGAGAGCTGGAATAGTAAAACAGGATTGTTTCCGAGTGCCATAAGTTAAGAATACTTGGAATGAGTAAATATTTAGAAGGCTCAGTATTGCAAAAGAGGCAAAGCAGAGATTGAAAAGTATGTCACAACGTCTGACAGTTTTCCGAATAAATAAGCATTACTTCGAATTCACCGAAACGCCGCAATATAGAATTGTTTGTATGAGGAATTCTTCTCCAGATGAAGAAAACATCAGAAAGTGGAAAAAATAAATAATGTCCCGCAAGCGCAATAAACGTACCTGCCTGGGTGAAAATTCTCCACCCCCAAATCTTCATCCCACAGAAATATGTAATCATAAATGGATACAACAGCTGGATGTAGAAAACGTTTTGCGAACCACCTGAAAAGTAAAACATTGTCACTGTAATGACTCCAATCCCAAAGAAAAAGGATCATGGCAAAAAGGCCAACACAAGGACTTGCCCTTTGATAATTCCACCAAGAATCTCAAAAGAAAACTATATGAATGTTACCACATTTCCTAGAACCTTGTATTCTTTCAAGCCACCAGAAGCTTTGGGATCCATAATACTATGTCCCAGACTCCCAGGAAAGGGACATAAAACAACGGACAAAGAAAAATCAGTAGTCCTTAATTGGTCGCTTAGAGCCTTATCTGAATGTACTGCCATAAGCAAAGCTTAGGCAAAAAAATCTTTTTTTTATTCCGCGTAATTGATAACTTGGACACATCAAATTCCACATCAAAACAGATTTATAGGTCACGTGTATGAATCTTCTTTGAAAGGATTAAATATATATTGATTTCTTATTGTCAATAACCATAAATTTCAAGTCATGCATTTCCAGAACTGAAACACAACTATAAACAATCAATTTACCATTTTGTTTGGTTCTGTGCAACAATATGTATGGCCTTCTTACTCCAATCGAGGTCCCACCACCCATTCACATTGCCATCATAGTGGAATAAAACGATGATAAAATTCTCTGGAAGAAACTGAATTCGCTAAAGTTAGGCGAAGATCACACTATGATGTGTCAAACATTAAGGAACTCTGATAACTTTCGAATATCAAACAGTGATAAACTGTTACACCTTTTGAACGATAGTATTGACATTATCCTTCTGTTTAATTCCAACCGGAATTGCCAGCAAGTTTTGAGGGCTAGATACACTGATCTGATAATTGAAAGAAACCGCATGGACCAAATAAGGACATTTCAAAATCATTGCACAATTATATCCGAGAAAATAAGTACACGAGTCAGTAAATCTACACATTGATTATGGATTACAACAGGATGAAAAGGTAACCTTTGAGTTTGAACTACGTGGCGACCATAGAGGCTTCAAGTCCAAATCGGATCTAGCTTGAATGATACCATGAGGCAAACCAGCCAAACTTGTGGGAGGCACACCTGATTCCTAGATTAAAGCATCAGAAGCAGTAACAGTACATATGAGCAACATTTGGCATCAATTATAATAACAACTACTGTAAGGAACATTTGCACTATATAATCAACCTCATGCAAATAGAATAAATCAGCTAAACAAAGCCCAATAAAATTTAATTCAGTTCATGTAAATCCAAGACAACAGCAAGGTTCTAAATTTCAGGTATTATTCAGCCAAAGGATGATATTAAATGCACAAAAAAAAATTGAGAATGGATATCATCCTGATGCTGCAACTGATGTTATTACCTTTAATGTGTCAAAGGGATACAATCTTGAGTCCATCTGATGATCGGAAAGGGAAAAAACAAATAAGTGGACACACCAGGCAATTGAAGATAAAAGGAACAAAAAGGAAAGTACAAAGAAATGGACCTCAGTAAAGATTACAAAACCGCTTCTAGTTAGCTGTTGAAATGATCTTTCTTGTCCCAATTCAAATTGTATTACCAAGAAATTAGATTGAACAACAAACTAACAGCTGATGAGAATTGTTTTTCTCAGGCAAACCATCAGCACAAAAGAAAATTCATAGGTGCCTTTTCTAATTCGGAAGAAATTGGGCAATCCATGTTAACAGCAACATAATGCCATCACTGAATATATCCTGACCCAATTATAATTATGGCATTACTTGTAAAACAGTATTAGGATCTCCAAATTGACCCCCCAATATTCATGAGGCCACTAACATATAGTCACAACATTGAAGTTATTAGTTGTGTTATCATACCTCTGTCTGTTGATATTGATAATTTGCGGTTCTGTAAACAATATACAACATAACTGTACAGACAACACCCATGAACGGAAGCTGTTTCATCTTTACTCTGCATGTTCCCTGCTTTACCAAGCACATGAGGTTAGGGACCTTTTTTAACAGTTTTAAATTTGAATAAATCCTCTATGTATCCAGAACTTCTATCCATTTTTGCATAAAAAGACTAGAAATGACTATAATTACAAAAACTTACCACGTCAAATAAGACATGTCTTCGCTTCAGTAGCGATTTCCATGGTTTGAATCCCCTCATAGGCAAGCAAGATTTTATACATTCTCATAACAACTGCAGTCAGCACATATATAGAAGATATTAAAAGCGACACTTATTCTCATCAATTGTTCAGACCAAGAAGAGTACAAGCCTCAAGAACAAAGGATTATCTATTCAGATGAAAAATTAGTAAATATATATGGAGAACAAATTTGAGCACAAATTTCTAATATAAATGTTGCAGATATCGCTTCATCTGAGAAAAAAATGTTGATGGAAGAACAATCTTGAACACCAAATACTGCACATCCATAATAAACTAGTACCAAGCAAACAGACAAAGAGCTTAATCTGATTGTCGTAACTCAAATAGCATAAGAATTGACATCATAAAAAAAGTGTTGATGTTTGTTTCTTGTATGTATCTGGTGACTCGGCAGTAGAAAAGGCGCTATCCATGTTGTGTGAGTTAATTCTGTTTCCAATTTTATTTGTTTTTTGGTTGATCCTACATAATTATTATGACATCACAGATATGCTCCCAGCTTTTCATATCTAAACTGCCAATACGCAGCAAGACTGAGATTTTCATTGTTCACCCAAAAAAAATAGATTTATATTTTGTTTCTAGACAACCCAAAAAAGAGCTTCAAATTACAACATTCAAGTTAAAAATCAAGTCTTCAATCCTCACTTTGCACCAAAATTTCTATCTCCCCATTTATCATCCTCTCCAAAAACTACCCTTTTCCTTTCAAACACAAGTATTTCCCGGAAAAATATCATTAATTTTCTCGGGAAAAAAAATAGATAGTTTCTGGTCAAGTCCAACAAACTCTAGAACCAACCAATGGTAGCTCAAGTGGTAAACATACACGAGCTTGACATCCTGAATTCGAATCTTGTCATCCTCTTAAGCCAGACATAAGGAATTTATCCCACAAATATCCTAATTCTGACATAGATGGTCTGTGTTGACACAGACTAGAGGGATTAGTAGAGTTGCACGGCCGGACACCGTTGAACAAGAAAAAAGAAAATAACTAAACTATTAGTATTATAAATTTCAATCAATAATAGTTAATTAAGTTAGTTTCACCTACATGATCTATAACATGGAAATTTGCAATGAAATAGCAGCTCATTGAACAGAGATTTTGCTGCTTTTCACTTGTACCACACACTGGATTTATTATTGAATCGTCATTCCACGAAACAGCAATTGAACAAAAAAAAAAAAAAACAAGACCGATTGAAGATCAGGAACCTCATTGATTCCACGATTGCGAGCTGCAAGTAATCAACGCATAACAGAGAAATCAGCTGAAATGAAGCTCCGGCAATGTTTGGTGTCTATCGGTATCCAACTCCGGCGATCACTGAAACGATATTTGTATACAAGTTTGCGCGCGCGCGCGCGCGATATTTGAGATGTGGGTGGAGAGAGAGAGAGAGAGAGAGAGAGAGAGAGTCTGAGACGGAATTGTCGAAAGCGTCTACGTTTTAAGCGTCTATATAGCCGAGACGAGAGAGAGAGAGAGAGTGTTTTGCGTGCATGCGCTCAATGTCGCCAAATCCTATTTCTTTGAACAAATTAATGTTCACACACGGACCTATCACCCAAAAAATAATTTAATTTCTTTTATGGATTAAGATTTTGTTTTAGTGTATTGTTCCGATCACTCCGAAAAATAAAAATATTTCAGAGATATTTTAAAAATTTCTCAAAAATAGAATGAAAATAAATTAAAATTCTGAAATATTGATCGAAATATACATAAATATCTTAAAATACTTCGAAACATTCTTAAATATTAGTCAAAACACCTCACAATATTCTAAAATACTTCAAAATATGAAGATATATGTAATATGGGTAGTTTAGAGGCCATTGATGTGTATCAAAGTAATTGTCATAATAAAGAGAGTTGTACATACTTTCTAGTAGGTTTTTTTCTTATTGAATTATTATTATTATTATTATTATTTTATATATATATGTACTTGCTTTTATTTTTTGATTGCGATGAAGTGAAGTCAAAACTCGAATCGAGATGAAAAACCTAATAAAAATTGTCGTCGCCATTGTCAAATATTTGTTAAATTAAAGTTATTGAAAGGGTTTAATTTCGATCCAACACAATAATGTAATTCAACAACAATGTTAAAGGATAAGCAGCCTTTCTAGATATTGTTGGTACATTTTAATATTATATATAATTTATTGTACAAATGTATTATACCAACAGATACCATCTTAAATAAAATGTTGGATGTCATTTATGAATTATTTTGTGTAGTAGAAAGTGTATTTCTTCATTCTATTTACCCAAAAAAGAAAAAGAAAAATTGCATTAATGTAGAATCATACCTGAAAAAAGTGACAAGTTTTTTTCCCCCCCTCAATAAAAGCTCTTCTTTTTCCTTTTAGTTCTCATGTAATCCAATGGTATTTTTATAGTTATTATGTAATTAATAAGTATAGATAAGATAGTAAAAGGGCTTAGCAAGATTGTGGAGTTGTTTACGATACCAAAAAAAAAAAGGGTATCGTACTAATATTTATCATATTTATGAGTATTTTTATCATTGTTATGATTGTTTTTACTACTGTTGTGGTACTGAAAAAAATGGTAAAAATAATTACAACAAAGTGGTAAAAATATTCATAAATATGGTAAATCACCCATAAAAATGATAATTTTTTTTTACCAAAAAAAAATAGTAAAAATAATTACCACAACAGTGATAAAAACACCTATAATAGTAGTAAATCACCCACAAAAGTGATAAATTTTTTTGTTGTAAAATGACCCACAAAAATTGTAAAAATACTTATTAAAATAGTAAATTTTTGAAGTACGGTAACGAATTCTTTTTAGATACCGTAGACCAAGTCCAAAGATTGTGGGTTAAAAATTTAAGTTTGAAGAGGAATCAAGGTCAGGTGTGACAAGAAGTTAGGGATATTTTGATAGGTCTTGCTTGTGTGTTGGGCATTTAAGTTGTATAAGTTATGTTGTTCCATTTGATTCGAATTGTGTAATACTAAAATTAATTTCATGCATACCTAATCGAGTTTGACAAATTAAACAAATACAATCTAATCAGATTAAAACTAAACTCTAATCTGATCAATTCAAGTCAATTTTTGTGTTGGATTACAATGTCATTAGGGTTGTCTCTATCATATATCTCATAATGTCAATAGGGTAGTCTCTATTATATCGTATAAGTTGTGTTGGTTCTACGTACATGATAATTAAAACTATCGATTATACCACTATTTGACCCCCTCGAGAGAAAATATTCTGATTTTGTCCGTGTCATTAGTCATTAGTCATTATTTTTGAATGAGTCTAAGTTTTATATTTTGCAGGCATAATAGCTTATGTCACTTTGAGAAAGTCTTTTGCTTGGTTGTGAGGCTGACAATGACCAATTGCAGTTTGAGTTGGTCATAGGTATGTGATGTAAGTATTTAATGAAGATATTTAAACCTTAGATTAGTCAAAAACAGGGTGACAAACAACCAGGACATCACAAAAAATAGCAAGTAGGGTAGGCTATAACCAAGGCTGATACTCCAACAAACACTTTGCAAGGATCCATTGAGGTTTTCTCCAGGTGTTTTAGAGAGAGAAATTAAAAAGAAAGAGAGGAGAGAGAACAAAATTTGTTATATAAAAAATATGTGAAATAAAAACACTTTTTGAGTTATAAGTTAGAACTCCTAGAAGAAAATTTCATTAGTAGAACCCATTCAATAATTTCGATACATTATATCAATACATAAGATCAACAAATTAGGTTCAAATAATATTTTTCTTTTCGTTAAAGTTAGCATATGAGCCAAATAATGTTACAGTATCCTAGAGATGATGATATAATATGAGAGAGAAAACTTCAGGAATGCATACACAGGGCAGGTAATTGGGGTTTCCAGAATGATCTGCGTTAAACAACTTTATGCTAATCCCACTTGGCCCCCAAAATCATGTGATTATACATTAGGTAAACATGTTTGAGAATTTTACCTCGAATAAACAATATATAAAAATATCTTAATATACTATCGATGTGTTCACTACATGTAAGTTTAAAGGTCAAGAGCAAACACATATTTGTTTTTAGAAGAGTGAGCTCTTGTGAAAAGTGATTGAACAAGGTGGTTATAAAGTTCTAATATACTGTGTATGAGTTCATTACCTATAAATCTAAGTTTTTAAGTAGATATGAATTCCGAATATATATAGTGAGTCTTATATTTCTACGCTCCCCTATCTCTTGACATTATACTATTTTTTTGCTTTTGTAAATCGTAAATGCCCAAATTACATGTGTGTGTGTGTGTTTGTGTGTATACTCTTGAAGTGTTCTCATTCGAACAATCTTGATTAAGTATTGTGTCAAATTTAGATCGTGTTAAAATTGAATCAATGCACACACGACTCAATTATAGTAAAATATATAAGGGTTCTACGGTGTCATATATAAATCACATATAGGTAAATTCGTATCGATCTCTTTATTAAATAGGTCTGATAGGTTAACTAGTTGTAAATCAAATTCATTAAATTAAACTCATACACACGAATTTTGTGTCGGATTGACAAGTTGGTTTCAGAACCCTCAACCCTAAATTCTATATTGGTTTTATTACATATACCATATGTAGTTGAGTTTCGACAAGTGAATGGTTGCATTCATTAAATAGATATCAAATGAATACATATATCATGCTACTTTCAGATTAGATTCAAAGAATAATTAAACCCAAGTCTCATTCTTGATATGTCATAAATCAATTTAAAATATAATTTAAGAATTCTTAAAAGAATAAATTGCAAAATTTGACAAGCTATTTTTCTTTTGGAAATTCGAAGGGGTGGTCAAGGGCGAGCACACATAGCAACCCCTCAAGACATTACCTTGAGGTTCTCACCCGCTGTAGAATATTCGATTTGAGTCATACATACTAATCTAATATTGTTGAGCCCGTCACCACAGTACGATTGAGGATAAGCTGTACATTCAGTCCCTCTAGCAGTCTCTGATTCACAGATACTACTACTGTAAACGAGTTCAAATCTATGACCACCGGAGGAGGACCAGACTTTCAACCATTGTTCAAAGTTGCCATTTTAGTATAGAACAATGCAATGGTACTATTTCCAAAAATTGATTTCTAATCATAGATCATGTTTTGATCTATTTTGTGAAAATTTATCGTAAAGATAATAAAATAAAATAACAAAATAAGAAGATTTTTTATGTATTCGATTCTGATTGAAGAAGAAACAAAAAAATATGATACCGAAAAATGATTTTTTTTTTGTTAGTGTAGTGGACCACTCTGTTGCAACTTGCAATAAGCCAATTAGCATCATGATTAAAAATGATTAGTAGTTCAGTTATCTACTTGCCAAGCTATCAGATAACCTCTGACTTAAGTTATGATACAAAGAATCTAGAATGATGGCATCTTGAACTTAAAATAACTTGCAGAGAAAGAGAGGGGGGGGGGGGGGGGGGGGGGGGGGGGGGGGGCGGGGAGAACCTATCTTCTTCTGTTGTGTCTTACACACTTGCTTAAGTACTAATGCAACATATAATTTTGAATGATTGGGCTTTCTACATCAAATAACTAATTAACTGCCAATAACATAAAGAGAGAGAAAGAAACAATGGAGTTTTTTTTTGGTTTACTGTAGATAAGACTATGACTAATTATCGAGCTAAATTACTTGAATTTGGCTTGAATTCAATTTGCTTTGCACTTAATTCGGATTCGGTTCGTTTTTTAAATGAGCCAAACTTAAAACAATTTTTTAAACTTGTTTAAAAAAAAAACTCGACAAACTTAACTTGAACTTACAAAACTCGACTTGATTATCAACCTCTTAATTGTAAATTTGTAAATTTTTTACTGCCATTATTTCAATGAGAGCATATTTTCAAACACGATTTTTTAAAAGACGGTAGAAAAAGAATTAATTCGAGCAAATGCCATCAGAGGACATAGATGGTTGGTTAGATCATCTATGATGGCATTGTTAGTTTGGAGAGAGAAAGAGAGAGACTTTTGTGAATGCAAATAGAAGTTTGCCTGACTACAAATATTTGTGCTTTAAGGCTCGGCATTCGGCCCATGGCCCCAAGCTGACTCGAAGAAACTGAGCCTTCTTTTTGGCCCAATACATAGGCCCACAACAAGAAGGCGGCCATCCAATCATGCCATTCCAATCACGCATCATTTAGACTCCCGACCCTGAATACAACATAGACTCGAGATATACACAATCACCAACAAACCAAATATATCAAATCAAACGAAAACGCCTCTTATGAAACTTAACCTTGAAACCTCAGGTAATAACCACTAAGAACTCCCTAGCTACCCCGATTAAAATAAAAAAGAAAATATTACATGAACTTAAAATGTTGACTTGATCAATCACAACTATTGAATAGGTAATTAATCCCAATAAATATTGTGACCCACAGTTATATCAATAACGGAGATTAATCGAGTCAACATTTTAAGTTTATGTAGCATTACTCTTAAAAAAGACGAACATATCGACCTCCGAACGTAAAGCAAGAAATAAACAAACCTAAGAAGCTTACATTGCATTAACATTACATAAGCATGTATACAACTCAGGTGACTTTTATAAGAGCAATGTACATGATTCATACATAATTACATACAGATAGAGTCAAAGATTATGTAATCATATGATTATATCCAGAGACACAGGAAGAACAACGCACCATGAAAATGGTCATAGTGCTGGGAGACAAATCTTCCTTCTCAAACCAGTTGCAGTGGCAACTGGAACTAGCAGTACTCTTCGCTTCACTTTGCAAGAACCCTCGAGCCAAACTGCTTAGCTACCGAAAAGAGTAGCAGATTGTAGCGAAAAGTAGAAACAAGCACGGCAAAATTGTGATATTCTTTATGTAAAATAAGGGCAGTCGCTTAAAAGAATCTTGTTAAAGGGTAACAGCCAAGTTGTAGATGGTACTTCGGTGGACATGGTGAGGAGGATTATGATTCCTGAAGAACTAGATTTAGTTCTTGAGCGCATTTTGCTAGCAACCCACCCTTCCTGCAGCAAGATCAATAATACGGAGAAAAAAAAAAGGGAAAAAGTTAAAAGTTTTGCTCCAGAATCGCACTCAGTATTCGAGGCAAAAAAAGGGGAATAATAACACTATATAACAATTAACCATCTGTACTGCTACTTAGCAAGTAACCATTCATTATTGAAATGGGTAAAAGAGATGGAATAAAACTATTAATAAGACACCTATGAATCTTCTTAGGCGAATTTGCAGGATGACTGAAAAGAATAACCAAGATACCTTTGTAAACCTACATTACAACATACTAGACATACTTCAACTGGATGCACATCAATATGAAACCAATTGATCCACGGGCCCAAAGTTCCATTGCAACGATGACAATAGATGGAAGATTAGCTTTAGACATGAGTAAAAGGCAAACAACACGGAAACTGTAAATCCTCATTATGTGAAATAGTACTCTAAGAAAGAAGTGGAAGCTGTGGGGGAAGGCAAACAAGAGGGAGCTTCGACTACTTGGTCAGAAAGAAAGGGGAAGAGTATTGGAAAAAAGGAAGGGAAGCAAATTCCTTCAAGCCCAGCAATTTTTATCCATCCTAAAATGGACATGGAGGAGGAAAAAATAGATGTGAACCTTCATATTTTCTGCACCAAAAAACTTCCCTCTGCTAATATCTAAGGTTGATATGGTAAATTAAAATATCAACCTTGCCTTTCTCCTCACCCTCAAGCTCAACTGAACAGCTGCAGAGAACAACATTTTCCTTTACTGAACAGATGAAATGTATCACCCTTTCCTTTTCATTCTATAACTCCAAATTTTTATGCTTCCTACCATATGTAGCCTAAGGTCGTCCTTAGAGTTGGACGCGTGCTGTTAACAGCAGCACGCATCACGGGACACTGGATAAAATCTGCCTTAAGCCATGACATCACCACTAGCCTACCATGGGGCTAAGGCCACTCTTCCATCTTGCCACCAAAGAGGAGAAGGCATTTGGTGTTGGCTTGCTTGAGTGATGGAAAGTCTGATCACCTTAGCAGAGGTGGCTAAAATTAGGGTTAAGCCTTGCAACAATCAGGAATGATTCAAAACCTCACCCCTGCCTTTCTCTTCCAAGGAAGAATTTTCACCAGCGTGAATACGAGAATGCAATGCATCTTTGTTCCAAAAGTAAGGACATGTATCTAAATGGAAGTGCCTAACTACATGACACTTGACTTTCATTACAAAGAAAGTAGCCATTATGCTCAGCCTAAGTTCTCTGGCAGTCGAGTTATGACAACGGTTACCTTGCAAGTGCCGGAAGAATTTTCTGTATCTTTTGAAGCTGGATGAAGCATTGATTGCAGCATTCAAGTCTGTGATCAAATTTGCTTCAATACGAGTTAGTAAGCAATGCAATTGAACATCATGTGAACGCAACCATTACACCACCCAAAACAAATACCAAACAGATAAAGATAAGGAAAAGGGTCAGCAAAAATGTCCTCATAAATGTGGACAAATGATACCTTTGTTCTGCCTGAAGATTGACACCAACAGCTGGAGGTGCTGATATGGTTGAGTAGACCAAAGGCCCAAAGACTGCTACAAGCTTCAGTAGTATCTCCAGGGAAACACTGGCATGCCTGTATGCAAATGTAAACCAGATATCCATAATGATCCATCCAATAAATCTGATGCAAGCTAATAAGCCATCATAAGGCAGAAGATGAGCTCAGGGGCAGTCATTTTCCTCCCTCTTCCTATTCCCACTTGGAGAAAAGGAAGATAAAAATCACAATGCATTTGCTTCTTGCAAGAAAAAAAATAGTCCATTTGGCACAATTTCAACCATTCAGAACAGAATAAGATATCCTCCATTTTTTTTAATGTGCAACTCCGCAATCTGCTTTTTCTTTGTTTTTTTTTTCTTTCTTCTTTTGAGAAAGACAGAAAAAAGGAGGGGGGGGGGGGGGGGGGGGGGGGGTTTAGTGCCTAAGAGGAATGAAAAACGTGATACACTGGGGCACTGAGATGATCCAAGCTGTTTCAAGAAAATGTGGCCAATGGGCCAGGTTTGGAAGCTTAAACCAGATTAAATTCAGGCAGAAATACTAACATACCAAAACATATTACTAAATACTACTAGAGCTCTAAGATACTATGAGGCTATAAGCTTATTTGTTTCCTTAACAACCAGGATAGTGTTAGCACAGGTCAGTCCATATGTAGCCACCTATACTTGGAGGAAAGTAACCCATGCGAATGGTAAAGACCAAACCTAGACAATGCGACATCCCTGGTCCATGCATTCTACTCAAATTTTGCTACTAAGTCATAATATAGTTACCTTTCTATCATGCTATCCAATAAGCCCAAAAGAACAGGCAGCAAGCAAGAAAACAGATCTAAGGTGACAATCTCCATTTTCTCCATGAGAACACCTACAATATCTGCTTGTACCTGCACCAACAAGGAATGATCTTAAGAAAATTAGATATGCAGGATAACTGATTATGATGGCAACCATCGGAAACAGAAAAGCAACAGACTTAAAATCCTTCCATAAATACCCACAGAATGATCAGGCAACTTCCGCATGGCATTTATAGCACCCTTAACGTCATTCCGTTCCCAAAAATGCCGCAGCACCTGCAAGGTCATCAGAACAAATATTATCCATTACTCTATGCACGACAAATTTTAGGACTTAGTTTTTGTTAGAGCATCTAACCCAAAACCAATTGGCAATGGATGGAATGACCCCTCAAGTATATAAGCCAACCTTGGTGGTCCTAATTATTTGATGTGGGATACAAGCTCTCTTAACACCCTCCACGTGCAACCGGGCTCACAAGTGGATCAACAAACAAATAACAACGCATACCAAGAAATTCAAATGGGTAAGAGACTTGACCCACTCACCACTCAAGGCCCAGCTCTAATACCATGTTAGAGTATCAAACTCAAAACCAATTAATAATGGATGAAGTGGCCCCTCAAGTATATAAACCAACCATCGTGGTCCTAATTATTCGATATGAAATACAAACTCTCTTTAACAATTTTGACATAAGAGGGCGTAAAAATAAAAAATCAAAACGGATCATTGTCTTTTTTCTGGGGGTGGGGTGTTAACAAGGAGGTATGTGGGCCTCTTACAATGCCCAACTAGCACTCCATAGCATGCAATCCCCCCATTAGCTCATCCCTTTGTTTATTGCGCAATGCTAGTGATAAATCTTGGGGAATGGCCCCAAGGAAGACAATTCGAACTCAGAACATTTACTTCCTAAAAACGGATCCTAGCAACCTCATCCATTCTGTGGAACTAGTTTGCCAAACATACAATGCCCAAAGCATCTATGAATATCTAGAAATACCATGGTCAAAAGCATTCTAGATTGCAAACTGTTCAGAAAGGTGAATGTTTAAGGCTTCCAAAGGTCACTTGTGTTACAGATAAACTTGCCCACGCCAAGCTGGACAAACTAAGACCAGAAGAACTTTCAATATACCTGAGTGGAAGAATCAATTAAAAACCTATACATTTATCAGCAAAACTTACTTGTAGTTTTGTCAGGCGTGAACGTACAGTACTTAAGAATACATCATGATTTCGCATTAAACCTTCAATAGCATCATCATCATTTGCAGCAGTAGACTCCATTTCATTTCGCATTAAACCTTCAATAGCATCATCATCATCATTTGCAGCAGTAGACTCCATTTCTGTACTTTGCGGGTGGGTATTCTGTAAGGTGTTAAATAATGTTGAATGTTGGCTGAGTTTATTCTATCAAATGTGACGAAATGTTTACTTTTGAGAAAGAAAAGCCTATCATGAAGCAGCAAGATCACTTATGATGATTTTAGAAATAATCAAGTGAAATTGGTAAATAATGATGACGTCAGCAGTAGTAAATGATTGTATTTAGACAGTTAAATAATTTTGAATGTTGGCTGAGTTTATTCTATCAAATGTGACGATATGTTTACTTTTGAGAAAGAGAAGCCTATCCTGAAGCAGCAAGATCACTTATGATGATTTGAGAAATAATCAATAAGTGAAATTGGTAAATAATGATGACGTCAGCAGAAGCAAATGATTGTATTTAGACAGTATATTCCACAAAAAGAGATTTTGTTTCCACTTCAAGTCATTCTATATTACCTTCCGATTTAAGTCATTCTATATTTTCAGTTACCAAATTTTCAACATTCTCAAAAAATTCTTTTCACAAACTCAAATGAAGTAAGTTTTCTCAAGTATTGTTCCTTTAAGTCTATCAAGATGAGTATATGCATGTATTAACTTTAACACACTAGACATGTCTCCGTGGACTTTGTGGTAAATGCGAAAGTTAGTGGTGATCAGTCTTCAGACCACTTACAGTTCACATGTTTTTTTTAGGGTATTACAGTTCATACATTTTAAAACCCATAAAACTCGGCACAAACATTCTGCAAAAATGAATGTGCTTGGGTCAGGCAAGACTTGAAGACCAGCATGGTTCAGATCCACTTTGAATAATGCCAAACATGTCCAGCATAAGACCAAGCACAAGTTGTAATGGACTAACTTCTGACGAATATGCTTAGAGCCCCCCCCCCCCCCCCTTTTTTTTTTCCTCCTTTTACAGCACATACTTCGGAAATAACTATTTTTCATGAAGGCCTGCTGTGAATTGCTAAATTAAAACAAGCAATGCAAACAGAAATCACAAGGGCAGGAAAATATATAAGCCAAAGTATATTTATTGCGCACATATCAATGTTATATCATGAGCTAGTATATTTCCATGCCCTTCCCATGATGCCATCTTTCTGTATTTATTTGGAAATACATAGCAACGGTTAAATATTCCTTTAAACGTAACATCATGACAGGAAATTACTATGGAGCCTACAAAGTACCAGCAAAGGGGATGTCGTAGTTGGCTCTGGTATTTTGTGAGGGGTCAGATCAGGTGTCTCAACTTCATCGCTGCTCGATCTGTCTCTCCCCTCAAACCTCTGAACCAGAGTGCGTGTTCGTCCTTGCAAAATTGCCACTGCCAAAATGTGAGCACTGACAGTCAGAACTGATCCAGAGTGTCCTTTAAACTAAATTTAGCTTCTCATACCAACCTCCATTCACTATTTTCACAGAGTCCATTGCTTTGCTGCAATCAACGGGCCCATCACCTGAAAAAGATGGAAAAATCACTTTTATAAGCAAAAAGACAAATGCATTTGTAAGTACCTATATACATAATCCCATCCATCAGAACCATCAATAAAGATTTTAAATGGAGACAATCACAAGACAAAGAAACGAGAATCCTGGTCCAATTTATAATAGATAATAGGCTAATCCAGCAATAGAATTAATGAAGGTAAGCAGGGTATAAACTTTAGCATGAATAAGTGAAAACAAAGAACTATGCTGAAGGCATTATGAATTGAACTTTCAGAGAACTATAAAACTTCAAAGAATGGGAGATGGAAAACTTCGCAAGGACCTTACCAGGGAAAAAACAGCTCCGGCAGGGAGAAATTTTTTGCGCGGCCCTGCTTTTTTTTTTGTTTGTTGTTTTGGGGAGGGGGGGGGGGGTGGGTAAATAAGTTTTAAATCTTTTCTTGTTTTCTAGAGGATAGAAAATTAAGTAAGGGGGACAATGCTTTAGGAAAAAAGGTCTCTTGAAAATAAATTTTGATAGCATGTTACATCCCACCACCCTCCTCTTTATTAGTATAGAGTTAAAAGATTTCTGAAAATGGAATCATACGTGCCCCAAAATGCACACATCCTTGAAGATTCTACATGTATTTCCCAAATTCCTTTTCTTCGTAAGAATCATACCCGTCACTTATGAGAACAATCATAAGTTACAGTAAAATAATGTTGGGCAGTCAAGAAGTGACATAATCCTTTTTTTAGTCAATCCTAAGAACCAAACCTCTAACCCGCCTACCCTTCCATATGTATGCCAATTCTTACCCACTGTCAGACAGATTGGGCTGGTCAAGAACCATGGCATTCATAAAACTTATCGCAGACATAACTAGCACATAGGATTGAAGAGTGGTTAGATGAATAGGGTTTAATAAAAGAGGAAAAATTTGACAAGAAGGAAAAGGAGGTACCAATAAGAAGACCATGAGATGGTACTCTGCATTAAGGACCAACGAAAATGTCCATTAAAAGTGATAATTTCATTTTTGTGTTATTTAACAAATTAGGCTCCAAATAAAGCAGAATTGAGAAACTGGATTTATATCTGACTCCGAATTGATAGCATAAGGGTTTATTAATTGGAGTGATGAGCTGAAAAACAATTCAGGCAAGAAAAGTCAGCAAACAAAGAAGGGATTAGTCAGGTGAAAACTCTTTTTAGAAATCAAAACAAAAGGAGAAACACAGATATACAACCATAATGCGCACGTATGCAAATATATTTCATAAATGCACGCAGATAGAATCCCATAAAATGGCATGCACAAGATAGCATTTTGGCGGCAGAACAAAAACTTAACAGTTCTCCGGATTAAAGGGTGTCTTCGGTGAGGAAATTGTTTCAAATTTCTCTGCAACATTCTTCATATTCGAATGTTTTTCCTCAGAAGATTCTCTAGCATCGTCACCTAGCCTGCTACAAAAGTTCTGATCCATAATGTCTGAAGTACTCATCTTATCGTCAAAAGACCCAGATTCAACAGCGGTCGACACCCTGTCCATCCCAATTTTGGTATTTGATGGCCTTCGTCTATGAGTTGGCTTGAGTGGCATTCCAGTGCTGGCTCTTACAGAAACAATAGATTCTCTTCTAGAATTTGTCGAGTCTTTTCCTTCAGGGATGTCCCGAGGTACCACATTGGGAATTATGAAGGATTTACTATTGGCTTGCCCAGTAATTTTTGCACGCAAGCCAACTGCAGGACCTTGCTTCTGACTTGTCAGATCACCCATGTCCTTCGAATCGGATGGGAGGACAACCTTTGGAGAAGTAAAAGATCTAGATTTTCTTGCAACAGGATTTCCACCTGTGGCTTTACATGAAACCCAAATTATTATCAAAAGTGGAAAATAAGGGTGAAAAAGACATATGCACCAATAAACTAAACATAGATAATTGGTTAATAATGCTCAGGGCAGAGAGGTGTGCATCTAACAAGATCCCATATTGAGCAACTTATCTATTCACCAAAGGAGAAATCATCTTGTCCGACTTTGATCTGCCCAAAATCACTTCACAATTTTTTTATCCTGGATTGGCCTAAATTCGGTTAAGACTAGAATAATCCTCCAGGTTAGGCTAGCTTGGTGATTTACATTCTGGCCATAGAATACTATTGCCCAGCTAGACAGGCCTACAACTGTCATGATTGATCCAAAACCAGATCAATCAAGGTTAACCAACCATCTAAATAGTAAATACAAACCAAGTTCACCTCAAGTCATCGGAAATCCAAAGGAAAACATCAGGGAGAAACAACAAAGAATGTAATAAAAGAGAAGGAAGATACTAAACAAAAGAAATGAAAACTTATTGCAACATTGTTATGAACAGAATAATCCATCGTACAAAATCATTCTCTCTCTCTCTCTCTCCCTCTCCCTCTGTGTGTGTGTGTGTTTTTTTTTTTTGGGGGGGGGGGGGGGAGGATGTGTGGCATATAACAGAAAACAAGACGAAACCATCCAGTTGCTGACCTCTGGTTGTGGACTACATTGACAAGAGGTTCAGGATACAAAACAAATGTTGGTATTTAAAAGAGTTGCCAAATTAGGTAAGTTCCAATATGTTTACAACTTATAAATGATACAAACAAAGATAACAACTTACTGTCCACATATATATTCTTTATCTCTTTAGTCTCATAATCGGGAGATATGCAGCGCAAATTTGAAGTAGACCTTCTGTGGCCCCCTATTTTATCCAAAGGGCTTTCCTGGAGATCATAGTTCTGCTCTGAGTGGATACTTTTGTCAGGTACTAAACCACCACCATATGGCTTGATATGCTGACACCGGAAGATAAAATACAGGAAATCAAGAGAGGACAAGAAGGAAAAAAAGGAAATGAACAAAGAATGCAAAAAGAAAAGGCTGATAGAAGTTAACAAGACTATCTACCATTACGTCAGCCACCCAAACTCCAACAGAGTTCCTATAATATGAGCAACCCAAAAGTTTTCCATCATGGATACAAGTGTCACCCAGTGTTGACCATCCCATATCAACAGCATCATGGCATATCACAGGTTCCCACGAATAAACCTGAAGTCAAGGGGCATGGACATGTAAAGACTATATTCTTTTCAAGTAAGAAGCTTATAGAATTTCCAAACAGAGAAGTATGAAACCTTCAAACTATCATCCAATCCACAAAACAGGGTTCTCCCATCAGGATGAAAGGTAATTGATCGTACTCCTGCTGCCTGAAAGACATACAAGTAACTTTGCTTGGATTGTGGCACATATATTTTGGATACTCACAAAAAGAAAGTTTTCTTCTACTAAAAGGAGAGACAAACCAGTAAAGTTTTCTTCTACTAAAAGGAGAGACAAACCAGTATCCAACTTACGAAGAAAAGTGTCTGTGTAAGAGTTTCTACTTGTCCATGTTTTTTGTGTTTATTTTTTAGATGAGGGTATTGGGGACAAAAGTGGGAGACACACGACAAACATGCTGAAAGAATTGTTTTCGCTTTGCCACTAAGAAGAGATCCTTTTAGAGGCTTTTGCATCACATGGAAGCAGAAATATGCAGGAGGATCCACCTTGTATCTAGCAATTTTGCAAAGTAATTTCAGCCAACGGCCTTTTTTCCCTGCTTCCTATTGCTTAGAAAAGCAGATTTGGCATATAAATTAAGGAAACCTTTATAATTATTGTCAATAGCACAACCTATATATTAGCCAGTAGGCAGCATACCAAAATCAGCCACATTTGCGTTTCAATGTCAAGAATTGATAATTAACAACCATTCAGGTGGGAAACACAATAGTTGAATATACCTCAGGTTTGGAAGATCCGATTAGTTCAAAGGTTTCCAAATCCCAAAATTTCACAGTTCTGTCAGCTGAACCTGGAATATAACATTTGATGGTTACTTCAAATTACCACAGAAAGCTAGTGAGGAGGACAAGCCAACCCAAAGGGCAAATTTGGCACGAAATTCAATATATAAAGCACTTTGATAGAATAGGAAAACTTACCAAATAGGGATCCAAAGATCAGCTCTATTTCTAAGAAAATAGAATGACACTTCATGCATATATAGAATCAAACTTTACAACCATATTACTCATTATAGATTTCGATAACTTTACTGCTGTCACTCAGTTAAATCAGTCATTATTACCGTGATGCAACAGCATTCTATCTTCTTCCAAACCAAGAAAAAGTAGCAGAAACCACCAAACTCAGGCACAAATCCCAAATATCCACCGCATCCTTCAAGTTAACCTTCACCACTCAGCAAGAAATGTTTTTATTCATTGATTCACTTGTGATTAATGTCTAACTTGCATGACTTAGGCTTCCAAATAGATTATTTGGTTTCCTTGTAATTTAAGTCCAACCATCTGGGTAGATCCTCATTTAGAAATACTGGTCTGGATATAAGCCCCTATATGGTGCATCATGTGAGGAATCCCAGAACCCAGATGCTTTGGTTTTTCTTTCACTTTCTTTTATAATTAACTAGTTATTGTGATATCATCGCAGAAATATAAATCGCGAGATTGTCAGTCTTAGGGCTTCAGCATTACAAATAGTAATATGGTATTCATACAGAAAGTACGAGGGAAGGAATATCAAATAAGGCACAAAAGACCAAACAGAGGTGAAAGTGCGATGATGAAATGGTGTGCAGATGTCACATAACTCACATACACACCTGTTGCCAGAAGAAACTCAAGGGGATGGAAATCCATAGATCGAATATGTCCTTCATGGAACTTGAAATCATGCAGGAGCTTCCCAGCAGTTAGGTCCCAGACCTGTCAAACATTAAGAGGGGTTCAAGACGAAAGTTTAAAAATCACGCTGAACTGCTAATAGCAAGCCCTGGTATTACCTTTACAACATTATCATATCCACCAGAAACTACCCAGCGACCATCAGGAGTGAATCTTATAGTACTTATTCCTCGAGTATGACCCTTATAGGTGTGAATGCATCCTTTCTTTCTGATGTCCCAGATCTTTAGATTAGTGTCCATGGAACCAGATGCAAAAAACTCACCAAATGGGTGGAATTCAACGGCAGTACAATTGGATCTGTGTCCATTAAGAGTGCGCACCACTGCACTTCAAGAATAATAACTAGATTAGGAGTCAAAGTGCCTATAAACCTTACAGTTTGTATTGTAATAACAAAGCAAAGGCCAAATGTTTCAATAACACAAGGTAACAGTATGTAGTGGAAACCCAATTCCATGCTATACAAATAAGAATTTGGATTCAGTACTACAATACCAGATTAAAGATATAAAGACTAAAGAGTTCCAACTTATGCTGCATCTCTTTTGTGACTTAGCAGACACAGAACCACATAACAGAGCATCAAATCTAGGAATCTAATTTTTTGTCTAAGCCATGAAGAACAAATCAACTTACTCTTTGTTTCTTCCAAATCCCACAGCTTCATCACACCAGCGGAAGCTCCAGCCAACGCCAAAGCCTCTGCTGAATCAAAAGCAACAGATTCAACTGGACTAGCATGACCACACAGGCTCTGCATAATTACACACATCAGTCATATAAAGCAATATTGATGCCAAAGGTGTGCCACCATGGCCTTGTAGCTTTTCCACAACAGATGTGCATAAAAAATACGAGTGCATTCATGTTGCAATGGAGTGGAACAAACTACAAAAACTGAATTCTCATAATAAAAAACAGCTATAAACAGATAAAACATGCGAGGATTATTTGCTTCCTTATAGTAAATACATGCATTTCAGGTACCCAATAAATTTTATCCAAATATCGCAAATACTGCAAGTAATTCTAAAATCATAACCACCACGAAAAAAAAAATACAGAAGCAACATCCCTCAGATTTTCTCAGCATATTACATTAATTTCCTTGATGGCATATTCATTTTAATTTTTTGTTCCAAATTATTCCCAGCATTTTTCTATTTAATTCCCAGATCATAAATTATTTGTCACTGAATTTCCCTATATATCAATGTGAATACAAGACAATGCACATCAAATGTTAAATTGCCAAACCAATAACAACCAAACTAAATAAATAATAGTCTAAATTGAATCAAAATTACAAAGTTTGGAACTTTGAACTGACCATTAAAGATGTCGGTTTGCCAATCGACCAAAGATTCACTTTCTGATCATCTCCACCAGTAATAAAAAGCCGGCAAGTCTTCTTCCCTATATTTACACAGTTGACACTTCCCGTATGTGCCACAAACTCCTCTACATTCATTTCTTGTCAAGAAAAATGCAGCAGCAGGATAAAATTTTACTAAGAGTCGATTTTTTGCCCCACCCAACCATGCACAATTTAGCATTTGGCTCATTTCAGTTGAGATTCGCATATTCAAGAAATATAAACAACTTAAAAAATTAAAAATTTCATGATTCTACATAACAATTTTCAATCTTATACAGTCTTATGGCTGTTTTGTTATCCAATAACTTATGAAAAACAAAAAAAAAAAAAAAACAAATTGGACCTCAGAATTTGTCTCCCCACTGAAATCGTGCATAATTCAAACTATTTACTACTCAGAAAGGGAAAATAAAACCAAACTAAGTAACCAAGGTTTCGTATCACTTTCCTCTTGTTTTGTTCTCTTCATCCCGCAAACAAAACCGGGAAGAGAGAGAAAAATTTTCAAGATTCCTGACTGAATCCAGCTCAGATCACATACAGAAAACCCAATTCAAATCCGAGGAAAAGTAGTTTTAGATTCAAGAACTAGAGCTCAATTGAGTTAAGCATTTCGACAAAATTGACAAAAAAAAAAAGTACGAGATTCAAAAGGATACGCAATTTATATCCACGCTTCGCCATTTCCCCAGAAAACAATTCAACCTCAAAACTAAAACAAGATCGAACGAGTTGCTAAGAACCGTCCGTCTTCGCCGTCGTCTGTGTCTGAATGAGTTGAATTGAGGGAAAAGAAACCAAGGAGCTGGTGAGGCTCACGAAGAAGAGAGAGGTATAGATACAAGATACTGTATGTATAGGCTGAGGAGAGAACAAATCCACCGAGAAAAGATAGGAGTTGGATTCAGATGGGTAAGAAAATTCAGACAGAGAGAGAAATAGAGAGATTCAACTCAACAGTGGACTCCAAGAAAAGAAAAGAAAAGAAGTACTAAAAAAAAAAGCTCAGACTTTTGCTTTTTTGAGAGCCTCGTATATGATTTTGGTCGGTGGGGGGTGTGTTCATGTGTGTGTGAGAGAGAGAGAGTTCCGTAGGTGATTTGTGTGTGTGAGAGAGAGAGGAGAGAGCGTGGGGTATAATCGTCTATTAATAAATAAATAAATTAATAAATAAATTCCACTAAAACTATAATCAGCCAATTATATAATATACAATCACTTCCGTAATAAAAAATAAATTTTATTTTATTTACTTTTTACTTTTTATTTTTTTATTGAATAATTATACCTAATATTTACTAGAGAGAAGAGAGGTGGTTTCAGACAACCAAGGCTTGATTAAGACAGTTCAGTACTATTCAACTTGTTTTGGGACAAAATTAACCTTGGTTAGAATCTGCTGAGATTACACAATCAGTGGTGCAAAATTACCAGATTACCCTCTGATTATGTAATTTTCTGAAAAAGAATTTTTCCTGTATCATTTTTTTAATATTTTTTTATTATTAAAATATCATAACTCAAATTAATTTATCAAATTATAAACATGTTTTTAAAACACAACTTTACACTAAAAAAGTATTTCACATACACATTTTTAATACAAAAAATTGTGAAAATGATATTTTTAAAACACACTTTTATTACAATCGTGATTGAGAAATACATTTTTATAAAAATAACGATAATTTAGTAGATAACTTTAATATTATATTATTTTTGGTGAAAAAAATAAATTTATTATAAATTGATAAAAAAATTCTATATTTTGACCATTTAATATAAGAATCTTTTTTTTTTAATTATTATTTTCAAAGAACATCCTAACCACTAGCAACTGAGCAGCTCCAGTGATCAAGGTTTATTCTTTCCTATGTGCTTTTATTTTTTTTCCTTATTTTGGGGGGTCGGGCCAAGCATTTATTTTAGTGGCATGAAAATTAGCAAATATATTAATTTTTTTGTTGGGCTGCAACTATCAAGAAGTTATGGCGGTAGCACTAGGCACCACTCACATTCTTCCTGTTGTCCCATTCTCACACTTCACAAATAAATATTCGGTGCAACAGTTATACCACGGTATTACTGTTAGGCGATGTACTGATTAATAATAAATAAATTGATAAAATAAATAAATATACTACTCTTACTTAGGGCTGGTAGTCGAACGAGTTCAAGCCGAGCTTAAAAAATTTGTTTCTTAATCGAACCTAAAAAATTATTCAAGTTCGACTCGTTTAGAAAACGAGCCGAGCCTGAACGAGTTAAAAACAAGTCGAGCCCGAATATTTGCACATAAACGAGCCGAGTCTGTTAAGTTTGAACCGAGTTTATAGGGCTTGTTTTCTAAACGAGCCTAAAAACTTGTTCAAGTTTGGTTTGTTTAGAAAACGAATCGAGTCTGAACGAGCCGAGCTCAAGCCAAGCTCGAGTAGCTCAGTTTGATTAACAGCCCTACTCCCACCTAATAGTTCTTAAATGTGAAAGTTATTAGTGGTTATAATTTTAAAATGTCAAATTATACAATTGATTAAATTATTGATGATCGATCACAACATTTCATAGTCGATCACAAATAAGCCCATTCAGTTGTAATTTTACTTTTAAAAGTAAAATTTTTATAATATAATATTAATTTTTTTTCGATAACATAGTTCTATTAAATGAAAAACTATAATTAATACAAAGATTATAATTCGTAAATACAGTGGGTGAGGTGATGATGAGTCTGAATCGTTTCAAATGACAATCTGAATCTGAGGCAGAGAGAATCTTTCAACAACAAAGACACGTTTGCTCCAAGGACAAGTAATTCATGTGCTGTGGTTCTGTTCATGTCACGTCTCTCTGCCCTTTTTTTTTTGGGCATCTGCACCGTTCTTGTCCGACCAAAGATTCACTTTCTGATCAAATTTTTGTTTTTTTTTACATAAAATAAATATGGATATAAACAATTTCACATATCGGTCATTCAATATATATATTTTTTATATTATTATTTTAAAGTACATCCTAACCACTAGCAACTGAGCAGTCCTAATTAGGACAGTCAACGGATCAGGTATGAATCAGATTGTCCTATATTTGAATTCGATTAAATTTTTGTTGATTCGATCCGATTATTCGACGAATTTGAAAATTCAATTCATGTCTGAATACATTAATTTTCAGATACTCGATCCGAAAATTTGATCCCATCTGATTATCACAAAAACACATGTACACCAAAAAATTAACAATAAAAATTTAGATAATGAACTAAAAAAATGAGGGAAAATGAAAAATTGAAGTGAAAGCAAGAGGGAAAACCATACAAAAGAGGGAAACAAAATGAAAATGGAAAAAATAGGTCTTTTATTGTGATATTCACTCTATTTTTACTTGTTTTTCAGTATAAGTATAATATATGTGTGATATTTATTTTTATAATTTATTTTTTTCAGATCAAATTATTATAAATACATATCCGAATTCGTTTAGACAACTCTAATTAAATTCGGAGTCGGATCGAATTAATGAATTGAAAATTTGATCCATATTCATTTAAACAGATTCAAATCCGAATTAAAATTTGATCCATTGAGAGACCTAATTCCTATGGTCAATGTTTATTCTTTCTTATGTGCTTCTTTTTCCCTTATGTTTGGGGTTTGGGCCAATATATTTCATAAATCTATGCCGTTCTAAAAAGATTTAAAATATAATAGAACCTTCTAAAAAATCTAAATAGTGATGACTTTTAGCTTTAAAAGTAATAGTCTCCCAATTTCTTTCACTATTCTTTTTCCTATACTCTCACTACATTTTTCTGTCTTTATCTCCCTAGTCCCTACCGCTCTTAGTCTTTATCTCCCTAGTCCCTACAGCTCTTATTGTCGGCATAATTTGAAAGGAACAAGGCCCAATGGAAAGCTTCTCCACATGCCTTCTAATAGGATATTTTGATTGTCTTTATAATCTTGTTCACCAAGACTTGTCCCATTGAAATTCAGAAAAACATCCCTCAAACATCCTACACCGTTTACCTTACATTTACTTCTCCCAAAGCAAACCGTTTACCTAACATTTACTTCTCCCAAAACAAATTAAAAGCAATTGAAGATGAGGACCAGAAATAATGAAAATCTTGGTCCTCACCTCTCCTATGTCTCCATCACTACCACCACCCAGTAGTCGCCTAAAACTAATTTATTGACATTAATATTAGCAATGCATACTGTACTAACCCCATGAAACTTATGAAATTCAAGACATTCCAAAGCAGCACTTTCAGATAGGATTTTTTCAATCACCCCTTTTGTCAATTTTACATTTTCGATTGACAGATGTGTGAAGGACTTCCATCTAATATCACTCCTTGGTGCAAGATTGCAGTAAGAGACCCTCAATGTCTTCAAGAACTCATTTCCATATAAAAAACCAGGTATAGTATACTGTTCTTCACCATAATTAACCATCAAATTCAATGACAATCCAAGCACCCTACTCTTCTCTACAAAACCAAGGCAAACATCAACATCTTTTGCCTACTCTTTTTCATGCCCAAATTCAAATACAATCTCCTTGGCTTTAGAACCATCAACCTTTACTCAAATCACAATTGCGATTTTGACAGAACAAAACTCTTGGCAATGACCCATCTCTGAGATAATGCAAAACACCTTGCCGCCATTTGTACCGGCAAAAATATAGAATATATAGGATTAGATCATCGTTTAAATTCTCGAGGCTAATTTTTCGACATTGATTGGAAATTCTCGACATTATTTTGAAGAATGGAGAATCTTGATGGGTTTAAGAGCTGAGAATGAAAAAAGAGAGTGTGTGCTAAAGAACCAATGGAGAATCTTGGTGAGAGAGTGTGTGTTAAAGAACGAATAGAGAATCTTGGTGGGTTTAAGAGCGGAGATGGAAGAAAGAGAGAGAGTCCGTGGTTAATTTTACTAAAGGTCCAAAAAATATAAATTTTTTCTGATTTTGGTCCTTAATATTTTAATTGCATCATTTTGATTATTAAAGTATTGAATATGTTTCTATACAGTCTCTAAAACAGACAATATTTAAATTGCTAACGATTTTTTATCATAAACTTGTTATGTGATACTTAAATATGGATAAAAAATATGGAATGTCATTAATTCATGAAACAATTTATGAACCTATATAAATAGCATAGGTGTTCTAGTTTTAGAGATAAATAGAATTACGTATGTGGCCTTAAGTATGTGCTTTGTAATCCGTATTTATGGAATTTTTTTGTTTACTTTAGGGTGTTCTATCTCCTTCTATTACAATAAGCATTAAGGGACTAATAGAATATAATCTGCCATTTTCTCGTTGTGCACGATCACCCGGAATAGAACAAAAAGGTGGGACTTCTATTCTATATATGACCAACCCACAAATAGTGAATTAAGATCAAAATATCATTATTATTGCTGCCATGTTCTAAACAAAGCAACTTAAGAGCGATAGTACGAGGTTTAGCTCCGATGTTCTAAACAAAATAACTCTTTTTATTCTAAATCATTTAGTTCGGATGATTTATATTATAATTTAATATTTAAAATTTTTAACTACAGTAACTCATTTAAATTTTAATTTTTTACAATAACTTATTTAAATTTTAACATTTTAATTATAGTAACTTAAATTTTAATTTTTTAATACACAGTTAATGATGCACAAAATAGGCTTATGCACAATTAACAGTCGAGTGTATAATTTAGAATAATTAATGAAGCAATCAATAAAGTAATTAATGAATGAGACAAATATTAGATTAACACAAACAACATACATATGTATGAGAAATACTATGTATCTCAAATCTCTAACCCAAATATTCCTCCCAAATGAAGGGAGACCATTGGATGAGTGGGTCCTATCAACTTTTTTAAATGGAACCCACTGATCCAATGGTCTCCCTTGATTTGGAATGAAGATTTGGGTTAGAGATTTGGGATACATAGCATTGCTCTGTATGTATAGTGGTTCGGTCAATGTGATCTACTCCATTTTGAAGACGGCAACGGTGGCCGGTGATCTTTATTGATGAAGTAGTAGGTGAGAGAGAGAGAGCACAAAGGTATGTTCTTGGTAGCTAAGAAAGAGATAGTTGTGTAAGGTGTGTAGAGAGATCCCAGTGTATAAAAAGTGTGTCCCTCATGTGTAGTTTGTAGAAGACTTATAATTTATAAACACATAGCCTTCAGTGAGGCGGTGATATGATGGGTAGGATACTAGCTTTTCGGGGGATAAGTACAAGTAGAATATGTACAATTGGAGATAATCTTAATCTAGGAGAGGGGCTATTCCGATAATTACTCCTCACGTGCACTAATTCTTTTGGACTCCTTGAACCTTGGACTGGGCCGAATCCATGAGCTGGGCTTGACCTGCTTTATAGCCGATTTTGGCTTACTCCATGAACTGGACCTGACCCAGTAAAATCTGAGCTCGTCAACAGTAATTCATTTAATTTTTAACTAATAATTTCAGACGAATTTGGAAACTACCTAAAAAATATTATTTTTACTTTTATTGAATCATAAAGTGACATGTAGTATGTTTTACCCAAAAAATATAATTATTTTATTTTATTAATTTCACTAGCAATTGCTACCAGCGTCTCAACCCTTACAAGAAATGCTTTATCAATTCTATATTTAAACTCATACCAAATTAAGAGAAATTAAAATTTTTACTCAAATTAAAGGAGATTTAAATTTTACTCAAATCACCAATAATGAGATTTCAAATATCTAACGGTCATATTTTACCAACTTTTAAATTTGAGTTTTTTTTTTTAAAATTCGAGTTTGTCATCCTTAAAATTTAAATTTGTCCATTGGAACTTTTTATATCGACTCAAGTTTTTTACTAAAATTTGAGTCAAAGATTGAAGATGCTCTAAGTCAAAACACCAAAGCTAGTAGTCTAGTGGTAAGTCGTATCCGTTTAGTGTCGTCCTTGACCCCTCAAAAAAAAAAATTTATTACCTAGGTGTATATATTATATATTTGTATAAAATATCGCTTGTGCCCCTCCAAAACTAAAGACAAAACTGCTAGGCTTAACAAAAATGCTAGGCTTAGCACCGTCCACCCAAAAGAATTAAAAAATCAAGCCCACTTAAAACAAAACAAAAAATCTTAGCCCATATTGTTGAAATTTGGGTATCATACAAAAAATTACAACGACTCAATGAAATTGAGTTAGGATTGATCCCCAAAACTTGGGATGGACCCCAAACTGTTGAAATTTGATATCGATTCAATTTTTTAACCAACTGAGTTGTCAGTTGATCATGGTGCCTCATATCTTCTCAGTTTTTTTTGGGTATGGTATGAAGGTTTAGATTGTTCTGCAATACTTGTAGTCATATAGATAATACTGACCTCAAATTTTATCGGGACCTCCGCACGGACGTTACGAAACTTTTGGCATCTACCAGATGTCCATCGGACACCGAACGCGCCCTCACTCGCTGTCGGAGTGTCCACTAGTCCTTCGGTCCACTTCATCTTTTTCCTCCAACAAATCCTAGGTTCCTCATTTTTGTTTTAGGTACCTTACTTCTCACCTCTATTTCTCACTCCACAATACACCTTTTTCTCCGTTTTCAAAGCTTACTAACTCACCTCACACCCCTCTGTGAAACCCCATAAGTGAGACAACTCAAATTAACTTCTAACCTATCCAAATTTTAAACCAAAGTTTGAAAAAAAAAATGAAGTTTTACACCTTGAGGCCAGATCTGCAACTGCTTTTTTCTTCCACCAAATGAGCTCAAAATCCATTTCTAGGGTCACCAATGGATTCCTAGTGTTGGTTTTAATCTAGAACAATACTCCTTACATTTTTAAAATTTAAGATTCAAAACTTTGATTTTCAAGAATCTCAAACCCTAGGTTTCAATTACACCACCTCTACAAACCACGGCCACCCTAAAACCTACCTCCAATCTTAATAGCAAGCACCCAGAAATCATTTATAAATGAAGAATTAAACTGAAACTCAATAGAAGATCAAACCAGTTTCAATGCCATTAAAATCCGAAAACTTCAAAATGAAAATTCTTGCTCAAGCAATGATTTAAGCATCATAAATAGACTCCTAGCACCCTAATTAGGCTAAAAACTTACCCCTTGATGCTCGAATTTCTTTCTACCAAGATTTTCTCTTCACACTTTCTCTTTCTCTCTCTAACTTCTCTCTTCAGTTTCTCTCTCTACAAATGATGCATATCTACTCCAGAACCTTGGCTGAAGACTCTAGCATCCACTCAACACCTCTGGATGGTTGGAGAATGATGGGGAAATCCATGTTACTGCCGGGCAGCAGCTTGAGTCTTAATGTCATACAGTGACAGTCTGGTAATTACCCAAAATTCAAAAAATTTAATTTTTTTTAATTAATTTTTTTAATTATGTACTATACATGCATGCTCAGGTTTCGCATGTATTTTGTCATTGTACAATGCTTTTAAGAGATGAAGGGGTGCAATAAGTAGAAGTTGTCTAATCTACTTATTGCAAACAATATTTTGCAGTAGAAGTTGTCTTAACACATGCTTTAAGAGATGAAGTTGTCTAATCTTTCCTTGCAAACAATATTTTGCAAAGAGATGATTTAATACAGACGAATGTGTTAATTTTTCAACAAGCCAGTATAAGGCTGAACAGTGTACATTTTTTATCCTACACCCTTGTTGCTGAGTGCTCTACAGTGGATCAAGGAAAAAGTTCAATATTTTAAGTGCTTTTCTGTGTGTGTGTGTGTGGGAGAGAGACGTATAAAGACTAAAACTTAACCATTATTTGTACATTGTAATCATAATCAGATTCAAACCCACAATCTCAGGAATGTCACTCCGATACCTGTACCACTGCATTGTGTACACACAAAAATAAACCGGGCAGCATCGCCCTGGTCATTGCAGGATATAAATTTTATATACTAAATTAAACACAAGCAATCTGTCTTTGCTTGATCATCTTCTCCAAATTATCCGAAACCATTGCAGTTAAATTAGGGTCCTCAAATCCAAGCTCTGCACCAAGTCTGCAGCAGAAATGCCAATAAGAAAGGCTTGTAACATAAAAAAGGCCACATAACAAGAGGAAAGACGGTCGGAAACAAAAACAATCAAAAATAAATCTCGTGAATATCTACACAAACGCGAAGAGCAACATGGAAGAGAAGTAACTGATTCATTCAAATACTTTATATCACACTTCATCCCGAAACCTAGCCTGCAATAACCCCCCCCCCCCCCCCCCCCCCCCCCTTCTTCTTTTCTCTCCAACACCAAGAGGAGCAGCAACTGATATCACTAGGCCACAGCAGAAAGACCACTGGTCAAGTGATAGAGGTACACCTTCTTCCCAAAGACGAGCACTTTTTTATGGTAACTAAGAATCATTCTAATCATGCATCTTTTGATTCATGCCTGTCACCCAAACCCCGTATGCATGCAATTACCCACTAAGGTGTATTGATTAAACACGGGTTTCATGTGGTCAAGAGGACTTGGACTTAGAATGTGTGGGTTTATGCTTCGCGCCTAGTTCAACCACTGACCAACCCATGCAAATTTAAAGACAAGTCTCAACTTGAAACACAAACATAAACATCAAGATAGAGTAGGTTCCATTTGGCTTACTTTGGGTCCAGCACCAACTTTTGGACTTCTTTAATGGCTGAACTTGCAGCATATAATGACATCTTTCCAACCTGCATAACATAACAAGAAAATTAAAGAAACTTCATTGACATCAATGGGCCCAAAAAGACAATCCAGGGAAAGAAGGGGAAAAATGACTCTTTTCAAACGTGTTACATCTGAGCTATGTTACATCGTCCAGTAGCTCACGATTCAAGACAATATAGAACGTATTAGATTGTAGCTCTCTTCTTTCTCCTATATCCCATTATGTAAAAAGTACTCTATTTTTAGGAAAAAGAAGGATAAAGAAGTCAATGAATACTTCAAGGGAAAGTTTCCTTTGCCTGACCTCCAACATTTGAAGCTTTGCATGATGGTCATATGGAAGACCACGGATTTCTCCAGCCAACCTAACAGCCTCCCCCAAACTTTCCGGAGATAGAAAATCGAGGCCTAACTGAACTGTTGACTGAAAATTTAAAAAAGGAAACAGATAAACAAATTCAACTGAATTTCACACAAATAATCATTCAAAACACAAGTAGATATTTATACATTAGAATTCTACTTGTATTCTCTCTTTTTCCTCTTTCTTTAAATCTTTGAAAGAATAACCCCAGGGGGGTTGCCTATTTTTTTTGTTTATTTGGTTGTTTTGTTTTGTGTATCTGGTTATTTCATTCTTTGGGAATGGCCTTTGTACTGACCCATCTCTCACACAAGCACTTCGAATGGGAAAAATTCCCACTTTTATATGACCAGATGCATAGTACACAACCACCAATCCAGGTAATGATGTGACTATATATAAAGGCATAAACTGAATGATTATATACTTTGATGTAAGTGCATATAAATATTTATATTTCCCGCAATGACATGAAGACATTTTCAGGAATCCCCAAAGGTGATTTAAGTTAAGAAGCCTCCCGTTCAAGCCTTTAGCAAGAAGGGCTTCGAAACAAAGTTAATCCTTGATATCATCTCGGGACCCATAGTGTACTATATACAATATTGCATAGAGAGTTCTGGAGGCCCAAAGTCCTGATGCATAAGAGGATACTCGAAAACAATACTAGTTGCAGAAGGATCCTATCTGTGGGTGGATAATGCAATTCATGAAAAAGTAATTGCTGGGCCTTGCAATGTATTCTAAGGGCTCTCAGCCAGCCTCTCACAGAATCATGTTTATCCACGGCTGCATTTTCAGAATGTATCATGGAATTGACAAAGCTAAATGCAAACAAGTTCCTAACTAAGCACAGAAAATAGAGAAGCAACACCAAGGAAACAATCCGTTACATGAATAAGCACGATCATGCATATACATAAAGAACCAATTACCATCTCCCACACAAACATTCAATTAGGAAGGCAAGGATATGACACCGTCAGGTGCAAATTCCACAATGCTTCATATATATGTGCTCCTAAGTCTTAGCATGAATATTATTACATAATCTCCCTTTGAGATGTCTACTCAATGTCCCACCAGCAAGAGTCTAGGCATTTAACATCGAATTTTCTTTTTATTCCAGTTTAAAAAATTAGGTTATTCAACCATAACGGTTTCAGGATTGAAAAAAAAATATCAACAAGGTTAGTTGTCAATCAGGACTCACCTGAAGATTCCTTACTTGGAAAGGACATCCAGCAGGGACAAATACAGCTTCCCCTAAATGCTGTTCAAATGACCACGGTTCTACTCCTGAAAAAGAATTGAAAATTCTCTTTTGATGAAGGAAAAAAAATAGAAAATAGAAAAGCGCACACATGTATTTGATTCATAGGAAATGTTCAGCGAATTTCCATTATAGCCAATTCAAATAAATGAAACAGGGTCAAAATAAGATTTGCCAGGAGAGAGACTGTTCTTAAATCAGTAGTGCTTAGGCCTGTAAATGGGTAAAGATTTGATGGGTTACATCACAACTCTTCACTTTCTCCTTTCTCTTAGCGGATCAAGGAGCAGCTCCTCCATGCTGCGGCTGTGGGGGCTGTTGCTGCCCAATAGAGGCAGAAGTGGGGGCCACCAGAGCTATCTGTGTCGAGTGTGTCGATTGAAAAGAGGAAGGGAGACAACTCAAATATGCCAGCGCAGAATCCTTGCCAAAAAGGAGAAAGTGAATGCCATTTCAACATTTCTTTTATTTTTATGAGATCAAGTATTTTACAAAAATTTTTAGAACCCAAAACATTCTCCACTTATATTCCTTCATTTGCAAAGTCTGGCTGAAGTCATATCAAGCAGCCAGTTTTTTGCTTTCAGAAAACATTTTATAATTTAAAAGAAAAAAGAAAACAGTTTTCCAGTTTCCCAAACAGAAACCAAGCAAACATAGCTTTAACCAGTTCATATGGTTTATGGGCATCCAAAAACAACATCCTAACGGTACTTTCCACAGTTGAAAAAGTAAAGGGAAAGAAAAGAGAAGAAAGGAAACTGGTAAGAGCAGGGTGAACTATTACCACAGCTAACTGATATATAATCAACGTTGGAAAAAGAGAAGGGCAAAAAAGCAGTGGTAAGACGCCATTAACAGGTCACCACAGCATGGGTGAGAGGTCCTGCACGTGCTACTTAAGTAGAGAGGTCAGATCGCTTACCGAATTCTTCCTGCAATTTTCTTTTATGGTGCCTATCCAAAAAAATTACCCCATCGTACAGAGGATGTGGCATCTGAGATACAAAGGTGGAGTCAGCAGTATAAATTGAGTACAAAACAATAATTTTAACCAAGACGAATCTAATATAAAAAAAAAAAGTAAATAAACTTACAGACTCTTTATCTGTATTGTCAGTCCTCCCAAATTCCTTCCAATGAACTCTCAAGTACTCAATCAGCTTTGGAACATCCTGCCTACGAAAGATATCCCAAAGAGCTCCTGGATCAGTCTTTTCAGAGATATCTCCACTAGCTTCATTCAAGTCTTTGCAGTTAGCGGTTTTCTCCTCAATAGTAGGAGTTCCAATACCTTGATCTTCCATTCTTTCATCCTTAGTAGAATCTGAATTAGAATCATATGCATTCTCTCTATCATGCCCACCGGGTGATAATTTAGGCGACCTTCCCTCATTTGAAGCACTTTGTGGATCTCTTGGTAATTTTGTTGCCTCAGTTTCCTCAAAGACTTTTTGTATCTTCCCAATCTTCGTCCTCTGCCAGCCTTTCAATTTCACTTCGCACATATGCACCAACAGGTAAACCTAAACATCGTGGAAAAATGAGATTAAAATATTCAGCTTTGAATTAGAAGCACAACACAAGGAAAAATTAAAAAAAATCCCTCTTAGGAACAATAACAATTATAAGCACTAAGCCAACACATTTTAATACCTCAGTAACCTAATGAGAACATGTTAGGATCAGTAAATTAACATCTGCAGAAAAGATATACATGGCTATGGAAGTCAGTTTCTTACATTGTGTTTTGTAGAAAAATTTGAAACTTACTATTTAACATAATGCACAAAATATAAGCCAAACAACTCAACTTTTAAGCATAGAAATATGCTCTCTCCAAATGATATATTCAATGGCCCACAAGCCAAAGATAGAAAAAGAGTTAAGCAGAATACATTGTCACTTCTTCAATTAAGTAATTCACTTTCAAATTCTTAACACAGAAAATAGACAATGGTAAAAAAAACATAGATTGCAGGAAGAAACATAGGAATAAAGGAAGACTGTTCCTGAAGGATTTGTTTTTTCAAAAATTAGGATAAAGGCTTTGTTGAATTGAGTTATTAAAGGATTACTGAAGTGCTGACAGTGGGACACAAGCTTCTCACCATGTCACGCATATTGAAACGGAGATTATCCACCGAATCACCTCGACCTAGCTCTTCGTACGTCCCATAAGAAATACAAATCTTAGGACCTACATCATTCTGCAAAGAGTAATGAGGCAGTTTTGCGGCAACATTAAGCAGACCCCACTTGGAATGAATATACTCGAGCAAAGGCAATTTACTGATAAACTCGGGTCTTTTATATAATAGAAACTCCTCGGAAGCACTGGGAGAAGGCCAATCCTTCAACTTTAACATTTCTGGCCAACCATCTTCATGGATCCGACCCTCTGAGTATCCTTTGATGAACTGGCCAAGTTCAATATCAACCTTCCATCACATGAAGCAACAGGAGACATATATTAGCACATTTGATAGACTAAAACAATAGATTAGTAGCCCAATCCCTTTAAAAAGAACCTCATCAGATGAGGATGCGAGAAAGTAGATGAACAATATGTCAAAATAATGGCAAGAGCAGGTTAGCTATCTAGTTTGTGAATGGGAGTTTGAATTTGAAACCTACCTCAGACCAGTCTAAGCAATCTATAGCCTTCACAGTTCTGTTATCATCTTTCATTTTCTCTTCTGTTGTCTCTCGAATTCCTCTCCATATAACCATGGGATCCCAGCTTGACAATGACGAGATATCACAAATCTCCTTCACCACAACAGGTTCACCCTGGTTCCAGTGCTTTCTGAAGTCTCCAATCCCTTCGATTTTAATATCTTGAGAGGATGGATGGTACAAGAAATTATCATTGCTATTCTCTCTATGTGCAGATTGGCAAAGCCTGTGGCTAAACATTCTGTGCGGACTGTCAGTATCAGACACCTTACAGCCACTAACCATTTCTTCAACATTTTTCACCAATTTTGCAACCCAATTTATCTTGAAGATCCGTTTTAGGGTTAGCAATGAGCAACCACAGCCTCCATAATCCTTTGGGGGGCATGGTACACTACCATCATTGTTGGCTTTCCAACCAGAAAACTTCTCTGTCAAATTTAGCAGAAATTTGGATTGTTTTACTTTCTCTAATACGGTTTCTTTGTCATCATTTCTCCCATCAATATGATCTCTCATATCTCCTTTAGCACCAAGAATAGATGCTTCCCTAAGATCTTGGCAGCAGCTAAGGCACAGATCATATGAGCAATTCATGCAGTGCCGATGATAATCAATGATTGGTATCCGACAGAAATCACTGCAAGAAAACAGAATTTGAAATAGATCTTGTATGTGCATACGACATTTCTACACCCTCCAATCACTTTGTCCTACCAAGAAGACAGAAATATCAAAGACAAAATTCTATAATATACAAATTTCCTTCAGGTTTTACCATCAACAAAAAGGACATATCAAATTTTATGATCAGAATATTATGACAAACCAAAGCTCAAAAACAAGACCGTGTACAGGTAGTTCCGGAAAGAAGAGGAGTTTTAAATTACTACATCTGGGAGTCAAATGAAAATCGGGTAAGTGTTCTTGATAGTACCAGCACATTTGCTCATCAGCATTCAATTTTGTCCTGGAAAGATCTATTCCGTTTCCTGGAGAAAATGTAAAAGGCAGTTACCATCAAAGTAAAATTCATCTGCGGAAACTCGACCTCAACTCAGCTCAACAACCTCAAATAGTTGTGGATATTCAACCTCCAACATGCAATGAACACATCAACAGCATCTTACCTCGAAGCCTTTTCTCGAGTTCCACCTCGAAGCACTGGTTGCGATGGATCTGCTTAACTACAGGAAGCACTGAAGATAAGAGGCAATAAAAATACTGCAGCTTGTCTTGGGCAGGTATCTCACGTATTCTTCCCTGTCACTCAGAACAATTGTGATCATCCTCTGAACAAAGGCATAAATTCATTGATTTAAACTGAAAACGTATCTTTCAAAATTTTAAAGAAATTTGTTACTGCATACCTTTACCAACTTATCTCCCCGTAAGCACACCTTGCAATTACAACTACCACGACATGCAGGACAAAGCCTTTGGATCTCTTCTACTCCCATTTCGGAATACCTAATAAAGGAAGCATTATTTATTTATTTATTTATTATCAATATATAGATTACATTAAAGTGGGCAAGGAGTCCACCCCATGCAAAGATAATAAATATCAAAAAAAATATACATCCAGAAACATTAATCTAAGTACAAGCCACTATCCAATCTAGATTGAAATAAAGGAAGCATTATTATTCATCAAGCTGATAGTGTAGACGGATATCTTTTTAGCTGAATTACTAATCTCACCAAGTAGAGATGCAGCTATCACAGTATCCTCTCCTATCACATTTATGGCACCAAATTACCCTGTCTCTGTCATTCCGCTGGCAATGATGGCAAGTTTGTCCACCATTATTATCAGAAGAATCTGAACTTCCATCTGAAGTTTCCTGGAAAGAGAAGTGCTCATGAGGAAGGCACAAAATACACAGTATTACTAACAGGTACTGAAAGGGCATGTCTTTACTGGTAAAGAGATATTGCAACCTCACCCACCGTCATGGGACTAGTGTCAAAGAACTTCTGCGATCTTCTCTTCGATGAATCCACAGCGGACGGAGGTGGCGTCTTGTAAGACCTCCGATTCTCTTCATTCTGTGACACATATCATTGTAGATCATCATTTGACTTCAAAGGATTGCAAACAGATAAACTCCTCATCAAAGGTGGTTCAGGTGAATAACTGACCTGGTTCTTTGGTACCTTTTCCTTCGACTTATTCCCTGAGACTGAAACAGGATAATCCCCAACTTTTTCATTAACATGTGGTAAATCCATATCATCACTCTTACTCTCCAAGTAAATATCACTTTCACCTAAAGATTTTCTTTTGGCTTTCTTTAGACTGGCTCTCAGTGCGGAATTGGCAGCCCTCTTTTTTGCTTGGATGTAGTGCTTTTCACATACTGTTTTATCAGGCATAGACTTGGCAGTGCATCTCCATTGTTTCCCATCTGACCTCTTACAACGCAAATCATCAGGAATTCCAATAGTATCCTCACCCATTCCAGAGGTCGATCGTGAATGATCCATGATAGAAATGGAATAATGGAGTCAATGGAAATACATCATGCGGAGCTACATGCTAAGGTCAACCTGCAAATATGCACCTAATAACATCACACAAGCCCCGGCAATTGAGATGATAGCGCATGAGAAATCATAGATCAAATACCCTACAAACAATAAACCAATTTCACAGGAACACACGTACACACACAAGGCCATAGTGCTTGGCAGTTGAGAAGAAAACAAAAAGCAAGCCAGACATTCAGTTAAAGAGTACACCTGTGGTTTCCCCTATTATCAGATTTCTTGTGCCAAGTGAATTGAATGGAAGTGTTTAGGTCCATACTCCTCAAGAGAAGGTTGAACACAACACACAGCATACAACATTGAGTTTCCCAAGTTCGATATTTCCGGTTTGTGAACATTATATAGGCATTAAATCAGTAATTCACACTTTGAAAGCTTAATCAAGCGCCCTTTAATCAATTTTATAGGAACCTAAGATTAAATTATATTTATTCAAATATCAGAGCAACAATGCCTTCAAAGTTTGAAGATACCCCCAAGAATCAAATACCAAGCTTATCAAGAATTGAATTCCTCCACCTGTAAATTAAGAAATTAATAAAAAAAATAACAAATATAATCAAATATCATCAAAGAAATAACAAATATAATCAACTCTACACAGATAAAACAAAGTCCTACCTCAATTGAAAACTAGGGTTTTGTGGAAATAGTATTGAAGACTATCAAAGGATAGACCTTTACATATATGTACACACACATGTGTATGTGTGTGCAGAGGGTTTTGTGGAAATAGAATTGAAGACTATCAAAGGAGTGACCTTTACACATATATACACACACATGTGTGTATGTGTGTGCAGATAGAGTGATCAAGAGAGAGATAAAGTTGCGAAGACAAGGAAAAAGAACCACAAAACATCACTTTATAACGAACATAGAGTGATATATATATATGAAGATGTTTAGTGAGAGAAAACCTGTAGAAGTTTGAGATCCGAGACTTAAGTTGATGGCTATGGCGGTTCGGAGACCGGAGCTTCAATGGTAGTCGGATTTAGGAGACCTTTTGTCCGCAAGGGATGACACAGATGGAGGAGAGAGAACGGCAACGAACAACTAAAAGAAAACGATGCCGTTTCACAATAGTCTTTTTTTTTTTTTCGTTTTTGATATACCCACTTGGACCATCTCTAACATTGACTCAAATGTAAACTCAAATTTAAATTTGAGTCAAAATGGTCTAAAAAATTATCCAACCTTGGACTCAAACCTATACTAAATCAAGACAAAACTTATTCTGGACCCAAATTAAAGCAGACTCAAAAATTCTATACCAAATTTCTAACGCTAACTTTTTAACTTATTCAAAACTAAAAGACTTATTTGCAATGTTATCAGAACCGGACCGGTCATCGAACCGGCTAGGGGACTGGGTCAATGGTTCACTGTAGGGGTGTTCACCCTACCCTATGGGTAGGAAATATACTCTTCCGTCTTCCTACCCGATACTTTGCGGAAGAATTTTTTCTTGGCCTACCTTACCCGACAGGTGTGGTATTCCTACCCGACTTCCTACCTGATTAATCGGGTAGGAAATCGGGTAGGAAGTCAGGTAAATACTTTTGTAACTATTAATTTTTTAATCATTTTAACAATTTAATTAAATAACATGTATCAATTTAACAACACAATAAATCAATAACACTAAAATCTAAAACAACTACAATAAGAATTATAATAAAACACAAGAAAGTATGAACATCAATCCACCATAATTGAATCATTTTCCCAAACGCATATGTTCAAAGAGCAAAACAGCAGAACCCATATCCCCATTTTTCCCAAACGCATCGAGCATCGCGTTATTAGATACAATACATGGTTTAGATATTTCATCAAACATAATATGTGCATGTTTAAGGTCAATCTGTCCAGCATACAAGACAACAATGCACGTTTGCTTAGGGTTTTTTTTAGGAGGAACAGTGGAGTGAGGTGTGAGGCGCAGTGGAGTGAGGTGTGAGGTGCAGATGCTCTCGGGACTCAGTAGATTAGGGTTTTTTTTAGTTTATATATATATATATATATATATATATATCAATTAATTAATTAATGCGGGTAGGGTAGGGTAGGAATGCGGAAATGGATGACTATTCCGCATTCCTACCCGATTTAATCGAAAGACCAAAAACTCTTCCGCATTCCTACCCGATTTTTGCGGCTAACCGTTCAGTAGGGTAGGGTCGGGTAGGGTCGGGTAGGGTAGGAACTTGCGGCCAGTCGAAAATTTGAACACCCCTAGTTCACTGGTTCAACCGGTGGATTAACTGGTCGGACCGGTCATATAATAAAAAAATATATATAATAATTATAAAATATAATAATTTAGTTTAAAAATATAAAATATGTCTAAAATACATACAATTTGTCATAAAATTAATGAAGTTAAGTAAACGAAACTGTGCCAAATATCAAAGTTGGCAGCTCGCATCTTCACGACAACTTCAGAGCAGCAAACAGAGAATATAAATGCAGAAGTTGATAGCAATCTAAAGCAACAAAATAAAGAGCTTCACTAAAATTCCAATTTGGACCCAACTTGAAACAATGGATTTTGGTTTTTACCTTAATGGATATACAATGGATTACAGTCTCATATATGCCGCTGGAGTTCCTCGAGCTCGAAGATCCCTGGTCGCTGGAGCTGGAGCAGTGGCTGATCTGATCGGTGGAGCGTGGTGGTGGAGCAATGGCTGATCTGATCGCTGGAGCGTCGTGGTGGTGCGGCTGGTGCGTTCTGCCGTTCTGCGTCTGCGATTTTGGGCAAAAAAAAAGCCCCAAATACAAAAAATATTGATTTTATTAATTTATGTAATTTAATTTCGGTTTGGGCATTAAACCGTCCGGTTTTTACAAAACCGTCGGTTCACGGTTCTTTGTAAAAACCGGCCGGTTTTCCGGTTCTTCTCCGATTCTCTTAAGGTCAACTAAGGAACCGGACCGGTTAGGATCCCGGGTCACGGTTGAACCGGTCCGACCGGCCGGTCCGGTCCGGTTTTGATAACACTGCTTATTTGACTATTTTTTCTCTGCCTCTTCTTGCCTTTTTCTACTACACTGCTTCCATCTTCGACCACCACCGAAACATTCACAAATCATTTGAAGGCCTGTAGGTAAGTTTTTTACTTTTCATCTCACCCATGTTTCATACTATATAAACCTTAAGTCTAGCTATCAAATTTTTCTTTAATTTTTTCGAGTTAAACACTATCGATAGTACAATTTCAGACCACCGATTCTTCCTGAAATTTTAAGCCTTCGGTACCCACAAATTTAGAAAATTTGTCATTTTATTTCTTCAATCTTCTCTTTTTGTTAAAAACGTATATTTTTGTGTTCTTCAGACCATGTCCATATTAACTATTTTTTTTCTTTATCTGAATTTATAAAAAATGATAAGGGATTAAAATAATTTTAGAATTATGGGGTGATTTCTTTATTTTCATGTAGTATTGTATACATATTCATTTTTTTTTTTTTTTTTAATTATCCATTTGTGGAGAGATGAAAGTTTTATTTATTTTATTAAATATTATGATTTGAATGACAAAAAAAAAAAATAAGTTTTGAAATAATAAGAGAATTTTTTAAAAGATTTGAGTAGTTATTTGAGTTTGTCCATTGGAGTACTCTATATCAAATCAAACGTTTTACTCAAATTTAGACTCAAATTTGAGTCTAAATTTGAGTCATGATTGGAGATGCTCTTAGAGGTTGTTAGATAACATCACTTAAGGCTTAAAACTGAATATTTTAAACACTTAATAAATTAAACTCATTTGATAACCTAAAACTCATACTACTTAATAGTTTTAGCACTTCTTAAAAATATGCTAAAATTTTAAGTAACAAGCCACCTACTTATCACTTAATGCTGAAAATATTAGTCTCTAAGGATTTTATCAATTTCTCATAATGGACAAATATACCCTCACCACCATTGTGTCATTGCCACCACCTCCAACAGTATCACCACCACCACCATTGTACCAGCACCACCATTGTGCCATCGTCACCACCACCGTTGCCGCACACCATTACCATTGTGCCCAGGGGCGGAGCCAGATATCTTCTCTAGTGGGGGCAACTTAAACTATATTAATATTAAAATTTAAAATATTCACAAAAATATAATTTTATTAATAAAACACCAATTAAAGACACAATTCATATACATGAGTGATATACAAAAGGAGCCAACAAAAAAAAAGTTATTATAGATTTATCTATAAAACTTAACAAAAAAAATTTGAACCGCAAAATTGGGCTCAATCATATATTAAATTTTAAGAAAAAATTTCATAACTAATTCAAAAATTAATTTGTTCAATCACAAACTTAATATTCATCATTAAATTTTAACAAACAATCGAAACTAACTTAAACTATAATTATTCTAGTAAACTAAACTTAGGTATATGAAGTACTTAACTTATCAGAATAAAACTATTCAAACTACTAAATCAAAATAATTTAGTCTAATTCTAATGGAGGACTACAAGTCTCAATTCTAATTCTACAAATAAAAATAAAACAAATGAGACGACTATAAGTCCTAATTTCAATTCAACATATAAAAATAAAACACTAAAGAGGACTACAAACTCAAATATCAATTAAATATATAAAAAAATAAATCATAGAAGAGGACAAGCCCCAATTTTATTTCAACATAGAAAAATAAATACAGGACTACAAATCCTAGTTTCAATTCAATACATAAAAAATAAAACATAAGAGATGATTACAAGCCCCAATTTCATATTTTCAATTCAACACGTAACAAATAAAATACGAAAGAGAGCTATAAACGCCAATTTCAATTCAACATTTAAAAAATAAACCACAAAAGAGGATTACAAACCCTAATTTTCAATTCTAACATATAAACATAAAACAAAGAAGAGGATTACAAGCCCCAAATTTAGTTCAATGTATAAACATAAAACAAATGAGAGGGCTAACCTATTTCGTAGCATATTATTTAATCTTTAAATGTCCAAATTTTTTATATCATCTTCCATTGATATTCACAAGTGAGACTCATATATTTGTCAAAATAACATAACTACCCTTAAATCTTTTAAAAAAAATTCAGTGGGGGCAAATCTTTAATAAATTCTAAATTTTTTAAAATTATACTTAGTCCCCAAAATTTTTTAAAATTCCAGTGGGGGCAACTGCCCCCACTGCCCCCACTGTGGATCCGCCACTGATTGTGCCACCGCCATCACTATCACCACTATTGTCATCACCACCACCACTATCATTAGCACCACCATTGTTGTCACCACCTCCACTATCATCACCACCAGCACCATTGTGTCGCCGCCACCACCACTACCATTATGTTACTGCCACCACCACTACCACTACCGTCACCACCACCATCGCCACCACCATTAGTACCATTGTGTCGCCGCCGCCACCACCACTATCGCTGCCGCCACCACTACCATTGAGCCATCGCCACCACCGTCATTACCATTGTGTCGCCGTCACCACCACTACCATTATGTCACCGACACCATCACCATTGTGCCACCGCTACCACCACCAACATTGTCGCCACCACCGCCACTATCGCCACCACCACCACTACCATTGTGTTGTCACTATCACCGCCATTGTTGTCACCACCACTATTGTGTTGCTGCAATCACCACCACCACCACCGTAGCCATCACCACTACCACCACCATTGTGATGGTGGTGATATGAATAAGACAGTTGCTGAGAGATGGTTAAAGAGAAAGACAAAATTAGAATAATAATAATTTTCAAACTTCATGTCCTTATATTTGTCAACTAGTTTGATTAAATTCAATACTTAAATTTCAGTTGATACCAAACAGTCTGTGAATTAAAAAATTCAGCATTCAGCACTTAAAGTTCAGCATTCAGTTTTCAGTGTTCAACTTTCAGTTTTATCAAACACCACCTTAGTTAGGCCTGGAAACGGGTCAGCATAAGTCTTCTTGCAGGCCAGGCGGGGGCTGTGGGCCTTGCCATTGAGTTGAGGCCAATCCCATTGACCTTTTGGGCCTCTTGGTCAAAAACATTTAGGGAAATTTGGAGGTCGGTCGATCCCCTTTTGTGGACTTATTTGAACTTACTGTTATTTTTTATATACATATAAGCGCTTCCTAGGGATGGTAGTGGATTGGGTAAAAATGAGTATTCGTTCAAACCCGTCCTATTTGGATCGGGGATGAACCATACGTATTGAACGGTGAACGTATACGGAGATATCCGTATAACCCCGCATGGGGATGAAGGCGGGGATGGACTGACACTTACCCCCACCCTGCCCCTCCCCGCCCCCGCTAACCCGTGATATATATATACCTATAAAGTTAATTTCAAAATTTAGTGGCCTACATTTTTTTCTTTGTCCAATAAGGTAAGATATATTATCTTTGTGTTTTTTTTTTTTTATAGTTTTTGTTAGATCTGTAATCCTTTTTGTTAGATTAGTGATGAATTTTGTTAGATCTAAATGTTTGTGTTGTGTTAGTTATTGAGAGTTTTTGTTTCGGATCTATGGTGTGTTAGATACCAGGTTTTTAGATGTTGCTTGTTCTGATTTTTTTTTTGTGTCAGATCTGCAAATTTCATGTGCTACATCTGATTTTCAGTGTTAGATATGCAATATTCTGAATTTTCTAATTTTATGCTACTTTTTTTTTTGAGGGAAAATTTTATGCTACTTGAATATGGTCTTTGTTGAATTCTAATTATAGTGTTAGATATGTTTTTTGCTGATTTTTGAGTTTATTCTACTTGAATATGATTTTTGCTCTTTGAAAATTGTTAGATAGACTTTTTGCTTAAAAAGTGCTGGATAGACTTCTTGCCTACTCAGTATACCAAATGTTAGTCCTTATTAATGAGAAGAATTATGTGATAATTTTTAGTTGGTGACATGAAATTTTTTTTTTTGATTTTTTGGATTATTTACGATGTTAGATTATGTTGGGCTTGGGCTTGGGTGGGGTGAAGGCGGGGACGGGGCGAGGATTACAAATTTACCCGCGAACGGAGATGAGAATGAAAACTGTACCCATTAACGGGGGTGGATCGGAGATGGATGGAGTTTTTTTAAGCGGATACGAGGGATGAAGACTACACCCCTCACCTTCGCTTTGATCCACTGCCATCCCTAAGCACATAAACGTTGTTGACAATTCTGCAAACAAAATCAACATAATGGTTTCTTTAGGAAACAAAGATTCGATGGCTTAATTTAGTAGCAACCAAAAACAGAAGACTCAATTGCTTTTGGAGAACTTGAAAAAATGTTGTCTAACTGGAGATAAAAGATTTATGGAAAAATTATCAATATGTATTACTTTTTCCTACAAATATCCATCAAGTCCTATCATTTTTATTTTATATAAATGAAATCCTATTTTTAATATTTTATTTCAATTAAGTCCTAATTTCATTATATTTTAATTTTATCCTTACCCTTTAGTTACTAAAACTATTTCATTCTTTTGCATTCTTAGAATCAATAAGATCAAAAGACTAAAAATCTGTGTTAGTGGTGCGAATCCACTTCTAAGCAGGCGAAGGGGCCAAAGGACACATAACTGGAAGCGAGCCGAATTTAGAAATTCAAGTGAAAGAATAAGCCAACAGATGTGAGCGCTTCTGCACTATACGGCTTTTTGGCATCGCCCTATCTTTCTGGAGGTAGATTTTCTAAAAGAAAAGTGATTGACATCGAAATGTGGTATCAAAAAATAACTTTTCGGTACCATAATTGAACAAAATGGTAAAGTACACAAGACTCGAGGGACTTCAAAAAAATACAAAAAGAAGGTTATCATATTCACAAAAGCTACATTCTAACCACATAACTTCCATTATGAGAAACACACACAGAAAGCATGTAACATTGAAATGAAAAATGGTTGTTTTGCAATAATACAGTCCCATTTGTACATCATAGTTGAATCTAAAATAAGAATGATACAACAATACAAACAAATACTCCAACAAATTGAGCTAGAACATAAACAAAACAAAGACAATTTTGTTCACTAAGATGTTAAAAAGCAAGATTTTTCGAGCAAGAGGACCGACTTGATTGTGTAGCTCCAAGACCTGAAGGGTTCCTTCCAAAAAATTATGCGAATTGCATACGTTAGCTAAGATCATGCGAAGTTTTTAAGGTGACCAGCTTTCAACATAAACTGTTCTTCCATTTTGTTCTATGTACCCAAACTTCAAACCGAACCAGAATTCTCATCATGGTTGAACAACTTGAACTCAGTAGCTTTGTTCATTTATGATACATGTCATGCTTATCTGATCTCTCATTTAGGTATCTCTCTGAATCATATGTAAAAGGTTCTGGACAATTTCGGACATTGGTGGCCTGAATTCTGGCTCAGGCTGCAAAAGAAAGAGCAAGATAAGGAAGCTATTGACCAATATATTCTCACTGAAGCAAAAGATAATTGAACAAGGAAAAAGATAACATCTAACAGTAAGCAAAGGCGAAAAAGAACCAAAAGAAGCTATTGACCTATATGCATTATGTTCTTGTTAATTAACAACTGAAATAATATGCAAAGATAGTAAGTTATAAAGTCCTTTCTACTTTCTGCCCAACTACATAACCTATGCTTAGTCATTTTCGGGATCAAGAACGTGCTTCTTATGTTTCAGAAACCATTTAAGAAAAAAACATTGGAATTGTCTTGCAATTCTTCTATTTTTCTTTGTATTTCCTGGAAGGAAAGAAGGGGGTTGCGGAGTGGTGGGTGTGGTTTGCCCTTCAGATGACATTGGTGAAGGTGAATTTCTAGAGTTTATCCATTTGGATATACTGACCTGAAACTGTTGTAATTTCTATTTAATTGGAACCTTTTCTTATAATAAACACTCCGTCCCACATCAGCATATTATCAACAGGCCAAATGGGGCGCACAAAAGGACTCCATTTGCCTATTCATTTTCTTCCTTCACAACTTCAACATCTGCGGTTACAAGTAGTTCTTGAAAATGGATGCAACAAGCTTACCAAAAGGGAACCGTATTTTTCACATTGGGAGCATTTTCAGTTCTAGCAATAAGAGAACCTCCCATTTTACATATCCATATGTGCGTGTGAGATAGGGTGTATCCCTAAAACATGTACATTTCTTCACTTTATGATTCAGTACTTCACAAATTTTATGAATAAAAAACACAGCACAAAATCAGTCCAATTGGGAGGAAAAAAAATGAAAAAGAAGCGCCTTACCTGAACACAGAGCGAAATTATGTCGGCAAAACGAGATAAAGATTTAGATAGATATGCTCCATTTAGAGAAGGATCAACCATTCTTGACAATGCATTTATGTCGTGAAGCTGTGGGATTGCCCATCTAACCAGAAATTGCTCCCCTCGAGGTCGAGACCTACACATCAATTATATTTATGAGATTTGTAGCCGTTCCCAGAAAATAACAGTTTGATATGTGAAGTAATTTCATTTTCATTGTATGCAGCTGTACACTAATCAAGAAAAAGAATATTCATCTGGGAACACATCTATGCATCATCACCAGCATATTCTCTTGAATACTATCACTAACCTATCAAAAGATTTTCGCCCTGTGAGAAGCTCCAACATGACAACCCCAAAGCTGTAAACATCACTCTGGTAGGCATAGCTTCCCAGCTCAAGTTCTGGTGCACCATAACCGTGACCTTGCAACTGAGAAATACACGTCAGCAACATAAAAATCTAATCTAATAGAATAAGCAGACAGTTGATTGCATGCCTGTGACCACTTTGTTGCAGATAATACAAATTCAAACTTGCTCTAAGAATAGGATAATTTGAATCCACTCATTAAGTAAATTCGTTTACAACTTCAGCATGCCTTTCTAACCAACATCCAGGCTCAAATAAGAGATAGTCAACCAATTAGTTAAGAAGCCTTGGAATCCCAATTGTAAGTGAGATTCAGCTTTTGACTTCTGAGAGTATTCTACCCACTAGAGAGTATTAATTTTACAACAGTTAACAGAATAAAGAAAGAATTTTTACCAGTTGGAAAGGAATGAATTTAATATTATAAAAAGTTTCAATAATACTTGACCCCTAACTCATCAGTTTTGAGTCAGTCCATAGAAGCAGAGAGAAAGATAAAGAAGCATATTAAAGACAAGTAGATTGATGCCGTCAAAGGTATTAAAATATATCAATCAATTTTTACTCTTCTCCCACAAATTGCACGTTATCTTCCCATGGGAAATCTAGCACCATCACAGGCACACAGAAGAAGCTGCCATCATTTGCTGAACTGTGAAAATGATACCAACTGCGTCTGACCAACATTTATGATCAGATGTAAATATCACTAATCCAAAAGAAGTGGACATACAATGGAGAATCGACCGACCAACTTTGAATAAGGATAGACAAAAATCATCATTCCGCATGATCAGAGAATTGGAGTGCACTACCTCAAAAATAGATGATATAAATGCGAGTACACAAGTATGCAAAAGTTCCCATTACAGGATTCCAATGCTTTGACAAGGAATTACCTGAACCATGGAGCTAGAGGATATCAAGGAAGCCAAACCACAATCTGAAACACGCACTACAAGCTCATCATCAAGGAGGACATTGGCAGACTTAAAGTTCTGGTGCACAAGGGGTGGTTCACAAACCTCATGCAAATACCTTCACCACAAAACAACAAGAAAAAGTCAGCCTCCACATGTTCACAAATTAAATATGGGAGGTACAAGATCTGTTTGCACGACCACACGAGCATGCAACTAACGGAAACAAGCAAAAGATTAGTTGGAGGATCAATTCACCAGTCCAACCAAGGGATCTGCCTTTTCCAACCCTAAATAACTCAAAGTCCAATTAATTTCAGATTTGAGCATTCCATGGAATGCAATGAGTTGGTAGCTTAACTTACTCAAGGGCTCTTGCAGCTTGAAGCGCTAGTCGTATGCGAGCATTCCACGAAAATTTCTTATGGATATCATCATCCAAGTGCAATGCATCATGAAGAGTTCCATTTCTGCAATATGCATACACTAGTAGCCGTTGTCCATGCTCAGCACAGTAACCCACGAGTTCAACTATATTTGCATGTTGAAGTTTAGAAATGCAATGCACTAATTCAAGAAATTCTTCATCACTCTGCTGCCTGGAAGCTGCAGCATCCAGTTTCTTGACAGCCAGTAGCTAAATATTATATCAAAAGAAAAACACCATAAAATGGAATAATTGGTAAACATTCGAAAAAATATAGGCAATAGCATAATGGCACCATAGACACAGAGGGACCCCCCCCCCCCCCCCCCCGGGGGGAAGGGGGAAGGGGGAAGGGGGAAGGGGGAAGGGGGAAGAGAGAGAGATGGGTTCTTGTCTAATATAGATTACAAGTCAAGGCTAATTAATATAAATTTTTGGAACATGGAAACTTTTCAGTAATTTAATTGCCCATAGAAATATATAGGAAAAGTTAAAATCAACTTCTTGGGAGAAGGAAAACAATAACTGTCGATGGCTAATAAAAAATTTGCAACTCAGTTAGGACAATGAGGCGGCCAAGCACATAAAAGTATCACCAACATCAATAACTCGTCTCAAGCTGTGGTATAGACGGAGTCTCCTGCCTCCCTCTGTCCCGAATTCACTGATTCAAGGGTTTTAGATGGGATGAACAGAAGAGTTGGAATGGGCAAGTGATTTTAGGGTTTCACTGGTTCCAAAGAACAATACTAATAGTAAGAACAAAAAATATCATAACAACAATAATAATAGTTAAAAAAAAATGTAATCATGATGTCAATTGTAATAGCAAACAACCACCACCGCCACAAAAGTAACATCAAAGTTGCAGTAATTCTGTCCAATTTAAATCAAAAGAATCTTACCTTTCCATTAGGAAGCTCAGCTCTAAAAACTGTGCCAACCATACCTTCTCCAATCAGATTTTCTTGAGAAAAGCTATTGGTATATACTTGGAGAGACGCAATGGTAAAGGACTTCACACAGTTTACACTTTCAGTAGTATGTCTCCTTAAGGTAATTGGGGGAAAAGGTGAATTCAGACTAGCATTTTCTCCAGAAAGAAGTGTAAACGGAGGTGGGGGTGGCGGCGGCAGAATATTTACATCCGGTCCTGTCATGTTTATCTCATGATCCTCACTACGCTTTGAAACTACAGCCATTCTCTTCAAGTCATCTTCCTCAGCCTCTCGCTTTGACTTCAAATTATTGCTTCTACGACTCTTTCCACCTCCAACTGGTGGCCTTGCAACTGTCTCTTTTGAAACTGCTCAGAAATCAGAAGAGGCCATTGGTCAAGCGAAAATCATTATGGAAAAAAGAAAAACATAAGGCCAGGAATTTGTGATCTTATGGATGAGAGTAAAGTTACCTTTCTCTGAATAATGATATGGCTTTTGCAAAGATTCATAATGATCAGGGCCCTCGATGGAGCCACTATATGCATGTGTTTCATGCCTCTTGGAATTTTTGTTGGCCTTTTGCCTTCGTTGGCAGCATCGCAACATATAAATACAGAGTGTCGAGGCAAGTACTATAAAGATGAAACACGCAGCAATAACAACCCAACCGATGCTTTTAATTGTCAGAAACGTTCCTCCTTTAGCAGAATGTGATATTTCAGGTGCAGATGGTCCATCTGCATGCCTTCCGGGAGCTAACTTAGGAGGTGGAGCCCCATATGGAGATGGAGATGGAGACGGAGACAGTGAAGGAGGTGAGGCTGGTGGTGATGGGATAATAGTAGTGTTAAAGGGGTTTCCATCTCTTCTGCAGCATGAAAGTGAATGTCACTCACTAGAGGAAGAAAGTAAAAAATAATATGCGTAATCTAGATCCCAAAGCAATGATGATGTGTATCACCAATATCTCCAATCATTTTTACGATTGACGGCCCATAAATTTTTTTTATTCTGAAGGTGTAGTGATAAGATTGTTTCATTGTGCATTGAATTTCACGGATCTGTTCAAGTCACAAAAAGAATTTCTCGCAAACGGTGTAAGATTACATCTGACCCTCCCCTAACTCCGTGGAGCCTCTTGCATTGGACTGCCAGGCACATAGTCAAATGTTACACATCATTTTGAAGCTTACCTCATTTCTTAAAATTTGTTTACAATTTCATATCATAGAATATTTATAGGCATCAATTTGTGGTTATTCACTCTAGTATGGCTATGATGTGTTTTGAGGTTTCATCTTCCAAGCAATAGTTTTTTCACAAAAGTTGTGAACAAAAATAGCATAAAGGGCATCTTGAGCTTCTGTTTCTCAGATACTCTTCAAAGCCCTCCCGCCGACCAAAACAATAAAAAAAAGGAAAACAGGAAAGCTTGTTATATAGCAACTTGTAGGGAAAATTCAATCATCAGAAAAGTCGAGTAGTGAAATTGTTGTTAAAACTCTGAGGAAGAAGCATTTCAGATAGCAACTTTAAGCTCGTCAGGAAGAAACTCCACATTATTTGAGAGATTGAGCTAAAGCAGGAAGGCAAGAGAGACCTTGATAACCATCACTATATGCCTTTATGAGTAAGATATTACTAAAAACAAGATTGAAGATTTGTATGAAATATAATGCTTTCAAAATTAATGATTTAAATTGGAAATTATATTTTCTGAAGATGGATGAGGAATTTTAATTGTGATCGAGCAATCATTATTGTTCACCCTGTGCTCACACCCGTGAATGCCAAGCAACCACAATTGTACTTCAGTTAAAAGCATTTCTGTCGCTAGAAAAAGTGCCTTGTTGAACCGCAAGCAAAAAGAGAGTAGTAACTACTACTAAATGTGGCAATATTTCAGCTGGTGTTACCTAAATGAGCAATGAAAGACTAATCCCTAAGTAACCTCAATTACAGTAAAAGTATCAGTTAAAAGAGGACGTTCGAAGAAAAAAAAACCTAAGGATAAATAATGGATATAATTCACTCATTACTTGAGATCCCCCTAATTGAACCACTTTTTGTCCTCTCCCATAACATTCTTGATAGAGATGCTGATGCATGGCAGTGTCAACAGCCTCATTTCGTAAAAGATCCTACATTACATAGAATACAAATACTCTGATATTGACCACATAAATATGCTCTAAACCATATCAAGTTTCTGGTCTTAGCAAATTGAAGGCTAATGAATTGATATCAAGAAGAATTCATGTCATGAAAATTCCACACAAAGAGGCATCATCTTCAAAGAATAATGACAAAATATACCATTCCCTGTTTCACCTGAAATTCGGGATATTCAGTAACTTCCCAGGTATAGGTCCAGAAAACAGATTATTTTCTACATTCCTGAGGAATGAAAAATCAAGTCAATAAGGCTATCTAACACTTAAGATGCTAAAAAAAATACAAATTCCACTGAAGCCAGATGTCACAAATTAGGGCAGAAGGTTACAAGTCTATCAGCGGAAGATCTTGCAAAACATTAAGGGTCCCCGTAAGTGTATTGTTCTGCAAGTGCCTGCATTTATGTAATTATATATGATATTAGGAATTAGGAATACCTGACAACCTGAATATCTCACTACATGATTACTCACAGTGTGGTAAGAGACGACAAGTTCCCCATTGAAGGAGGCAACTGACCACTCAAACTGTTTCCAGACAAATCCCTGCAGCATGGCACCATGGTCAATAATTACAACCAGAACTTACAATTTTATTCATAGAGAAAAGCTTAACAAAGAATGCCTACAAATTTATCAAACCCGGAAGCTGTTGAAAGGCATCTGGTATCACTCCTGTTAGATGGTTGTCATTCAGTGACCTGACGGATATATTGACCAAAATTTAAAAGGCAAAACGATTGAAAAATTAGCAGCTCGACAACTTGAAATCTAAATAAGCACAAACAGCATAGCACTTACAAGTCTGACAATTGATCTAATAAAGACAAAGTATCTGGGATGCTTCCAGAGAACTGGTTACCCGAAAGGAAACTATAGCAAAAAGAAAGAAAGCACGACTTAATAGAAAATTAGAATATTCAGAATGTACCAACGGATTTTAGCAGTAACCAAAGATTGATTAAGACAGATTACTATCTTTCCACAAATGAAATTTTAGGTAACAACATACAAGCTCCTGATGGTAACGGGCAAATTGAATGGAATACTGCCTCCAATGTGGTTGTTGCTCAGATCTCTGCTTTTAGAAAGACCACAAATATTAATAAGGTGTCCCTAATAAAGATGCTTAACTAATTTCATTAACGCACACTCCAAGAAAGTCACAGTGATGGGAAATTGAAATTCAATGCTTCCCACTCAATCCACTCAGATGTAAGAAATGGTTTGAGAGGTCATTCAATTTGAATACTAACTCAAAAATGAATAAGAAATTCATGCAAATGGAACTTTATGAAACTAAAACTTACATTTTTATGATGGAAGCAAAGAAATTCAAACTCTCACCCAGCTGACCCTCCAAATTCGCACCGTTTAGAATTCTGTCAATCCATGAAACTTAGATATTTGTCCAAAAAGTACTTCTAATGAGCACAAAGCTTGAAAAGGAGAATCATACATTCCGGTTATGTTGGCATTGACACACTGTACGCCTTGCCAACGCAGCGCACATGGGTCTCCTCCAACGGGAACCCACCCGGGAAGAGGGGGGAAGCCCAGAGCAGCATATAAACCATTTATTGCAAAAACTGGCATAAACACCAGCCATAAATTAATTCCATAACCGTAAACGTCATCCACATTAAATGATAATCAAGGTATGGAAAAGAACCAGTTCAAAAATGAAGGAACTAACACAATAGTACAGCCAAGTAAAACTCTAACAATTCAGAGGAATAGACAAACTACATACTTTCTCCAAATCTTCACACACATACACACACATATTTTATGCACACCAAAGTTAAAAAAAAAAATTGAGTAAAGAAGAAATGGAGAGGGGAAGCTTTACCATCACGAGGGTCGGTATCTCCCCGGCAAGTTGGCAATGCAAGAATCACCACCACACCCATTAAAACCGGCACATACATCTCCCGAATGGAATGCACCATCACTAACTATGACCAAACCAGAACTCAACTGTGTTTTTTTCCGTCTTCTTTATTCACATAATCTTCAGAAACTTATATCATAAAATCTACAAAAACACCCCCAAAAAAAATCACTTATTTTGTATCAAATACAAAAAATCTGCAAATAATAAACAAAAACCATAATAACAAAGATGGTTTTTTTTTTATGGATTTATAAAGCAAAGCTGCAACAAACAAACAGAACAAGAAGAATCTCTACACAAACCACAGAAAAATGAACATATTAAGCAGAAGTTTACAAGTGAAACACAAAAACCCATCAAAACTCAGAAGTTCAAAAGGCTTTTGAACGGCACACTTCCCCATACTTGGTGAAAGTCCACTAATTTGAGTAAAATCCAAAACAAATTAATAACAAAGACATCCACACCACACAGATTGCTTTATGAGTAAATGCTAGATTTTATTTAAAACAAAAGAAGAAAAGCACATTAATTCTAACCTTTGAGAACAGCAGTGAGCTAGCACAAAGCACAGAAGAGGCAGAGAAACACAAAGTTTATACGTGGGTTCAGTCTCAAAGTGGGAAAAGACAAAGCGCTATTTAGTTTGTGCATATCCTTTAGAAAAAGAAATGTCCATATTTAACTCATAAAGTCATAAATAATCTGTTAATGTTTTTTGAATTTATAAATTTTTATTATTTGAACCAAAACAATCAGACCGTTGAGTTGTAAATTGCAGGCTTTAGATTGGATTTTTTTCAACTTTTGGGTATTGCTAGGGCCCACTATATAGGCACTAAACCCGGAAATTTCGGTATTTACGGTACTTTAGGAATTTTTTTTTCTTGTCTTTTATAAGAGAGCGAATTGTCCTTTGTATCCTCAATAATTTTATAAATGAAAAATATTATGCAATTCAAAATTAAATTTAAAAAGTATAACTTAAATACATATTATTCTTTCAATTAGTGAGTTTCACTGAAAAAATTAATGGGACTCACTAATCTAAAAAATAATATATATTTGAGTTATAATTTTTTGAATTTTACTTGGGTTGTGTAGTATTACCCTTTATAAATTCTCACGTAATACTTTTAAATATTAAATGAGATCCAAAAATTGTAATTCAAAGACATATCATCTCTTGAATGAGTGTTAGTAGTGGTGATTTGATTCACTTATTCAAGAGATGATATACGTTTGGATTATAATTTTTTAGATTTTATTTGGGTTGTGTAGCATTACTCATTCCATCTTTAGTTTTTCGTAACTCATTATGTCAAAAATTATTGAGAGTGCAATACAAGCTAAAAGAAAAGGCATATTACAACACTTTTAATACATTGAGAGTACTATAAAAAAAATTTAGAACTTTTTGGGTTGCAAAACGTGATTCCCCTTTATAAGATTCTCTTTCATTAGTTAGTTTTTCATTTAATGCACTATAGATAATTTATCATTTGATAAGATTAAGAAAATAATATATTAAATAAATAGATAATTAATCATTTAAAAGATTAAGAAAATAATATAATAAAAAAATATCAATTTGTCCCACAATTAAAAAATTATAAAATGACAATAAGAATGCGAAGCTGCACTTGTCACGAAACCCTGAAACTGCATAAAAATGGGCAACCTTGATCAAAATTGTATTTTTCAAAAAAAAAAAGAGAAAAAGGATTAGAAAGGAAAATTAAAAGAATACGAGGAAGAAATTTATTATCGGAATAGCCTATTAGAACCAATTTATAATTGCATATCATTCAATTACGCGTCATGTATAATTCAGTTCAGATTGATCCATTATTAAATGAATTTGACGATTCACTCAAATTCTATGCATAAGTTTTAAGATTAGAATTTCATTCGTTATACTATTTCTTAATTTTTTTCTCGACATAAATTGCTTGTAATGAATTTAAGTAGAACTCGTAATAAATAATTGGATCCCCTACTAACACGCTATGTGTGATTATCACTAAGAGAAACTAAAGGGAAAAAAAAATGAAACCGATACATGGTAGTAATGATCTACTATTGAGAAAAAGAGAAAATTGTATAAGGAATTTAGATCTCAAGTTACATGCTTCTTCATTGTATTATGGGCATGGAACTCTACTCCTCAATAATCTACTAGAAGTACCAGCTGCCATCAACAAAGACTATTCATTGTATGAATGAATGACAATGAAACTTTAACTTTCAGCAGTAAGAAAATATTCGAACTTACAATATGAGTAGGCCAAAGGATTCATAAAAAAATGACTACAAAGAACTATAGCCAATCAATAGACCATTTTGCTAGGGCATAATGTATGCTTCCTTGTCACTCCTTTTTTGATGAATTTCACCATCAATAGCACATTTGACTCTTACACTAAGGATTCAAGATCTTGAATCAATTTGATTATATCAACGTCCATCGATAAAAGCTCGTTAACGTTCATTGATTTATACACTTTCTACCTCTTCAACTTTGGAAAAGATTAGAGGGATCCGAAAGCCCCCACATCAATCATGAAAAATGAAAGTCTCTCAACTAATTCTCCATTCTCCCTTCGATAAATAAAGTTTGCCCTCGAGCTCTGGACTGGTTGGGGCTAGTCATGAGAAAGACACAATACACGTAGGCCAAAGGCACAAATGACCTTTTGAGAGATTGTCAGTTTGGTGGAGAACTACAGAATGCCCGTGATTTATCGGATATTATATTCATGTAACATTTGTATTAGAAGTTAAATGGAAACATGTAGTTGAAACCATTCTACTCCATCTAAAAAAAATCTTGATTAAAATGTGAAATACAATCTTGTATGCTGGCATAGTTGGTACCTCAATTATTGTTTGAGAATTCAATGATTTTTGTTTTTTTTTCTTTTAGCAAATGCTACAAGGTTTGATGTTGCTGTAAAGAGCACACTTTATAATTGAGTAAACCAATAGCATCATTCGTTAGAAAAGTTATCATGTGATCCCCACCTAACAAAATTGCTTAGACACATAAATTAGATGAACTTGATAGTAACATCATCCCATGCATTGATTGACAATGTTAAAGTGTATTAATATTTTATTTGGTATGATAAAAAATAAAAAAATACATAAAACATCATGTTTGATAAGAAAAAAAAAAAGAATAATAAAAAAGTAGATGAATTTGCTTTTCTTTTATAACTCGCCAAAAATCAATCTCTCCAAAATTGAGAAAAAAAAAAAAAGAATATGCATATATCATATCTATCTATTAATGCTCAATTAGCAGGTCAAACACTCTCCTTGGCAGTGACCACAAAGGTCCTCCACTGTAGAATATTCGGTTTGACTCACTACCATTAATCCGGAAAGATAGCCTCTTATTATAGTTAAACAACAAATCGCGTTACTCTCGTGTGTCGAACCCTGTTTGATAAATATATATATGAGTTAAAAACTGCCCTAAACAGATACGATTTACCACTAGACGACCAGTTTAGATGATAACGGACACACTAGTTAATGGCTCGGTGCATGTCAGGAAACTAGGCTACCGGGCCGGCCCAGCCCAGCCTAAAAAAATTAGCCCAAGCCGATGCTAATTGATGTATCTTTTCAATTTTTTTTTCTTATGGAAATTGACATAATGAATTTTTTTTTTCAATTGTTTGAGTTTAAACAAAGAATACGTGTTTTAGTTTATCCACACAAATACTAAAATCTTGGATGGAGTTGGGCCGAAGGTCGTCGTGGTTCTTGCAATAAGCCTTCTTTCTTGTCCCCTGAAAAGCTCAAGCCCACTTATCCAAGCCCAAATCTAGAAGTACTACGAAAACAACTAGTTATAGGCCTAGTCCACGAGAGTGCAGTGACATTGATGCCACGCTCTGCTACATCTATTGCCAGCGTCACTTGATTCGTGATTGACTTGGAAATTTTATGTGCTATTCGACTAAGTTATATGAATTTCTCGTAATGTTTAATTTCTTCTTATATCTCTCATTTCGTGTGTAATGCCCCCATTGGGTTTTGTAATATCGATACATTTAAGTGTCTCTCGAATCAATAATCGATTGCGCAATGATTTTCTCGAGCCACTCACGGGAGAAGAGGAAATAAGGTTACAAACGGAGACTCGAACTCTATAGAGAGTCATAATTATGGAATGAATCATTTTCACAAATATATTTCTCGTCAAGGTGAGAAAGTGGCTCAGTGGTAAGGATACACTCCCATCGCACGTGGTTGCGTAAAATAAATAGAATGTGTATAAAATTATATTATTTTATTACATCATTTTCTTTTATTATTTTTCATGATCAACATTTATATAATAAAATAACTTACAATTCAAATCTCAAAAGATAAACAAAATTATTTTTGCTATTTGCGGTTGAGATCACTTTAAATTTTATTTTAAAGTTAATCAAACGACTAATATTAACACCTTAAATTTAATAGGAAAAATTGGTCCCTAAGGGTGTGTTTGGAGTGACTTTTAAAAATATTTCTAGAAATTATTTCTCATAAATACTTTAAAAAAAAAATAGTGTTTGAAACTGCCCCACCACTACCTCTACCCCCACTACCGCCACCGCCACAACTACCACCGCCGCCACTGCCACCACCACCGCTGCCGCCACCCCCACCACCCTCGCCACCGCCGCCACCGCCACTACGGTCATTGCCACCCACCACAACCATCACCTTCTCCTACCACCACCACCATTGCCGTCCACCACCTCTCACCCCCACTACAAACCGATGCTTAAATTCTTTTATCTCTTCTCTATGTTTGTGATTTGATTTTGGATATGAATACAAATATATTTATTGTTTATCATTTTTTATTACTCTGTGTCTTCAGGCACAGACAATAACTAGTTTATAAATATATTAATTACATATCTATGGTCACAAAGTATTTTTTGGGATGATATCTATTTTTTTTATACAATAACCTAATAATGAGAATTATATCTTCAATAATTGACCACCTCACTCAGAAGCCTACTAATGTCTTGTAACCGGCACGATGAGGTGGTCGAATTCTGACAATTCGATGCTCATCATACTGTTGTAGTGAACCAAACCTCAGATTTGAAAGTTCGCCCACGATCAAACGACTCTAATTCACCATTGTCTTCTTAGATATTATTGACCCCCTTAATAATTTAAATTTCATTATGCATTCTTAGATCTCACTTTAAGCAACTAACATGTTGAAAATTTTTCCACATGGGTTTTTGAAAAAAAATATACGGGGAAATCTCATGTCTGTCCTTAGTGAATAGGGACGTACTTATGTCGCTAAAACTCATGACTCTGAGTAGAACCAAGGGCAAAATCCGAGTATATGAACCGGTCCCTCAACTCATACACCATTTAAGTTAGGACTTGCACTTCGTTAGGGATTTAAGACCCACACCAGAGATTTGAATATGGTTCGTCCAAACAACTGAGATATTGTCCTACCAAACAACCACGTTTTTTGCACCCAGGGGACTTCGAACTCCTGACCTCCCACTGGGAAGCCAGAGGCTCTGGCCAACTGAGCTACTGATATATTTTTTATGCCCACTTATCTATTATGTTATTATGCAAAAATCTACGATGTTGATTCAGTATCATGCATTTTTAGGAAAATTATACGGTACCCAAATAAAAGTTATAATTGTTCAAAGAAAATTTATAATCGATTACAAATATCCATAATCGATCATGAAAATCTCGATATAGATTCCAATTTTTTATGAACAATCATGCATTTTAAAATTATAATTTCCACTTTAAAAAAATTATAATTTTTAATATAATAGTAGCAACGGTACCATAACCTTTCTCTCATTTTTAGCATACCAGCCTTCATTGATTAGAGCATCTCCAACAGATGCTTCAAATGAGCAAAATAACTAAAATTTAACTAATGAAAGCCAAAAATCATGTTCTAACAGATTATTTAGAGTATCACTGTAATAACTTGTAAAGATAATTTATATTATTTTCTCTCATTTCTTCTATTCTCTCTCTTTCTCCTTTTTACTATTCCCAATAAAAATAATACAAAATGAATGAGAAATAATATTTAAAAAGAGTAGTTAAAAATATAGAAAATCTGTTAGAGTGTATATTGAAAAAGTGAGTAGCTAAAATAGAAAATATTATTTTTTGAGGAGATAAAATGTATTACAATGAAGAAGAGAGAGAGAGAGGTGTTTGAAGGATTTGACCGGACGAGTACATAAATATACTGTATGAATGCAGATGTGGGGTCATTTCTTTAATCTAATAAGAGAACTGCCCAATCATTTTAGTTACAGCTAGCTAGCCCATACCTGTCAGTTTTCATCATTAAAAAACAGTGTAGCGTGTCCATCTTAGAGCAACTCCAACGGGAGTTGTTATCAGAGGTGTCATCCTCATAACTGCTAAAATGGCACCCCAACTGCAAAGATTCGAACTCCAACGGAGGTGGCATCAGAAGTGGCAAAATGACATCTAGGGTTTTGGGGTGACATATTTGACAACTTTGGAGAGAGATTTGAGAGGTTGCAAAATAGCAGTTGGTGTTCTCAACGGCTATATTCTACTCAAAAATTCTATAAAAATACAGAGAGAGGAAAGGGGGAAGAAGCTTGCCTGAAAATTCCCAAATTTGTAAACCCTAACTTCCCTGAATCCTTGGTATATTGCCTGAAAATCCCCAAATTTGTCGTTGGTGTACTGCTCCCTGAAACCGTTGGTGTACTGCTCCCCATCAATCCATTGGTATATTGCTCCTTTGCCGTATCAATCTCCCTTGCCGTTGTAAGTTGCAGACTGCACAGGGGAAGGGGAGGAAGAAGAAGCAACGATCTGGGAAGGGGAAGGGTAGGCAGCGTTTTATTTAAGGGGAAGGGGTAGACGTTGTAATTTATAATTACATCTGCCACCCCTATTCTTATTTTAATTTATAATTTGTAATTTAATTTAGAATTTAGAATTTGCCCTATCACCCCTATTCTTGTTTTAAATTATAATTTGTAATTTAATTTAATTTATAATTTATAATTATATCTGCCACCACTGTTTATAAATTATGGCAAATTTATTTGTTTTAATTAAGAGTAATTTTATTTATTTTTTAATTGATTATTTTATGCTCATTCTTTAAATTGATTATTAAAAACATTGAAATATTAAAATGGCACCCCATTTTGGCACCTACCATTGGAGCAGAAATACTATTCAGGGGTGCCAAAATACTGTTCAAGGTTGCAAAATGGCATTTGGCACCTCATTTTTTGCAACTCCCATTGGAGTTGCTCTTAGCCAAGCTCACTGCTAGCTGCAAAGAACTATACACTATACCGATTGTTTATCAGGAAAGTAATAGATGTATGAGTAATGTTATAATTATTAAAATTTTTACTAATTTTTTTATTTTAAGTTATATGACACAATTTTTATCAGTGAATATTAATAAGATTTATTTATTTAATAATAAAAATTATACCAGATACAAAAAACTTAATAAAAAATCTTAATCAGCATAGTATTATTATAAATTTATCCTTTGAATAAAAAATATTTGTTTATGCGACATGAATTGACACTCTTATCACCAAATGACACGTGGATAGAGAATGATGAATACCAAGAACATATAATACTTCGAGGAGACTAGACGAAGCTTATCTGGATTCCCTTGATGCTTGCAAAACCATAAGAGGAACAATTGGTCTCGAGCCCGAACAATAATAACGATCAAACAGGTGGGTCTATTAATACAACAGAAAACAGAGAATTATTAGTTGTGTCATCACATTCACAATGGGCTGGTCGAGAGAGACATCATTAAATGATCGGTGCACATCTCTTAAAAATTCGACACGATACATTAAATGTTTGACAAATGTCATTAGATGTCCAGATAAGACTAATTTAATGTTCGATCCCCGAGCAAGTTAATCATTGTGTCATTTGACCTTGAGTGACCGTCGATCTTTCTTGGGCCTAATAATGCGCGGCTCGAGTATGACACTAATCACTGACCATTCGCCCCTATGGGTGTACGGTCTATCAACTTGATTTGACTCACGATATGTTATGTCATTACATCTCAAAGTATAAATAGCTCAAAGAGTTTAGACTTAAAGAATTCGACTTAAAGAATTCAAGTTCAACTCAATTTATACCGTACTTCATTTTTCTTAGCTTGAACACTAACTTACTTAAACATCGGAGGGAAACATGGTCAGACAGACACCCCGTGCATTTTTCTTTTTGCTAATAATGGGGTCGGGTTATATTTCAAATGTGGGTCTTTTTATCTTAGGAGTAAACTACATAAATAGCCCCCGTACTATATCACTTATTTCAATTAAGCCCTTAAACTAAATTTTATATCAATTCAGCCCTCAACTTTATAATTTGATTTAATGTTAACCTTCTATCCAATTCTATTTAAATTGATAACGGAACAAGGGCATAAATGAAAAGTCACGACTTATTCTTTGTTTGAGAAAACCAATCCCTACATCCAAACACCAATCCAAACAAGCGTTATAGTTCGAAGGCCATTTATGATCTGCTAAGCTCATGTTATGCTGAAATAATTCTGTTTGTCTTGCTTGGTGAGATTTTTTATTGGGCTGATCTATATCTATTTGGATTAAAATTTTTTTTTATCACATTTTCATTTAATAGTAGATCACTTATCATAAATACACATATGCCCCTCACCCATACTTGGTGGCTAGATCCAGATCGTCTCCGATATATTTTCTCTTTAATTCTATTCTCGATGGATCACCAATCATTAGTAAGTGAGGAACTCGCTTTTATACAATGAATCTCACTTAAATACATGATATATAATTAACTAAGAAGAAAATTGAAAATAAAAAACGTACGAGAGGAAATCTCACTCTCCGATGACTAATCTACCATCAAATAAAAGTGAGTAAGAATAGAATGGAAAGAATACAAATATGATATATTTTACTTATATCAGCTTTAATGAAATTTGTAATTAAAAAAAAATGGGAAAGTCATGATAGAGGAAATGCCACGAGAATATGTATGGGTTGTAAAGAGTTTACCCATTGTTTGGTTCATGGTGTTGAACCCAAAAAAAAAGCAAACCATGTTATGTGGTCAACCATGCATAAAGAAAAATGGTAGTCACATGCATGTGCATGCGTACCTATCGCTGCATGTGAATTAAATACATTTTGAAGAACAAGAGCTGCCCATGACATTCTTTATCCTTTGTGAACCTTAAGTGGTTTAAAAAAAGATTGCATATATATATATCGAAGGATGGAGCTATTAGTGGGCTACGGTGGGTTGAAGCTCAGAGTAAAATAAAAATAAAAAATTACCACTTTCATACAAGGCTACCAGTACCAACCCACTAAATCACTAATCATTAGCCCAATTTTCCAAAGCCCTTAAGGCTTAAGCCCCAATAATCATGGAAAAAAAGAGTTTTTCAGGGTTTTCAGGCTTTTGAACAGAGAGGAGATTACGCCAACGCCAAGCACCTCGATTTCGTCTGTATCGTCCATTCGTCCTCTAGTTCTACTCGACTAATCCTCTTCCAAGAACCACAAACAGGGATTACGCCTAAGTTGTGTGAGGTACCATGACTCATTCCTTGCCCCCTTGTCTCATTGATCATATATTCAGACGTTATTTGGGTTATTTTCTCTGATTTTCTGTTGATTATTTTTTAACTAGAATAATAGAATCATTGTTGTCTGCCCAAGCTACTGAGATTGAAAGGGGGATAGCTAGTGATGAACGAGAGACTGGTAAAGAGGCTAATCAGATGGGTACTTTGCATCGAGCTGGTACTACTCGTTGGAGCTCACATTTTGAATCCATTTGCAGTTTGATAGATATGTATGATGCTATCATTAGTGTGTTTGAATATATAGTTAACGAAGGATCTTCAAATACAATTCGTGGGGAAGCTGGTTGTTCTTTAATGGCAATGAAGTCCTTCGATTTCATATTCATATTGCATCTTATGCACAAGATTATGGGGATTACGGATATGCTTTGTTGGGCATTGCAACATAAATCATTAGATATTTTGAATGCAATGAATTTAGTCTCATTGACAAAATCATTGCTTCAAACCTTGCGAGCAAAAGGTTTTGATAATCTCCTTGACCATGTGAAATCAGTTTGCATGAAATTTGATGTCGATATACCTGATATGAGCACTCAGTACAAAGGGGCAAGACGTTCATGTCAACAGAATGATAACATTACAGTTGATCATCACTATCACATGAACATATTTAATGCTACGATTGATCATCAGTTAGAAGAGTTACATAGTAGATTCAATGAAGAGACAATGGAATTACTTATGCTCAGCTCTTCTTTAGATCTTTGGGACAACTTTAAATCTTTCAATCCTGATTGCATTTGTTTACTTGCTGAGAAGTTTTATGCAGCTGATTTTGACAAACAAGACATGCATCATTTGAAATGTCAACTGGATCATTATCGATTTGATGTGGTTCGCCATGAGAGGTTTCAAAATATGTCTACAATTTCAGAATTATGTCGTGGTTTAGTAGAAACAAATAAGACAGAGTCCTACAATTTGATTGATAGGTTGATTCGTCTTATTTTAACTTTTCCCGTTTCTACGGCAACTTCAGAAAGAGCATTTTCAGCCATGAAACATGTCAAAAGTACTCTTCGTAACAAGATGGAAGATGAGTATTTGACTGATTTATTACTTGTCTACATTGAAAGAGAAATAACGGAAACAATCGATATAGATTCAATAATAGATGTCTTTTGTTCTAGGAATGATCGAAGAGTCCAATTTCATTAGTAAGTGTTTATGAGTTTACATTTGTATTATTGTATATATGTTTATGAGTTTACATTTTTATTTTGTTAGTCGTATGAATGCTTAACTTAGCCCGGGATAAACAAAAATCCTGGTTCCGCCCTTGTATATATCCCTTGAGTCGAGATTACGAAGAAGGGATAATTATAATTTGCTCTTTCCAATTATGTCTTTTGTTATAATCAGTTCCCAATGATTTTAAATGCTATAATTTATCCCTTCCAAATTTTAAATGGATTAAATTGACTAATAACAATGACTGAACACCTGAAAAAACTATTACACTATCCGTTTTTTGCATTATTTTTCATATTTTTTTCTTGAGATACTAATTTTGTCTTTAAAAATAAGGAGACAAAAAAGTCAAGACTAAAAAATAAGGAAACTTTCGCCTCCGCCCCATCATAGGGAAAGAAGGGTTTCTACTGAAAAAGGGAAGGGAATAAAAGCTAACCATCCGAGATAATGGAGGATAGAAGGGTATAAGAGTAAAGGGAAAAATATGGATATTTGGTGCAGGAAAAAATAAGTGTAAGGGTAGTTATTATTTTTTCAATAAATTAGAGATCACGTGTATTTGACATGCCTAACTTTTGTCAATTTTTATTGTCTAAAAATAACTATTAGAGTTAATTACAAAATATTCAAACTTAAAAGAGATTATTTGTCGAAATTAAAACCTGAAAGAGTTAATTACAAACTATCAAAAGTTGAAAGAACTATTTTGTAATTAATCCTAAAAAGAATGTATAAAACTCATGATTATGGTTCATATCCTATTTTTATAAATTTTATTGTGGACCTCAAAGTACAATAATAACAACACTTCAAACGTTTTGTTTTGGTATCACTTTTCATTAATATTCTTTCATTCAATATGTATTGGGAGTTTTAAATCTTTTTCTTTATTTGTATTAAGATTTATTTGGTTTGGAGGGAAAAAAAAAAGTGCAAGCCACACAATTTTTTTTAGTTTCCTTATGTTCTCTTGTTTGCTTAATTTTGTTGCAGCCCCTTGTCATTTGACTATAGAAGACCCATATGAAATTCATGCAAAAAAAATTAAAGGATTTTAAAATATTTTTTCTTTTTACTTTTGTATGATTTGGGAAAAAAGAAAAAAGAAAATCTTATTTTTTCTTTGATATGAATAAGTATCGAAAGAATGAAAATGTTTTTCCCTTTGGATCCTATTATTTCATTAATTACCATCATTTTCTACTTCAACATTTAAACAATATTTTTTCCATCTCTTTTTTTGGTCACTACCATTTTATTATTCCAACAAAAGTGCCAATTTTTTACTCTCTCTCTCTCTCTCTCTCTCTATTTAGTAAAAAATATTAGATATAATGGTGACACCACATGATATTGATGACGTGGAGTCACCAATCAGTAATAAAATACCAAGTAAATTTAGTGGGCTTCATTGTTTTAATAACTATTAATAATTACATATGTCATGTTGGAATAATAAAATTTATCAATCCTATTTGTTATTTTATAATTGATTAATAACACTACGTAATAATAATTACATGATATTGCTGTTACACCCAATATTTATTCCTCTTCCCCCTCCCTGCGCGTCTTCTATTTCTCTTTAGTCTTTTCCCCCAAATCATGCATAGTTAACATATACATATTCTTTTTTTTTTGTGCAAATTTTTCTCTCGAGTTCAATGGCTGATCATAATGACTTGAGCTAGTCTAGAACATGTCCCCAAAAGAACGGTAAATAGTTTCAAAAGACAAATTCAACCACTGGACTACCCCTAAGAATTAATATATGCATATTCTTTCCATTATATTTTCACTCAGTCAAATCATTTATTGTTTATGAGTAAAGATCAGCCTCTAAATAATGAATCTTGGTTGAATTTATAATAGATGATATATCATTAAATACAAATTAAGTTAAAATATAATGAAGATAATTTCAATCCCACCGGATAACATAACAGTAATTTCCACTCCTTTTCCATCCCCACTCCAAAACCAAACACATAGTTAGAACAAGAGGTTCATTAAGTCCCCAAACCAAACAAAATGTTGCGACAGTAATTGATCTCCTACAAATAAATAGACTTCATTGACCCCAAAACCATTGGAATCATCATTTCACCAGTCACCTCTCTCGACTTAACTTTCCCACCCTCTTTGTCCCCTCAAGTCTTCTTCAACCTCCGGTCCTCCTACTCCTCTACTTGTACCTACACCCACCACTCTCTCATTCCAATTCCCACACCAACTAACACCGCCTGGAACCACCACATTACCACGCACCACCACCAAACATCTTGCATCTTCACCACATAACAATGTTAGCTTAAAGCTCAGTCCTTGTATTATTTCAAGCTTAATCATTGTGACTCAAATGGGTTGTTGCGTTAGCACCAACGGAGCAGCCTCAGGTTCTCACGCTAAACCCAAACCAAACAGAGTGCCACCACCAACACATCCATTGCTCGAAGAAGAAACCGTGAAAGAAGTCCTCTCAGAAACTCCAACACCAAAACCCAGTTTCCGAAAGATACAACAAGATCCAAAGAAAACCACACTCAAATCATCATCACTACCCAGAATCGGAGAAGAAGATCTGAACAAGAGCAATGTTCAAAAGAAACCCACAATGGCGTTCAAATCTGGAGAAATTTCTGATGTCTCTGAGATCTGTAGTACAGTAAGCGAGAGTGTCTCAACGGTCACTACCGAGAGGAGAGATGACGATGATGCCGAGGTTCGTCAAAGATCGCCGGCGAAGTTCAGAAACCGGTCATTTTCCGGCGACTTGAAGAGAGAGAGGACGGTGGGAAAGTCACCAGGAAGAACTTCGGAGCAGTCTCCGGGTCGGGTCAAGATTGGTTCCGGAAAAGAGAGGCCCGGGCTTGCGACTAGTGGGTTGAGAGGGAGCTTCGGGAATGGTTCACTTCGGAGGTCAAAGTCACCGGCGACTCGGACTGACGGTGGTGGCGCGAGATCGGGTTTGGGCAGGAGCCCGTCGGCGAGGAAATTCGGAAAGTCACCGGGTCGGGTCAGGTCCGAATTGGCTGAGAAGAACCGGAAAGTAGAGGAGGATAACAGAGAGAACAAGTGGCCACCGACAACAACAAATGATTCACTTGAAAATCCACTTGTGTCCTTGGAATGTTTCATCTTTCTTTAGTAGAACATTATGGTTGGGATTGTAATTTTTGAAAAATCTGATGGGTGAATTTGGTATTTTGTAAGGTAAAATTGCAATTAGGGTGAAAAGGAAAGTTTCCAATTTGCATATTACATTATTACCCTCCTCTGTGCTGTCTGTTCTCTGTTCCAAATGAATATATTTGCACACGCAATGCCATTAATTGACCAATGTAACAGGGCTTCTGTAATTATTTTTTGATATTATAACTCTTTTATTTTTCACCAATGAGAATATGACACGTGTATTAACAACTAGTACATACACATTTCTTGCTGGGATGGCCAAAGTTGCACCTTCTAGTTGTAGTTCAGGACAAGAACAGCATGAGACTTGTTGCTTAGGGTTTCGGAAGCAAGCAAGCAACCAACTCGATAGAAGTAGATTGAAACATTACTGTAAGGAAATCAGGCCTTGACCATTGAGTACAAATTAAAGAAAGGATGAGAAATGTGACTATGGGTGGGTGGGTGGGTGGGTGATGGGTAGGTGTATTTACTATATATTAATGTGTCAACATGACAATTGCATATGATTCTATTGAATTATTGCTTCCTATTGGTTGACATAGTATAAACATTAACTTGTTTACTTATTTTTTATTATTTTTTTGGTTTAATTATCATGGATGTCTGAATCAACTTGTACAAGACTTAATTCACTATTTGATAAAGAGTAATGCTATTTGGATATATAATAAAAAATTGACATTTTATTCTTGTAATACTACTTTTTTTCTTTTTTGGGAGGGGGAAGGGGAAGGGGGAGGGATACTTGAACCTTTGACCTCAAGAAGGTAAAGTCTTTACAAGACAAGAAGTATCATTGTAATACTACTTAAACGTGTTAATTATGTCAATTTCATATTATTCGTGTTTGACACTAACCCAACTCATTTATTATTCGTGTTAACGGGTCGTGTTATATACAGATTCATGTCAAGAAATAATCAACCCTAACCAACTAATTTTATGTCTATTTTGAATCGTGTTTTCGTGTTGTGTTAGAAATTATCACCCCTAATTTTTGGCTACTACAACAAAAAAAAAAAGAAGTATTTTTTGGTTAGTATTTTTGGTTGCTCACTCCATATTGCTTATGGAAAAGTTTGTCAGGGATCGGATTTAGATTAGGTTTTGATCAATTTGAGTTTGATCTGATCTGGATTTTTTTTTATCTAAATCTAATTCCGGACATCTTTTATTGTAATAAACAGCCAGCTGGTAAAAGAGAGGAACTGGAAAGATTGACCAGGTCTACCTTTGAACGAATAACAGCAAAAAAGCAAATGTGTTCACAAGAACTACCATGCAAAACGTTGATTACAAATTGGGGGATTCTTTCAAAGAGAAATACTATGTAACTCAAATTTATATTCTAAATTTGTATCCCAAATGAATGAGAATCATTGGATGAATGAGTCTCATCAACTTTTTTAAATGGGACCCACTGATATAACCATCCTTATTGATTTGGAATATATATTTGGGATATAAATTTGGAATATATAGCATTGCTCTCTTTCAAAACACGCTCGAGTCGTAAGTTGACTTTTAAAAATTGTATCTTAACTTTTGAAAATTATAACTTTTATTATAAATTATGTTTTTTATAAATTATAACTTACACCTCAAAAAATTATACCTCAAAAGGTATCATAGACTTTCTTTTCAAAGTGTAATAATGTGTTTGATTTCTTGACAGGCGCAAAATAATATTATGCCTAAAACAACACTCTAAGATCATTTTTAATGGAAACTCAAATTTTTACCCAAATTTAAAAAACAAAAGGTAAAAAGTTTGATTTGATATAGACTTCTCCAATTGAGAAATTTAAATTTAAAGGAAAAGAAACCCAGATTTAAATGAGGACAAATCCAAATTTAAAAGAGGGCAACATATGACCATTGAATCTTTAAAAGATGGTGAAATCTCACCATTAAAGATTTGAGTATAAATTTGAGTCTCCCTTGATTTAAATAAAAAAAATGAATCTCCCTTCATTTGATATGGATATGAGTCTAACAGTAGAGAAGGTTTTTAAGGATTTTTTTACCCAAATTGGTCATATTCTATCCTCCTTTAAATTTGAGTTTTTTCTTCTTTAAATTTGAGTTTGTTCATTGAAGCCATTTGAGTAAAAATTTGAGTCAAGGTTAAAGATACTCTAATACTGATTCAATACCATATGAAAAGGGTATTTTAGGCATTATGCTTTTGGTTGTGGATTAGGCCTAGCCATCATGCTAGTTTTTAGCAAGTTCGTATCTAAAATTACTTAACCCGTGTATGACTCGTTTATTAAATGGGTATAAATTGTAAAATCTAATAAGATCCATTTATTAAACTAGTTACACGACGCGACTTGTGTTACCCATTTATTTTACAACACAAAAAAAATCTTAATTTTGCAGCAAATTGGGTCATATATTAAAACAATAATTAGGTGATAAACAAATAATCGAGCAATCGTATGATAACCAGTTAATCAAGTATTCGAGTAATATATCAATTTATTAAACAGTAATCAGGTGATAAATGGGTTAAAGTATTCTATCCAAACACGACTCATTTATTATGCGGGTTAGATGGGTCTATCCGTTTACCACCCGAATATGTTAAAGATCTAACCCAAATTCATTAATTTTGTATTAAATAAGCCGATTGTGTTGAATTTTGTCAAGTCTATGGTGGATTTAAGGTTTGGATCATGGTGGAGGGAAACCATTCTTTTAGGCATTAGGGGTCAGAATTTGGCAGTGGTCCTCTTCTCACATATAGAGCCGTTAATGGTATTTCTTGGTGGCTTCCATCTAGAAACCAAATGTGCCTTTTATAGGCAAAATGTCTTTTTCTTTGGACTGTTTCTCTTGGCAGACAAATGAAATCTTCTCAACCCAATCCTGAAACTGAGTGAGAATAATTTCATATTTCAAGGGGTTCAAAGTTCAAAATTTAAGTATAAATAACTTGAATACATTACATTATCACATATTCTACAATTTTTTTCTACTCTCTCTCTCTCTCTCTCTAGATTGTAAGATGTTCACTTATGAGGGCCAATGAATTGTTGAGAAGTGCAGAAATTTGAAGCCATTTTGGAGGGAACCAACTTCTGCTGATCCAAATAAGCCCACTCCAACCTTCCAAGTTTGCTATGGGTTAATGCATTCACATTATTTCTTTGTTGCCCTTTCTCTTTTATTTTTTCAAGTTTTTTAGTTGGTTTAACTTTAATTGAATTACAATTAGTTGTTGACTCGACAAAGATGAGATTACTAAAAAGTAGAGTGAGAATCACTTCTCATCACTTACTGTGCGTACAGATTTTTGCACAATAGATGTATGAGTAAGAACAGGGCACAAATGAACTCGTCTTTACCTTGGGTTTCAGCAACCTCGCGGCAAGGAAACGGATATGGAGTAACCAAAGAGGAGGCTGGTTCGTTAGAACGATTCAACAATGGGGTGTCTGGACCAAGTCCGGCGGATAATGGTGTATTCCTGTGTACCCTGGGATCAAAAGAGGGGTTAGAAGGGCGCCGGAGTGTCTCCGGCGTATCCCCTCCGACGAGCAAGTCAGTAGTAATTTGAGAGAAAGAATATCCAGAGCACACTGTTTTGATTGTTTTTTTTGCGTACCTTTGTTTTGCCTCATAGAGGACTATTTATACCTCAGTTGGTAGCAATCATTACAGGCTAGAGAGCAATAGACTGCCAGTCATGGGGAAACGTTCTTCCCCCTTTTGCAGAGATGATTGCAGGTCCTTAAATGCTCGGCGCCCCGAACAATCAATGATCCCCTTCTCGGGCGCCCGAGCAATAAATGCTCTCATTTCTATGTAAATACATTAAATACCTGCTCTCTGAGGCACTTAATGTGCCCCTTTCCGGGCTCTATCAGTCATCATGGATGTCCCGTCAACTGGGAATTCATTAAATGATCCCTTGCACAGTCGCATAGTGGCTGGGTCCCTCTTGTAAAGTTGTGTACAACTCTGTTCACAATGCCACGTGTTCAGACCCTATTGGTCGCCAGCTCTGTTCACCCTGCCTTTCTGACTTGATGGAAAGGATAGGTTAGTGACTCATTTCTTGACTCAGTTTGATAAGTTGAAAGCTTCGGGGCATGTCTTGTGCCGAGATGACGTATAGTCGGGATCTTGTGTTCCGAGAAGATTTGCAGCCGAGGCCACGTGGGAGCAGGGGGATGAGCACTGAAGTCCCTTGGAGGTGAGAACACGTGTTGCTATCTGGGAAGGCGGAGTACCTATTATGCCGAGGACACGTGTTGTCCCCCTAACCATCGGTAACACTGTTGTGCCGAGGGGGCGTGTCGTCTCCCTAATCCTCGGTGGTACATTTGTGCCGAGGACACGTGTCGCCTTTTGGGAGACTCTCACAACATGTCCCATCAACTGCCCCCCAGCCCTTGTCCTTCGTACGGCAGAGGACACGCGTCGTTTGAGAAGGCGGAAGGGCTCACCAACTCCATCACTTCCGCAGCCGTATTCCCCCCTTCGGAGATCGTGCGCATTAATTGCGCCCAACATCGTGTCTCGTGCGTAATGATGGGGACAGGCCCTATATAAACGATACTTAACTGCCGCCTGGTCATCTTTTTGAAAACCAGCGTTTCCCTGGAGTCATTCGTCGCCGGAAAGTTACCGGAGCCACTGCCATCGACTCTTACTGCCTCCACTCTCGACGTTTTTTCGAAGACAAGGGCCATCCGTAGCCACTGCCTCCGTCTTCCTTCCTCTTTCCGGTGAGTTTTCTTGCACAATTTGCTTCCCTTTTCTTATTTTCTTCGTTTTTCCGGCGACCAGACACCTTCTCCTTCCTTGTCCGTGTTGGGAGTGGCCTTGTCCATTCATTTTCCGTTCGCCGCCCCGTTTTTCGTTGAGCCCAGTAAGCCCGTCAACCCGAAAGCACACCCCCTAGGGTCTTCTTCTCTCCGAGATATGCCCAAACGTCGTCCAAAGAAGGTCCCCGAGGCAGACGAGGCTGGTCCCTCTCGGCCTCGCAAGTATACCGTAGCTGGTAAACAACAAATAAAGAACTTTCGAACCCATTACTCCATTCCCCCCGAGGTTACAGTAGACGAGTTCAAGCCGGGTAAGCATAAGGCTGATGCTGGCACCGAGGCCGAGATGCCTTTCTATACGAAGGCCATCATAGAGGGTGGGATTAGGTTTCCTCTTCATCCTATCCTCCTCCGCTTCCTTCACCGTTTTCGACTTTTCCCGGGGCAATGTTGCCTCAACACCTTTAGGATCATCATGGGTGTCGTCGCCTTGAACGAGAGTCATAATCTTCACCTCGGTCTAGACGACGTTCTCTTCTGTTACGCCCTGGTGAGGGTCATGCCTCAACAGATGTACTATCTCAAGGCTCGGGACCCCACTATGTACCTAGTCACCCACCTTCCGGACTCCGACAAGGGGTACAAGGATGACCTCCTTATCTTCGGCGATCAATGGGAGAAAGGACCCGGTCCGGAATATGCTGCCGACTTGTGGTGCCCCAAGCAATGGAGGACTACGAGTACGTCGGCTTTTCTCTCATTTAAGTTTCCACTTTTCATCTGTTGCTTATCAACTAATGATTATTTTTTGTTGATAGGGATCCCTGACTCGGAGACTGCTGCCCTCCCTCGGAACCAAGTGAACATTGGCGATATCAGCTTCGTTTGGAACTTCTTGGGAACAAGAGGCTTAGGCCGGGCTGCCCACCTTCTTCTTGACTACACTCCAGGGTACAAGAAGTTTAGTCAAACACCTCACAACTACGATCCCTTGGCGGAAGAGGAGCTCGCAGAGGCAAACTTGGAGAACGACCCCGACAGGGCCCCTGAAGCCGAGGTAGAGGGTGTTGCCGAGGGTGTAGCTGCTGAGGAAGAAGACGAGGTCGTTGAGATAAGAGGTCCTGCTGCTGCCACTGATACTGAACCCAGCACGTCGGCGAGGGAGACTTGGCCAAATTTTGAAGTTCTTGAGAGCTTGAACACAGAGGACGCTCTCGAGGTTGCGATGTCTGGTTATCGCTTAGACTTGAACTTGATTAAGAAACGAGCTGCCCTCAAAGACAGTCGGGGCCGAGGGTCTAGTTCGAATGAACCTCCTCCTCCACCGCCAAGAGGGACTCCACCAGTCCATCATCCTCCACCACCCAGGGGGACTTCTCGTACCCACCTTCCTCCACCTCCCTCCCCCTCCAGGTCGTCGGGGCGCGGCCGGGGCCGTGAGGGAGACCCACACCCGGAGGAGGAAAGGAGGGTAAAACAAAAGCATGATGGTGCCGGCCGGGGTAGGGGTACTCCTGCCCCTTCTTCATCATCGTCAGTTCCTGATACAACTCCACCTCCCCCTCCGGTGGTGAATCAAGCTGCAGAGTGGCGCCCTCGGGCTCGGGATCGTGAAGGCGGGCCGATCCGAGAGTCTGACTCCATCATCAACTCTCCCCATGTGGCCTACGCTGTGAGTGAGACCCTCCTCTTTCACGTCGATATGGAGGAGCACCGAGGCAGGCCATTGAATCAACTTCTTCGAAGCATCATCCAGAGTTCGTTGGTGGTGAGTGTCTAAGTCATTCTCTTTCTTTTGCTTTCCCGCTTTATCAACCTTGCTGATCCTCAAACCTTCTTGCAGACTGCCCAGCAAGTCTCTGCCATTGCCGATCGCTTCTACTCTCAGAGGGACGTGCTTCAGGATATGGAGAAGCAGAAAAGCGAGGCTCAGGCGGCCCTTGCTGCGGCCAAGGAGGAAGTGGTGGCGAGAGACAAGACTCTGTCTTCTCAAGCTGCCCAAATTGCTGCACTTCTGAAGGAGGCCGAGGGGGCCAAGGGCAAGTTTGACAAAACCAACGCCGCCCTCGCCGATGCCGAAAAGAAGATAACCGAGTCCACCAAGCAGCTTTCGGCGGCAGAGGCTAAGGTGGCAGAGTCAGAGCAGACTTGTTCTGCACTTACCCAAGAGCTAGACAAGGTTCGAGCAGCGCTGGAAGCCACCAACAAGACTCGGCAGGAGATCGTCGATCAATGCGCCGACGACATTTTGGTAGCTTTTGAAGAACAGAAGAAAGAGTTCTTCAAGCTTGGATGGGACGCGCCCCTGACGGCGGCGGGGGTGCCCGCAGACTCCCCACTCTTCCAGGAGCACGTCTACGTCCCCTCCTCTGAGATAGTAGCTGCCTCGACGGAAGCAGCAGCCGATGGTGCAGAAGGTGCTCAAGTGCCAAGTGCCAAGTGCCGCGCAGACGGCTGCCAATCCCCCTGCCCTAGCTTCTGCCTCGGTGCCCCCTGCTGACGCCCCTGCTACGGATGCCCTCTCGCCCAGCATCGACAAGCTCTTTGGAGATATAGGGGGCAACATCGGCGGAGAAGTTGCCGGAGCCCCAGCTCAGTAGTTTGAGCCTTTACTTTCTGCCTTGTAATTTTTCACTTTAAACTTTTGTAGCTTGGGGACGCAAAGCCCCTCTTCGTAATGAAAAATCAACTTCGTTTTTACAATCCAATCTTCTTCTTCTTTGTTACTCTTTAATGGACCTCGGGGCTACTGGCCAAATGCCATGCCCATACAGCAGACGTCGGGGGATCCTTCCCATCGGGGTTCGATGTCTCGTTCGTCTGGCATCCACTTAATAACTCGTATTTTTCACTTTGGTTAGCTTCATCTTCCTATCTTGTTGACCCGAGAAGACGGAGTCGGGTCCCTTCGCTACTTGTTTCCGAGGGGTCGTATCTTTAAGAGTCATGCTCTCGTTCCTCCATTCGGAGGCAGGAATCTGAGTCTTCACCCTCGGGGGCATGCCCTCTGTGAGAGGCATGTCCCCGTCTGCCTGTTTGGAGGCAGGAGTCTACGACTCCGCCTCCGGGGTCGTACCATTCTTAAGAATACATTTAACATGAGATCTGAATATCAAAAGTAATACTTTTTTAAATTCATTACATTACATGGTCTTTTTACAACATTTCCTTCCATATCCTCCAGTTCATACGAGTCGGAGCTTCCTACTGATGTGACCTTGTATGGACCCTCCCAATTGGGCCCCAGCTTGCCATCCGCCGGGTCCCGGGTGTTTGCCACCACCCTTCTGAGCACAAGGTCACCCACTCTGAATTCCCGAGACTTGACCTTTCTATTATAGAGCCTGGACACCCCTTCTTGGTATTTGGCTAGCTTCAAGGCTGCCACTTCTTTCTTCTCTTCCACGAGGTCTGCGTCCAAGCCGAGTTGGCGGTCGTTGTCTCCTGTGTCGAAGACCAGTGTCCTTATAGTGGGAAGACCCACTTCAAGAGGGATGACTGCTTCAACCCCGTATGCGAGGGCATATGGCGTCTCCCCTGTTGACCTGCGCGGGGTGGTTCTGTATGCCCATAGGACGTTGAGGAGCTCCCCACCCATTTCCCTTTGGCTCTTTCCAGCCTTTTCTTGATACTATTGATGATGACTTTGTTTGAGGACTCAGCTTGCCCGTTCCCCTGAGGGTACGCGGGGGCGGAATAATAGTTTCGGATCTTGAGGTGTTCACAAAAGGACTTGAAAGGTCCGCTGTTGAATTGTGTTCCGTTGTCTGATACGAGGGCTCGGGGGATTCCAAATCTCGTGACTATGTTTTTCCACACAAACTTCTTGGTGTCTACATCTCTGATGTGAACCAGAGGCTCAGCCTCGACCCATTTTGTGAAGTAGTCAGTTCCCACTATCAGGAACCTTTTGTTGCCAGGGGCCTTAGGGAGGGCCCCAACCAAGTCGAGTCCCCACTGGGCGAACGGCCAAGGACAAGTTAATGGGTGCAAGTCCCCGGCTGGTTGTCGAATAGCTGGGACAAACCTTTGACATTGGTCACATCTTCGGACGTATGCCTGTGCATCCCTCTGCATTCGCGGCCACCAGTACCCCTGCGACATGATGCGGTGGGCCATGGATCGTCCCCCTGAGTGCCCCCCACATATGCCTTCATGCACCTCGTACAAGAGCGGTTCAACTTCGTCTTCGCGGACGCAGAGTAGATACGGTCCGAAAAACGACTTTCGATATAGCTTTTGATCCGGAAAAGCCCAGAACCTTGGGGCTCTTATCTTTATCCTCCTAGCCTCCTTCGGACACTTAGGGAGTACCTCAGAGAAGAGGAACCCGAGTAGTGGATCCATCCAGCTAGGAGGCTTCTCCTTCTGTTCAATGACGGTCACACAAGGAACTACATCAATGGTGGGGCCAGGAAGGTACTCCATGGTGATCCTCCGCGTTGTGGTGGAGTCCAACGCTGAGGCCAGGCACGCCAAGGCGTCGGCATGGGCGTTCTCGCCTCGGGGTACCTGTTTGATTTCTCTCCTCTCGAATTTGTGGAACAAGGTCACGGCTTCATGATAATAGGCTTTCATCCTGGGGTCCCTTGCCTCGAATTCCCCGTTGACCTGATTAACCACTAGCATGGAGTCACAATGGACTGTCAACCCCGTTGCTCCTACTGCGTCGGCGAGTTTGAGCCCAGAAATGAGAGCCTCATACTCTGCTTCGTTGTTGGATGCCTTGAACCCTAGCAGGACACCTTGCTCCGTGACCACTCCTTCCGGGGAGACAAGCAACGTTCCGATACCGGAACCCCTGTTGTTGGAGGATCCGTCCACGAAAAGATTCCAGGGGAGTTCCTGGGATGGAGACGTAGGTTGCGTGACAGCGCCGGGGGGTTCTTCTTGAGGGGGAGGAGGTCTCTCCTTGGAAAATTCCGCTATGAAATCCGCCAATACCTGCCCCTTTATGGCAGTACGGGGTTCATAGCGGATATCGTGTTCCCCCATCTCCACTGCCCACTTGGCGAGCCTCCCTGAGAGGTCGGCTTTTCTCAAAATAGCCTTCAGGGGTTGGTCCGTGCGGACCGTGATTGGATGTGCTTGGAAATAATGCCTTAGCTTCCTCGCAGCTGTGATTAATGCTAAAGCCAACTTCTCCAATGGTAAGTACCTCGTCTCCGCGTCCAATAAGGCCTTGCTTACATAGTATACTGGTTTTTGTTCGCGTTCATGCTCATGCACTAGCACTCCACTAACTGCGAATTCTGATACCGCCAGGTAGAGGAATAGTGTTTCTCCCGGTGCCGGGACGGACAGGGTTGGGAGAATTCTAAGGTACTCCTTGATCCCTTCAAGCGCTTCCCCGCACTTATTGTTCCAAGTCCCCTTCCTAGACTTCTTGATAGCATCGAAGAAGGGTCTACATTTGTCCGACGATCGGGACATAAAGCGGTTTAGCGTTGCTAGCATTCCAGTGAGTCTTTGGACTTCCTGAACCGTCCGGGGGCTTCGAACGTCTAGGATTGCTTGTATCTGCTCTGGGTTGGCCTCGACGCCTCGGCGGCTCACTAGATATCCCAGGAATTTCCCGGATCCAACTCCAAAGACGTATTTCGCCGCATTCAATTTCAAACCATACTCCCGAAGGGTGGAGAAGGTATCATCTAAGTCCCTGATATGGTCATCCTTCTTTCGACTCTTCACTAGCATGTCGTCGACGTAAACCTCTATCGTGTCCCCTATCTGCCTCTTGAACATTCGGTTCATAAGTCTCTGATATGTGGCCCCAGCATTCTTTAGGCCGAAAGACATGACCTTGTAACAATAAACTCCCTTGGGAGTAATGAACGCGGTCTTCTCTTGATCCGACAGATGGAGGGGGATTTGATGGTATCCGGCCCTGGCATCCAGGAAAGCCATGCGCTGGTGCCCTGCCGTGGCGTCCACCAGCTGATCCACCTTTGGGAGGGGGAAGTCATCCTTTGGGCAAGCTTTGTTTAGATCTGTAAAATCCACGCGTACGCGCAACTTTCCACCTTTTTTCTTTGCACAAACAGTATTGGATAGCCACTTCGGAAATTGGACTTCCCGAATGGCATCGGCTTCCAGGAGTCTTTTTACCTCTTCATTTACGACTTTGGCATGATGCGGGGCCGCACGTCGGGGCTTTTGCTTGACAGGTTTATGGGCGGGGTCGACATGAAGTCTGTGAGTGATAACATTGGGGCTTATCCCCTTCATTTCCATGGACTCCCATGCAAATACGTCGGCATTTTTTCTCAAAAAGTCAGTCATGTCCCTTTGTTCACCCATGGACAAGGTGGAACCAATGAGGAAGTACCTTTCCTCGTCCCCTTCCACCAAAGGTACCCTCAGGAGATCCTCCATGGACCTGTCAGCCGGGTCGACTCGTGGCTCATCAACCCCAAGCCACCCGGACTGTAATTGCTATTTATTTAGCAATTCCTCTGGGGGCCGTTCCTTCTCCTTGGAGGCGACTCCTGCCTTCACAGCTGAGTAGAAACATGTCTTGGTGGATGCCTGATCCCCGCGAATCTCTTTTACCCCCTCCGGAGTAAGAAACTTCAACTTCTTGTGGTAGGTGGAATGCACCGCCCCTAGTGCATGCAGCCAGGCTCGCCCCATGATTATGTTGTAAGGCGAATCAGAGTCTATCACCACGAATTCTGTGTGAGTCGTGACCGGACCTGTGATGACTGGTAGTGTGATCTTTCCCAAGGGCAGAGCATATGAGCCATTAAACCCGACGAGGGGTGTGTCCACCTTGACGAGATCCTGGGGGCCAAGCCCCATACGCTTCAGGACCTCGTAGTACATCACCTCGGAGGAACTCCCGGAATCTACCAAGACCCTCCTAACATCAAAGTCACTAATTTTCAAGGTGAGGATCAGGGCATCTTCGTGAGGGAGGACAACGCCCGTCAGGTCGGCGTCAGAGAATGTAATATCCTCGTTACTTGTCTGGACTCTCTTGCCAAGCCGATCCCCTTTCTCCTCATCCACCCTTCTCGTGAAAGTTACTCTTTTCAAATCCGACCTCAGGGTATTGGATGTCGGGCGATCCGTGGGGCAGACGTGGATTACGTCAATGACGTTGCCTTGGACATTAGCCTGTCCACCGGCGACATGGGTTTCCCTTGGAGCCGTTCCTTCAATATATTCCTTTAGGTGCCCCTCCTGCACCAACCTTTCCAGGAAAGACTTGTAGACCCTGCAATCCTCCGTGAGATGTCCCACATCTTGGTGGTATGAACACCTTACATTCTGGTTTCTGGTGGATGGATCACCTAGCATTTCAGGTGGCCATTTAAAGAAGGGCTCCCTCTTGATCCTGTTGAGTAGCCTGTAGATAGGCTCCTTGAACACGGTATGAGTCCCTTTGAAGGAGCTGCCGGGCGAGGGCATCAACCCCTTCCGAGGGAGGTCTCCTCTCTCAATTTCCTTCTTTCTTGGTGCCAAGAGTTTTCCCTTGCCTGCCAGCATCTCGTCTTCTACTCTGGAGTATTTGTTGATTCGGGCCATCAGCTCTCCCATGCCCGTAGGCGTCTTCTTTGTCAAGGATCTATAGAGGTCGGTGTCTCGTGATAGGCCAAGTCTGAAGGAGGCAGCTGCCATGACCTCAGAGCAACCCTCCACTTCATTTACTTCCTCCCAGTAGCGGGTGGCGTACTGGCGGAGTGTCTCTCCTTCCCTTCGTCTTAGGGTCAACAATGATCCGACATCTTTTGGGCGCTTACTCCCTGTAATGAATCGAGCCAAGAATTGCTTGGTTAATTCCTTCCAAGATCCTATACTGCTGGGTGGAAGGGTTTCAAACCATTTCATGGCGGAGTCGCCTAGACTTATTGAAAACACGCGACACAGTAAACGGTGGTCCGAGTGATAGAGAGACATCATTTGCTTATATTGCCTTAGATGAACCTCATGGTCCGATCGCCCGTCATAAACTTTGAACCTTGGCACAACGAATTTCTTCGATACTTCCATCTCTGCGATACCCTTAGTGAAGGGTGACCGAATGACCTCGTCATCCGTATCGTCTTCTAACGCGGCTTTGCCCTTCCTGGCGGAGTTCAACTACATTCGGAGGTCTCCTTGATGTCGGGGTCTGGCCTCTTGCTCATCACGGAGCCTATCGGCATATCCGGGCCTGTTGTTCTTCACGGAGAGGGTAGACCCCTCCTCGGACTCACTCACGCCCCCTCGCCCAGAGAGTCTCCGACGGAGGTCGTCCCACGCCAATGACCTTGTCTTCTTGGCTGGGACCTCCGGAAGCTCCTCTCTGGCCCTCGGGCGCTTCGGAGCCCTGGATTTGTTCGATCCGCCACTGAGGCGGTTTCTCAGATCTTGGGCCCCCATTTCCTTGACGGGGGGCTCGTGTGGCCGCCGCTGGTTCCGAGATCCTCCGCTGGGGAGTGTGACCTCATTGAGTCGGTTTAGGACATTGACATTGTCCTCTTCCAACTGTCTCAGGCGATCCCCGAACTGGTCCTCAATCACCTCGGCGAGTTGCCGCGCCAACGGGGCAGATTTCTCAGTTCCAATACCCATGTTGGTTCGATGGGTTCGTTCTTTTGAGTGAACAGAACATTCTCTATTCATGTTTTTCACGCAATCCTTTGTTCTTGACATGGAGGAGGCTGTGAACTCAACGATCTTTTGTTGGGTGCTCTTTCCTTTTTGACGAGTATTCACCATGATCACTGCTCTTCGGGAAGTATGATCTTTCCCACAGACGGCGCCAGATTGTGCGTACAGATTTTTGCACAATAGATGTATGAGTAAGAACAGGGCACAAATGAACTCGTCTTTACCTTGGGTTTCAGCAACCTCGCGGCAAGGAAACGGATATGGAGTAACCAGAGAAGAGGCTGGTTTGTTAGAACGATTCAACAATGGGGTGTCTGGACCAAGTCCGGCGGATAATGGTGTATTCCTGTGTACCCTGGGATCAAAAGAGGGGTTAGAAGGGCGCCAGAGTGTCTCCGGCGTATCCCCTCCGACGAGCAAGTCAGTAGTAATTTGAGAGAAAGAATATCCAGAGCACACTGTTTTGATTGTTTTTTTTGCGTACCTTTGTTTTGCCTCATAGAGGACTATTTATACCTCAGTTGGTAGCAATCATTATAGGCTAGAGAGCAATAGACTGTCAGTCATGGGGAAACGTTCTTCCCCCTTTTGCAGAGATGATTGCAGGTCCTTAAATGCTCGGCGCCCCGAACAATCAATGATCCTCTTCTCGGGCGCCCGAGCAATAAATGCTCTCATTTCTATGTAAATACATTAAATACCTGCTCTCTGAGGCACTTAATGCGCCCCTTTCCGGGCTCTATCAGTCATCATGGATGTCCCGTCAACTGGGAATTCATTAAATGATCCCTTGCACAGCCGCATAGTGGCTGGGTCCCTCTTGTAAAGTTGTGTACAACTCTGTTCACAATGCCACGTGTTCAGACCCTATTAGTCGCCAGCTCTGTTCACCCTGCCTTTCTGACTTGATGGAAAAGATAGGTTAGTGACTCATTTCTTGACTCAGTTTGATAGGTTGAAAGCGTCGGGGCATGTCTTGTGCCGAGATGACGTATAGTCGGGATCTTGTGTTCCGAGAAGATTTGCAGCCGAGGCCACGTGGGAGCAGGGGGATGAGCACTGAAGTCCCTTGGAGGTGAGAACACGTGTTGCTATTTGGGAAGGCGGAGTACCTATTATGCCGAGGACACGTGTTGTCCCCCTAACCACCGGTAACACTGTTGTGCCGAGGGGGCGTGTCGTCTCCCTAATCCTCGGTGGTACATTTGTGCCGAGGACACGTGTCGCCTTTTGGGAGACTCTCACAACATGTCCCATCACTTACAATCATGCTTCAGGATCGCGGTATCAACTATTAACTCGGAAAGTTTGGTCACGGCGTCGTGGTGCAATATTAGACGATACAATCTATAAAAAAATGTTAAACATGACAAAAAATTCAAATCATATCGTGGCGTTGTGGCACCATATCAGACGATTCGCCGGATTCAGTAATGATAACTCAACGACTCAAGATTAACTCAAATACAACTCAACCAACTTAGCTAAGTAGTGCGAAACTCGAGATTTATACGCTTCTTGTAACGGTATCATCTTTGTGTACACTTTCTTTCAACTCCAGATTATGTACTTTTGCTATGGCAAATTCATTATCCAATTCAGTCTATGTTAAACAAGAATGCTAAGAGGGATTGATCAAATATAAACCTAAACTTTGACATTTTTCGCATAAAATGACTACCATCAAATTCAAAGCTACAAGCTCAGGGTTGTAGGTATTTGCTTAGCAATTGTATCAGGCAATGGCACTTAATTCAGTGCTATTAACACATCAATAAGTGTTGAAAAAACAAGATTTACAAGCAAATTGATGAAATTCCAGAGGTACCCAACTTCAATTATATTCCTCACTATATATAAAATCTCTCAAAGAAGATCAATCCATTTAGTGTGCAATCTTATCTGTCTATAAAGGTCCACCATACAACTGAAAATCTGAATATTAAGGCACATGTTCAAAATATAGGTGAATGAAAGGGTAAACCTCGCCTGCGTTCCTTTGATGATGCTTCGATAATCTGAAGCCAGCTTGCCCACCATGACTTTGTGCTATGTACACAATTTTCAGGGCCAATGGGAAAAAAAAGGGCCACCTTTTCGATTCAAATACTTGCCAGTTTGCTTGGCATCTTTGACAGTGTATGTCTTTCGCTCCAGTTGAATAAATGATAAATAGATTGATTGTATGTATCTTGTTCAAGAAATAGTGTGACTTACAAAGCAGGCACTTGTGGTGTTTGGTTCTTTTAGGTTGAGCTTGAGGATGTGTTGGAGTTGGAGTTGTGGGCAGAATTGGGCAATGCATTATGCTGATGGGAAGGCCAAGGCATGCGTTCTGGAGGGCAAGGCACGGGAGCTGGGTGGGCGATGAAGGTAGGGATGTCCTCTCCAGGCATCAACACTGAAACTTCTCTGGCATTCACAGTAATCTGAAGGAATAGATAGATATGTTTATTAGAACTTGTAAAGCATAATATCGGAGTTTGGATTACACAGCATAAAATTCAGAAGTTTGTTATAAATAAAGGTACTTGAATAAAAGTTACAGCTTATAAGAACTTTATTTAACACAGATCAAGTAGACATACCGAAAGGTGTCTCACATACGCTTCTGCTAACAGAGACCGCCCCAATGGGAAGAAATTGAAAACTATGCAGCTATTGTTTTATAAGCAGAAATCAAAAAACATTAACCTATTAATTTCATATGGGTCAGCTTCATGGAACTCAGCCAAAAAGATACAACAATGTCAAATTAAAAGTAATTTCTCAAATTTATGGTGAAGTCGTGAAAAAAGGGCAGACTGGGAGTCAAAGTTCGAACAAAGAGTCAAAGATGAAGGGTATTAAAAATAAGGTTGCCAAGGTTATGTTTTGATGGTTTTAAAATTATACTAACTAACACCATACTATATGAAAATTTCAGTGGGGGCAAAATTTAGAAATTTTTGAAATTTTACCTAGGTCCCAAATTTTTTTAAAATTCCAGTGGGGGCAGCTGCCCCCACTACAGATCCGCCACTGGGTAAGTGTGTTGCTTCAACAGCTAGATAAATTTACAGCTTATGGTGCTTTAGATGCCCTAATTGATTCATAATCTTGTGTGACCTATATAGTTCTCGAAAATATAGCCGCAAAATACAGACACTGATCTCTTGGTTCGCTAATGCCATCAACTTTAATTTCTAATTTCATTTCATTTTTGGGGTAATGAATCAATTTAAAGTCATATTCAACAAATTATGTAGTGAATGATTAGTTACGACCCTCTTTGTCTAGGAGACAGAACAGCAACATTAATAAACAGATGACAGTATTTGACATGGCATAATCTGCTTTTCTTATTCTTTTCTGCCAAAAAGATAACAATATCTTGACTAGTGATGGAACAAAAGTTGACTTTTTCTTTCTTATATATTAGTTGGTGAGATATAGAATGATTATTTATGATATAAATACACACATTGCAATAGTGCTAGCCAATGCATAAATTGTCCTCATCACCTCAAATAAGGGAAATGGTTATGAACTGTTGACATCACCCACATGGGGCTGTTTTTGCTGATAAAATATGCATAGCTTGTTAAATTATTAAGCTTCTTTATAGAGGTTTTTGGGCTAGAGACTATCAGGAAATTTGTAGTTACTGTTGATATTAACTCATATAATATACCACATATGCACTTGCACGCAATCATACGGAAATTCTAGGATGACCATAGGGGGCAGACGTTCAATTGGGTGGCCTGGTTACACTGTGAACGACAAGTGTTTCATCATTTTAGTATCTCCTCAAGGTAGTTTAATTTTCAAAAATCAATCCTTTTTAGGTTTCCTCGCAAAGACCGATCTACCAATTAAGACTAAAACCTCCTTTGGGGGTTGTTGCACTTCATCAAGAGTTTAAACTGAAAAGCAAGGTCAGAATGGTTGGTGACCCATTTGTATTTTAAAAAGTTTCAGAGTACTGGGTAACTTGTAAAGCAATGTCACTCATATCATTGTCACTATCCCTTGAATGAATAATGTCTTGTGTTTTAACCCCTGACTACACATTTGTATGAGGCTGTCTAGTGTGATGTGCCCTACACTTCACCCCTTTGTGAAAAGGTAAAATATTTTTTACACTCTTATGATTTAAACCAGTGATGTTTACCATCCTATATTTAACGAACCTATACTTTATCCCTTTGAAACTTAGTTCCAGAGAATAACAACTGACGGGGTTACCAAGTTAGTATAAAAATAAAATAACGCCTTTCATGCTATAAATTTTACAGGTTTACAAATTGGAAATTACTTAAAATACCAAGTAAAAGGGACACAAATATGGGGTTTTTAGTGAGAAAGAAAAGAAGAGATATATTATGTTTACGACTATTAGAGTCATTTTAACATGGCATCTTATTCATAATTCTGACTTTTGATTTTGACCATCAATTTTGACAGAAATTCTAACGTGACATTTTGATCCGAAACCATAAGATGACAAGAGTGTCAACTGTAGGTCTTCAAACCGTAGGGAGGTAAGGTATAACTTGTTTAAACCACAATCGAGGAAAAAACAATAGTTTACTTAAATTGAAATAGCTACATAGTAAACCATCCTATACATCCCTGTATGCACCTCATCAAATACTTCAAAATAATTAATCCCCAGATATACATTTCATCCCCATCAAACAACAAACTAATATTTATCTAGACATAGATTAAAAAAATCACACATAAAGGTCACACAAACTCACATAGATAAGTCAATGGTGATGTTTGTTTAATAGAGCTAGTTGGATACATTTAAAGCTGCAGAGAAGACAATAAACTAAGTCTTGCCAACAAAGAAATTTAAAGGTCTTCCTGTCTCCAACCTTTGTGCTTGCTGTGGGGGTATCATTCATAAAGGTCACTAGTGATGGGCTTAATGGTTACAATGTACAGTGGTGGGGCTCTAGAATGAAAGAACTACATGTCGACATATAGTCCCTCAGGCATTCAAATGGGACCAATAAAACAGCTAGTTGGTTCTTGGACAGGCCATTGGACAAATATCATAATCAAGGAGACACTGTCCTTTGATAATACATCGAAATTTTAGGGAACATGCACATGCTTGTATTATAATAAATTCTTGACTAGTTAATGCCATGCTCTGTTTTTATCAAAATTTTCTTTTATTAATTCACCCAATGTTTATAGCAAAGTTAAAGATTTAGGCCACAGAGATAGTGGAACCCATTCCTAAAGTTTTGTGGAAGCCTGTAGGGTACAAAAGCCATTTGCACACTTACACACACATATGCATAGTAATGCTGGACCGATCAAAATTAGATCAAAAACAAGGACCAAATAATAGGCGCTGCCACGCTGATATGAAGGTGCTTTTGGCCCCACTTTAATCGTGTAAAAATGCAAATGTTAACGCACCTATTTAGCGCCACATTTTTTGGTACTTATCTTTGGTCAATGTAGTATTATACATTATATTAACTCAGTCTAACTTGTTTTTTGTTCACCAAAAAGAGGGAAAAATCCTAAGCTTCTCCACAAGCACCCCCCCCCCCCCCCCCCCCCCAACCTATAGACGGAGAAAGAGTATAACAATAACTAAATAGACATATTATGGGTTCAACCAGTCCTAGTTCTAGTAGAGAGGGCCATAAATTTGTTAGGTTTCTTGGTGATATTTCATAGAAGAAAAATAAAACTCAGCTAAGGCTCCAGCAAGGCCTAAGGAATGTTTGAAGTCCCCAGTTACAACTGACACCAAATTATAAAGAAATATAAACACAATATCATTAAACTTCATATAAATACACACATAGGAGGAACCTAGGAAAGCAGAAATTCTATGTCAGAACAACAATAATCACTACCTACAAAAATCAAAAGTATCATCCAAACGCCAAACAAGAACAGATAAGACAGATAAAGAAAGCAAGCAACAAAATTTCAGCTATAAACATTCAAAACCACAAGATCATAACAAACTTCACATCCTTGTATGGTATAAAAACTCAGAAATCACACATTCTAATTACATTATGAATGCATTTTACTCACTTTTGGTGATGGGTGACCAAGCTTTGGACTGAAACCCATCTGAGACTCAATGTCTCCGAACCTCCGGCCAGCCGACGGGGTCAAAGCCGGCGAGGTGGGTCTGAGAAATCTTTCAAAAATGGCCATGACAAGGAACATTGAGATGAGAATGGCAGTGGCAACAAACCCAAAAGAAACTGCATTGACCGAGTTATCAAAGTGCCTCCAATGATCTTCTGCTTGTATATTAAACGGAGCCCCCGTTGGTGGCCAACCCCATCCATCTTTATCTCCCATTTTCACCTCCAAATTTAACAACATTTCACAAACATGATGAGTTGAAAAAGACCCAGAAAGCAAAAGAACAAGCAAGACAGTTAATGGCAGTTTAGAGAGAGAGTTTGTGAAGGAAGGCTTCACAATCTTTTATGCCATTATCAAAGCAACGCAGTACTTAAAACCTGGTGTGTGGGGAGAGAGAGAGAGAGAGAGAGAGAGCATGTGGAGGCACTTTGCAGACAGGAAGCCGGAGGTTGAAAAAGAGAACCTTTGGGATTTGGATAGCTTTGTCCTCTTCTTTTTAACTCTTCCCAGTTTTAACACACAAGTTGGAAATAGCACCTGCAAATTTTTACAGCAGAAAATGGACCTCTCAGTACATAATACCCAAGAAATTGGACCTATTTTTGGGGTCCAGTTCTCATCATAATATTCGTAAAAGATAGAATGCCATAATCAATACAAAAATAATTTAATTTTACACAGAAAAATATATATCACATTTATAAACAAGACATTCGGATATAAAGTTGAAATAGATTAAAGTTAAAAAACTCTACTTAGAAATTATTCAAATTAAAATTTACGATTATTGCCAATTCTGAGAGTTGGGTATAGATTCATTCACGGTCAACTAGTTAGGATTAAAATTAGAACAATCGAGATTAAAATCATCAAACTTACGAGAATTGACATTGTAAACGTAGATTAAATTCGAACTAACTTATTTTCCTCTTATGGAGGTGGAAGTGAGTGTTTGATGATGTTATAAACTCATATCACCATCATTGGCACCACCACTATTGGAAAGATAAATAAGAAGTATAGATCTACCTATTAACAATATTCATGTGAAATATGTGGGAGTAGATGTATACACCTGTATGTAGGTGTTGGTGTGGGCAGGCTTCTTTGTCTTTGTATGTGTGGGTCATTTTGTCTGCCTATGGGTGTGCATGATAATATAAGAAAAAGTGAAAAAAAAAAAAAAAAAATTTCATCAAAGAGAGAGGATAATCAGAGATTCAATTCAATTCCCTAATTAAGTTCAAATAACATTTTTCAAGGATTAATGACACAAATGTCTTTTGATCTTCTTAAAACATAGTGTGAGTGTAATTTCAGAATTCATAAGATATCATTTGCGATCTCATTAATTTTTCAAAATTGAATAAGGGCTCACAGCACGTAGGGACATTGAGACACTAGTTCAACTAAATTGAGTTATTTTAACTTTGATCACCCTTAGTTTCGTACCCGAATGTAACATTTGCAAACATGATAAATGTTTTCATACATAATTTTATTTTTTACGTACTAATTATGATTTAAATTAAATTTTCTAACTTTGAAGAGATGGTTGAGGCCAGTATTTTTTCCGGACCCAGGAAAAAATAATTATAATAATTAATTCCAAGTTTTAACTTTTTCCACAAATGATAGCACTAGTAGTTATTCTATGGGCCCTGCCAGCCACAAGACTAAGCTTTCTAAATTCCCAAATTTCACTATTGGGCCCACCAGCCCACAATAACTCCTCCAGGTGAGGCCAGGGTCACAAAGAAGTCTTAATACCCAACTTTGCCTCCATAATTTCCAGAACGCCACTCAGATTGTCAACATAGCCATAGAGACTTGGTGGCATTCTGGAAAAAATAGTGAGAATTTTGGGCATAAATCAGTCTGCTAAAGTCCAAAGTCAACTATTTCGAGCAATACGGGGAGTTTTCATTGAAATGGATAAAACAAAAGTACATGGCTGGCCCACTTCCTCTCCAATTAAAATGATGCAACAAAAATGTGGTCCCCACCTCTGTCTCTCTCATATATGAGAGATAGTGACTTGGCAGCTGACCTGGCAATTTGCTGTATTAGTGGCATACAAATCATCTTTAGCACTTTTCTTTTAAAAAAATATTATTTAAAACTAAATTTATTAATATAATATATTATAATAATTATATTAATAGCGAATCTGGACTAATACTAAGAGCCACGTTGTCAATATAGTTACAATAATTTATTATAAACACCCCCCTCCCCCTCTTTTCCTTCCATCACCCATCAATGAAGCCACGCCTTGCACCCTTCTCTCTCTTATTAACCATCATCACATGCCTCATGTCGGTTTATACACCTCCATGGACCCCACAACCCGGCCTTTTTCACACGTGTCAATAGAGTCCCTCCACCTCATCATCATACGCCACGTGGAATTTTCTGATTGTTGGACCACTAGAAAAAGGGTATTATTGGGAAAAATGTGTGCATTTTTTTTTCTCTCTCCTCCCCGACATATCAGGTCTTAGAGTGTCGGGCTTTTCAGGTCTTCCAACCCTGCAATGGGGGCAACCGGGTCTCAAGATTGTCCCCTATCAACGGCCCAGATAAGCTGTTACATCTAATCGAATCTGGACCGTCTAACACATGAGGGGGGCCGTAGGTCAATGTTTCCCTTTGGAGTCAAAAAAGGACCATCGCGCGTGCGTTTGGACAACATCGCACGTGAGGTTGCGTGGTGAAGTGTAGAAATCAGAGAGGCTTTATTTGATTGATGGGGTGGGTCTGCATTTTGGGTCACTGTGTGTGTGTGTGTGTCAGATGGTGGACCAGCTATGCTCTTTTTTTTGTTTTTTTTTTAAATAATCAGGTTTTTTGTCACTCTTTCAGTAATAGTTTTCGACCCAATAAAAAAAAACTATAAGAATAACGTTTTAATTACCAAATTTTTTATTTTATTTTTTATCAAAAGTTGGGTTTGAATGTGACATTGAAGCAAGTATGATACCAAAATTTATAATTTTGATAGATGAAGATATAATTTGGATTTGGACGAATCGTATTCAAATCTCTGACGTGGGTTCGAATTTTTATTGAAACGCAAGTCCTAATTTAATTGATGCATAGATTGAAGGACCGGTTCATTCATATGTGGTTTGTCATTGGTTCTACTCTGATTCACGAGGCTGAACAACATAAACACATTTCTACTCACCGAAAACAGATTAAAAATTTCTCACATTACCCAAAAAAAATTAATCGGTTCGCATATTCAATAAAACTAAACACATACGTGATTATTTGTCAATTTCGCGTCGACTTTGCGTGTTTTACTAAACTTTGCCAATCTTGGGACCGGAGGTGGTGGATCAGAGGGGACCTGGCGGGTGGCTCGTGTCTGACTGAGATCATGGTAATGGCACGTGAGGGGGGTCTTTGTTGTTGCTTTCTTAGCTGAGAGATTGATCAGGTGGTCCTTTCTCTTCTTTTGAGGGGTTTGAATAAAGTTGGAAGTCTTGCTAGCTTGAAAATGAAATTGACCCTTTAACCCGAATTGGTAATTGAAATGGTATCAGGAATGAGTGAGTTCCGATATTTTGAATTTGAATGTTGATAATTATTTGGGGTTAGGTTATAAATAATTTATCTCTTATGAATTCTCTAATTCAGATGTAGATGACCTGTATTTGGTCAAATTGAGAAAGAAATTAATCGAGATGAGCGTAAGTTAATTCCGACATCCTTGACCGTTGAAAAAAAAAAAACTTGGCATCTTTTGATTCTTGCAGGGTGTTAATATACTCCATGGATTATACCAACCCAATTTAGTTTGAAAGTATCCAAACTCTTTGAAGTTGGGCCTTAAAATCTAATATAACTACACAACACGATGATCGCACTAATTAACCGAGTTTCATCGGCCAGCCGCGTTTAATGAAGCATCCAAATTTATTTTAAAATGTTGGATGATAACAAGGAAAAAAAAGAAAAGAATGTGATGGTACATGAGAGGAAAAAGGGCATAATGGATAGGACCTTCCCTACACTTGGAGTTCCTTTTTCCCCACTTTTTGTTCCCTTTTTTTTCACTTTTTCTTGCATATCATTTTAGAGGAGACAAGTTGGGCCCAAATGGGACGCTATGCCCTTCTCTCCAGTTAGTAATTGCTAGACTCATGAACTAATTGAGGCTAGGCAAATTAGAGACACTCATGGTTAGGGGCTCTCTAATCTCCTAGTGTGTATATCAATGGAGAGAGAGAGAGAAAGGGGGGGGGGGGGGGGGGGTAATCCCATTTTGGAAGACATGAATAGGTCCCCTAGGAAGTAGAACAAATTGGAAGACATAAGTAGGGTTGTTGCAAAGTAACATAATTTATGAGTCTAATGAACCGCTTGAAAAGAACCAAACAAAACATAATCATGATTTGGATTGCTAACCTTTCTAAATTTGGTCAAACAACCATCTTTTAGATGGTAAAAAATAAAGATAAAGAAAAGGAAAGAAGAGCTCTAAGCCCATAGCTTTATGTTTTGCAAAAAAAAGTAGAATTTCTTTATATGGTCAAAGTATATATTCGGTGCATACAACTCCCTGATCTATAATATCATTTATGAGAGATAAGTGATTGACAATCTTACTGCATTTTAGAAATGTGAATACGTGAAATCGAACCCATGACGTATGATAGGAGTGTCCATGGGCCGAATTGTCCATGAGTCCCATTATCTTGGCCCGAAAAAAAGGCCCGAAATTCGATAGACTCGATAGCTGGCCCGCCCGAACCCGAACCCAATATCCTTCAAGAGAGGGTATGGCCCTACCTCTAAATCCATTACCCAGCCCAGCCCATTAAAGCTTGGCCGAAGAACTTGCCCGCCCAGCCCAACTCGAAAAGCCCGCCCACATTCCTTTGAAAAAAAGTTAGATACATTAAATTTGAAATTTAAAAAAGAAAAATAGGTGGGTAGGTGTCAATTTAGTTGGGATGTGTTCATTCTATTGTGATGCAGTTCCTCCCCTATTTATAAATAAAATTATTCATTATTTACTTTTTGTCCATTTTGACTCTACTTTTAATTCAAATGTGTAATTTATAATAATATTAAATTACAAAAATATTCATTATTTATAAATGAAGTATATAAAAAGTCCGTCAAATAGGTCCACCCCGCAGGCCCACCCAGTAGGCCCGCCCAATGAGTGGCAGGTTGGGCTGTGGGTAGCCTACTCCTACCCAAAGCTCGGCTCAGCCCTTGCCAATAATTCACTCCGGTAATAGTTTGGACCTCTCCTACCTAGGCCCAGCCCGGAAAAAATTTCGCGGGCCGAACTTGGCCCAACACAACCTATGGACAACTCTAACGTATGACTTAAATGGATGGTAAGTAAGTCTGTCAAATGATCGGATTTAAGATATTTAAACAGATTCGACAGATAAACGGATAAAAATATTAGTCCATATCCAATTAAATAGATTTGGATTTGGACCGAAATTCGGCCCCTTGACATGTTATGTTGTCATCGCTCACTTCTAAAACAGTAGTTAAGAGAGAGAGTTAAAAGAGCAAAAAAAAAAAAAAACAGGTAAATAAGCTTTATGATTAAATGACATCAAGCAGAGACCATGAAAGTTGGGCTTTATGAAAGTTTTGCCGCCCTTGTGCTCCTACCCGGCTCGAATCCGGATTAGTCGGAGCCCAAATTGACTTTCGGATACCGGATGGTCTGACCAAAAAGAAAGTTGGGCTGCTACAAAAAAGGTCTTAAGAAAGTTGAACAACACAACAATGACGACTACACAGTTCTCTCTCCCCCTCCTCTTCCATGGGTTCAAAACTCCTCCATGCATCTCCGGTTGCCGCCGTGTCGAATATATGGACCACTGACATTATTCTCGATGACTCTCCGGCCATCCGAAAACCCGCCAAGAAGAAAAGACAAGTTCCGATCGGTGCCATAGTAAGGTAAAGCCGTTGCACCGGCGACCCATTTTCTCCATTGATGTATGATGTGCATGGAAGCTTCTGTTGTGACCCTTCAACTATATACCATATATTGAGCTTCCCATCATATGTCTCAATGTGACCCTTCCATGCATTTAGGCAATCCCCAGAGCTAAATAACTTGTCATCCACGGCAACAATTTGATTAGGTGGCACATCTAGTTGCCACATCCCCGACACGAGGTCCCACTTACCTCTATGTTCGTTATACACCTCAGCAGAACTACGGTCCACGTAAGGCACAACTCCATCCGCCGTTGTTCTACTCTCAACAAATCCACCAACCACGTGAATTTTCCCTTGCCATGTCACGCCTACACATTTGTACCTCGAAGTGCTCATATTTGGCAAAGGGGTCCACTCGTCACGCGAGGGATCGTACACCTCAGTAGATGAAGTACCCCTTGCGCAAGCCAAGGTGGACTGCCCCCCGGCCACGTAGATCTTATTGTCACACACTGTACATGCAAAATCATACCGTGGTACATTGAGAGGTGCACATGTGGACCATTGATCTGTATGAACATTATAACGTAAAACCGATGAAAGTACCTCAACGTCAACCTTGGAAATGTCATTAGAACACTGAGCTCTTTCCTTGTTACATAATCGTCCCCCGATTATATAAATTGAGTCCCCAATTGAAGTCATGGCGAAGTCTTTTAGCACATGGTTCTCAATTAGTCCAAAGATTGGACTAACATAACTCCATGTGTTGTTGGAAGGATCGTAGCACCCGATCCAATTCGAGACGTTTATGTTATGCCCCGGCTCTCTAAAGCAAAACGAGGCGTACACCCGATAGCGAGACATTGAATTCTCAGGCGACGGCTCCGGTGTTGTGGGTGGTGGGGAGGAGAAGGAACCCATTGAAGTTGTGACTTTTGGGTGTTTTGAGAAGTTCAGTAGCTTAGTGTGTGCAATGATACCATGTAGTTATAGAATAAGGAAAGAAAGATTTAGAATAGGGTAGGCGGATAGTACAATAAAAAAGTAGTTTGTTAGCATCGACTAGGGATTGGAATGTTGGGGGTGATAGCACCTAGGCTCTATGATGAACATATCTAGAATTTTCTTTGGTGGGGTTGTGTTTTTTATATAATTACTTTGATGGATTATTCAGTGTCCTATGTTGAGGTATAATGCTTCAAAAGCAGGCAAGAAGATTCGACGTAGTCATCGAGTCCAATTGTGCCGAACCAGTGATAGTTTTGCATTCAGAACAATTTATTGATGAATACTTTCCTTGGAATTGGCTTCCGCAAAACTTGCATTATAAAAAATGTTTGACAGATATGGAATGCATTCTCGCATGAAAGCAATGGGGAGAAAGTTTTGTGCACGACTTACGTATATCCCGAGTTCAAGTCCCTCTAGCCTAATAAAATTCAAATTTAAGCGATGCACATAATTAGCGAGTGTTGCGCTCATGACTGAAAAAACACATTGTTGGAATGATTATTTTTTCTTTTTCTTTTTTCAAAAAAATCTTAAGACTACTCAGCCTATTAGTCTTTTTGAGGACATCGGATACAATTGAAACGATACAAAGAAAATTAACATAACCTCTAAACAAGAATGACATGCACAGTTCATCCCAAAGTATGCAACTCTGAGGTATCACATGTCTTTATGACCTCTGGTCCAAAAAGCCTTGGCCATTTTGGATGGTGTGGCAGGGTGACCCTTTCCACCATATATTTCTCCATTGTAATTCAAGTCTCATAGCTTGTGGTGAAGGAAGAAACCTGAAATAGACTATTATTGTTGCCAAATGATTTGACCCTATGAAGTGTAAATATCATTGGAAAACAAGTCTGATGTATTGTTAAGTAGCTACTCCACCATTTGCCTTCTGCATCCTCAATACAAATACCACCAGCACCATAAAAGCGTTCAAATACTAGCATCATGAAGAAAAAAAAAGAAACACTTGCACCACTTGCTTTTTGCATCCTAGATGCGACACGATAGAAGTATAAATATTTCACCTGAACCAGTTTATCAAGAATTTTTTCCAAATCTAGCAGAATCTTTTCTCGATAAAATGGGAAACACTTCAACAGTAATATTAGCAGTAATAACAAGAATTTGACAACCCCTCAAACTGATAGTGTGCCGATCATGACTAGGGTATTTCTGATTAAAGTGGTTACACTATAATCAATTCGGGCATGGTACATGGCATGCCAAACGAATTCCAGAAAGAACAATGCTATGTAACCCAAATTTGCATCCCAAATGAAGGGAGACTGTTGGATCAGTGGGTCCCATTTAAAAAAGGTTATGAGACTCACTCATCCAATAGTTCCCTTCAGTTGAGATGCAAATTTGAGTTGCAAATTTGGGTTGCAAATTTGGATTACATAATATTTTCCTTCCAGAAAATCTGGACTTCAAATTATGAGGAGACAAACGTGTATACAACAGCCTAAAGGAGTAAATGCAACACCCTAACACGACACAGATTCTAATAAAACGACAATCACGAATAACTGCCTGCAGTATTTTTCGATAGAAGTATATTTGCTTTCCTTCATATTTGGTTCATTCTGTTAAACTCGCACTACAAGAGGGATACAATGGAATAACACACCAGGAGCTTTCACACCTGTCAGACAGCAGGATCTTCAAGAATGGCAGTAGATAAATCACTTATGCGAGGATAAGCAGCTTTCTCATCAAGTTGGCTTTGGGCCCATATAAGCATCTTTAATAAGCTCGGAAGTTTTGGATCTGTTTTTCAGTGTCGAGTAAATCTTTCAAACTCTTGAAAATAAAAAAATTGCAATAAATAGCTACACTGATGTTCATGATGACACTATCAAGAAATGCAATACAATACAAAATTAAGAGATATGAATCAGCTGAAAATGGAGATGCTACAGAGAAAAGAGCATTCTTTTATATAGGCAAATAATGCTTGCAAGCACATCAATACGACTACAACGATTTCTAATATGACAGATGCTATTTAAATTAGACAATCTAGAAAATGATCACATACTCAGCATCCCTAAAATTCAATTGGAAGTCAGAAGGTACCTTGCTGTCCACTTTAGGTGATGGACTGCTACTGATTAGGTAAAATAAACATTTGCTGGCAGCTCAAATTGAGTAACAGACACTTTTTTAGAAGCAGACCATATCACAGTCAACAACAATATTTCGGTCTAATCACCTGACCAAATTTGTTGGTCTAGTCCATCAATAGCAGACCAAGAAATTGTTCTTACTAAGTTCTAACCAGAAGTAAAAGAAAACTAACAGTTTGGAAAGTAATATGACGCGGATCGTGTAGGAGTTGGATAAATATTATATTAATTATGAGAGTTATTTGGATACTTTTAGTATTTATCTTTTCTTTTAACTTTTGAGGTTTATTTGTTATTATTTATTTGTTTTAGAGTTTTGGTTTCCCTATATAAAGGGATGCATGTAAGGGTTTTATTTAGACTTAACTTATTGAATATTATTAAGGCCTATTTGCCTAGATCTCCTTGTTCCCTTCATCTCTCTCTTCTATTTCTCATCCCCTTAATTCTATTCTTCACTTCTCATCTCCTTTTATTCTTCAATTCTCATCCCTATTATCTTCTCCTTAATCTACATTAAGAATCAAGCTAATACAATCTACATCAATGGGTATCAAAGTTATTACAATCTACATCATAATATTAATGTCCAAACTTAAAGTAAGAATTATATATATTTTCATGTGTGTTAACGATAAAGAAATTTGTCGGCAGCCCTTGAAATTTCATATCATACTACTTGTATGTGGTTGTAACTTGAAAAAAATTGTCAATAAGAAAGTTACTGACCTTTTTCATGACTTTGGCTAGTAAGAATGGCTGCATTCACCTCACTGGCTGTCTTTAGGCGCTGTGATATGTCCAGAAGCCCTCCAACAGGGCAGTTGGCAACATCTTCAAAAGCCAGTAGGGCAACTGTCCTTTCTAATTCTTCTAAAAAGCTTTGCTGCAGAAATTAAGATCCGTCAAAAGAGCAATAATTAGCACCTATATTTTGCAAATATGCAAATATGCTGAGTTTAGATGCAAAAGTGCTTGAAATTAAGACAATTCTGCTCCAATCTTCAAGCTTGGCGCCATACGTAAAGTCCAAGCATGCAAATAAAACAGTTTGACAAAGGAAGTTCATTGATTTCAGAGAAGAAAAAGACCAGACTGACTAGCAAGAAATTAAGTGTAGCTATGCATCAAAAGTTATAAGGATCTGAGAATTACATTTTCCTCTCCCCTTGGAGCAAGCTCCTCCTGAGCGAACTCCAAAGCCTCTTCCACCTTACCATTCCTAATCAATTCTATCAACTTTTGCTGTTGGAGATGGAAAAAGAGTTGGGGATTTGTATCCAATATCTGCATAAAAAATTGTCAGATCATACCAAACTTTTGAATTTTGATCAAGCAAAAAACGATAAAGTTTTCCCCAGCAACATGTATTATGCATTCCACGCTGCCAACAGACGGAATAAACATAATCAGGTGCCGACTGTGTCACAAGTCTCAGTAACAACATGAAACTAAAAGATTCTCCAATTTCTATGTTCTTCTTATTTGTCCTTATCTGGGGCTTACAACTTTTTTTATAAGAAATATCTTGCTTAGAAATTCCAGGGTTACACGTGACATTTCGAAATGGTCCAATCACCTATGCAATACCCTAAATTTAGCTAAGAATAACTCCCTTAGGTCACTAATATAGCAGAACTTAAGTTATACAAGTGACTTTTTTAAGTATAAAAATGGTAATTCCAATGCTTTTTGTGAATTGTTCAGAAAATAAATATTCACCAAAGCTGTTTTAGTTTTTTCTCAAGAGTGTTTTGACCAAATACATCCTGAGATTTTAAAGCTAATGATCACTCAGCGCCTTGAAATCATAATCCAAAAAAGCTAAAGCATTTCACTCTATTCAGAATGTTCAGTGCTGCTTTCAAAATACACCTAAAAGATCATTGCATGTATAAAAGGATGTGTCATTGTTTAAGGAAAGAGTAAGGAGATCTAGGATATCCGACATTTGTTAATGTGTGCCTGTACCAAGTTTTGAATCACTGCAGTGAAAAATATCATGCATTTCTAATGAGAAGATAGATTATCTAACCTCGGGGTTCAAATCATTAACTTTTTCAATTGCATCCTCAACATTCCCACACTGGACTGCCTTCTTAACTGCCATACGATCTGTGATAGTTGCAAGATCTATGTCTGCTATTTATCTATAAGGTCAAACATACCTTGGAAGATAAAAGTATACCATGCCAGCAAGGCATAATCATTAAAAGGAACATGAAGTGCCCTGATTAGAAAATGAAGAAGGATACGTTCTGTCCCCGATTCCATTCTGAACTTCTCCGCTGCGTCAACATAACCCTCTGTGACAAGAAAGTTCATCACCAATTTATTCATATCTTCTTTCCTAATCTTTACATCATTGAGTCTTTTCTCCCACTCCTCCCTTGTTATTACCTTCTTTGATGTAGCCTGTCAAGAAAGAAATTTTCAGAAATAACCACATTGGTATTCCACAAGGAGAAAAAGAAAAACAGGGGAAAAAAAAATAAGTAGAGCATGTTTTGCACTCCCTATAATGACTAAATATTCGATTGGGTCTGTTCATATACAGTTTTCAATAACATGTGCCAATCGTGATCTTGTAGCCAAATTACAAAAAGCAAGGCACTTTTCCACATTTCTGCCAAATGTAACAGATCCATAATTCTCATGGATCAGCAAATCGTGCACCCACCCCATTGATCTCACTCTAAAAAAATTGCAGCTATGCACAAATCTCACTCCTAAATTTCATATTTTCTTTAACATTTACAGGGTTGCAGGACTTCCAAAATCTCTCGATACACCTATTTAGGCATGTTATTTTGTCAGTATGGTCAAAGACAACAGGGATAACTAATAAATTTAAGTATCATGCTCTCTAACTTAAGAAATTAAACTTTCCTCAATCTGTTGTCGAAAATTATTCCCCCTAACTAATGCATGTAGGAAACTTCATTTTCCTTTCTTTCACTTAAATTTCTTCTAGTTTTAGTTTCACAAATTCTTTCTTGCTAACCAAATGGAGTCTATTAGGAGCTACCAAACGAAACACAACTGAGTCATTCAATACTCATAGATCAGCTAACTGTCCCCTTTACCCAATTGCCACAACCCCAACAGAACATTTTACTCTTATCCCAAAACTTTCTACTTCCTTTAACCCTAACTTGTTTGCAGAAATTTAGACAAAATAAACGGGTTTTACAAGTATTTCTTAAACTAAAATTGTTAATAGTAACCAAAAACCCTTCCTCCACAAGACCCTACAAATCGAATACTCATATCCCCAAAAATACTAGATCCATGATCACGATTCATATAAACACTAAATTTGGCACTCAGTTACCCAATTTCGCATCATATAAACTGTAAATTTCATCAAGATTCAGTTCAATTTATGTAAAATATTAGTATGAAACAAGGAATGAAAAATTTTCACCATGGCTTCAATCTCTGCGAGTTGACGAGAGATTATCCAGAACAATGACATCAGTGTTCATTGATCCGCCTTCTGACCCATGACATGTATAAAATCACTCTATTGTTTGCTTCAATCTCTCTCTGTTTTTGGATCGAAAATCAAATTCCAAAATGAAAATTCTCAGTTATCGGAGACTCAGATCGATTGTAGCTCATAATCTCTCTCTCTTTCTAAAGTTTTCTACTTCCGAAAATACCCTCCATTAACTACGAAAATTACAAATGCTGTCCCGCTCACTTTTTTCTTTTTTTATTTAGGGTAATCTCACTTTGCACCCCCAAAAGATATTTCAATTCTCAATTTGCATCCACAAGCATTAAAAATCTTAATTTATACTCTCAATGTTATGAATTGGTAACAATGTGGACTTCGCCTAAACTGCCATTCAGTTTTCTATCATAAATTGAAACACACGAGCTACAAGTGCATTGGTATGAAGACGAGGTGTGTCCATCACTACAGATCTTCGTTTGCAATCAATTTGACATCGTTTTATCAAAAATAAGGTTTTGTTAATTAAATAGAGGTTAAATCTATCATGTGCAACTCCAACTCACATGAGACGCGAACAATTTATGAATTTATACATAAGCCTATGGCCGAAGTACGTATGACTCATGTGCTTCAATTTATGACGAAAAACTAAATGGTAGTCTAGGTAAGGTCCACATTGCTATCAATTCATAACATTGGAAGTGCAAATTGAGATTTTTAATGTTTGAGTATATAAATTAATAATCGAAACATCTTTTACGGTACAAAGTGACATTAGTCCTTTTTATTTTTCCATTAGCAAATAAGCCTCCACCGAATTTCAGTCCGAATTTGAATCCGTATAATTGAATATGCACTAATATTTTTGTCCATTTATCTTGAAAATGATCTGAATCCATGTAAATATCTTAAATCGAATAGGGAGATGAATATATATAAATTGGATCCGATAAAAAATTGATGTGGTCAATACATATATATATATATATGTTGACCTTTATTACATATATATGTATATTGATTATTTCTATTTGATTATAAAAATATTATTTGTTTAAATTTTGAGGATCTTGTGTTATTGATGTTGTTGACCAAAACGACATCGTTTAAACAGAACAAATGTCGATTTGGCGCAAAAGAATGTCGTTCTGATCAACAACACATCTGCTTCGTGTTATGACAGAGGAGTTGGACTCACATTTGTGAGTTTGTGTTTTATTGACTTCATGTTATGTATAAACTATGTTTAGTGAGTTCATATAATATTTAACCAATTTGGTCTCAACTCATTTATTTAACAAGTTTAACAAATCTATCAATCTATTTATTTTACATTTTTAATTGGTCCATCCAAATTATGATCTAAGATCTATTAATTTTGTATCAATTTTAGTTTTGAGTTTGCCAGCCATGTGAAGAAATATCAGGATAGTATAGTTCACTGTTACATAATTGAACTATTACTTCAAGGTGGTAATTCAAATGATATGTAACTAATTATCTCAAGATATTGTGAATACCAAGCCCCTATTTTTTTTCTAAGAAGAATAGAACTTTTTATTAATTATTATTAATTGAAATTCATCAAGAAAAGGATATACACCAAACATGCCTCTACTAATCTCTCTTCCAAACCTAATGTGAAAATTGATTAAACCATACTGGAGTGTCTTACACTACATAATCTATAGTAAACCAAAGCAACACAAACCCTATTTGCCTCTAATCTTAAGGGCCTCTTTGGTACGTAGGTTTGGGAGGGTTTTGGAACATGGGTTGGGAAATAAAACCCAACAACCTCATGTTTGGTAAATGCATAGTTAGTTCAGGGTTTGAAACCCAGTCCGCATTAGACCCGGGAATTAAACCCAAGTTCATGGGTTTCATGAAACCCACCCGGGGTGGGTTTCATATGTGGGTTAATGGATTTAAGCTAACAAATGACATTTATACCCCCATATATCCCATATACGTAAGCAAACATGGGTTTGAATTAAAATTGTTAAGGGGCACAATAGTTATTTATATATAAATATATTATCATAATAGTCATATATCCGTGTACATACCAAACATGGGTATGGACGACATTGAATGCTGAAACCCATCTTTGGGTTTAAAAGGGTTTGGACAAGTCAATCCAAACCCCTCCCAAAAAACACCAACCAAACAGTCCCTTTATTTATTTTTCTTTCTCTCAACCACAGTACATGGACTCTGCAAAATGCATCAAGTATAAGTGCTAGACACTTCACAACCAGCTAGGGGTACGAGATATGGGTTTAAAACTGCCGGAGACTTGAGTCTCAGCAGCAGCAGAACAGTCCCTTTTTTTTCTCCTTCTTACCTTACTCTCAAGAAAAATGTGATGTTCAATGTGAAAATGGTCATATTTTATCATCTTTACCATAGCAATTTGCACTACCACCACAAACCTTGTTTGTATTATTGGAGTTCTAATTCAAAAACTATCCATAGATTGTGAGGGTAAAAAAAAAACAAGTAGCTTCACAACCATACTGTCATTCAGATAGTTTTCCACAATGCAGGGTGGGGTAGAGGCGGAGTGGAGAGGGAGTGTAAAATCCAGTGCATCACACGGACATATTAGTACTGTAATATAACATATTAAAAACAAGAATGACCTATAGCAATACTGCAGTATAGAACAAGCATTAGTGTTGGATAATTCGAAACTTGTATTAGATTTCAGTATCAATCTACAACAATTGTGAGCAAAGAATCCAACTTTGATTGCTCAGAACTGCTGCAATACAACAACCAACAATGATTGAGACCACAAATCAATCATGTATCACAAATTCAATTCAATTCTCTCAGCATCTCTCATTCAACCATGCCAATATATGACCGCGAACACTTTCAACATTCTCATCAGTCTCACCAAACAACAAAGAATGCAACATTCCGTCGCATATCTTCAAACTCTTGTCCTCACTCTTTGCCAATTCATACAATTCTCTGCTCACTTCTGGATCAGTAACAACATCATCGCTTCCATGTAACACAATAAATGGAAGACTCACATCACACAATCGACTACTCACATAATCAGTAACCCGTAAAAGTTCAACCACAGTCCCTAATCTTGGTTTCCCCCTATATCTCATCGGATTCATCCCTGCAATAATTTTCTTTTCTGGGACTTTCACAGACTTATCCAACAGATCAGCTGTGGGTACAATTGGCAAAGTTGGAACAAATTTCGCAAGAAAGGTAAGAACTTCAGGAATTGGCCATCCGGGTTTAACTTTATCAGAGATTCTACACATGGGTGCGATCAAAATTGCACCATTGAACAAACTAGGGTTCTTAAAATGGATTAAAAGGCAAATTGCACCACCCATTGACTCTCCAAACAAGAACTTGGGTAGATTTTGGAATTGGGGGTTTTGGGTAAGAACTGAATTGAAAAATGAAAGACAATCTTCAACAACAAGGTCAACTTTGGGGACATAGGCCTTGAGGCCTTGAGATTGGCCGTGGCCTTCAAGGTCAAGGGCAAAACAAGCAAACCCATGTTGGGCAAGGAAGATTGGGGTGGCCTGAAAGGTCCAGCTAATATTGTTGCCATAGCCATGGACCATGAAGATGAGGGCTCGTGGAGGGGTGGGGGTGAGGGGTAGCCATGATCTGGTGAAGAGGGTTAGGCCTCTAGGTGAGGTGTAGAAGGACTTGGTGGATTTGATGTTTTGTTGGGTGTAGTAGTCCTGCTCTGGTGTGTTTCCCCAGTAATGGAGGTGGGTTTGGAGGGGTTGGGTTTGTTCTTCCCCCATTATTGGAGGTGGATTTTGGATGGTTTGGAGAGAGAGAGAGAGAGCGATATGATCAAACAGAAAAGGTTAATATTACTGAAGGGGTTGCGTCTTCTGACTTTCGGAAGAAACAAAAAGAAGGGTTGCTTCATAATACAGTATCGAACGTTATTCCACAATAACGACAATAGCAATAGGGTGTTTTGTCCAATATACCCCTCACGTGGATGACACGTGGTGATGAAACCGTCAAAAAATGGACGACGTCAATGGTGGGTGATCAAACTAAATCAAATTAGATAGGTTAGGGACTTATGTGATTCAATTGGAAGTTGGATACCAAAATGAGATAAAATAAATATTTTGAGGACTACTAATGCAATTAATCCATAAAGATAAGGTATGTAACATAATTATTGTTTAAACTTTGTCTCTAGTTGTAAAATAATCTCTAAACTTTTCATTATTTCAATTTAGTCTCTAAATTATCAATTTTGTATCAACCAAATCATTTTGTTCATTTCAGTCATTAGAAATAACGGAAACGAGCCTATTTGTTTGCCATCTATACATCCCCATCATTGGTTCTGAGTAGTGAAACAGACGGAATGATTTTATTGACATAAAATTAATATTTTAAAGATTAAATTGAGATAATTAAAAGTTGAAATACTATTTTAAAAATCGGAGATAAAATTTGAGGGTTAATTATTATATTTACCCTAAAAGGCAATGGTAGGATTGAGCGAATCACACTTCGCACCTTAAAATGTTTTAAAATTCTTAATTTATATGTATGGCTTTAAATATTAATTTTTTTACATTACACCCTCAATGTCATAAATAATTGTAATTTTACTCTCGCACTAACTTCTATTATTTTTTCTGTCAAATTCACGTGTGTTGCATGTAGCAAGATTTGACAAAAACATAAACTAAAGTTAGTGTGGGGGCCACATTATAACTATTTTAAAATATTTAGGGTACAATGTGAAAAATTTTATATTTGAGGATGCAAATTAAGAATTTTTTAAAATCATTTAGGGTAAAAAATAATTTTCCCAATACTATTTAATCTGATTAATTTAGGAAAATAGTAAAATGTTTGATATCTATAATATAAAACAGAGCGGCTCAAATCCCAAGGTTTTAACATCCAACGGCCTCAAATCAATTTAGGCTTCAACATCCAACGGTCTAAAATCATTTGGGGCTTCAACATCCAACGGCCCAAAATCATCCACAATATCATCATTTTTCAAAATTCTGACCTCTCAATCAATATTCAGTCACCTCACCGTCTCTTCTTTTTTTACCCCCTCCCTTCTGTCAGACGAGCCATGCCTCTTCGGCTGCCTCTTCTGTTTCTTCTTTTTTTTTTTTTTCTCCCTCTCACTCATTCAAAATTCTGACCCCTCTCTCTCTATTATTCTTCCTCCCCACACACTTCAACCTGAAATTCCCAACGCCGGTGGTTTCAACAGTCTCGGAGCCACCGCCTCCGCCACTATATCCACCAGAATTTCACCAGAACTACTACTAGCTGTCGAGATACCTTCGAAAGAGCTGGTAGTGCTTGGAACATCATCACTTCAAGAACTGAGTCCATGTAAGTAAACTTTCACAATTTCTTTTGCTTTTCAACGAATCAGATCAATGAAAGATTGAACACTCACCGGAAACTATTAAAGTGCATTGTCCCCTGGAAACTATTATGAACGTTAATACTCTGTTGAAATACATCATTTTCATCAAACACCCACACCCACACCCACTCACCCACACACACATCACAAACAAACCCACCCACACCAAGTGTTTGTTGGAATGACCGAGGGAAATTTTGTGTACTCTACCATTGTTATGAATTTCCGGTGTACCTATTTTTTGGGGTATAATGTGTTGAAATTAGATTTCTCTTGGATTTTAATTGATTCTTTCACTAAATTTTAATTGATTTACATTTTGTTTGATCTATCCCCCTTGTGTTTTTTTAGTTCCCTCTAATTCTGGATTCCGTCAAACTAAGTGCCAGCTTGTAGAGGATTTTTGTTCTTTTTGCCTTTTTAAATAATTGTTACAATAAGAAATAACAAAAAACAATTGTTGTTCTTATGATAGAGAGTCATTTTTCAGTGCCTCATTAAGAACTATCTCTGTATATATTCTTTGTACTGGACATTGGATGTACTATTACTATTATGGATATGAAAGACGTTGAGTTAGGTCTACTTTCAGTTAAAGAAAAATTCATCCCGAGCATGACCGGTGAAATCTTTGTACTGGACATTGAATCAATAAGAAAAATTCTTTGTACTGGACATTGAATCAAGAAGGCGTGATTAATGGCTCTTGGTGAAATCTTTTGAAACATGGCTTGTAATTTCACTTATTTAAACTCCTAATAATGTGGTTTGGAAGCATTGATTAAAACTCTTGGACGACCACTTTCTATTTCGATTTGCAATGTTGATTTCAAAAAAAAAGTCAATTATTAAGCTAAGTTTTCTGTAATTATTGTCAATTTGTCCATCATGTTTTACGGTTGCTTATATCAATCCAAGTGATAATAACTGTAGTACCAAGTATTTTTCTTTCTAAGGGTAATATGAGTTCATCCCGAGCATGATCATACATCTAGAGTGGTAAAATGCCATCATAATCATACATCTAGAGTCTTTCTTTTCTCCGTCCATAACAATTGATATCTTTTTATTCTTCATTTTTTTAAGATAGTTATTTAGATTGTTGTTTCAAGCAGTTCTTTATGCAAATCTAGATGTATGATTATGATGGCATTTTACCAAATATTAGCATTCTTAATATCTTATATAAATAACTATATGTTGCTACCAGTTGTTCTTGGCTGAAACTTCCTATGCTCCTCAACCCACATATTGTTTTTTACGTTGATTGCTTCAGGATTTTATTTTTCTTTCACTTTGTGTATTTTGTTGTTGGGGTTATTTGTATGAGTTGATTTTGGAATTATTAGCTGATACTCTCTTTAATGTTGTGTGTATCAACTCTTCTATGTGAGAAAAACATTGATGCTCAATTCATAATTTGATTAGTGGATAGCTTTAGATAGACTTGGATGTGCTTCATCATGGAAGAAATTCAAATGTGTTTGGTTGTTTATGAGTGGTATAGTCCTACAACTATGGACAATTTGTGGAGTGATGGTTGGAAAATTTGTGGCTTTTGTGGAGTGATGGTTGGAAAATTTAATAAATACTTGAAATTTATTAGGTTGGTTTAACGTTGAAGTTTATGAATCGCTAATACTTATTGCTGTTTTTTATTTGATTGGCTTCATACTTGGTATATTTTTTTTTTAAGGCACAAACAAATTGTTAATTTTAATATTATGTGCTTCTTTTTGTTATTAAACAATGGGCTAGGTTTTCTAAGTAAGGTGTATTTGGGTCAAGCTTTAGGTTGGTTATTTGGATTTATTATTGTTTGCATATCATCTGTGTGCTATGTTGTACAGTATCTCTGTGTTATGTTGTACATCTTTATAAAGTGATGATTTTGAGGGAACATTGTGCATATAGGATGTTAAGACCAACAGATGAAGCTTCAGCTTATGCGGCAACATGCACAACACCTCTCTGTTCTCTGGCAGCAACTCTCACTTTTATTCTCTGTTTTTCTATAGTAATTTTCTGGGTATTTTTAATCCGTTTGCAGCAGCTCTAGGGCTCCTTTTATGCTATGTTTTCCAGTCAAAAACGGACCCTCTATGTTGCCCCTTCAGGTTTCTTTGAAGGCAATACACATGTTTCTTTTGCATCCAACGCAGCAACTTGATGCAGTTTTTTGTTATTTAATTGTTGGGAATCTCTCAATTTTTCGTCCTTTTAGAGTTGTACTTCTAATTTTGGTTGTACTAATAGAGAACTATGTTGTGTAGCTTTTGATGAGGTTGGTATTTTTTAAATGGCAAAAAGATGGGTTTATGTAGATTTGATTCTACCTTAAAGCATATGATCTTCCAATTTTTTCAAATTTATGCTTTTATTAGGATGAGTGAATAGATTATCTTCATCTAGAATTGAGGTTGATCTACGATATTAAAAGAGATCGAAAAAAATATAAATAATCAGTGCCAAGTTACAATTTAAAGAGTTTTGATCAATGAAAAAGGCTTATAAATAATAAAAAATAAATCTTGAAATGTAGTTAAACTTAGTTTAAATTTATGGGGCTATGACTATTTAAAGAGTTTTCTTCATTTATTCATTGAAATTTGTCTTCACAAGAATTTTCATTTAAATGCTTTGTGCAGTATGTATGTGAAGTGCGAGTGTGTTAAGAATGAATTTAGGCTTTTAGCTTAGTGCGTGTCAATATTCAGTACTTCATTTTTTTGTGTCCACGATCAATTTTTAATTTTTTGTGAATTATACAGTGCCTTCAGGCACGGGTTATCGCTAGAACAATGTAGAATCATAAATGGATCTTCTAAGTGTTTGGTTCCCACGGAGTATGATAGTGTAGAGGGTTTGAGACCAAATACTAGAGGGCCTGGTCATGTAACTTTTGGGGTATGCATGCTAAATCATAACTTTTGGCCTTGTTATGGCTTCTAATTGTTGCGGTACTGGTTAATGGCGTTATAGTAAGATAGGACTCTGACGTGATGGTGAGTCCTATATTGGATTGTGTTTTCTTCGAATACATGGTTTTTATAAATTACTAGCATTATTAGATATTTACACTTTTTTTATTAGAGATTGTTAGTACACAGGATTATCTTTTCTATTCAATAGGGTTCTTTGAGTTGATAGTCACAATGGTATTATTTTTCAAGGTATAGATTGTTGATTCTATTTACCTTCTTGAAATAAAATTACTGATCTTTTAGTGTCTTTTTCCGCTCCATGTTTAAGATTGTATTGTAATTGTAATTCTTATATGTTAATATTTGCAATCCTGTAGGTATGTGTGGGTGGATTGTTGGGTTGGTTGAATGAGGGGTACATAGATGGTCTAACAACACAAATGGTAGTGTATATAGAAGTTAAATGATCCATATTGAGTGTACTTTCTTTTATTGATTTTTACTATTTGCGGTTTTTTATTTGTTACATAGTGCCTTTAGGCACGGGCAATTACTACAAAGACCTCTTCTTGGTCTTTTTTATTTGTTTTTTGTTCTTAAGATTATTTTCTAAATGATTAAAAACGTATTGAGTTCAACTAATCTTTAATGTTTGGTATGATATCATGGTTGTAGTTTCACTTATTGCAACTGCTGGATTGGATGATAATTAAATTGGTGAGAATGGAATGAGTGAAAATTGAATTAGTAGGGTTTATGACACTCTAAGTGAGTTTGTTTGGATTGGTGAGATTGGATTGGAAGAGTTTGTTTGGTATAGTTTATGAGAATTAATGTGGTTTGCAATGAATGAAATCTTATAATTTTCATGTGTGCGCGATGACTTTAATTTTAATGATACACCCATGAAGCATTCTTTTTAAAATCATAAGCAAATATATGTCTGTGCTTGATTTTTTTGATTTTAAGCAAATCATAAGCTAATTGTTGTACTTTGACTCGAGTTTGTTTGATAGGTTTACTTTGACGGTGGAATAAAGCTTTTCTTACTTAACAAAAGACATGGAAATTTTTTCAATGGGACTACCAAGAGGTTTTAGTCAAATGCGTATAGTTTTAAAATGCATGCTTCATGGATGTACGAAGTTTGGAGTGTTTTATGTGGAAGCAATTTAAAATGCATGCCTATAGTTTCAAAACACATGCTTAATTTTTTTTTTTCCGAATGTATGATTCTGTGTGTTACGTAGAGCCTTTCAAAGTATGAATTAGCTTATGCTGTTGTTTGACGTAAGAAGTGTCCATTAGGACTAAAAAGGAAGATTTTATCAGTAGGTTTTGTGAACTTGGTATACCAATTGTGGTGGAATATATTATGTTTATCAAAACTGTACAATTTCTTTGTGTGCTTTCTGCAGTTGGTGACATGAAGTGTTAATGTGCGATGTTGAGAAAGAAAATTGGATTTTGGTTATGAGTTTGGGCACTTTAAGAAATAACATTGTATTTTTTATGTCAACTGTGTTTCTTTTCATCTTTGTAATATTGAATGCGTGTTACGTTGTAGTTTAGTTATGAAAATTGTGTATACAAGTTAAAGAACTAACAAATTGATGTTTTTTGTATCTTACCTTTCATCACCAGTGTTTATATTATTGGGATGGTTGTAATTTTTTATATATTAAGCTTGGATTGAGGTGTGATATTGAGTCTAATAATTGAATTTGGGTTGGATTTATTGTGACAGAGTAATTGTCTATTAAGAATCATATATATTTTTTGGGTCCTGTTTTTAGGAAAAAATTTGTCTAAATATTTTAAAAGAACAAAGAAAATTAAATCAAAATTTAATTAAAAAATAAAAATTAATCTAGAGTTGAGCTTAGTAAATCTAATAATTAAAACTTCTGTTGAATTGGACAATGCCTTCAGGCACGTTAATGTGTGTCTAGGGATATAAGACCTTCAAGTTTTCCCATTTCTAATTAGGTATATAATTTCAAGTATATGAATTTTATAGGTTTTCAGTTTAAATTTATGAATTTTTTATTATTAAAGTTGTGTTTTCTCTATCTCTTTATTGAGTGTTCATTTTGTAGAGTAATTTATTTTTAAATTGGGTATTGAATATAGTTTGTGAAATTTCAATTTGATTTTTTAGTATCTTGATTTGATGAATGTTACTTAGTATGAAATAGAGGTTTATTGTGTGTTAATTGATAGAGATTGTATGTCAAGTAGTATGAAATATGTGTATTTAACGAATTGAATACACATATCAAAATTTACAAGTCAAGTGTTAATTGTGTTTTTAGCAATTTTACAACAAAATGAATATGTGTATTTAACGAATATTTCTAATTTTTTAATTTACTCTGTTTCTTATATTTGTAGCCATCATATTGTACCACTGCAAACTCTCAACATTGAAAAATGAAAGATCTCACCATTTTTGGTCGTGTGAGTTTAAACATCTTCTATTTTTTTTTTTTCGGCACCGTAAAATATTCACATATTTATTTCACTTTATTTTCACGCATCTTTTTTCAGATTGATGAAGACTTAGAGGAAACCGTAAGATGAGTTTCATATCACTCATATTCTTAATAATTTGTTCTCATATAGTTTGTGTTCATTTACCTGTTAAATGCATATTCATGTATAGGTTCAATTGCTCAAGAAAAATAATGTTAGTGTTGTGATCCGCGACGAACGCGAACTCAATTGCATCCTCATTTCTGAGGTAGTGTCATGACACATCAGTTTGTTTATAGATTAGAACTTTTTTTTCTATATAATAACTTCACTTATCTATGCTTACTATCTGAAAGGCAAAGGAAAGAACAGTCGTAACTGCAAATACAAAGTGTAAAGGAAAAAGAATATCAACCTCTTCTGACAAGGAAAAGGTAAGTACTTCGTGCCAAGTGGTATTAAATTGCTAACATTTTAACAATGCTATTTTATTGATCAAACGTTTTATTTATGTTATTTCATCTATAGAATTGGGATGAAGCAGTGCAGGAGTTAAAAAGACTAAATGCAACCCATCTTTTTCGATGGGGTTGTTTGAATAAGGTAACTAAATTTATTTTTTATAGTTTATTTTTTATTTTCAAGTTTATAATTTTAAAATTTCTATCGTGTACTAAATTTAACTGTTTTTGTAAATGCTAGATAGTTGTACATTCTCCCAGTTGGAAGCTGCGGATTTGGATTGATACAATTACATTCAAGACTGTGATGGAGAAACTGTTTTTACAATAACGTGTAGATAAATGACTCATTTTGTCATTTTGATAAACTAGATTAAAGAATGACTCATTTTACAAATGACTATATATAATTACGTTTTTTGGTCATTCTTTAATCTTATTTATTATGTTTAGGTACAACTATGTGGATTAAAGAATGAACTAATTAAACATTGTTATGAGGATATGTTTGGTTTTGATGTGAATTGATGGTTGAGTATGGAATTAAGTTGTGATGTATGATGATTGTGGTGGAAATAGAATTGAATTGTAGTGGTGTACGGGACATTATTATGATTGTTCTGTATGATTGTGAGTTTTGTAGACAGGTTGAAATTTTCTTGAGCTCCTATTTTTAATGCCCCGTAATGCCAAATTTTTTGAAAAATTAGTGGGGATTTGATTGATTTCAATCTATTTAATTAAAGCAAATGTTAACAAAATTATTTCAAATTAACCATTTATTTTAGTTTGCAAAGTGCCATCTATAAAGCAAATGTTAACAAAACTATTTGTTACTTCGTATCTTTATGCAATGACAATTACTATATCAACTTAATCGAATTTGCGTGATTTTTTGTTTACTATTGAGTTTAGTATGATGAACTAATTTCACGATTATGAGGATATGTTTAGCTTGATTTGAAATTGCTGATTGTTTTGGTGGTTGGGTATGAACAGTTGATGTTAGGGGATTGTTACGTTTGTTTTTCAGTTTTGTATATAGGTTAGTATTTCATGGTCTTCTATTTTCAAAGGAAACCAAGTTGAATTTTTATCTTTGATTTGATTGTATTGTGCATTCAAGAGGCTTTGATTTTTGTAGATAGGTTGAGATTTTTTTGGGTTCTTATTTTTAGAGTAAATTTTGCCGAAATAGTTTCCAAATAATATTTGGGGACTATATTAATTTCAATTGTTTAAATTAAAGCAAATTAAATTAAATAGTTTGGGGAATTAACTTGTTCGTTTACGTTGTACCGTAAAACTGGTTGATATGTATAATTGTAAGTTTTATGGACAGATTCAGATTTTTTTTGACCTCCATTTTTTGAGGAAATTCTGCCCAAATTTCTTGAAATTAATAGAGACTAGCTTTATGTTTTGGTGGTTGGATATGTGTTGATGATTGAATATGTATTGATTATTGTGGTGGTATAGTGAATTATGATGATTGTAAGTTCTGTAGGCAGGTTTAGATTTTTATGAGTTCCTATTTTTGGATAATAGTATAGACTACATTGTTTTCAAATTGACAGATTGTTTCAGGTTGTAAAGAGTATTTAGGTAACGTAGGATTTTTCGAGTTTTAATTTAATTTTTCGTTACGCCGTGCCTTCAGGCACGGGCAATTACTAGTAATTTAATATTTTAGGATTCCTTTTAACTTTTCTTAATGGCAATGCAAGCCATGGCCATGGGTATTATATAACTTAATTTAAATTGAATCGTAACTTTGTTAAAAGAGATCTTAAATTTATTATTATTTAATAATAACTTTTAATACGATACTAACTGTATCTTACTCGTTCACATTACAAGGTGACGTTTTTTTTTTTTTTTGGTTCATTTTGTGTTTGGATCGATAGGGGCTTTCGGGTTAATTTGCTTTCAGTGATGGGTTAGAGACTCATTGAGTACTAGAGAATTGACATTGAGGTAATCTTCTTTTGCTTGATGACAAGTTTGTGGAAGTTTTTTTCCTTTAATTTGTAGAATAAATTCATAATACAAGAGGATTCTGTCATTGTGATATACTTAGATTTGTCCCCTCCAACTATGCCTTTTATTATAATTAGCCTCATGTGGTTTCAAATATTGCAGCGTGCCCCTTCCAAGTTTCAAGCGGACTAAATTGGTTGGAACATGAAAGTATCATTATTACACCCTCCATCTTATATATTATTTCTTATATTTTTTTTCTTGAGATACCAATTATGTCCCTAAAAAATAAAGAAATAGAAAAACCAATAAAAAAAAATATATTTGTTATCCCAACACAAACGTTTACACAAAACATGTTCGCCCTCACTTTCGCCTCCACCTCCACCTCCACCCAACACCAACACACGCGCGTATGCACACACTTTTTCAGGGGTAATTGTGTTTTTCCAACACAGTAGAGGTTCCAGACCAAAAAAATAAAAATAAAGTAGAGATCACGAGAATTTCTCATGTCTAATTTACGTTATGTTTTATAGTCTAAAATTAACTGTAGGATGTTAATTACAAAATATTCAAACTTTAAGGGGATTATTTGTTGAAAATAAAACCTAAAAAGGTAAGGGACAAACTATCCAAAATTGGAGGGGATATTTTGTAATTAATTTATGATGACTTATGTGTGATCATGAATTTGATTGGGAGGAATGAGGATCATTAATTATTCAACACAAAATAAAACGATCTCTCAATGATACAAGACACAAATATAAAACCCAGAGTCCCAAGAACTACAACTTTGGACAAAAAGGAAAAAAAATGGAGTGCATTGCTTAATTTCAAAGATCAATTACAAGTTTAGCTTAATTAAAGTACAAAACGAGAGTTTCATTACTACAAGATCTTCATGACACGAATCAGTGAAGCCCCGGCCACCATAGAATAGTCTTACCGCAACGCCAAGACGTGCTATTAAACTAACCAATAACATATCAAACTAGTACTCAAGGAGCCAAAATATGATACCAAATGGAGGTTAAAAAAGCTTATCATTCAAGCAAAGCAAAACTTGAACATTGTTGAGATAAACCCTTTCCCACAGCCATCTACTGAATCAATTTTCGGGATCGGGTGTCTGATAATCCTCCTGCTGTTGTGATACTTCAAGTCATGAGTGAAATGAGCAGTGGTTGTAGAACTGTATTTTTTGGGGCTTGAATGAACCGATAATGGAAGCTTTACACGCGTCATGTTTTGATCTTCAAGAGGAACATAAATGGCTTTCTTTATGTCTTGAATCAATTCAGTGTTGGAATCAAAGAGGTTGGTGGAATTGAAGAACATATTGAATACTTTGAGACATGAGAGATGAAGAAGCCTGCATTGTTTTGGTAAATCACTGAAACCATCCATTAAAACATGTTGAAGAAACTCTTTCTTTTTCTCTTCAAGTATCTCTCTTGTGTAAGCAATTGAATCTTCTATGTTTGCCTCTGGATTTTCTCTCATGTGGAGTAAGACGAAGTTAATTTTCCCATCTTCTATTTCCTTCTGTGATTGCACAAGATTTAATCTTAGCATCAAAGACTGCAGTCACTGCACAATCTGATGGAGTTAACATACCTGGTAGCTTTGAGTATCATTTAGCAAACGAGCTATAGCCATGAGCAGCTTTGTGACAGTTTCATACTGGACAGGATTGATTTTCTCCGGTGATAAGCTCGAGCTAAGGAAACATGAAGCTGGAAGGGTCATAGTATGTGTTCCAATAGACGTCGCGCCAAACTCAAGGTATTCAGCCATGGAGGGTACGTATCCAGTTTTGCTCCACGTCGATTCAACCAACCAGGACACGAATGTTTCGCGCCACTGTAACGGAAGAACAAAACTGCTTGAACAATTGAAGGTGCATCGTGAAAAATAAGGTGTTTGAGAGGGTAATATGAGATAGGATGCATATAGTTGAGGGGACTAAAGTATAAATTTCATTTCAGCAATGGAAAAATATAGTTATAACCCTAAATTATGTGTCCCGTCTTACTTTGCTCCCCATTCTTTCAAATTATGTCACTGTAGTCCTAATGCTTTCAATTTGACACTAAATAATCTAATAAAAAATAGAAATTTATAATTGATAACTGAAACGACCAAGTGTATAGATTGGATCGGATTTTGACTGATATAAATTTGAATCCAATTTTAAAAGTCTGATCCAATAATCCGACGGATTTTATTTTTGTAGTCTATATCTGAATCCGTTAACAATTTGAAATTCGATCTGATCTGAATAACTTAGGCCTCGTTTGGTAACGTTTTCGTTTTTCGTTTTTCGTTTTTCAAAAACAAAAAACGAAAACGTTTTTCGATTTTTTTTTATTTTTGATTTGGTAACGTTTTCGTTTTTCGTTTTTCGAAAACGAAAAACGAAAACCGAAAACGACTTTTTTTGGTTTTTGAAAATCGGCCCTCGTTTACAAAACGGTGGCAGAAAATAAAAATAAAATCGGTTACCAAACGAGTTTTTTTTTCTTGTTTACGCTAAAAATAAAAAAAAAAACGAAAAACGAAAAACGAAAACGTTACCAAACGGGGCCTTAATTAACTAAATTTTAATAAATTATACCTAAAATTCTTTAAATAATTACTTAATTTTTATATAAAAATATATAAACAATTCAGATTGGATCATAATAGGATTAGATATATGTATATCCAAATCCGAATTCGTCAAAATACAAGATTTCGTACTTGGATTCGGATTAACGGTAAAACATATTAGTCTATATCTGGCTAATTATATTAGAATTTAGATTCAGATTTAGATTAGAATTCGAGCCATTGACAGGTCTAATCATAGAGGGTTGAGAGCGGCTATTTCCATGAGAAATGTTGCACCTTTTTTTTGATTGGATCTTTTAGAGTAAAACTAAAAGTTTTAGACACTAACACGACACAATTGTTAGAGAGTGGAGACTAAATGAGACAGAGTACATACATTACCGAATTTTATCTTATAAACAAAGAAAACAAAATAGAAAAGATGACAGCTTACAATATCTCGAAGATTTTTTGTTATGTTGCTTCCTTGTTGATGGAGGTGTTCTGATGCAAGGTCACTCACAAGACCATCAAGGGCATTGAAGATTATCTTTCCATGGCCGGTTAGACCTTTGCCATCCCATCTGTTATTCAGGAAGCAATAGTAAGATTGACCCTAAAATTCCTCCAAAAGATAAACGAGGACATATAGTTAGGGTTGCAAATGAACAGAATGTGTCAATTACGAGTCTGTTCAGACTCGGCGCATTCGTTTGTGAAAAGGCTCGGGCTTATACCAGATCAACTTGGGTTCCTATATATTATGAATTACATATTCACGAGCATGGATGAAAGACATTGTTTGAATTAGGTTTGTTTATTCACTAATTTTGAAATTGAAATCAACCCGGTTTGTTTTATTAAGAAATGAGCTTGAACAAGTGAGAAACAACCCAACAAACAAGGAAAGAATGTCTCTCGGGGCATCTGAGAATGATTCGAGCCGTATAAAGGAAAACTCTCACGTATATTTTATTTTGGGGGAGGGGGGGAAGGAGCCCAACAGAGTCCCCCATTGACTTGGCCCGGGCCTAAGTGACAGTGAAGTGGTGGGCCTACCCAACCCAACCAAGGGTATGCTGGGATTCACGAAGAGCAACACCATATGATGTTCATGACCAATCAGATCCTAACGTACCAGTAGGTACAAGAGGGGATCGCTAAGTTTTAAATAACCAAATCCAACCCGAGGTATTTATGAACAACTCAATTGATTTACAACCCTACAAAATTACCTTTGAACTGCATCTGTTAAGCATCTCAACTCATTAAGAGCACCTTCCATATCAAAAAAATCATCAGCAACAGTAATAAGTGTGGCAGTCTTGGCAAAAATCATTCGGATCATAGAGTTATGAGGCAAGGAACTGCTAGAAGCGATAGCAAAGTAGCAATATGTGGTTTTCTCTCTCCCAAAACCCATGTCGCTGAGTCCCCATTCTTTGGACCACCTGTGTCCATGAGCCACAAGACAAGTAATGAGATAACACAAGCTATTTGGCTATGGGCCAATCAGATATATATAATGTGGGTCAGATTACACTTTGACCCTCTTAACTACCAATTATGATTATTTGGTCTCACATTATCTTCTCAACTATCACCTTTCTCATATTACCGCTAACTATAGACTTTGTAAGCATGTATTTTATTATACATCGCGAAATTTGCCATCCAAAACATGGTAAACATTAGGTTTTTCAGATGTTGGATGGGGCAATGTTAGAAATTAGTGAATAATTGATGGGGCAATGTAAGAAAGCAAATAGTTGGTGGAACAATGAGATTGAGACCATAATTGAGGGGGTTAAAGTATAATTTCCCTTGAAGTCTTGTTTCTTGACAGCAAGTTTTCTATAGCACCACAAAGTTATCAATCCTACCTTTTCATCACCTCCAATTCATTCCTGTATGTTGCTTGCCGGAACTCGTAGTTTTCGACGGCTAGTTTCATTAACTTCTCATTATGCAGAAGCGTTTGATTCCTAAAGAAGGAGGGCTTTCCAATCCATAGAGGATAGCCTTTGTTTTCTTCAATCCATAGTCTATGATCAAGATGATCCAGTCGAGCCAGCCATGGAACACTCAACTCATTCTCAATCTACATGCAATCATTTATATAATAAAGTAGCTTACAATTCAAATCTCAAAAGATAAACAAAATGACTTTTGCTATTCGCGGTTGAGATCGCTTTAAATTTTATTTTAAAGTTAATCTAACGGCTAATATTAACACCCTAAATTTAATAGAAAAAATAAGCCACTAAGGGTGTGTTTGGAGTGACTTTTTAAAAGTACTTCTAAAAATTATTTTTCATAAGTACTTTAAAAAAAATAATAGTGTTTGAAACCGCTCCACCACTACTTCTACCACCACCACCCCCACCCCCACCGCCACCGCCGCCACTGCCGCCCCCACTGCAGCCGTCGCCGCTACCACCGCCGTCGTCGCCGTCACCACCACCACTACCGCCATCGTCGCCACCACGGCCACAGCCCCCCCACCACCACCGCTCCCACCGCTGTCGCCACCACCACCGTTGTCGCCGCCACCACCACCACTACCGGCGCCACTACCACCACCACTCCTCCCGTCACCACTGCCACCACCGCCACCACCATCACCATTACCACCACCGTCACCGCCACCACCGCCATCGCCCTCCACCACTGACGCCGTAGTCGCCGTCACCGCCCCCTCACCCCCGCCACCGCCACCACCATCACCGCCATCACCGCCGCCACCACCATCACCACCACCACCACCGTCGCCGCCGCCACCACCACCGTCTCCGCTGCCACCACCACCATCGCTGCCGCCCTCGCTGCCATCACCGCCATTACGCTCATTGCCACCCACCACAACCATCATTGTCTCCTACCATCGCCACTACCGCCCACCACCTCTCACCCCCACTACAAACCGATGCTTAAATTCATTTATCTCTTCTCTATATTTGTAATTTGATTTTGCATATGAATACAAATATGTTTATTGTTTACCATTTTTTATTACATTGTGCCTTCAAGCACAGGTAATAACTAGTATATCAATATGATTTCTAGTACGGATTAAGAGAGAGAAAGTGTGTGTGAGTGTGTTTGTTCTAGCAAAAAGACAAAATAAATACGTAAGGTTAATGACATTTTTAGTTCTTAAAATGTGCATTTTTTGTCATTTAGTCCTTATTGTATCAATTTTGTCAATTTAATTCTTAAAATATTCGATATGTATCACTTTGGTCTCTAATCAAACAATTCTTCAAGTTTTTTTACAAAAGTGGTCACGTGTCCTTTTTTTAGACGGTATTACGTGCCCAACTCTGTCAAAAAATTAACGGTCTGCCTATATAGGAACCAAAATAATATAAATTGAATATTTTAGGGACTAAATTAATAAAATTGATATACTGATGACTAAACTGAAAAAAATACGTAACTTAAGGACCAAAAGTGTTATTAATCCTTTAGAAAAACTTAAATCTTTTGGGGTGCAAAGTACAAAAAAAACCCCAAAAAAATAAAAAATAAAATAGCATCTTACCAATCTTTGAAAACCTGGGAAAATAACGAGATTATGGCCATTAGTGCCCCGTGTAATGGCTTTCTCAAGTACTTTCCTTGAAAGTGATCTTGCCTCCTCTAGTTCATATTCTCCTTTAAACATAAGATCCGTTGCTCTATAAACATTATACATTGCGCTTGTGAAATGTTCATGGTTTTCTTCTATATGATTTAGGATGTCTTCATGAAGAAGAAACCAGCAGAATCTCCCTGCACATGCAAAACAAATTTGTTCCGTAAACGTAGGGTTGATAATTATTAGCACGACCCACTTGCCCAATATAAAATCTACTACTCAAAATTAGCGGATATTGATTCAGTCTTACCAAGTCTGGATTATCAATGAATTGACCCTCTAGAGTCTACACGCAATTTTGATAAATAGATCGACACAAGCTGGACCAAACTTAACCTATATATGATGCACATCAGACACGACAAGAATCCGGATCCGACACAATTCATATGTAACACAAATCCAATACTATATATATTCATAAATAGTCGGGTATGAGTTGAGTAATTATTGACACGACATAAGCAGAAGAAGGATACAACATGGGTCATTAACAAAGAAAGTGGTCCATAACAAGGATAGATGCCATACATGGAGTAACGTTGTACCCATGCATCCGCAGGAGCCGAAATGCCAAGGAGTCTTTGTATATCTTTGCTGGTGCAAGATTGAGTGTTGTCGATCTTGATTCATTATGCTTGTAGGCCCTACATTGTTTAGCCACAAATATGAAAAATGTTAACAGTAACTGAATATAGATCATGACTTACATGTAGGGCAGTGAAAAATCTTAGCATAATGCTAAACCGAGAAAAAAGATGAAACTAAAAATAGAGATCAAATGATGTGATATCGATAACATAGTTTTTTTACCCATCATTCAAAGTTCCAACTCTATTGATATATCAGTTGCCATTTTTTTGTCCCATCTTTCGATTAGTCTAGAATTACACTTTTATCTTATATTGATAGACTAAGTGTGCTCTCTTAAGCATTTTCGAGTTTTATTGGAATATATCTTTTTTATAATAGAACTTAGTTATTTACCCAAAAAAAAACTTTGATCCAGATTAGGATAAAGAAGGATGCTATGTTACCTGTAAACGTGTGACAGAATTTCTTCAATCTCTTCATTAAAATGCTCAGCCAACCCTAGTCTTTGTATATGGTTTACCATGCAGAGTTTTATGAGCTCTTCATCTGTTGGATACATTGCTGGAACTGCACCAAAAAACCCAGTTCGTCAATTTTTCTATAAGTCTAAATATATATAAAGGTATACCCAGTACACGAAACTCTCGCTATTGTGTAGTCAAGGGAGGGCAAGATTTAAGCCAATGGAGTCAAGGGAGCAAACTCAGGACCTCCGGGACACAATGGAGTAGTCTTATATCGTTACGCCAATGTCCACTCTCATATGTCTATATGTGTGTGTATATATATATTCACACACAAAAACAACCAAGCAAACATGTATGGCGATTTGCTTTACTAACCCCCATAAGGACATTTTTGAACTAGATTTTGTAGGCGATCCATTAATTTTGGGTCTCGTGTGGCCATAAATGCACGTGCCATGGAGGCTGGTGAATCAAATAACGAGTCTTCTTCTTCACTCAATTCCTTCACTATTACTGGTTGATCAATATCCTGTGTTGATGACAATGCCTGATCAAGACATGACAACAATTGAGGATAGTACCAGCTGTCCTTTTCATCTTTTACTCTTTCCCTGTTGTAAGTTTATAAATGTTAGCCATAAAAATGATAAAAACATAAGCAGTGACCGAAATAAGCATTGCCTAACTCTACTTGCAATCATGGTAGCACAAAGGAAGCAACTGCATGTTATCTAAAATGATTGGCCGTAAAATGTTGAATATAACAGCTTAACCCTAGACGGACGGTGAAAATTACCAAGCTCCATAGTACATACATCTTAGTTTATAAATAATACAATACACACACACATACATATATATGCGTGCTACTATATATATATATACTAGTTTTTTCCCGTGCCTTCAGGCACGGAATAATAAAAAAAATGGTTAACAATAAACATATTTGTATTTACACCCAAAATCAAATTATAAAGATAGAGAAGAAAGAAAGGAATTTAAGTACCGGTTGTAGTTGAGATGAGCGGTGGTAGTGATGGTGAGCGGCAGTGGTGGTGGTGAGAGACGGTGATGGGATGGTGGTGGTGGGGTAGTTGTGGGGTGGTGGTGGTGGTGGCAACGATGGGGGTGATGATTTTTGTAGAAGAGGTGAAGGTGGGGGTGGGGCTGTGGGGGTGGGGCGGTGGGGGTGGTGGTAGGGTGGCAATAGCGGTGATGATGGTAGTGATGGGACGATAGAAATGATGGTAATGGTGATGGTGGTGGTGAGACGGCAGGGTGTGGTAGTGGTGGTGGCATGGTGACAATGGTGGTGGTTGTTGACGCTAAGGTGGTGGTGGTGGTAATGGTGGTGGGGTGGTGGGGGTGGGGGTAGTGGTGGTGGTGGTGGGGGTAGTTGTGGTGGTGGGGTGACGATGGTGGGGGGGGCAATTCTAAATACTACTTTTTTTTTTTAAAGTACTTATAAAAAGTTATAAATCATAGAAGTAGTTTTAAAAAATTACCCCAAACACACCCTTATGAACCTATTTTTCATATTAAATTTAGGATGTTAATATTAGCCATCAGATTAACTTTAAAGTAAAATTTAAAGAGATCTCAACCGCGAAAAGCAAAAGTCATTTTGTTTATCTTTTAAAATTTGAATTGTATTGTACTTTATTATATAGACTAGATATTGCCTGTGCCTGAAGGCACAATGTAATAAAAAATGGTAAACAATACACATATTTGTATTCATATCCAAAATCAAATCACAAATATAGAGAAGAGATAAAAGAATTTAAGCATCAGTTTTGTAGTGGGGGTGAGAAGTGGTGGTAGGAGACGGAGACGGTGATGGTTGTGGTGGGTGGCAATGACCGTGGTGGTGGCGGCGAGGGCGGCGGCGATGGTGGTGGTGGCGGTGAGGGCGGCGGTGGTGGTGGCGACGGCGATGGTGGCGGTGGTGGCGGCGATGGTGGTGGTGGCGGCGACGACGGTGGTGGTGGTGGCGGTGGAGGTGGTAGAGGTAGTGGTGGGGCGATTTTAAACACTATTTTTTTTTTTTAAAGTACTTATGAGAAATAATTTTTAGAAGTACTTTTAAAAAGTCACTCCAAACACACCCTTAGGACCCTATTTTTCCTATTAAATTTAGGGTGTTATTATTAGTCGTTAGATTAACTTTAAAGTAAAATTTAAAGCGATCTGAACCGCGAAAAGCAAAAGTCATTTTGTTTATCTTTTAAAATTTGAATTGTAAGCTACTTTATTATATAGATATGCGTGCTACTAAAAAAATCAAAATATATATTTGTGTGTGCGTGTGTGTGTGTGTAATAAAGTACAATATAAAAAAAGATTTTTCTTTTCGAGATTGAGATTGAGATTGTTTTAAATTTTACTTTAAAATTAATTCGACAATAAATATTAATTCTTTAAATTTAATAGGAAAAATAAGCTCCTTAAAGGCGTGATTGGGATGATTTTTCAAAGTTCTTTTATAACTTATGGCTTCTCATAAGCTGTCGCCACCCCATCACAACCGCAACAGCCACACCACCACCGCCGCTGTCGTCACTAGGGATGACAGTGGACCAAAGCGGGGGCGGAGGGCGTAGTCTCCATTATCGTACACGCTTAAAAAAACTCTGTCCATCCCCGCTCCACCCCCGTTAATGGATGTAGTTTTCATCCCTATTCCCGTCTGCTGGTAAATTTGTAATCCCCGTCCCATCCCCCGCCTTCACCCTCACCCCCGCTCCCATCCACCTTACCTGCCCAAGCTCAAGCTAATATAATCCAAAATTCTAAATAAATTTAACATTCTAAATAATCTAACATAATTATAGAATATCATAACATAATTGAAAGCTTGTCATTTACAACATAATATAATCAAAACCTTCTTTACAATATAATCCGACATAATATAATTAAAAGTTTGTCCCACATGTAAATCCAACACAATATTATACAACACAACATAATGTAATATAATCTAACATAAAAAAATAAAAAACATAAAGATCTACACTTTTATAAGCCAAAAACATGAGGAAAAAAAATCAAAAAACAAATAATTTTCAAAAGAAAAAATAATTCAATAATATGTAGATTTGTATTCACAGCAACATGTATATATATGTATATAATAATAATAATATTAATAATAATAACGAGTAAAACGAGACGGGGGGAGTGTCAGTTCATCTCCGCCTTCATCCCCGCACGGGTTTATACGGGTATTCCTATATACGTTCACCGTCCAATACGTATGGTCCATCTCCAGTTCAAAGAGGTGAATTTGGACGAATACCTATTTTTACCCAGTCCACTGTCATCCCTAGTCGTCACCCACCACCGATTTCTACCACCGCTGCCCACTGCCACCACCCACCACCATCATTATCTCATTCTTATATTTATTACCACTATCACCATCATCTCACCACCACCACCGTTGTTGCCCAGCACCACCCACTACCACAACCCACCACCACCCGTCGACGTCCACCGTCGCCTCCACCCACTGTCACCCACTCCCACCTCCACCACACCTATCACCACCAATCACCCACCACCGCCTGCCACCATAACCCACCACCATCAACACCATTGTCGTCGCCCTACCTCCACGACTGCCAACCACTATCACCCCTTGCTACCGGTGCTTAAATTCCTTTCTCTTTCCTCTGTATTTGTAATTTAATTTTACGTGTGAATACAAATATGTTTATGATTGACAATTTTTTTTATTATTCCGTGTCTTTAGGCACAGGTAATAACTAGTATATATATATGAAAACAGTAATGCTACGCTGACCAAATTTTGGGACCAAATTTAGAGCCCAAATGACATAGCAGTTGATTTGGGCTTCTTTATTTGGTGTCATGTCATTTGGGCCACAATAAAAACTTCAAATAATATGCTGCCATGTCATTTGGTCTCAAAATTTGGTCAGCGTAGCATTACTGATATGAAAATTATATCTCAAGAAATTAATGCCTCTCCAACAAAATGTTGGAAACTAACCCTTTTAATTCGTCAGGAAAGAGAAGCTCTAGACCAGTGGCTTGTGCAAGTTCAACCATAGCAGGGAAAACAATGGTAAACCAGTGTGGAAAATGATGCTTATTTACTTCTACAAGCATCCCTGTGTTTGCATGGAGAAATGCCAAGCCTGAAACGTGAGAGAAAAAAAAAATCAAACAAGATATGACATATATGCAAGAAAAAACAAAACCTATTGTGTCGTTCGTTTTCGAGTCATGTCATTCCGCCTTTGGTAATCTCCCTCATTTAATTAATTATGTTGGATATCCCGATAACAATCCACTAAGTAAGTAAACGTACACTCACTTAATTCATATCATAGCACAATCAAGTAAAAAAACATTTAACTCTACCAAGACTTGTACAATACTTACAAAAGCATTCGATAAGGGTACATATTTTTCTCATATATTATCTATTACACAAGTTTGCTATGCTCAAATCGGGTTATTTATATTTAACACTAACTTGACAGTTTTGTTATTCATGTTAGTAGGTATTTGTCATTTTCAAGTTTATGTCAAAATCAGTTAACCTTAATCTACTAAATTTGTGTTGGATTCGTGTCGTGTCAAAAATATCAGCTTTGACTATGTTTCTAACTCAATAAAAAGAGAGCCAAAAAAAAACCCTTGCATGATACTCTTGTGTGCAGTTTCAGCAGACCTTGCACCTTTTTCTATATTTTCTTCACCAACACTCCATGTTTTAAGTGTAACCATGCAAGCCAGAGTTGCAGGGAGAGTATCAATGGTGGGAACACCATCAAGATTAGACTCTCCCCAGAACCCTTCTTCTTTCTGGTTATCGAGTATCCAGTTCAAGCAATTTTTGAACATCGGACGATCGTGTTGTCGGGGGTCGGGAATCATGGCTAAACATGCAGTATCATAAGCAGATGGAGAAAAAATTGAGTAGGGATCAAGGTTAGAGAACATCTCTTCCTTGATATCTTTAACCAGAGCTTTAATGGAGGATTGTGGGGATTCCATCAAAACAATAAAGAAAGGGGACAAAGGCCTTGTTTGCTTAAGTGAGAGGGTAAGAAACTTGAAGCTATTTGTAGAGTTTTTTCATCATAAATGGCTAGAAACACTTCATGTTAGGGGAAGCTTACAATGCATTTTCCTATGGACCCACTAGGTATGAAATTAATGGGATCTTGCAAACGAACAAGAAAGGGAAAAAAAACAAATAACTAATCTAAGTGCCATTGTCATCCACATATTTGTCTTAGGATGACATATATGTCTTATGACAATCGTACGTGCCATTGTCAAGACGTAAGACAAGACATATATATGTTTATGACAATGTCACTATTGATATAAGACATGTATGTCCATGACAATGTAAGCGCCATTGTCATGGACATATATGTCTTACGTCTTGACAATGTCACTTACTATTGACGTAGGACATATATGTCGATGATAATGGTACTTAAAAAAAAAAGATTAAATGATGTGATAATATTGTGATACTTTCGGTCTCACTTTTATTGACTTTAAATTCAAATTTTATTCACCCCATATGCACCACAACACTTGGTCCTCTTTGTTGGTCAATCTAATATTACCTATTTAATTATTGGCAAATTAACCTCCAACTAGAAATAAGAGCATTCAATTATAAAAAGAAAAAAATGATAGTGAGAAAGGGAAAAAAAATAGAGCTCAAGAAGGAAGCGGAGGAGAAAAATCCTAGCCCCAACTATCAAGACTACTAACAACTCACTCCCCCAACGTCAGACAACTCTAAATAAACAGATTAAACAAGTCGAGTTAAAACAGGATGAAGATGGTGGAACAGGGTGGAGGATGCAAGTCTCGCAACTTCATCTCTAATATCTATCTAATATTATAGTTTGAAAGTAGAATTCTCAACTTATAAAAATATAATAACGGTTAAAATTGATCAAATTTCATCTATTTGATCAAATGGTACAAAATATACTTCAAAGTTCTTTTTTCGTTCAAAAACATCATTTGCTCTGCACAACCTCTAATGTCAGACAACTCAACAAACACACTCTCCAATGTCAGACAACTCTACTAATCTACATCTGTCTCTCTCTTCTCTCCCTTATTTTTTTCTATTCACTTTAATTTTAAATTGCGTGCTTAAAAAAATAAATTGTTATTTAAAATTTAAAAATTACACAATCAATATTTAATTTATTATATTACAAAGTGTTTTCACTCACGGGATTACTACTAGTAAATATATATATTTTGTAATGGGTTGGTAATATATGTCAAGACATGCTTTTCGTGCATGTACGAATTATAAGTAGTCATTCTCAGTCCAATTTTCTCACATTTGAATTATTCATAGTTAAAGTCGAATCATGAATTGAAATGATATCTGTAAAATTAATAATCAATTACAAATATTCTCATTTTTTGTGGTGAGTATTTTGGATCGGAATTCATGGAACCCAAGTACGAGCATTAATGGACCAATTTGTAATAGTACATCCAACGTGATACATATTATAGCTATAGACAACTCATGTCTATAGCTAGCTAGTGTCCAAATATATGAAGATGACATTAGTGTGACCATGTTTCCAAGTACTTGCACATAAGGACTATAGTGGCTTAGTAGTACCATCACCACATCTCATTTTCATTAATCTTAAAAAGTTGATGTTACTTCAAAGCTTTTTATCATGTTTAGCTAGTTTGGAAAATTATTTCTCAAAATACGGTAATTTTCAACTTAATTCTTAAACTTGTGCAGTTTTGGAAAACGTCAGTTCTTCAACTTAAAAACATCAGTTTAATTGACGCGTTTTAAGCAACCCAAAATGTTTAGAATGCATCAGTCCATTATCCGACATGAGAAAATTGGGATAGAATATAAACGTTTTAAAAAGCTTATGTTAGTTTTTTGTTTTAAGGTTGGTGGGTGCCATGGAAAAGTGTCGGTAGAACTAACATGATCAAATTAAATACGTTAGTTAGACTAACATGTTCTAAAAATTATATTAGTCAAAAGATGTTGGTTGGATTAAATGTGAATTTCAACTCCAATGTATCAATCACTTAAATTCGTAATTTATCCACTTATGTGTAGACATAACTTGGATTGGATCATAATCATATACATATACAAATATTCATATCCAAATTCATGAGAGATGATCTAACGGACTCATATGGTGTACGTAACAAACTCAAATTCATATTTAAATTTTCGATAAAAAATAATTTATATCCCGTTAATCGAATTCAAATTTTAGTGGGATTCGAATCAAAAGTCGATTCATTTAAGAGGCTAATGTGTAACACAGCTGTTATGTGTACAATTTGGATTGGCAAGGATAGAGATCTATGCTTTACAAAAAGGATGTCATTTGTATAAGATCTAATACGATTTTGTGTGAAACTATCAATTTATTGTCACCTATGTGGTCTATTTAAGAAAAAGACCAATGGTACTAGATTACAACTATGATGAGCGTGGGATTGTCATTAAATAGTATAGATTCTTTTCACTTTTCATTTGATGTCACGTTTGAAATGAGTGGACAGTCTTCTCTTTCACTAGGTTCGGAACTTAAAAGAATTTGAATAATTAATGCCTTGGGAGAGAGGTATTATCAATAGGACTGTTAAATGAATCGACCCGCTAATTTTTTTTATTTTTTTTTCAAAATTGACTTATAAGATAAAGAGTGTTCAACGATTTGTATACGTATGGGTTTGTCTATGTTTAATTGATGTGAAATGTTTTCGATCGTAGCATAACACCATATTTCTATAATCAATCAACTATCGGGTCTCTCTCTCTCTCTCTCTCTCTCTCTCGTAAGCCAACCTCAGAGGCACACTCCAATCCGCATTCAATATTGTACTCGACGTTTGATATTCTATATTCTAGAATATCCAATCTGTATTCGATATTCTAGACTGTTATGTCAAATGATATTAATTTATCAATAGTTTCAAAATAGACTTGTAAGAAAATGGGTGTCCAAAAATTCATAGAACTAACCAATCACACATCAAACTAGTACTCATAGAGCCAAAATATATGATACCAAATGGAGGTAAAAAAAAACTCATCGTTCAAGCAAAGCAAAACTTGAACATTGTTGAGATAAACCCTTTTCCCACAGCCATCTGCTGAAACAATTTTCGGGATCGGGTGTCTGATAATCCTCCTGCTGTTGTGATTCTTCAAGTCACGAGTGAAATGAGGAGTGGTTATAGAACTACTAGTAATTGCTCGTGTCTGAAGGCACTACGTAATAAATAAAAATAACCGTTTTAGTATTTTAAAACAAATGAGAATCAATCGAAAAAAGATGAAAGAGCAAAAAAAAATATATATATATATATATTTAATTTGTGGTGTTGTATGCATAATTGCAATAAATGCCATAAGCCAAGAACAAAAAGGCAAAAAATATTACTTGGCTAATAACGACTGTCACAATGTTATATATGAGATAAAAAACACTTAACAGATCGTAAAAACAAAATCCAATTGATGATGTTACCCCTACACAACAAAGTGACTTACCACAACATCATCACGATACCAACCAAATCACTCGTGCCTGAACGCATTGTGTTAACAATGCCTGAAGGTGTTGTCTAACACATTTAGGGGTTGTTTGGTATGAGGGTTTGGGAGGGGTTTGGATTGTGGGTTGGGGAATAAACCCTTTAAACCCATGTTTGGTACCCATATTTAGTCTAGGATTTGGAAACCCAGCCCGCTGGATGGTCCGGTCATGAAACCCAAGGGGGGTGGGTTTCATATGGGGATTAAGGGGTTTAACATACAAATGACATTTATATCATATATATCTCATATATATAAATTAGTTAAGGGACAAAATAGTCATTTATATACAAATATATTATCATAATAATTATATATCTCTGCGCATATCAAACATGGGTATAGACAGCATTGAATGTTGAATCTCATCTTTGAATTCCATCTTTAGATCAAACCCGGGTTTGGACAATCCAATCCAAACTCATCCCAAAAAACATACCAAACAAGCCCTTAGGGGTTGTTTGGTATGGGGGTTTGGGGGGGTTTTGGAACATGGGTTGGGGTATAAACCCCTTTAAACTCATGTTTGGCAACTATGAAGTATGGACAGGATTTGAAACCCGGCCCGGTCATGGCCTGGTCATGAAACCCACATACTTGGGTTTCATGAAACCCAAGGGGGGGTGGGTTTCATATGTGGGTTAATGGGTTTAAGGTGCAAATAACATTTATACCCTTATATATCTTATATACCTCATTTATACAAATTGGTTAAGGGGCACAATAGTTATTTATATACAAATATATTATCATAATAGTCATATATCCATGCGCATACCAAACATGGGTATGGAGAGCATTGAGTGTTGAATCCCATCTTTGGGTCAAACCCGGGTTTGGACAATCCAATCCAAACCCCTCCCAAAAAACATACCAAACAGGCCCTTAGCTCATGGGTCATGTCATGATTGACACAACTGTGATCAACCAAAATCATCAATCCATCCACAATCCACATCCATGTAACTTGCTAAATGAAAATTAAACTATAGGCTGGAAACCGTCCTAGCCCATATATGAGAAAAGTTAAGAAAAACACATTTCATACCAATTGGTGTCTCTCTTAGTTCAACAAATGTAGGTAGTCAAACCTAAAGATAATCCTCCTCCCAACCACGCCCTAAGATAACACAACACCAAAAATTAATTCACAATCCTATATTCTGCCACCTCAGTAATTTGTTTAAAACTTGCCAATCAATTTACACAATATGCACATGTTAATATACAAATGTATACATGTCTCTATGGAAAATCAACCATGAACAATGATATAGGCATCCACAATTGAAACCTCTATCAAAGAATTTTGCGACAAAAGACACAATTGATGAAAACAAAATTGATTTGATGTCATCTACATAAGAGAGGAGTAAAAGCAAGGTTTTTATTGTTGCCAAATCCACACTCAAAAAAGACATCAAGCCAAAAATATAATAATATGTACATTCCAAACAAAAAATAATAGTTGATGTAAAAAAAGTACGTAAAAAAAATGACATATCAACTTATTCGGATCATTACCCTTTCAGAATTGTTCATTCCAGGCCTTAGCGACATGGTATCTAAGACAAATGTCATCGAGCACATCATCTACCTGTCAATAAAGACAATATATATAAGCAATCTCACAATGTGATCACTAAAAAGTAGCCCAGGATGCAATTTCATTTAAGTCTGAATAAAAATTACATGGTAAAACAGGACAAAAATAAAAGGTTCATAAGAGTGGAAACTTTTTTCTTAATTTGGACCTATTTAAAGTTGCACCAAAAATAGCGGTCCACTTGGCCATCAAATGGACACACACCTATAGAAGTTCAGACCTTCTGATATGAACCCTCTTAGTACTCATCCACATGAAGTTCAACTATTGCAATCATTGCTATAGAGCAACCACGCCAATAAGATCAAGAAAACACACATCTAAATTCATTAATATAGGCATATAAATAAATAAAAAATTTAGAAAAAAATTTCCATAAACAAAACTAACTAATAACAGGAATATAAATCTGGGAAAAAAAGGTCCAACAAACAGAAAACAACTAATTGATTTTGAAAAGTGAGAAAAATATAGCAAAAGAAAGAGAAAACTAACCATTACAAAATGTAGATCATGTTTCCAAGGTTCAAGGCAACAGTAACTGAAGGAAGGGCTTCATAGAAGAAAAATAGAGGAAGATTCTAATTATTCAAGTGAATATTTAGACCTAGATACTTAGAATTTCAAGTAATAATTAGCCAAATTTTGAAAGAAAAAAAAGGTACCATAATCAATATTTCGCAATCAAATGAGTCTTAACTGGTTAAGCAATAGCATAGCTTAATAGTGTACTAGAGAGAGATAGATTCAATATTTTACCATTCGTAATCATGATGGTAATCCAAAATCAGCAAGTTTTATCTTCCCACTTTATGTACCTATGTAAATACAGCATCATTTAATTCTCAAATATATGAGAATATCATATTCAATTAAAGTAAAAAAAAAAAAAAAGCTCAACAGGTCACCATTGGCTCAAAAAAAGTCCCACTGATCACCACCGACATCACCAAAAAAGAAAGAAAGAAAGAGAACGAATTCCAACTAATCACCACTGTCACCAAAAGCTCGGGTGATCGCCACCATTGTTGCCACACCTGAAATTGGCCAAGATTTATATTAAAAAAACCCAAGATCGTAACATTGATCACATGATAACAATCACTCCAGTTTCTTTTGCTAATCACTAAAATTGATCAATTAAAAATCAAGAAAAATCATTGTTATATAGGATTATAGATATTTAACTTACTGCTATATCGGCAAGAAAAAATCACTTCTTTGCGGTACCTACGATTTCATCCCATGAGCTATAAACAACCCACAAAATTAAGGTTGAAATCAATATTAAAAAAAACCAATCTAAGAAATAAAATCTGAACATTTAGGTGTGGGTTGGCGGAAAGTAGTGGTGGAGGCAGAGGGAGGGACCCAAAACGGCCTTTTCTGAGTGAATAGAGAGTGAGCGAGATTGAGGGGGTGAGTGATAGATCGGTTGTTACCTGAGAGGTCGTCATGGCAGAGAAAGAGTGGCGTGTTGATGCAGCTGAGGCAGTGAATGAGGAGTGGAAAAGGATTTGGCGTGAAACATGGGATTTGGAATTCTGCCCAACGTGAGAGATTTAATCCTTGGTGAATGAGAGAGGGAGAAAGAGGCAGAGTTGGAGAGTGAGAGATCGCTTAATTGTCAGATTGGATTGAGTTTGAGAAGATATTATCACTGATTTGGATCGATGGTGAATGAGAGATGGATAGATAGTTTAATTTAAGGATTGGATTGGGATAGAGGCGTGAGAGATTGGGAGAGAGGCAGAAGTGAGATTGAGGAAGATTTGAGAGATTTCGGAAGAGAGAGAGAGGCGTGAGTCAGGAAAGGTTGTTGGGCAGGAAAATAAAATTCGGTACTCACTGTAGACCGTCGGATTAGTATTTATGAGATGATCTGAACCGTCTTTTATGTTAGGAATACATTGTCTGTTAGATGTGTTTATGTTTTGTCTCAAAACGATCTGAACCTCTCTTTATCTCCAAAATTCAAACTCAACTCTACTTTATTATATAAATATGTCATTAGACTTGAATGAACCGATAATAGAAGCTTCACACGCGTCGTGTTTTGATCTTCAAGAGGAATATAAATGGTTTTCTTTATGTCTTGAATCAGTTCAGTGTTGGAATCAAAGAGGTTGGTGGAATTGAAGAACAAATTGAATACTTTCAGACATGAGAGATGAAGAAGACTGCATTGTTTTGGCAAATCACTGAAACCATCCATTAAAACATGTCGAAGAAACTCTATCTTTTTCTCTTCAAGTATCTCTCGTGTAAGCAATTGAATCTTCTATGTTTGCCTCTGGATTTTCTCTCATGCCTCTGGATCTTCTATATCTCTCTTCTATTTCCTTCTGTCATTGCACAAGATTTAAGCTTAGCATCAAAGACTGCAGTCACTGCACAATCTAAATAGTAGGAGATTTTTTTACAGTGAAAAAACTTTTAGGCATTATACTGAAAATTACAATTTAATAAGCCAAATTACAACTCCACGGGCAGTTTCTAATCAACTCAACGGGGACGATCATATCCTCAAGGATACTGTAACAATATTTGAAATGTCACTACACTCCTTTTTAGTTTATACTAGCAATACACCACGTGTGTTGCACGTGAATACTTTTTTTTAAAAAATTAATAAATAAATATTGATATGTGTACTTGAATTAAACATCATCTCAATTTACTAAACTTATTTTTTTATCCCTCATGCTCCACTATAAAATTTTTGAAAATTTTGTAAATTTTCAATAGTTGTTGTTCTAACTTTAAGAAAAATAATAAAAAAAGAAAAGAAATAATTAAAGTTCTATTTTGTTTCTATAATTTTGTAATTGAAAGTGATTTTTTAGTTATGTTTGAAATTTTAATTTTTTAAAATTAATTTGATTAAGATTCCACTTATAAATTATTGAATAAAATAAAAATAATTATCAATATACGAATCGTATTGGAACTTATTGTATTTAGGATTACTTAGGTCAATTAAGATAAAATTTAATATACAATGCTATAATATATATTATAAAGCATATTAAAATTTTAAAAAAATTCAAGCTTTCACATAAAATGTTAACACAATTTAAAAAATTTACTGTGACTAAAAAATCATGTAAAATTATATATACATTATTTTTTATCTTAAAAATAAAATGGTTAAACATTTTGATAAAAAAAATATATACATATGTAGTCATAATATTATCTTTATAAATGAGATGAGTAATATTATATTGATGGAGTTTTTGAAGATTTTTTTGAATATTTTGTTAAAACGTAAAATAATGCATATATTTTTTAAGAATAATATAATCAATCAAAAAATTTCATAAAAATTGACATTTATAAATAGAGAATAGATAATTAGAAAATTAATTTGATTAGATTTCACTTATAAATCATTGAATAAAATAAAAATAATTATCAATATACGAATCATTTTAGAATCTTACTGTATTTAGGATTATCTAGGTTCATTAGAATAAAATTTAATATACAATGATAAAGTCTTTTGTGTAATGATAAACTCAATTTGGTGTATATAATTGGTGTAACCATGTCGTGATACTAAATGATGTAACTCTTTGATTTATGTAAATAACTGAATGACAAATTGTGTTGGTGTTGTAATTTCGTATAACTGTTTAGTGTAACTTTTTGGTTTATTAGAACACACAAGTAACTGTTTGGTGTATTATCAGGTAATTATAATCAATTGGTGTAACTGATTAGTGTAATTATGTTGTTGTAATGTTGATATAAGGAGAGAGAATAAGGAAATAAGGGGAGAAGAAGTGAAAGAGAGAGAGAGAGATGAAAAAATTAAATCAAATATTTATATATTTAAAAAAAAAATTATCAATGTGAGAGAAAGAGAGAGAGTGAGAGAGTAATGGAAAGAGGAATGGAGAGAGAGAGAGTAATGAAGTAATAAATGGTCTTTTAGTCTTTTTTCAAAAAAATACATTTATAGTCAAATAAGTTTCCTTAATGTAATTTTGCTCAAATAAGTCTAAATTTTTATACCAACTTCTAAATTACCCTAATTTATTTAAGGCCCATCCCATATTATGTGGTTAGTAGAAAATGAACAACTAATGCCCATCCCATGGCACGCCTTTGAGCGTAGGGATGGGCTGGTTTTGTTGATGTTTTCAGCAACTTCAAAGGTTGTTTGCAAATTTGTACATAATGAGGCCCATAGGGCCCAAATAGTGTGTCATAAACCCCAAAGATAGCCCAATGGAGACATGAATGACCTCAACACCGAGACATCCTGAATTCGAAATCTAACAATTTTATTGGCGTCAGGTTATGAGGGATTTATCCCTCATGAATTATTTAGTCCCAATATAGATGATATGTCTTTGACTAAAGTAGATAAAAGATTAATCGAGGTGTATATATGCTGGTCCAAACACTTCTGATCGCAATATCCAAAAAAAAATAACGTGCTAGTATCAAGCTACAATTAGTCAAAGTTAGCAAACTCTATTTTGTTAAATTAGTGGGTGAAAATTGATGGAGGTGATAAATAAGAAGAAAGTTCTATTTTTCACTTAGATGTCGCAGTTGCATGAGTAATATATTTTTCAAGTGAAATTTTATGCTCAAATTTGTATAGTCGTTTCATTTCAAATTTGTATAGCGTCCGACTTCTAAGCGTATTTAATTAGATTCTTATCGTTCATAATCAACATTATATCAACTATTAATTAAGCTGGTCAAGTCGATTTGGATCTAAACTCATTTAGACAAAAAAACCCACATTTAATAACTTTTTATCTGTTTTGTGTCGGATTGACAAACCGTGTTAAGGTTTCCACTCTACCTAATGAACATAGACTATGATACTAGATTGTTGTATCAATAGTTTCAAAATTGAATTGTAAGAAAATGGGTGTCATAAAATTCACGCATACAAGAGTGCTTCATTTCTAATAGAGGGATTGATTTGGTGTAGGGTATCTAAGATGGATGAAGAAATACTTTAAATAAAAAACAGTATATACTAGTAGGAATAGTATATCTATATCTATATTTGTATGTATACTACTTCTAAAAGGTTACTAAACCCAAAAATATTTTTGTGTCATCATTATCCTCAAACAATATTATTAGGACCATTTTATCATAGCATAAATACATAACAATAACCTTCAATTAGTAAACCTTTCACATTCTGCCTTCAATGACAGTGGTGCAAAGTATGCACCGATTGATCTAAACAAGGCAACTGTTAGACTTCTATAATTAACTTTTCTTTAAGAACTTTGCAACTTACTATATTCCCTCCATTTTTAATAACTCATTTGTCCACCAATAAATCTAAAGATCTGCCAATGCATCTATATTCTATATATTTTTGGGTGGATGATTAGAATTCTCATTTGACACTAGGTGCTAGACTCACGAGATTTATGTTCCATGCTAATTTGTTGTATTTTTACTCAATAATAAATTTCCTCATAATTTATGTTTTCATGTTAATTTGTTGTATTTTATTTCTTAACCTTCTTATATCTCCCCAGCAGAATAGAATCAAAGATCAAACTTACCATTGTGGTACAATTGAATTCTCATTGGCCACGACAAAAATGAATCCACGTCTGTACCAAAAAGCTGTTGATAACTAATATAGTTTCACCTTTTGACTTATTTTCTATTGTCTTTTTGATCAAATCGAACAATACAATTACGTTATTTTTAGTTTTTGGTCAATGTGTGAATGTTAAAGCCTAAAAGTGATTTACTTTGTTTTCATATTTCAATTATTTATTTATATTTCTCTATAAAGAGAATTTTGAGAATTGTGGAGATTTTTTTTTCATGTTATTATAAAGAAGCTTTTCTATTTCGAATGGTGTGTTTTTCTATTTATCATCTTAGGCTATTTCTATCATGCTAATTGTGCTGGCTTGGCGAAAAGATTGGAAAAATTGTCATGCTAACATGATTACTAACGATTGAAAAAATAAAAGTAATGCAAGAAAAAAAATTCTAAGAAATAATCGTATTTTTATCACTTACATTACTTTTTCCTTGTTCCTTCTACGAGGTAAAGGATTATAAAAATATATATATTCTACCAACAACATAGTGGAATTTTACGAAACTTAACTTCTAATTTTATGTCAAAAAATTATAGTGATGCTTCGTTTTTTCTGGTTGATTATATACATCATTTTCCTTCTCTAATAGTATTTATTGAGTCATTGTTTAGAGTGATATAAGTGAGGTAGTTGAGGATGTTGGAGGTCAACGAGGATGACAAATTTTGTGCAATTTTTATACTTTGGCGATATTAGGAATGTAGTTGGTTTTATTGGTCTAACTGTCTAACCCTTGACCCTTCCTCATCCATCTGAGAAGAAAATTTCCTCATCCATTGAGAAGAAAATTCACCTTGTACATAAATTTTCCTTGATTATTATTATATATTTTGTCTTCTCAGAAAAGTTCACGTGTAGAGCACGTGGGCATCAACTAGTATAATTAAATGTGTATATATTAAAAGAAAACAATGGTCTTGATTGGTTTGAATCTCATAAACTATTTTCCTGTTTTTGGAAATAGTTTATGAGAGAAAAATTGTTTGGTCAGCTTTTTTTTGTTTTTGTTTTTTGAAAACTAAGAACAAAAAGTGGGTAGATTTAGAAAATAAATTTGGCCTATTTTATATATTTTTTGAAACAACCGTTACAGAATTTAAAAAATACCACCACCACCACATTTCTATTTTCATTGTTTTCTAAATTACTATACAAACAAGTTTTACTGTTTTTTATTGTTTAGAACTGTTTTTATAATCATATAGTCAAACAAGTTCTACGACACAAAAAACATCAAATCACATTTTTTTAAATTTTTTCCTAAAAATAATTTTCGAATACTATTTTTTGAGATACAAACCAAACAAGGCTAATATTTTTAACATCTTAAGATATAGACCGGGATGGGCTCAATGTCATACTAAGTTGAATTAGATCGCTTCTAATATTTTTATTTTATTTTACTCCTTGACAAATTATCCACCATTAATGTGCGAGTGTCCACTTATATATAAATGAGTTTCACTTAGGGATGGCAGTGGACCGGAGAAAAACGGGTATTCGTCCAAACTCGCCCCGTTTGGACCGGGGATGGACTATACATATTGGACTGTGGACGTATACGGAGATACCCGTATAAACCCGTACGAGAATGAAAGTGGGGATGGACTTACCCTTACCTCCGGCCCGTCCCCGTCCCCGTTATACCCGTTAAAAAAAAATATATATATATATATATATATATATATACTTTGTGAAGATTTTGTTGCCAATTGCACATTTAAATACTTTGAAACTGCATATTGATGTAAAAGACATGTTACTCAAACAGTGCTTCATTTTCATAGCTAATAAATCTGTAACTTGTTTGCCTCGATGAGAATCTGATGGAAGGTATGATCCTGAATGAGCCAGCCATGAATAAGTTGTTTGTATAACCACAAGTTTCACTCATGGATAAGTAGACATTGATGAAATTTTTAAAATGTTGGATTTATTTAGAATTTTGGATTATGTTGGTTTGAATTTGGGCTTGAGCTTGGGCTTGGGCGGGGACGGGGGCGAGCATTAAAAATTTATCCGCGGACGAGAATGGGGATGAAAATTATTCCCGTTAACGGGGGTGGACTGGAGATGGACAAAGTTTTTTTAAGCGGGTACGGGGATGAAGACTATATCCCCCGCCCCCGCTTCGGTCCACTAACATCCCTAGTTCCACTTGAATTGACCGTGGCTAATGTACTATGAAGAAAAATAGAGAAAAGATGTATTGGATAAAATTTCACTCCGCATAAAATTAGGTGAAACTATTCTAATTTTAGTGAATTTAATAAATTTAATATATATAATTTTGAAGTGAAAATAAATTGCTGCCAAAAAATAATGAGAATAAGTCCACCTAATTTATTTAGGGCCCATCCCATATTATGTGGTTAGCAGAAAATGAACAACTAAAGCCCATCCCATGGCACGCCTTATAGTGTAGGGATGGGCTGGTTTTGTTGATGTTTTCAGCTCCTTCAAATGTTGTTTGCAAATTTGTACATAATGAGGCCCATAGGGCCCAAATAGTATGTCATAAACCCCAGGGACAGCCCAATGGATACATGAATGAGCTCTACCCCGAGACATCCTGAGTTCAAAAATTTGAAAACTCTCTTGCCGTTAGGTCATGAAGGATTTATCTCTCATGAATTATTTAGTCTCGGTATAGATGATTTGTCTTTGATCAAAGTGAGGAAGAGATTAATCGAGGTGTATGTAAGTTGGTTCGGACACCCCTAATCACAATATCCAAAAAAAAAATAACGTGCAAGTATCAAGCTACGGTTAATCAAAGTTAGCAAGCTCTATTTTGTTAAATTAGTGGGTGAAAATTGATGGAGGTGATAAATAAGAAGAAAGTTCTATTTTTCACTTAGATGTCGCAGTTGCATGGGTAATATATTTTTCAAGTGAAATTTTATGCTCAAATTTGTATAGTCATTTCAAGTCTAATTTGTATAGCGTCCGACTTCTAAGCGAATTTAGTCAAATCCTTATCGTTCATAATCAACATTATATCAACTATTAATTAAGCGGGTCAAGTCGATTTCGATCTAAACTTATTCAGACAAAAAAAACCACACCTAATAACTTTTTATCTATTTCGTGTCGGATTCACAAACCGGTTTCCACTCTACCTAATGAACATAGAATTAACACGAGGATCATGTTACTAACTCCTAAAGTAGGGTGTTTGGAAACTTTCATCTGCATATCTAAATAGGTACTTTTTGTGAACCAAACTTTTAAAAAGTTTGAGAACTCACAAGGGCACAAAGCGTTGATCACAACTTTGTACCTATCTTTGACCACAAGAAAAGCATTGTGCTAGATTTTCCATCATTTTCTTTCTTCACATGGGAAAGCCATTAAAAAACTAGTGGAATCAAATTTTTTTCAATCATAAATCATTTATTTAAAAGTAGTATGAGATTTTTTGGGTAATGACGAGTCTCGCTTAATTTCATAATAACTAATTGTCATCGAGAAAAAATGTATATATTGAACAGAATTTAAATTTAAATTTTTATTATTGACACCGAGCTTTGAATCCTTACCTTTTTTGTCCTTAAACATCATGTTAGGACTTAACCCTTTGTTTTTTTTGGGGGAAGGGGTGGTTTAACAGTCATAAATGTCTTAGTCAGTTTACGCGCACTTGAACTAATCTCCTCCCAGTTCGGTCAAAGGCAAGTTATCTACGCCGAGATTAGAGTATTCACGAGGGATACCACTTAACCAACTATGACTTTGATTGTAGATTTCCAGTTAAGACATTAGATCTTAATTAGCAAAACTAGAAATATGGTATGCATCTGCATGAGTACTTTCTTTTAATTCTCTTCAATTGTAGATTATCCGTCACGAATTCAAGTAGAATTTACTATAAATAAATACATTCCACATAATAAAAAGAAGATGATCCATCTTTGAAAAAACTATATTAAAAACAAATCAGAAATCAAACAAAAGAGTTATATTATTATTCAATAATTAATTAAACATAACATTTAAAAAATCCAATATTATTGTGATTAAGTTTGCAAAGGTGAAAGGAGTGCATGCCACCCACATCCAATAATTAAGCCAGCTAAGAGACACAGACTACCCACCCAATCCATCCCCACATCTATTATAAAATAGAATATTTCACAATGTTCTTTAGGGACTTTTTGTATCCATGCATAAGTTGTTTAATTTCAATTCTCCAACAGATTTTGGAATAAATTATATTTTATACATATAAAGTTTACATCTAATTTTTATTTGATTTTCTAAACTATCACTTGAAAAATTAAAACTTCAAACTTTGAGTCGAATTTCAACTAGAGTAATACTACATCGACAAAAAAATGAGATCAGCAGGGACCAAAATGACATAATATTACCATATAATTGTGTTTTTCGTCCCATTTTTATACATTCATGTCATTTTATTTTTTTTTTGGCTCTTTTTCTTGTCGGTCTAACATTACTATTTCAGACCAAGTCTCGATATCCAAATAAGTCAGCAATCAAAAAAGGAAAGTATCACATGTCCTCATTTGATGTGCAATTTTGACCATTAATGTCATATATAGTTTATAGCTCTAATTCAGTTCTTCAATTAATGGCATAGGTTATATATTTCAAATTAGTACCATAACTCTTAAGGATTCGATTGTTTTATTTATTTTTTGTTTTGGGAAAGTATCCAATTGTTTTAATTTTTTTGGGAAAGTGTTCTATTATTTTAGTTTTTAGTTTTTTTCCCTAGGACATAAAAAGGTTACACGACCTGACGTAAAAATTATGTTTGAACATGACTATAACAACTCAAATCCGTTAGTAGTCCTCTAGATGAGCTCCGCAAACCGTTAGAAACAAGTCAATAATCTACCCTCAGCGAATTGAACCTAGGCCACGACTCTTACGGGACGTTATCTTGCCACTAGATCATCGAGCTCGGTGGTCTATATTGTTTTAGTTAATTACACATGACTTAATAAAAATGAGATGAAATTCTAAGGGCATAAAATTACATTTATTCCAGGTTATGTGGTACAAGCAAGAGGTGGGGACAGAGAGGTGTGTGGGACCCGTTTTCATATTGCAAGCAAAATGGTCATCAACCACCAACTGACTCTCTCCCATGTGCAATGCTTCATCAGCTCTCGCTGGCACTTGCTCATGTACAGTTCAGGCCAAAGATTTCTGAAAGAAACATTCAAGAACCTATGAACTTTGAACTTCAATTTGCTAATTTCTTCAATCCCACAATCTCTTTCTCTTTCTCTCACCTCAAGTATGGATTCCAATACCCTTCTTGACTATGCTCTATTTCAACTCACACCAACCAGAACAAGGTAACACTTTTCTCCATCTCCACACACACATTCACACACAGTTCACCCAAATTTGGCCTAATTTGATTGGCTTTGAACAATGATGAAGTAGTTGTAATTTTTGTGTTAATGGCATGTATAGATGTGATCTTGTGGTCTTTTCTGGTGGGATCAGTGAGAAATTAGCTTCTGGGTTAGTGGAACCTTTCGTTTCTCACCTGAAATTTGCTAAAGATCAGATTCCCAAAGGCGGGTACTCAATAACTCTTCGACCACCCACCATTGATGCTTCTTGGTTCACCAAAGCCACATTTCAAAGGTAGAGAGACACTAATTACCAGAGTTCTTTTGAATTTATGTTTGTTATTGTGTAAATTTCCTGTCAATGTTGATTAACATTGGAATGTAACTCTTGGATTAGTCAAATCCCTTTTTTTATCAGATATATCAAACCCAGATTGTCTTATTGTCTTATGTTAGTGTTCATAGTTACTGAATTGTGTATGTCTATGCCAATCATTGCAAAGCCATTAATGTTTTATCCCCAAAAAAGTTCTTAATTATGTTAGAATTTAATTATGGAAATACAACCCTTCTATCAGCAAATTCATCTTGAACTTTAGCAAATTATAACCAAATTTTGCATTTTTTATTGTCACATTATGAATTATGTAATACCCATGATGACCATGAACATTGGTTACCCATTTTTTTGTTCTGATGGATCAAATATTGTATTGATCATTCCACAAATTATTTTATATATTCTTGTATTTTTTTATTTTCTTTTGCTCGTTCCACAAAGAGAACCCAATTTTCCCAAGAATGCTAATGATTTCCAAATATTGTAAGAGTTGTATTTAATCCTTAATTACTTATATATTTCTTGATTTTTCGGAAAATAGTAATGTGGGCAATATGCTTCTTAATTCTTAAAGAGTACTGCAATAATTCAATTGATACTCATGGAATTTTTGTTTGAAGACCATTGTGCACTAAGCTTTTAGCTTATTGACTATTAAAATGAAATCATTTTAATGACAATTTTTCTGAGCCCTGAATTTGTCCCTGTAGATGAATTATTTGATCAGCATTCTACTAGTCATTAGAGTTTTTTTAAACTTGACAGTTGCTTCTATTTATATTGAAATAGCAATGATCATATACCATTTGGCTAAGTTGAATGAGTAAAACTTTGAAGTTTGCAGTTCACTAAGACTCGATACTTCCATGACTGTGAAACCCCCAATGCGTATTACACTGAGAGACATTAGCTGCAGAACCATTAAACTGTTGCTGGGCTCAATTTTATTGATGTAGTTTGGATATTTTTTCCGCTTTTATGGCAGATTTGTGCGTTTTGTAAGCACCCCCGAAATTCTCGAGAGGTTTCTACGAATTGAAAGAGAGATTTTGCAGATTGAGAGTTCTGTCCAATCAAATGAATTGTTGAACACCAATATAGCCGGACACGGAGAGAAAGGTATACTTGGAGTTTTTTTTGAATCCTATATTGGAATTCAATTATCTCAGTTGAACCTTTTCCTGTCTTTTAATTTTGTGTAAATGATGTAAGACCTTGTGAAGTTCTTCCAACATTTGATCTCACTTGTCTGAAATTTAACAATCATGCTCTTAATTCTTTTAGTTTTTCATTTTCTGAAAGAATCATTTTACACCTATCACTATTTGTTCCAATGAAAAATTGTGGGACTCATTTGTTCTTATTACCATGAATCATCGCCCTACACACACCACAAAGGTATTCTGATTCAGTGTGCTAATTAATTTGGGTCATCAGGGAGTTTTCCAGCTGCCGATGGGATTACAAAGAAGTCAATTGATTCCTCTAAGGTTCCTTTCTTTCCACAAACCTAAGTGAACAGACTATCTCAAGCTTTTTCATTGTCTTCTGTTTTATTAATGTAAACTTTTCTTTGATGGTTCCTTCTAGTCAAAAGGTGAAATTGAGGAAATCAATGATGTTGTACAAGAAGAAAATTCCAAGTAAATCATCTTACCTCTAAATGGATTCACTCTTGGAATCTCTATGTTATTTCTAGTGCTTAGATGTTTTGTATTGAGTCATTCAATTATGTCGGTCAGGATTCAGCTTCAACGTCTCTTGGAGACTCGAAAAGTACTACTACGGAAAGAGCAAGCCATGGCTTATGCCCGTGCACTTGTGGCTGATTTCGAAATCGAGGATATTGATGATCTCGTATCTTTTGCTGATGCTTTTGGAGCCTCACGTTTGAGGTATGGCTCGATATTGTTTCAAATTAAGTTTCACTTGAGTTTAATTGTTGCTTATATGTCATATGAACAATTTTCCTGCACTAAGTTTGATTGTGTCATCCATACTCTTTTGCGTGAAGGACTTCTTCCATCCAATGCCTTTATTAACATCAGAAGCCTTCTGTAACTGATGATCAAAATTTCATTTTGTTTCTATTGAGATGATTAACTCCCAGAACCGAAACAAATCAGTGATTGAATACCGAAATTCCTATGTTTGAAAATGTTTCAAGATGTTTGGAAATCCAATTTTCAATTTTTTTTCTGTTTCTATTCCGTTTTGGAAATATTTTCAAAATGTTTCTATTTCCAAGCTAACCCAAAATATGCTTTGTTTGTAACCCAAATTATGCGTGCACTTTGTTCCAGCAAATAGCCTCGATGAGTCTCAAATGAAGAGCTTTGGTTATTTGCAGGGAAGCATGCATTGATTTCAAGGAACTGTCCAAGAAAAAGCGCACAGATGGCCTTTGGATGGATGAATTAGCAGCTATGGAGTCATGCTCTCCATCAGAGCTGTCATACTTGGGAACATCAGGTATTGTTCTTACATGTGAAAACACCTCAAGCCAGAACAACATGCTAAATTTTCACAATGGTGGCATCTCTGCTGGTAGACTTGTGCCAAATGGCTCAATGGATGTTTCCTCTGATTCACTTGCAACTGAGGCAAATTCAGACAGCAACAAAGGTAGTTTCTCTTCTTCATGCTTTTTCCCATTCAGCTATCTTATTGCATTTATCACAGAGAAGCAAATTTTTTTACTGGGAAAAGAAAAGATGGTGATCCAGCCAGCATCCTATGCTTTGGTCCCCATTTTGTAAAGCATTTCTGGGTTTCTTAAATTAGATACATTTTTGTTCTTCCCTAACTAAATAAATAAAAGGAAAAAAGAACAAGGGGGTTTGTGGAACAATAGCAATTCTCCATGTACAATGTGTGATTCTACACCCTTAGCCAACTTGCACCTTCTCCCTGTTGACACTTCTTTCATCTTTTCTGAGATTTCAATTAATTATTCATTTTCTCGAGGCATATTTTGTATATATACTTTGCAAGTAAAGTGGATAACCAATTTGGCTTCCTCGTGTATTGAGCAGAACTTGGTTGTCTTCCTTTATAAAGATAAATGAAAAAAAGCTTGTTTGATGATGTCAATTATACATCCATAACCCCCCACCCCCAAAAAAAAAAAACCATAAAATAAGGGAAGAAATGTAGTTTGGTATTCTCAGATTTAATTACACTGATGATACTTATGGTATCTAGAAACATATATTTGCACCAAATGTAGAACAATGTGAAATTGCTTTACCATATCTTGTATGACTGGGGTAGTTAAAAAATTTCAAGTCTATAGCCTGATCAGCAAATACGAATCATTTACCCTTATGTGATTACTAAATTCAGGTACTAGAACTTCACCTCTACCCATTTCATTCATCACTCCTACCCATTTCATTAGCTCATGTAAATGCACTGCAAGTTTTTTATCTGAAATTATTAGTGCCATTTTTCACGCAATATTTTGTTTAATGCTTTTTTTTTTTTAATTGCACTCTTCATACTTCCAATCAAAAGTCAAGCGGCAAAAAGATTACTGCAATTTCTGCTGCATATGACAATTACATTTTGCTCATATTCCCGGGATAAGTATGGCATGCCCGACATATGATATCTGATAACCAGATGTGTCTTGTGTTTTTTCAAGTTACACGGGAATGCAATCTGTGGATGAAGTTTCGAACAGATAATTAAGATATTCTCTGATGTCAAAGAATATTACTTGCAGGTGATAACTTGCCCGTATCAGATCAGACACAATCGACTTCAGCAAATGGTCAAGTGCAGATGCCATGGCTAAACCAGATTCCTTCATATATGTACAATTTTCAGAGCCCTGTTCAACAAATGCCTCCATTTCAAGGTCATCCTTTCTCGGGTGCACTTCCTGTAGCTCCATTTTATCCGGGGAATGGGCATTGGCCTCCAAATGCGGACTTGTCTGCTCATGGTGTTGTCCGGGAAGCTGATCATCATCGACATCAGAAGCCAATGACAAAGAAGAAATCTCCAAAAGAAAAAGGGCCTGAAAGTTCAGAGGAAGATGAGCAAACTGAAACTAGTGACTCCAATTCTGGAAGTAATCCAGATGCACCTACCCAGCATGATAGAAAGCATTCATCAAGGGAAGAACCATACAGGAGAAAGCACAAGAAGAAATCCCCCAAAACCGTCGTAATACGTAACATCAACTACATCACTTCCAAGAGTAGTAATGGAGAGAAGAATGGAGTACCTAATGATCTTTCTTCTGTTGAAGATGAAGTAATCGATGAATATTTTCTCCAACAGCAGGTAGAGGATGCAGTTGGATCTTTGGAGAAACACCGGAGGTCAGCATCACATAACAATAAAAGGCGAGGCGGGCACAAAATCCCTAATGGTGTAAATGGATCAAAAGATTCTGCTGACCAGGATCTTGAGAATAATGCAGCAGCAAATAGATTGGAGGGAGCAAAACGAGATGAGAACTGGGATGTCTTCCAGAATCTTCTAATAAGAGATGAGGAGCCGACTATTGATGGGGTAGAACAGAAGCATCGTTTGGATGTTCAAGATGAACAATTGGTGATCAAGAGTTCCGGTAATGGGAGTGCATTAACAAATTGCCACGAGGAAGACTTTGAATCAGAGAAAATCAAAATTCACCAGACAACAGCAGCAGATTTCTTTGTTGTGACTGAGAGAGATGAGGAAACTAAGGGAAGAGTTCACTTGGAAGATTTTGGAAATGGAGAGAATTCTCTTCCAAGGATGAAGAGAAGGGGTTTGGCAGAAGAGGAAGTGCTATTTTCTCAGAGATCAGAAGAATCAGTGAGTGCTCTCCAGGAAACCCTTTTGGACTGTAACAGAGAGTCATCTCTAATAAAAAGTGGAAACGCAGAAGATTGGTTCATTGTCAACCACTCGGGAGAATCAGAAAGTCCAAAGGGAACCATCCAGCGAAATATATATGATGCCAGTTACAATTTGTCAGTAAAAGGCGATCGCGCTCTCATGGAAAGAAGTGAAAAAGTTGTTCCTGTAGATGATTCTTTTATGGTACAAGCTCCATCAGCTGTTGATGATCAATATAATACTCAATGGAGTACAGACATGAGCATGGTTTTGGACCTGGCTATAGCTTCCCAGCCTGAAAATGGCACCACAGATCTTTCAGGGAACAAAGTTGGAGTATCTGGTCCCTGTGAGCCTGACGACCTATGTGTGGTGCTTATACGGGATTCGGGGTTAGATTCCTCTGGGGACCCTTGGACACCAGAAATGGAATATGGAACTGAAATTTCATTTAAAGGACCCGATCGAAAGTCCTCTGCCATTGAAACAAATGATCTCGTAGAAGAGAAGCTTCCCACCAGTAGTAAGAACACCCATCGGAAAGCTGTTGTTCCTGGGACAAAAAATGTGGGCAAAGAAGTGAGGTCTAAAAGTTTGCAGGGTTCTCTTTCAAAGATCAAATCAGATACTTTGTCTAATGGCAAAAAACAACCAACTCCTGTAAAGAGGCCTGTGGTTCAAAAGAGCAAATTAGAAAAGGTATGAATGACATTGTTTTTGAGTTCTGATAATATAACATGTGCTGTTCAATTTACATTGTCTATTTTTCCCTTCTCTTGTACTCAAAATGGAGCAATCTTGTATGCAGGAAGAAGAGAATCGCAAGAAAATGGAAGAATTAGCAATTCAACGCCAGAAGAGAATTGCTGAAAGAACTGCAGCTACTGGTTCTGCTCATGTCACATCTAAGAAAGTTCCACTGGGAAGGAAAACGGCTTCTTTGGGTTAAGTTCGCCTAAACTGGCCATTACCAATTCATCCAGTGTTATATTAAACACAGGAGGATCTGTTCTTTCAAACTCGGACAAACCAACACGAGAGCAAAGGTAATTGGTCTTGTGAATGCTTAAATGCCCTGTCAACAATGTCTGCTTAAGCTTTATATGGTGAAAATTTATTTGAAGAAATTGATCTGCCAAGAATTTTGTGTGTAACCAGACAAGGGTAGCAAAAATTTTCTTCTATCGGAGCCATGAATCTCTTGCCAGCCCTTTTACCTCGAGTTCATAATCTTTTGATATATTCCCGCAGAATCTTCCACTTCAGATTACTGCTAATCCCGGTGCCGATTTTTCCAAGTCTGTTTTGTTTTGTATTTTCTTTAGTTGTAAATTTTCAACATATACTGTCATTTCCACTAAGTAATATGTTTGAGACATTCTTTCTGTATGTAGTTCAGAATTTGTATTTTGTAACTATTGCAATAAAATTGTATTCTTTTGTTTTGACTACTTCCAATGTGTGTTGGATCAAAGATAAGCTTGGTTGTTTTGGGGGGTACTGATTGAAAATATCAACCCAACATCTGGCAATGACAGGTATAGGCTAAATTCGTAGATCCGTCCCTGGCATCAACATCAGAGATTCAAGTCCTGAGGATGTCTTGAAAACGAAAATAAAAATAAAAATCACACAAGATTTCCAAGGTGCAACAGTGAAACATGAACAAGAAATTTTGGATGTAATGCTCACTATGTTTAGACAATGGTATGAGTGGTAGGATTGAATTCCTCCCATTCTCATGAATAACTAGTGTCTTTTGTTTCTCTCAAAAGAATTGGTTCATGTGGTTACAACTTGTTGAGTTTGTCTTTGTGTATAAACCACCATTGACAGTCTGTCTCTTTATGATCACCCTTGCAGTGGGTACCAATTACCAGACTGCAATATTTTGCAAACATATTTATCAATTTATGGTATTTTTGAATTTATTTATCAAATTACGACACTTTTTAAAAAGCGAGTTTAGGGTTGACAATCCTGCTTTTAAATTATTTGACTTCATATAATTTGTCTTGCTGGAATATTTAACGAAAGTCAGGTCAACAACTCCGTTTTTTAAAAAATATCATAATTTAATAAATAAGTTCAAAAATATAAAAAATTAGCACAATTAATACAACACAACACGAATATGAATATAGTATGGTCAATTGGCACAATTAATAAGTGGGTAGGTTTGTGTTAGACACGAATAATTCGTTCAATAGAATTATAAGAAAATAAATATATTTTTAATTATTTATTTCTTCTTCATTGAGTATTGTATGATTTGTTTTAAAACTAAATGATTTTTTTGTTGTGTAGTTGTGTAGTTGTTCGGTTGTTTCATCAAAAAAAAAAAAATGATGCTGTCCCGGGACTTGTCCCACATCGGGACTCTTGGGTGTGTGTGTTTGTGTTTAAATACCTTCAGCTGCCTTCTCCTTTTAAGGAGTTGTGTAGTTGTTTGGTTGTTTCATCAAAAAAAAAAAATGATTTTTTTGTTTGTTTTTATTAAAATGTGAACTAAGTAGATTTTTAATTTATGGGAGGCTCATGTTACATTAATTTAGTTGAGATAAAGGGGATATTAGTACTCCGACTTTCACGAATATAATACGAACATGATACAAATTCAAAATAATACGATCTGAATATTCACACGATTCAAATTCATTGGCACCCTAATAAATTATAATCACTCTAGCATTTTCAAATAATTTTTTATTTTTTTTGGTCGAAAATAACTTTATTTATGAGGAATATTGGTTTGCACCAATGGTTAAGAAACTATCGGCTCCTAAACATGACTTGGGATCGAGTTTGTTTTTTTATTTTGTTTCAACGGTAAAAGGTGTTTGTGCCAGTTAATGCATACCTCGACTAATTCCCTTCTCGATCCGATCAAAGGTAGATCATTCACGCCGAGACTAAGGTATTCATGAGATAAATCTCTCATTATCTGACTCCAAGGAATTGTCAAGATTTGAACTCAGGACGTCTGGATTTACAGTTCATCTCTATTACCACTTCAGTTAACCCATGAGGTTTGGGATTGAGTTTCACCAATCAAGTAACAACTCCCTTTCTTTTAGAAGTAATATATATTCATCCTGAATTCGAAATTTGACAGTTTTCTTGGGAAAAATGTCATAATAGATTTATCATGAAGTTCTTAGTCCCGACGTGAATGACATATTTTTGACCAGACCGGATAGGAGATTAGTCGAGAATCGAGATGCACATATACGAGCTCGGACACCCCTTAACCGTAATACCTATAAAAAAATATATATATATTATCTAACCCAAATTTGTATCCCAAATGAAGGAGAATCATTAAGATGAGTGGGTCCCATCAATTTTTTTAAATGGGACCCATTAATTCAATGGTCCCCTTCATTTGGGATACAAATTTAGGTCACAGATTTGAGTTACATAATATTGCTAAAAAAAAAAAGTAAAAAAATAAAAACTCAAATGTGCAGTGGCATTATTTTCCTAGCTGGCAAACATACAATAACCCAACATCTGTTCCTTCTTTCATGGGAATGGATTAGTTAGCCGTTATAAGCCCACCCACAACATCCATCAACAACTACTCAAAAAACCAAGCAACAGAGAGCGACAATTACGCCAATACGCGGCTATGTCCTTAAAAAAGAAATAATTTTTTTCCTCTAACCTGACTCTTTCTCTCTCTCTTTGCCAAACAAAAAGAGAAAGAAACTTGTCCACATAGACTTACAACACCCAGACCATTGGGCTGCACGTTGTAATTTTCTATGCAAATTTTGTGTTCGAAATTTGAATGCTCATCATCAGTTTTATAATTCTCTCTTGTATAATCTTGGGTTTCTTCTCAAACCCGACAAAATTGATCATTTCAACTCAACAAAGTCGTGTACCAACTGTTTGGGTTTGGGTCGTACAAGACTCTATAAGAGGAGTTGCCATTGATTGGCCATGGCTGCAGGGACATGCAGCAGTGTGGCACCATTCCTGTTCCGCAAAAAGCTTATTGGATTTGAGGTTTGTTTTAAAACATTTTTTTTTTATCATTTCTGAGATTTTCATGTTTTTGTTTTTGATTGTGTCAAACATGCAATGGCTTTTGTGACAATTAAAACAGCTTGATATTGTTAAAACTATGATTTCAATCTGCAAAGAAGTAATTTACAAGCAAAAATCAAGAGGATACCATCTTATATTTAGATTATTACGTGCAACTGTAAGGTTGTTCTATTATCATTTAGAGATCATTTGTAGGGTTAGATCATGTAATGACGAGAATCTCGTACATTGAATACGCTCTTATGAAAGACTAGAAAAAAAAATTCAAAAAAGTTATGAACCCAAATTTCATCTTCTTTTTCTTCTTCTTCTTTAGCGTCAATTCACAAAATTATCTAACAGAATCTGCATATTATGGTATAAGAAAAGGCTGCACCACAATGGCATTGCTAATTTAGAAGATTGGAGCTTACTAATATGAAGGATCAAAATGTTGTTTCGCTGTATTGTTTCGGTCACCTATGAAACGGAAACGTTTCGATCCGTTACGGAAATATAATGGAAAAAATAAAAAATTAAGAATTATTTTTTTAAAACATTGATCGAAATATATTAAAGTAAATCTTGAAATACCGCATTCTGAAATAATTGTACAAATGCATTGAAATATTACAAAAATATCTCAAATCATTATGGAATATCTCGAAATATTAAAATTTCGATTCCATCACTAATTCGTTTCAATTTCCTTAGAAACGAAAATTTTATGACCGTTTCGAAACGAAATGTTTATCCTTGACTAATATTGGTCATTAATGTTGACAGGGAAAAGAACTGCTGGGGACAAACAAAACCTCTGATGCATCAAACAATCTCAGGGAAAACAAAAGCTGGACATTGCGCAAGTCTTGCGAGGTTGCGGGTAACTTCATTACAATGACAGAGCTCAAGAAGAACATTATGACCTTCCGAGACTTACTTGACCTTCCTCCTTGCATTGGCTCTGCTTCCATGACTGAGGTATTCTTCCATCTTTTTTACAATTCATAGAGGCTATGAAGCATGATACTTCATCAAGGTCGACATACCCATATCATATATGATACTCGTCCAATACTCAAGGATATGTATCGAATACACATCATACATATCCGATAATTAATCAAATATGTGAATATTTCTAAACATAAAGCAAGATGTACAAACTTTAATTTTAATCCATACCCTCTTTTTTTTAAAATTTTGTTTTATTGTTATATTCATATCGTATCGTACTCGTATCACGTATTCGTATCCGTATCCGGACTTTTTTTAGAAAAGTTTGAGAAAAATATTGTCATTATTGTAATTCACCCTCTCTTTTTCTTCCTCCCCAAAAATGCATGTATGTTCTTGTAGCTGGTGATAGGGACAGTAAAAGATCTCCATAAGTTGTATCCTAAAGCCATACAGAGCATTTCAATGTCAGAAACAGAAGCAACTATGCACCAGGTATACCAACAATCTTCATAGCCAATGTAATTTCATATGTCTGACGCAATAAACTAATCAATAAAACATGTTTAAACAGGCACTGATGCTGTTTTGTGATGCTTTGAAATCTATTGGAAACTTGTGGACAAGCAACAATGAGTGGATGATCAAATGCAAAAATGATGATCTGGTGGCTACAAACAATTTGGAACAACTTGGTATGTTGTTTTTCTAGTGATGTTTTTCTTTCTTTCCTAATAGCAGTTTGATCAGAATTTGTGCTTTGAAACTTCAAATAGCGTTGGCGATGCTCGATGACATGATTATGGTAGCAAGAGAAAGGTTGTTTGATATGATGGATGAGGATGACCAGATGAAAGATGAGAGTCCCCCTTCTAATGCATTTGGGAAGGCTTTATTCGGGTCGTATTCAGAGAAACAAACACCATTTTCTGGCTCTCCAGCCACCCCAACGTCGGTCCTCACTGAGATGACTATGGGCTCAGCCAAAGGAGCAAAGATTTGTTATTCCCCACCTCTTCTTTTGCCTCTCAGAATTCAAGCTGTTGGGAAGTTAAGTCCAATTGATGTAAAGGGCTTCTCATTCCACATGTTCCCCCATGTAGCAACTCAAGATTCAAACCCTTTGATCCAGAAAACTAAACCAGAGAGCAGTTTTGAAGTTAGAGTGAGACCACCAAGTACCATTGAAGCTGACAAAGATGATGAATTGACAGAGGACATACCAGGGTCTGCTATGCCTGATTTGGAGAAGACAACTAGTGAAAAAGGAAGAAATTGGAGTGGCAATCCAAATATCCCAGAGGTGCCAACTACTGACAGTTCAGCAAAACGAGCCATGGATATTCTATTACCACCACCATCACTCCCTAAGTTGCGATCAAATGTAGCAGCAGTGGCACCGCTACCAACATCACAACCTACATCCATGGTCTTATCGAATGCACTAGTGTCACCACCACCACCGTCATCACCACCCAAATTGCCACCAACTTCAACAGCAGGTCCACCACCACCCCCCATGAAAACAAGAACTACTGCAATACCACCACCTATGACCTCAGCAAATATGGCAACATCACCCCCACCGCCACCACTTCCACCCATAAAATCAGGAAATATAGCAACATTACCCCCACCACCACCCATGATGTCATCAAACGGATTGGGCCCATTACCACCACCACCACCTGTGCCACAGACAAAAGGAGGTGCTCCCCCACCACCACCTCCAGCTCTTGGTGGCAGCAGGTCATTACGTCCCAAGAAAGCAGCCACAAAACTGAAAAGATCATCCCAGATGGGTAATCTTTATCGGCTTCTCAAAGGGAAAGTGGAAGGATCTACTTTAGATGGTAAATCATCATCACAGGGTAGAAAGGGTAATGTCCGGACCTCAGGCAATGGGAAGCAGGGAATGGCTGATGCACTAGCAGAGATGACAAAGAGGTATGCCCTCTAACAAGAGTCGAACCAAACGCATTAGCCTCCTTGGATGACTAACTTTGCAATAGTTTCCAAAGGTTCTAATTAATAATTTGTTCTTCAGATCGGCATACTTTCAGCAAATCGAGGAGGATGTTAGAAACCATGCAACATCAATCAAGGAAGTGAAAGTTGCTCTTAGTTCTTTCCAAACATCTGACATGGCTGAGCTCATTAAGTTCCACAGACAAGTGGAATCCCTCCTTGAGAAATTAACTGATGAAACCCAGGTTTAGATACCATAGTTTGTTCAGGAATTGCCATTCTTACATGATTTTACGATCATGACTCGTGACCTACAATCTGCCAAATTGCAGGTGCTAGCAAGGTTTGAAGATTTTCCAACAAAAAAATTGGAAGCATTGAGGATGGGAGCAGCACTGCACACCAAGCTCAATACAATAGTCACTACCCTGCAGAACTGGAAGATAGTTACTCCTGTGAGCCAACTCATTGACAAAGTGGAGATTTACTTCAATAAGGTAAACCTTGGGTTTGTGTACTTTTGCAATCCTCACTTGGTCACTGAGACAAACCAATTACATGCAGATCAAAGGAGAAATGGACACACTGGAACGAACGAGAGACGAAGAATCCAAGAAATTTCAAAGCCACAAGATCAATTTTGACTTCAGCATCCTCGTACGCATCAAAGAATTGATGGTGGATGTTTCCTCAAGCTGCATGGAATTGGCCCTTAAGGTAGTTTCAATTTAGAATCATTTGTTACATTAGATCACTTTGAGAAGCAGCAGCTAACTCTTACATTGAAAAAACGTTTGGCCTTCGATTCATTCAGGAGAGGAGAAATGCAAAGGCAAAAGAAAATGAAGACAGTGAATCGAACAAGAAAGGGTCTGCTAAAATGCTGTGGAAGGCCTTTCAGTTTGCATTCCGGGTTTATTCTTTTGCTGGTGGACATGATGATCGTGCCGATAAGCTGACTAAAGAACTGGCTCAGGAAATAGAGACAGATCCTCATCATTAGTGAGATGGACAAAGAAGAAGAAGAAGAAGAAAAAACACAAAAACAGCACATCATGAAGCCAAGATGTTCTTCATATGCTTCTTTTGAGATGTGATTTGCATTTCTTTGGACATAGTATTGCTATTATAAGACTTAAGAGCATTGTCTGTGAGATTCAGCTGAGAATATTAAGCTAAACTCTAGCTTCATTGGCCACTTATATATAATCTATTGTTATATAAAAGTGATTGGTTTTGTTTTCTGTGCATGGTGTTTGTTTCCTCCATAACTGGACACTATCTGATAGGGGCTTTCTTGATAGAATTTAGGGAAAATTTCAGCCACACGCTTCTAATTTACTATATTTTTAAAGATATCCCTTCTATTATTTAAAACATCACTGACACCCCTTCTAATTTATATTTAAATATCACTGACATCCCCAACCGTTAAACCACCGTTTTTAATAAAAAAAAATTCATCTAAAATATTAAAATTGTCCCTACATAAATTTCAACGGAGATGTAATTGGTCCGAAGTCAGAATCGGTGTCAAATCTTCGGATAGTTATACACTCTTAACGAAAGGGAATGCATGGTTTACATGAAAACTTTCCCCACCACTCTAAAGTAGCCGTTCAAGATATTAATAGTGCTCCTCAGTCCTCACTAAAACCTGCCGGCAAAGTGAAGATTAATCACTGTTTCTGTGCCAAAGTCCTTCAGTGGTCCCCAACTGAGGACCTCCCCTGAACCGTTGGATTTATTCCGCTCCTCATTATGAAGGTTATCCAACGGTTAAAAAAATTCAAAACCTCACCAACTTGAAAGTGACCGCACCTGATTACTCCACTCCCTCGTTAATTAATCAAATAGTCACATTTTGTTGCAAGTTGCCTGTCTTCTATCCGCTCCTTCATTTGGGCCCCGCATTTCAAATTTACAATTACGTCCCTCGACCACAATCAAATAAAACCCACCACGCGCCTTCCACCTCACAATAAAATTTTGTGAAAACTTTGATAACAAAGTTACATTTTTTTAGCATGTGTCAATCTTGTCGGGTGCAGTAAGTTCGCGTCGGGTTTTAACAGATTTGTGTTAAAAAAATATTTTGGCATACTCAATTTGTGTGTTAATGAATCAAGTCATATCAATTTTGTACCGTATATAATCGATATATAAATAAATCGTTTTGTGTATATATGATTTATTTATTAATCGTATTCTGTTTGATTAACTCATTTACAGAAAACGAGACTTAAAAACATACTCAAACTCTCTCATTTTGTATCGTGCTAACGAGTTGTATCTTATTGTGATACCTCTAACTATAACACAATTGAGTTATTAAAATACTCATCGTTTTGTTGTTAAAATATATGTGGGTGCAATGGCCCTTTTTGTTTCTTAAAATTACCTGCATATATTATAAAAATATTATTTAAGTATATTTAATTAAATTATCTAATTATTTTTTTATTGTCGTATGAACTAGTACACCCATACCTAAATAATTAATGACTTTTTGATACACTTCAAACACAATCGATCCCCATTTAAGTTTTGTACGTGTTGGGATCATTTAATAATTTTTAAAAAAAATTACAAGATTATTTTGTTATTTAGAAATTAGGATAATTTTGTAAAAAGGGAAATACTATGTATCTCAAATCTCTACTCCAAATTTTCATCCCAAATGAAGGGAGACTATTGGATGAGTGGGTCCCATCAACTTTTTCAAATGGGACCCACTGATCCAGTGGTCTCCCTTGATTTGAGATGAAATTTGGGTTATAAATTTGAGATACATAATATTGCTCAATTTTTAAGTGTTAAATATGGTTCATGTACAAAACCAAAAAAAAAGTGTTAAATATGGTTTAAAATAATAGTATTGTATTACCTTACTTTTATAGAATGATAGAAAAAAATTAAAACATTCTTAAAGTACCCACCCAATAAATATTTTTTTGATTAGGGTTGGTATTGAATTGGATCAGTCATGTGTGATGGGCCAGACCCAAATGGCCCAATCCTTGGGTAAAGCCCAAGCTTAGAGAAGATCCAAAAAACACTATGAGGTCCAAGCCGGTCAAGTCCCTCAACGAGCTACGTCATCAAGGGAGCGTCCAGGAGCCTCACCCCTGCCGCTTGGAGAGAGAGTCAACCTTCCCTCAAACATTGACCGAGTCCTTTGGAGCTCCCCTGCCCGTTGAGAAGAGGAGGGGTCGCCGAACCATTACTTACTATTAAAATCTTCCTAATCCGTTGAGACCCCCTGCCTACCTGATTAATACCCATTATGAGGCAACCACTATAAAGTGTAAGCCCCACCAACACTTGGGGGGCATCTGAAAAAGACTCAAGCTCATCTCTCTCTCTTGTAATCCCCTGATCTCCTTACACATCGGAATTAATAAACCTCCCGGCGAACTTAGCCATTGAAAGTGGACGTAGGTCTTGTGGACCGAACCACTATAATCCTTGTGTTGTTATTGTCTTTTCCTTACTTACTGCATTTTACACTATTCACTTGACTGTGGTGTACAAACCAATTTTGTGCATCATCAGTTTGGCGCCGTCTGTGGGAAACGAAAAAATTCTCACTTCTAGAAAATTCTTTCTGTCAAATCCATGAATCCCTCTGAAGACAATCTTGAACGAGAAGAGGAGGTTGTTCCTCCTCCACCTGCCAATCCAGTCTCAAATGCACAGCAGATGTTGGACACAATGCAGCAGCTTGTAGTCCAGAACCAGCAGATTCTGCAACTGATGTTCAAACAACACGGAGGAGCGCAACCTGGACCTCAAGGCAGAGGAGCCCCATGCCCTGGACATCAAGGGGCTCCCCACCTAGGCGCTCCCCATCTAGGCGCCCCACCTCTAGGAGCTCCCTTGGGGGCCCACCAAGAGGGACCTCCACCTCCTCCAGCTCCTGCTCCCCATGGTGGAGACCCTCACTTCCAAGAGAAGGAGGGAGAAAACCAAAGCATGGGGCATGAGAGCCATTTTCGTGATAATTCCAGAGGACCTTCTCCCAATTACTGGGACGAAAAAATTAAGGAGGTGAAAAATCAATTGGGTGACGTCTTCAACGCCATGAAGGCACGGGGACTCGAGACAGTGGACTACCTTGTAAGTCGAACCGACACACCTTTCAAACCTGACGTGGTGAATTACCCACTTCCTCAGAAATTCAAGATGCCATCCGTCGAGACCTTTGACGGTACGAAGGATCCACTGGACCACCTTGAAATTTTTAAGACCTTGATGCAACTGCACAACGTCCCCAACGAAATCATGTGCAGAGCATTCCCAACCACCTTGAAGGGATCTGCTCGACAATGGTTCGCCAAGCTCTCCCCAGCCTCCATTGGCTCATTTGCTGAGTTGAGCAGGTCCTTCGTGTCACACTTTATTGGAGGACGCCGGCACCAGAAGCCTGCCACCCACCTGCTCAGCATAAAGTAGGACCGAGATGAGAGCTTAAGGAGGTACCTCACTCGTTTTAACGAGGAGGTCCTTCAGGTTGAGGAGCCCGATGAAAAGGTTAGCATGACCGCCTTCTTGGGAGGCCTCCGGTCATCAAGCTTCCTCTTCTCAGTGATGAAGCGACCACCAAAGAGCATGCCAAAATTATTGACAAAAGCTCAAAACTATATAAATGCTGAAGAAATCAACAGGTCCAAGCGAGGTGAATCATCTCATGGATCGCCAAAAACTTGACCTGTCTCTGCACTGTTCTCAAACAGGCAATGTATCTCCAGCTGAGCAGGCTCTCTCACGAGACGCCAAAAAAGCTTGGCCTACCTCTGCACTGTTCTCAAACAGGCAATATATCTCCAGCTGAGCAGGCTCTCTCACGAGATGCCAAAAAAGCTTGGCCTACCTCTGCACTGTTCTTAAGCAGGCAGCCTATCTCCAGCTTAGCGGCTCTCTCGCGGGTCGCCAAAAAAGTTTGGCATATCTCTGTTCTGCTCTTAAGCAGGCAGCCTACCTTTGTACTGCTCTCAAGCAGGCAGCCTACCTACCTCTGCACTGTTCTCAAACAAGCAGCCTATATATCCAGCTTAGCGGCTCTCTCGCGAGTCGCCAAAAGCTTGGCCTCTGCACTGTTCTCAAGCAGGCAGCCAATACCTCAAGCTTAAGGACTCTCTCATGAGTCCCCAAAAGCTCGGTCCCAAAATGTGTATCTCTCTCGCGAGCAATCCTTAGGCTCTGTCTTTGCTCTCACGCAAGCAGTCTGCCTCTCTTTCCAAGTAAACATGTTAGATATTTTAATGTTTGGAATAACATTATTTTTGTCATCTCTAGGTGGGATCTTGAAACTTAGGTCGTCTGCAACCAAAGGGACTACATTAGATCAGCGTACCCAGCTGCCTGGCCGCCCAAACCAGTTGCCTGGCCGCTCAGATCAACGTACCAAGCTGCCTAGCCGACCTGGTTGCCTAGACCATCCCTGGCGCCCAGGTCATCACACCAAGCGCCCAGACACTCTCAAGCGCCCAAGTCTCCTCCTCGGGCGCCCAACCCTCCTCCTCGGGCGCCCAGCCCTTCAAGTGCTCTCAGGCACCCAACTTCGCGCCCAAGGCAGCCCAGCCTCGCGCCAGCTGAGCCCAAATCACTTCCACCATGAGCAAAGTGCTCGCCCAAGTCACCTCCATCATCTAGTACCCTTCAAGAATCCAAAAAAGGGAGTAAAAGAAGGAGTTTATATAGTTAATGGAGTTTCACAGGTGAGAGGAGCCTACTGAAAGGGAGAAAGTTGTCAATCAAAAGGAGTTTCAAAAAGTTCACTCGAAGGAGTCGGATCATCACCACCAAAAGTGTTCGGCGTACTCTACCTTTTGACTACAGAACTAAACTCACCCAAGGAAGCCCCAGGCTCGCCCAAGTATAAAGCCCAAACAATCCACTAGGCAGCATGCCCAGGCAGTCCGCTCGCCCAGGCAGCGCGCCCAGGCAGTCCGCGTGCAGGCAGTCCGCGCGCCCAGGCTGCCCAGCGCAGCAGGCCGCTCGTCCAAGGTGCTTGAAACGGGGCTTATAATATATCAAATCGAAGCTCTTGGCGAGCCCTACAAAACACACTGCCTATGGCAGTGATTGATGCTGTAAAAAGTCCAAAAAAGGCTCAGAAACAGCTGTTTTGGCCTCCCGAAGTTTTTTCGAAAAAAAAAAAAATTTCTGCTCGCCCAGGACCCTATCTGCTCGCCCAAGACACAGTGTGCTCGCCCAAAAGCTGTCTGGACGCCCAAAACCGTGCACCCAACTCTCTGCTTGAAGTTTTGACCGCAACTTTTGCTCCGTTACTCGAAATGAGGCTTATAATATATCAAATCGAAGCTCTCAACGAGTCCTACAAAACTCACTGCCTATGGCAATGACTAATGCTGTAAAAAACCCAAAAAAGGCTCAGAAACAGCTGTTTTGACCTCCCGAAGTTTTTTTTCAGTTATGCCGGGCAGCCGAAAATTCAAGTTTAACCGAATGTCCTCCTCTCCAAGTTCCATTGGACACAGGGCATTGGGGGGCAAATGATGGGCCAAGCCCAAGGGCCCAACTCATGTTACAAGCCCAAGGGCCCAACTCCAAGAGATCCAGCATATCCAGCTCTTGATGCCCAGTCATCCCAGGCTGCACCTCAAGCTCTTGATGCCCAGACATCCGCACCTCAAGCTCTTGATGCCCAGACATCCCAGGCTGTACCTCAAACTCTTGATGCCCAGACATCCCAGGCTGCACCTTAAGCTCATTAGGGAACTACTCCACTACGGGAGCATCCGGACCGCTTAGAGAAAGTCAACATTCGCTCATAATTTGGCCAAGACCTTTGGAAAGCACTCCCTTGCCGGTTGAGGAGAGGAGAGGTCGCCAAGGAGAGGAGAGGTCGCCAAGGAAAGGAGGGGTCGCCAAGGAGAGGAGGGGTCGCCAAGCTGTTTAAAGCTATTAAGTTGCTACAATCCGTTATGACCGTCAAACTGCCCATTCAATTACTACACGGGCGACTATAAATTGTAAGCTTCCCCATCACTTGGGGGGATCTGAAAAAGACACTCATTCAGACAAATCTCTCATCTCCCTCTCTCAAAGCTTGTAACCTTCTGCTCCCAACACACCGGAGTTAATAAAATACCGGCGAACTTAGCCATTGAAAGTGGACGTAGGTCATGTTGACCGAACCACTATAAACCTTGTCTTCTCTTTCTTTACTTATTTTACTGCATTTTTATTATTTACTTGACTGTGGTGCACAAACCAATTTTTGCATCATCAATGTGTTCAAATCGTGTAATTTTTTTTATTTATTAAAAATGGCTTAATCTATATAAAATTTTATTTATAAACAACTTAATGGAACAATTTCGCATTTTAAGATTAATTCATACATAATATTTCATATCGATTTGTGTCGAATAAACTTATTATGTGAATAATTGCTCTCTCATATCGTACATCATATTTCAATTCTATACGTCGACAATATCAAAAGCGACTTAACCTATACAAAATTCATTTATCAAGAAAATTTAATAGATTAATGTATCGTTTTAAAGTAGTTTATAAACTTCATCATAAAAGTAAAAATTATTTATCTTTTTGCAAAAATAATCTAAATATAACCAAGTCTATAAACAACAAATTTAGATATATGAATATGCAAATATGACCATGTCAAAAAAGAGTGAAGTCTCAATAAGGAGATAAAGATAACAAAAAAAAACTATCATTAAATGATATACAACACAGTTATATTGGATAACGTTATTAATTGCTTTAAAATTTGTTAATAGTTTATCCTAGTGGAGGTACCGAGTCGAAAATGACCTGAATCGTTTATTTTGAATTAAATTATTAGAAAAAATATTATAATTTGTGAATTTCGTAAAGTCACTATATATCTTGTATCTCAACAAAATCCATGGTCAAGTGGCTAAATAAAGATCGAAGACCGAAACAAAGATGTGGTAAAGAAGCTAAAGCTACATTATTATGCGAATGAAGACTTCTTGAATCTTATCAAGCTTAGGTGAGGTAAATTTAACTTAGATACATAGTTCTCTGAATCTCAACCTCAGCGAGCAAAACGTCATGCGCCTCCCCCAACACGTTATATTCATTTTTGATCTCATTATAAGAACTCAAGGCCATAAATTTCTCCCGGTTCACCATGACCCAAGCTTCGGTCTTGAGTTTGAGCTCCTTCGATACCTTTTTGAGCTCCTCTTTACTCTTCCTCTCCTCATCTACAGCTTTCTCCTTCTGCGCCTCTGAGCTCTGGATGATAGAGGCTTGCTTTTCTGCATGCTCTCGCAGACTCTGGAGTTGGGCTTGGAGGTCATCATTTGCGAAGGTCAACTCTGCTGTTTTATATTCCCATGCCTTGGACGCTTTGACTGAGCTCTCCATAGAACGGATTCGGCTCAGCAGACCCCTCACATGTATAGCTAGCTGAAAACGAGCGCGGTCAGAGACACACAAAAAACAAAAAAAAAAAGAGAACATGAAGCGGAAGCTTATCGAGGAATGACTGCTACTTACGGCCGTAGCCCCGTAAAGAGCTGAGTTAATGGAGCTCTCGAGGGGCATAGTGACGGACCTCAGAACGTCAGAATCTGGGATGATGGAAGTAATGGCACCTACGGCCAGATCAACGTTATCAAGAAACGAATCTTCACTCCCTTCCGCTTTGGGGAATTCCCCCTTCGCCTGCTGGGAGCGCGCTTGAGATGGCTTGGAGGTGGGATCAGATGGCCCAAGAGGAAGAGAGGTCAGCGGAAGCTGAGAAATTAACCCCAAGGCCCCTTCTACCTCAGATAATGAGGGGGAGGTCTGGTCCATGACATGAGCTCTGTCAATAGCCGATTGATCTCTAGGAGCAGGAAAGATCTCCGGGGCCCGAGGAAAGCTCGATGAGGGGACAACAACTCCTGAAGCTGAAGCGAGGGAGCTTGATGGCAGGGAATGAGTTCCTGTAATTGAGACAGAGGCGCTTGGGGGCAATCCTGACCTCAACACCTTAGCTCGGGTAATGGGACGGTTATCAGAGCCGACCTCAGCCTTACGTTTGCTTTTACCCTTCAACAGAGCTATCTTGGCTTTAAGCTCTCCTTAGGATGGCTCCATTGAAGAAGAACCTGAAAGACATAAAAGAAGAGTCATCATCAGCCAAAGGGAGCCAAAAAGAAAGGAGGGAAGAACTGAAATGAATAAGGAGAAATCTACTACCTGCCACCTCAGATGTAGCTGCTGGAAAGGGAATAGGCGCCTCGACGGAGAGAGGAGTAGGGGATTCGATAACTATCCCAGGGGGACTAAGCCCTTGCGCTACAAGGACGAAGGGTCGGATGAGCTCAGAATATTTCGTTGTGGGGCACCTCTCTAACCTCTGCAACACCTCTTCGTCCTTCGAACTGAGTTCGAGCCTTTCACCTAGGAACCATTGGAAAAATAAAGTCAGCGCTGGTCACAAGGCCCGATCGCAATCAAGGTTAGACAAAGACTCACCCAGGTTTTCTGGGACAGACCAAGCCCTAGGAACTGGAAGGGTGTCCGTCTTATCGGCAGGATCGTACTCCCATTGTGAGCCCTCCACGAAAAAGAATTGTTTTTTCCAATGCTTATGGGAGCTCGGAGGATCAACGATGATCACTTTGGTCTTGACACGTCGGGAGATATATAGAAAGCCCTCCGAGGAATTATACTTGACATTGTAAAAGTGTGTAAACAAGGAAATAGAGGGAACCCCAAGCTTATGAATTTTGAAGAAGACAAGTAGACCCACCAAGATTCCCCATAAATTAGGAGGAAGCTGAGCAGGACAGACATTGAAATGTTGAAGAACGCCCTTTATGAAAGGGTGAAGTGGAAAGCGTAGCCCATTTTCGAAGGCAGCTACGAAGAAGCAGACCTTCTGGTGGACATGAGAAACATAGAGGGTGTACTCATCCGGGCACCAGTATTTAACCCCTGTGGGGAAACCATAACGAGCACTCAAAATCTTCATGAGGGAAGGGCTGGCCTCACTACGGCCTACACTCTCGGCATGACTAAAGGCAGACGACACCCCTGGAGCCGAAACACCTACACCACTCACTTTGTCCTTCCCCTTGTTCGAAGCCACAGGGGATGGTGTAGAGGAAGGCTTGACAGTGGGTGCATGAGCTTCGACAGAGTCAACACCAGGAAAGTTGTCGATTTCCTCACCTACGGCTCCTAGGTCAGAATCTTCCTCAACCGACTGATCTCCTAAGAGGGAAACAGAGGAAGGGGTGGCCTCGGAAGAAGCAGACATAGTTGGGCAGGAAAAGGGAAGCTTGAAAGACTTGTAGAGAGCAGGAATTTCAGAAAAACACTCCTTAAGAACTTTGGGGTTGACACAACTATGAGCTATGATAAAAATTCTGGCGGTGGAGTAAGGGTCCACGAAATGGGGAAGATGAATCAAGGAAAAACCTTTGTTCCTAAAATAGCAGAACCGAAAGGTCCAAAAATGGAGAAACCACCTCAGATTCGAGGGATCCAGAACAGAAATAACAGATAAAGGGCCAAGAACGTACCTAATCGCGAATGAACAGCCAGCCAAGAGTTAAAGGGAGCAAGCCACCAACGCCAATTCGAAGGAAAAATGAATCGCAGGAAAGCCCTAAAATTCGCTAAAATGATTGAGAAGTCTGAATCCACGAGAAAGAGGAAGGGTTTGAAATTTCAAGGAAAAAATGGCCGTTAACGTTTAGCCGAAGGCATTTAAAGCCAACTACACCGAGTGGAGAACGTGCGCGGGAAACGAGGGAAGGAAATGATTGCTCGTAACCGTCAGGAGCCTGTTCACACGAATACCGAGGTCAGAAGCTGGAGTTCAGCTTTAACGGGACCTCCGTTCAGCCCCAACCCAAGATCACTTGGGCTAAGGGCTGGGGGGCAACTGATGATACCCAAAATTAATCTCAAGTGCGAGCTCAGCTCAGGAAGTCAGGTCTAGAGGTCAGATCAAACTCTAGAGCTCAGAGGACCAGAGCCCAAGCTCCATTCAAGCGAAACAATAGCCGAATCAGCAGGGGAAACAACTGACTCATAGCCGCATCACCCAAGCGGAAATCATGCGACGACCCAAGAAGGAAACCGTTAGTTGATTAGAATACCCTCCTAAGATCAAGGAAGATCCCATGAATAAGGGGCAAAGATCTCGGCAGAAATCCGGGAGGGGAGGAGACAATATTATAAGTACTGTACATTTACATGAGAAAAAGGGATCGGTAACACAGGGAACACGATCAATAAGAAAGAGAGGAGCTGGAGACTCCATTGCTGAGTGGACTAACCGAGCTCAGGCTGGTGAACCACTATAACTTTGTCGTGTTGCCATCCCCTTTCCTGATTCCCCTAAAGCATCAACCAGTGCTATTAGATACGGGCCTTGCAGCTCAGACACCCTACTTAAATTCACGCAGGTCGTTTATGCGAATTTATTATGTTCCATAGCTCGCACACGTAGATTTACACCATCACATTTAAAATATGAAAATTGTCCCTACATAAATTTCAACGGAGGTGTAATTGGTCCGAAGTCAGAATCGGTGTCAAATCTTCGGATAGTTACACACTCTTAACGAAAGGGAATGCATGGTTTACATGTAAACTTTCCCCACCACTCTAAAGTAGCCGTTCAAGATATTAATAGTGCTCCTCAGTCCTCACTAAAACCTGCCGGCAAAGTGAAGATTAATCACTGTTTCTGTGCCAAAGTCCTTCAGTGGTCCCCAACTGAGGACCTCCCCTGAACCGTTGGATTTATTCGGCCCCTCATTATAAAGGTTATCCAACGGTGAAAAAAATTCAAAACCTCACCAATCTTGAAAGTGACCGCACCTGATTACTCCACTCCCTCGTTAATTAATCGAATAGTCACATTTTCTTGCAAGTTGCCTGTCTTCTATCCGCTCCTTCATTTGGGCCCCGCGTTTCAAATTGACATCCCTCGACCACAATCAAATAAAACCCACCACGCGCCTTCCACCTCACGATAAAGTTACATTTTTTTCGCATGTGTCAATCTTGTCGGGTGCGTTCGCGTCAAGTTTTAACGGATTTGTGTTAAAAAAATATTTTGATATATTCAATTTGTGTTTAATGAATCATGTTATATCAATTTTGTATCGTATATAATCGATATATAAATAAATCGTTTTGTGTATATATGATTTATTTATTAATCGTATTCTGTTAATTCACTCATTTACAGAAAACGAGGCTTAAAAACAGACTCAAACACTTTCATTTTGCATCGTGCTAACGAGTTGTATCTTATTGGGATATCTGTAACTATAACACAAATGAGTTATTAAAATACTCCTCGTTTGTTGTTAAAATATATGTGGGTGCAATGGCCCTTTTTGTTTCTTAAAATTACCTACATATATTATAAAAATATTATTTAACTATATTTAATCAAATTATCTAATTATTTTTTTATTGTCGTATGAACTAGTACACTCATACCTAAATATTTAATGACTTTTGGATACACTTCGAACACAATCGATCCCCATATAAGTTTTGTACATGTTGGGATCATTTAATAATTTTTTAAAAAAATTACAAGATTATTTTGTTATTTAGAAATTAGGATAACTTTGTAAAAATTTAAAGTTATACAATTATTGGGAGTTAAAAAAACTAGATCATTCTCAGAGACTAAAACGAGTAATTGATTAAGAGAAAATTAGGGGGGGGGGGGTGAGAAGGGAGAAAAAACGATGACGCTTAACCACTATTTTGTGCTACAATACTACGAACGTTTTTGGCCCTTTGTGTTATACTTAATTTTTAAGTGTTAAATATGGTTCATGTACAAAAAAAAAAAAAGTGTTAAATATGGTTTAAAATAATATTATTGTATTACCTTACTTTTATCAAACGATATAAAAAAATTTAAACATTCTTAAAGTACCCACCCAATAAATATTTTTTTGATTAGGGTTGGTATTTTTTTTTTTTTATTAGGGTTGGTATTGAATTGGATCAATCATGTGTTCAAATCGTGTAATTTTTCTTTTATTAAAAATGGCTTAATCTATATAAAATTTTATTTATAAACAACTTAATGGAACAATTTCGCATTTTAAGATTAATTCATACATAATATTTCATATTGATTTGTGTCGAATAAACTTATTATGTGAAGAATTGCTCTCTCATATCGTACATCATATTTCAATTCTATACGTCGACGATGTCAAAAGCGACTTAACCTATACAAAATTCATTTATCAAGAAAATTTAATAGATTAATGTATCGTTTTAAAGTAGTTTATAAACTTCATCAGAAAAGTAAAAATTATTTATCTTTTTGCAAAAATAATCTAAATATAACCAAGTCTATAAACAACAAATTTAGATATATGAATATGCAAATATGACCATGTCAAAAAAGAGTGAAGTCTCAATAAGGAGATAAAGAAAAAAAAAACTACTTAAAAAGAGGAAACAAAATATACCTAGAAAATATCATTAAATGATATACAACACAGTTATATTGGATAACGTCATTAATTGCTTTAAAATTTGTTGATAGTTAATAGGATGAGGCTATGATATTGTGGAGGTACCGAGTCAAAAATGACCCGAATCGTTTATTTTGAATTAAATTATTAGAAAAAATATTATAATTTGTGAATTTCATAAGGTCACTATATATCTTATATCTCAACTAAATCCATTGTCAAGTGGCTAAATAAAGATTGAAGACCGAAACAAAATGTGCTAAAAATGCTCAATCTATATTATTATGCAAATGAAGACTTCTTGGATCTTATCAAGCTCAAGTGAGATAAATTTGACCTAGATACATAGTTGTCTTTGTTTGGTTTAATTTAGGTGTTAAAATTGGATTTAGAGTGTGAGTACATAATCCGTTCACGACTCGTATATTTTTTGTGCTAAAAAGTATTTGAAACTTTAGGGATTTTAGTTTTCTAAAATAGCTTTTGAAATGAGTTATTAGATAGAGATTTTCTATGTATACCCTTTAGTACTTAGAGAGTTATTTACAACATTGGTTTTTTTGAGTAAAACCAATATATAGCGTTCTCCGTATACTCTCGAGAATTAGTAAATTGAGCGATGCTGGAAAAACGAATTCTAAAGACAACACTCTCTAACATTCGGGCATTGCTTCCTTAGTGGCTCTTGTTTTGACTATTCAGTGGCCACCACTCTTTGATCGAGTGTTGTGATGCAGATAAGTTTTTAAACTCGATCAAAATTCTTATTTCTTATTTTTGTTTAAAGAGATAGTTCCTTAAGTCCTCTATATAGGACAAGAGACTAGTAGAGAGACTATATGGTTTAGAAACTGAGCTGTAACAAGAGAAAACACACCATTGAATGTATTTAAACTCGAATAGCTTCAAGATCAACAAAAATTATGATAAATAATTAAGTTTCTATTGTTGAAGATCTTGAACACAATCAAACTATCAACACAAATGATCAAAGGAGAAGACTCAAGATTCAACATGAGAATTCCAAAAGAAGGAGGATTTCACAAGGATGAATTTTAGATCTCGGTTCGTTGCCTTTGAAACTAGTTGTTAAGCTGCTTGTGGTAGATTATCAGATTGAAGATTCAAGAGAAGAAAATTATATCTATGAAATTGATTGTGGTATACGACTTCAAACTTATAATCTAAGTTTGAAACTAGAGGAATAGTTTATGTGAGCTAGGATATATTCCGTGGTTTTTTTCCGAAAATGTTTACACGTAAAAATTGATTGAATCGTCTGATTGTCATCTTTACATATTTATAATTTTTATTTATTATTTAGATGAATGTATGATTTTCGTGTATGTTGATTGAACGAACAAATTCAATAAAATATGATTGATTATAATTTGATTAATTTAGGTTAAATGTTTACGACATATAGAGGCTTAATCTTATAATTGCGTGAGTTAGATTTTATTTGGACATGATTATGCATTAGAGTGCATCTATAAGACATATTTCTCCATTCTTATTCAATTTGCGTGCATTAATGTTCCAAGTATTTCACGCTCCCAACAACCATTGATTGAAAAATAAAAAATAAAAAAAGAATTATATTGTGAATTTTTGTTGATCTAAAAATAAAAATACGGTAGTTTTCGTATCATAACTCATATAGGTAATTTGAATAGGTCTTAGTTAAAAAAAAACAAAAAAACAAAAAAAAGGGAAAATTGAATAGGTCGTGTATTCACGTGCTTACGCAGAGCGTGGTGTTAGACCTCTCTCAAAACGTACAACTCAAAATAGCCATCCGGCCCCCCCGCCTCCCTCTCTCTCTCTCTCTCTCTCTTCTTTCAAAACATTTTATCTCGTTTTGATTTTTGAACGAGAAAAAGATTAAAAAAAGCACCACTCTCATTTCTCACCCTCTTCTTCTCACCAGGCCTCGCCGGCACTGGTAAACAAGAAAATCGAAAACATTGCACGATAATCAGTCTCAATCTCTCTCTTCCTCAGTTACAGAGATCGAAAACTATACATTATATATACAAATTTTAGCTGTGATTAATATATAGAAAGTTTAAAATGTCGGAGGATGAGAAGTTGTTGAAGGAGGCGAAGAAACTGCCATGGGAGGATCGATTGATGCACAAGAACTGGAAGGTACGGAACGATGCCAATATCGACCTCGCTTCTCTCTTCGACTCCATCACCGATCCCAAGGACACTCGCCTCCGTGAATTCGGTATTTGTGAATTAGGGTTTTCATCTCTATTTTTCCCCGGAATTTATTTATTTAGTTGTTTTTGATCTCCATTTCATGGATCTGTGTGTATTTATGTGCAATGTGTGGTTACACATTATTGATTATATGGACGGATCTCGGTTTTGATTTTTTGGAATATTGTTTCAATTAGGGCCGTTTTTTAAGAAGATGGTGGCGGATTCGAATGCGCCGGTGCAAGAGAAGGCTTTAGATGCGTTAATTGCGTACTTAAAGGCTGCCGATGCCGATGCTGGAAGGTAACTAAATTTGTGGAAATTATTATGATTATTTGTTGTGCATGTTGTGGCAATGTACATATTTGTTCCAATTTGAAAATTTTGGGTTTTTATGTGCGTAGGTATGCTAAAGAAGTATGTGATGCGGTAGTAGCGAAATGCCTGACGGGCCGGACGAAGACAGTGGAGAAGGCACAGATAGTGTTCATGCTCTGGGTGGAGTTGGAGGCTGTTGAGGTTTTCCTGGTATGTGTTAATTCAATATTACAGTGTGTTTCCCATATTGCGATTCAATTGAGGACAAAATGATTGTATATACAGTGAATGTAGTTGGTTTTAGCAGTTAGAAAGCTGTTTTCAGGATTTTCCCTGTTTTTCACACTACTTATGATTGTGATCATCTATGGCGTAGTTTGTGCTGGGCATTCCACTAAACAATCTTGTACTGCATAGTAATTTTGTGTGTTTTACTGAATGAAATATCCTGCCTTTGAAAATCGGCTAGCATTTTTGTTTTGGATGAAGTAAAATAAAATTTTCTAATCTGAGTTGTGCCAGGGTTTTCTTTTGCCGTCGATTCAAATGTTACTTATGCACATGATATTCTCTTGCCTTCTATTCAACATTGACTTCTGCTAGCATAATTTTGTTCTGCTAGAATTATCCAATTTGCTCAGCTTTGTATTGGATGATATCTGTACATGAGTAAAATCTGTATCAAGATAGAGTACTTTAACCAAGGCCCTTCTTTGCATAATATTCTTCTCATTTATCTTGCGTTTGCGGAATGGCTATTCATAATTTTTTGAATGAGTCAATAGATATGTTTTTTCCTTTAAAATAAATGGATAATGGGAAGTTGGTTGTTTTGAGATGACGGTTGTGTCGTTGGAAGCTAAGTGCTTTCTATATTTCCTCTGCTTTAACTTGGATGGGCCTAGATTTGACTATTGTTTGTGATGGTAATGGTTGAAGCTATTTTTGTCTTTTGAGTTGGTTCTAGGGCCTTTTAATTGTTTTTCGTGAGAAAATTTGGAGGTTTGATACTTTTTGAATTAGCATGGTGGCAATGAACATAGGTCTTTGGGGTTGGAAAGAGATAAACTATAACTAGTTTGAGATATTTTAGTGGTCTTCGTTCCCTTAGGCTTGCCCTTGTATATTGGACAAAAAGTGTCACATTAATACTTGGCATCGATCAAGTGGTTACCAAAGGTTGTAGTATTTTTGCATTTATCACTTGGGCAAGCTTGGGCAAGTGCTGATGTTTCATACTCCTCCATTGTTTAGTCTGGATCTTGATAGTCCAATTTTCTTTTTTCTAGATGTACAATGCAGTGTTTTGTGCCCCAAGGATATTGGGAGTCATGTACCATCATTGCTTGACTAATTGTTATTCTCAACTTTTGTGTCGTACAACTTGATCAATTCCATTCAACTTGGTGGCTTCGTTTGTTTTGTGGGCATGTGTTAGTTAGCTATTTTGATGTATGCATAAGAATTATGTATGGAGCACGTATAAAATTACGGGGATAACTCGGCCATAGTTTTGGTTGACAATTTGAGTGGTAGTTTACTCAAATACGGAAAGTTGCATATAATATGGAATGACAAGTGGTAATCCTATGTTGGTGGCCTTTTGGGATCTAGTTGTTGCAAAAGTGGGAAAAAGATTGGATGGATGGAAGAAATTTTTTATTTCTAAACGGGGAGATTAGCATTTGTACAATTTATGTTGGCCAGTATACCTATTTATTTCTTATCTCTCTTTAAGATGCCTAGCGTGGTGGCTAAAAGAATTGAAAGAATGATGAAAAATTTATTGTGGGAAGGAAAGGGCGAGGGTAGTACAGATCATTTGGTTCGGTGAGAGATAGTGTCTAAGTCTAAAGAAAAAGGTGGTTTGTCGGTGGGATAAATAGGATCTTGCTCGGAAATGGTTTTGGAGATTTCCTTTGTAGCAAAATTCATTATGGTAAATAGTCATCAAAAGTAAATATGTCATATAGGCTAATGGGTGGTATGCTAATGAAGTTGAAAGATAAGCTACAAAAATTATTGAAAATTCATTTATTAGGGATTACCTTATTAGAGATTACCTTATTTTTCTAAAAGGTTCAAGTATGTTGTGAGGAATGACGTGAGTTTGATTTTGGTAGGATATTTGGGTTGTGGAGATACCATTTTCTATCTTATTTTCCCGCCTTTATCGCCTCATTGGTTAGTCTATATCCAATGATTAAAATTTTATTTTGGTGCATTGTTTCGGTCACCTAGAAAACAGAAACGTTTGACGTGTTTTGAAAACATCGACCTGTTTCGAAAACAGAATGAAAAAATAACAAATTTAAGAATTATCTTTTCAAAACATTGGTTGAAATATACAAAAATATTTTGAAATACCTTGAAACGTTCCGAAATAATTGTGCAAATGCATTGAAATATAACAAAACATTTTGAAATATTATCGAACACCTCGAAGTATTAGAATTTCGATTCTATCACTGATTCGTTTCGGTCTCCTTAGAAACGAGAACGTTTCAGATGTTTCGACAGTTTCGAAACGATATTTTGATCTTTGTTTGTATCTCATTCGGTCTTTTGGGATATTTTTGAAGAAATCTAAATGATTGAGAGTATTCTGAGTTGGTATCATTCCTTTCTTTGCTAAACAGTGTCACTCTGAGTCCTGATTCACTAGATGATGACGTTTGGGCAATTGATCAAATGAGCTCCTTTTCGTGCAAGTCTTTCTTTGAGTATTTGATTGATGATTCCTCCGGTCACCTTTTTACCCATCATTGAGGATTTGGAGGCTAACAAGTCTTTGAAGGTTCAAGTTTGTGCATGACTTATTTCTCACGATAAGCTTAATTCTAACATGTGCTCCAAAGGAAGAGATTTAATGCTTGTCTGTCACTGTAATGATGTGTTATGCGTAAAGGCGATAATAAAAGTGTGGACAATCTAGTTTTGCATTGCCCTATTGAGCAATTGCCTCGTTCATTCTGACACAAATTATTTGGTTTGGTTGGGTATTGTTGGGTGGTACCATGTTCCATGTCTTCTATATTTTATTCGGATATTAAGGGTTTTGGTGGTGGTGGGAAATGAATTATTCTTTATAAATGTTTTTTTTTTTTGCTAGTGTGGGTTATTTTGGTTGGAAATAAACTTGAGAATTTTTTAGGATAAAAGTGAGATGGTGGAAGGATTGTGGAATAATATATATTTATTAGCTTCATTTTGGGCTTCCGTGACTAGAGACTTTGAGAATGTTCATCTCTTTTTTATAATGGGGAATTAGAAAGCATCTTGCGGATTGTTTTGACGTTACTGGGATGATGTAGTGTTTGGCACTATTTTTTTGTTTCTCGGCTTTGGGATGGATGTCGTGTCCACCTTTGGCCATTTTTTTGTACTTCATTTTATTCATTAACAAAACTTTTGTTTCTTATCAAAACAATATGGAATGAGACCTCTTTCACTGATAGGATTTCCTATACCTACAACTGGGCATGGGACTATAGATTTTTGCTTGTCTTTTGGAGCTGTTTGAGATGTGCAGTACTCTTCCAAGTTTATCATGATTAAACCAAGTATTTCTCCATTTTCTACGTCTGTATCCTATAGTACTACTCCTTTAACCATGTATGCCTACCACCATCCTTTTTGCCCCTCCAAAGATTGCTGGACATGCTTCCAATATACCGGATAATTAATATAGGAAAGTTGGAAAGGACAGATGGAGGCAGTCCAAAGATGGTACTTGCTTAAATAGATTTTATGGATTGCTATAAATTGCTATTGGCCAATCAGTCTTTTTGGCATTGGATGTCCTATGTTTTTGATACTACACCCTAGTTACATATTTGGAACTGATATCTAAGATTGCTAAGAGCATGAGCTTTGTGAAGACAATCAGGGCCCTGGGTTGAAACCTTGAGGTGGAACATGCAAAAAGCCTGAACCTCAATCCTAGGCAACTCATGATGTAGAAATAAAAAATGAAACGTATAATTTTTGTGATGAACATTTTTAGGGAAAGATAAACCCCACATATTAAAATTTGATAGCAGTAATATGGGAACAAGTTAGGTTGTGTCTACCAACTATTGACTTGGGGTCTTATTGTACTGAGCTGTTCTTGTTATTGCAGTTTCTTGTGATTTGCTCAGCTAAAAAGCTTTTGCTATGATTATACCTCATCTACCTAAATCGGGAATTGTCCTTTTTAATAAGCAATTGCATTCGGTTGTCGCTTATATGGTGGTCTGACCCTTTCTCTTCAAGTTTCTGAATTTTGAATAGTGGGTTGGGTTTCATTTTTTTAAGTGTAGTTAGACCTGCACCTGCACCTGTGCAGTCTAGATGCAAATTTATGGATAGTTAAAGAAAGTTTCATCATCCTGTGCCCTGCTTCACTGCAGCTGTTATCCTTGTTTTGCATATTTATTAGACTCATTACTTAATTTTTTTGTGTTTGTTCTTTAGTATTTTGAATTTTCATATTTTATTAAGCCTTATGTGACTTGTCAGTTGTAGATTAGGTTCAGTTTAGGTGCGCTAGTTGTTAACAATGATAATCAAACGGGTTCCTTTTTGCTGTACCTTTTACAAGGATTATTTTTGTTGTAGGATGCTATGGAGAAAGCAATTAAGAATAAAGTTGCCAAGGCAGTTGTGCCTGCAATAGATGTCATGTTTCAAGCTTTGAGGTTTGCTGATGACTGTTCCGGAATGGAACCTTTTCCTTACTTGTTTCTTTGTTTTGCTAACCTGGGGGGCTTATGTTTTATTTTGCCTGTACATGATTAGTGAATTTGGGTCAAAGATTGTGCCGCCGAAAAGAATTTTAAAGATGCTTCCTGAACTTTTTGATCACCCCGATCAGAATGTTCGGGCTTCTTCCAAAGGTGTGACACTTGAGCTTTGTCGCTGGATTGGGAAAGATCCAGTAAAATCAATATTGTTTGAAAAAATGCGGGATACAATGGTATGTTGATTGCATATTGGGGTAATTTTGTTATCCTCTGCCATGTCTTATTCTTACATCTTGGAAAAATGTTTATGATTGATCTATGCTATTTTAAGAAAAAAGAGTTGGAGGCTGAACTGGTGAATGTCACGGGTACTGCCAGGCCATCTCGCAAAATAAGGTGATGGTTTCTTTCTTTCCCTTCCTTCTTAAATTTATAATCTATGAAATTGTTTACGTAAGGAAGTTTGTATTTCTTATCTGTAAAAGTGTATATAACTTTCAAGATTTTTTTGGTGGTGTTACGATTTTTTTTTTTTTGTTTGATTGGTGTTGCATAAACGTCCTTATGTCAACTTCCAGCTTTTTAGGTCATGTGTATGGTTGGTTGAATTAAATAATAATGCAGATCTTTATCTTGAAGCACATCCATATATATTTGTATTGTTGATTTTATGGTTAACTTAGTGGCATATGTTAATGTTATATGTGGTTGGTGTTGTGATCTTCTTCTATTCTTTCCACTTCCAGTGACAATTTTCTGCATTGTATGCCAGAAGAGTGTTATTTGTTCCACTTTGGTTTTTTTTTTTCCCTCTTTATTTTTATTTTCCTTTTACCTTTTTTCCTTTGAGGGGTGGGGGTGGGGGGAGGGTGATGGGTGGTTCCAAATTGTTTTTCATTATGTTACCTGGGATTGGGTACGTTGTACTTGCAGTGGTTGCCAACCAAGGAGTTATTATCCACATGTAAATGTGTGACGTTTCTGCTTGTCAAAATTTTTGATACCTTTACCTGGTTATGTCTAATAGCAAGCACTTGTCATATACTAATAGACTTTTTGTTGGGATTCACTCAATGGCCTGGGTTGAATCTCCGTTTACATCAATATGTGTGATTCTACATTGTAAAATCTTATATAAGATCGGTAAAATGTTCCGCCTTTCCATAAAAAATTTAGCATGCTGCTGCATCAAAGTACATACCTGGTCTTGATCTTATATGATGGGCTTGAACCAAGAGCAAGTTCTTAATAGAAGAGAAGTTCTTACTTTCTAATTTGTTTTACCTTTTGATTGACGTTCTTATTAGATCTGAGCAAGACAAGGAACCAGAACAGGAAGCCGAATCTGTGGCTGTGGTCTCTGGCCCTTCTGAAGAATCTGCTGCTGATGGTATGTGACCTATGCAACGGAACAGTGAAACTTCTTGTTGATCATGATGAATGAGTTTAGATGGACTGATAATATGAGCCTGCTGACAACCAATATGATGGCCAATGTTAGGGCATATTAACTAATATCTATCATCACCATAGCCTTTGTTGTGCCTGACATTCATTTTCTTGAACAGTTCCTCAGGAAATAGATGAATACGAACTTGTTGATCCTGTTGATGTATTAACTCCTTTGGAAAAGTCAGGGTTTTGGGATGGAGTGGTCAGTGTGTTTCTCACCCTTTTTGTTATTAACATTTGATACTTCGTGGCTTTTCTTGTCTTTTCTTTTGATTTTACTTTAATATCATATAGGGAATTCTATTGCACTATACTTATGATTATTTTTACATTTTATTTGTATGTTAGAAAGCTGCCAAGTGGTCCGAACGAAAAGAGGCTGTTGCAGAGCTGAGTAAGCTCGCTTCGACCAAACGGATAGCTCCTGGTGATTTTACAGAAATTTGTCGGACACTTAAGAAGGTACTTGGTTGCTATTTAGTTGAATTAATCTCACTGCTTACTAACCGATGGACGAAATGCTTGCTATGATGTTGCATATGGCAAAAGTGTCCTCCACTTTGTTTGGGATTTTTGTTGGCTATTTTATTTTCTTGCTGTTCAGTTGACAGGATTTTGATGTATTTAACTCTTATGCATGCCTGGCTTTTGATGATTAGTTATTGGACACTCACATCTTAATGCCTTCCTCTCTCAAACTTATAAATGAATGCTCACATGCTTGTCTTAATCTCTCACTGCTACATGTCGTTTTGTACATAATATGTGTGCAGTAAAATTTTACAAATCAGCATTGGCGTCATTGCCATTGTTGTCTCCGGCCGTGTGCATGTTCGCAATATAGTTCAAACCCATCCTACCATGTTGTTAGTATGCCAAGGTTGTTAATTAATCATCCAGTCAATTATAAATTTGAATTTGGTTTCGTCTGTTTCACAACGTTGCAGAGATCAACTTTACTCAAAAGTTTAGGAAATGTTGGACTTGAAAAACTGTGTATAGCTGTATTGCTCTCTTGTTTTGAACTTCTGGAAACTTGTATAAACTTTAAGAACTTGTTAACTTCTTTGTGACTTAAGTTGAATAAAGAGTTGAAGCTCAGAAGCCTGCCTTTCTGTGCATTACTTCAGCTGTTTGGGATATGTATTCTAAGGATTTAATTGAACAATTGTAGACTATATTTTTAGAATGGAGACCTTAACAGAAAAATTCATCATGGATAAAATAAATTCCCCATAAATTTTCATTAGAAAAAGATGAACGTGTAGTTGAAGCATGATGATGATTCTCTTAGTGAAAGGTAACTTTCTGCAATAAACCTAAGAAAACTCCACCTTTGTGTAATAGTTTTGAAACTTTTTTCGAAGATTAATTGACATTATAGTTTATGTCAAATGCTGGATGGCCATAAAAAAATGAGTGATCTCTTTGATGTGTCGGAGTTGAAGAGGGTTATACTGGTGGGGAATGTTGAAGTGGAGCTAGATGAGTCAGAGTAAGAGTGTTGAGAATTGCACGAAGTTGTGACCTGTATTGGAGTCTAATATTTATGAAATATGCTGTTTTAAAGCATTTGATTTTGCTGATGTATTTACTTAATTTTGTATGGCCATTCATATGCTTTATTGTTAATTCACCCTCTAGATTTTCCAACTCTCCTATTTTGTCCCGCAGCTTATCACAGATGTAAATATTGCTGTTGCAGTCGAAGCCATCCAAGCGATTGGCAATCTTGCTAGAGGCCTAAGAACCCATTTTTCTGGGAATTCACGCTTCTTGTTGCCGATATTACTGGTAAGGATGGTGTTGTAAGATGTAGCGCACATCTCATAGAATAGTTAGCAGGGGGCATTTTTATTTGTTCTCAAAACTAAGTTTTGTGATCTTAGTTTCTGTGTAGCCACTGGTTGTTGATGTACTAAGCATTCGTTCGGCATAGTTGTGTTCTTTGTCTGGCAAAATACTCTTAGGCCATGATCTAAATATGCTCCATTGAACTTGGAATGATGATTTTGTGATTAATTTTGACTTTGCCCTTCTTGATAAGCAACCACTAATTTTCAACAGCCCTTGTGTGCATCAGATGCTACTTTCTCCCATTACTTTTCAATATAGTGACTTGCTTCCTGTCTGCCTGGAGTATACCTTGGTCTTTCGTGTTCCTTAATTAGATTTTTCAGTTGGAGTTTGGTGAGGTTGTAGTCCTCTCTATAATCCTTTTCTCTCCTTTACATTCAACTAGGTTTGGTTTTCGTTAAAAATGAATTATTTGGTGAACTGTTTCTTTCTATATAAAAGGCCATTTCTGCAATTCTGCAAATTGGTGGATGTTGTAAAAGGTAAAATTATCAACTAGGGATGGCAACAAATAAATGCAGCAGTTTCCATACCTGCATAAAAGTCGCAGATCCCATTACCCGATCCATCCTGGTACATTGCAGGGCATGTCCAAGCAAAATATCAAGTGACATGGGCCATGTCATGCGTCTGTTAAAATGTCCAGAATTTCTAGAATTCGAAGCTGATCTGATTTATGCGTCGTCCCAAGAGCCACGGATGGTGAAGTATTAGAAAATTTTAAACCTTCTGAACTACCATTTCATAGGTCACTCCAATCATGACAGCTGTAGCTAAGAATTTAACTGTACAGAGGAATTGTAATAAACTTATCATAAATAATGGCTTTCTTTTTCTTTTTGTTTTTGTTTTTGTTATCGAGAAAGTAAAGAGGAGGAAGGCCTTTTTAATGGAGTTACAAATTTATATATATCAACAAAAGCCCAACATGCACAAATTAAATGACAATTATTTATTTATTTTTTTTTCGGGGGGGGCTAGAGGGGTGGGGGTTCTGGGTGGTTCATAGTGAAACTGACTTGTGTTTAGGTCTTTGTATCTGGCTTCACCCTCCACCTGCATCGATGCGGACGATTCTCCTTCCATATTCTTGCTGGTTGGAACCTTTGCAAACCTGTTTCCCGTGTTGACTGTCTACATAGCATTCGATGCCTGTTTTCAATCCCACTATATTTCTAAGCTCTGCTTCTGTTCTTATAGCTTGTGAACTGTTTTTCTGTTGCTTTTTTCATGAGAGTCTGGCTATTTGAGTTCATATTTTTGTGTTACAACTTCTTTGATAGGAAAAATTGAAAGAGAAAAAACCCACTCTGACAGAGGCACTCACTCAGACACTCCAAGCAATGCACAAGTCTGGGTGTTTAAATCTAGCGGACATTGTTGAAGGTGGGTTTCTCTTACAATTTTGATTGATTACTGTGGGAGTCAAGTTATGAGTCATATGACAATTCTTTGCATGATCTCTCCTCTGCGACAGAACTTGTTTACAAGTATATAATCAATATTCCCTTTGCTACAGTGTACTTTTTTTTTTCGGCAGAAAAGGACAAACTATATAACAAATATTAAATGGACTTCCCATCCATGAGTTACTCAAAACATTTTTGCTACTCTTTTATGTTCTTTATTTTTCAGAAACAAATAAATGAAGGCTTCTCGGAGCATGTTTATATAGTCTTAAAATAAGGATGATACTGTTTCTGAGAAAAAAATATGAAAATGGAAGATATGGTACAAAAGAGACAGACAACTGTCTATTCGAAAAACAATGAAAGTCTAAAACAAAGCATTATGGAAGGAGCTACATAGAATCAGAGATGCTTGCTTTGACCATAGATTTCTTTGTGTGGTTCTTGAGATAAGCTTAGCTGGATGGTCATTTGATTTAGAATCCATCATGTTAAGGGATTTACATTTTTCATGTTTATGTGTTTGTGTGTGTGTATATATTTTTTGATAGGAAAACTAAACTTTCATTTCATAGAGCGAAAGATGCACACTTCAAAAGTACAATAAATGGGGGATAAGAAGTCCACCCAAAGAACAAAATAAAATACAAAGGAAACTAATGACTACAAGCAGCCCAATTAAATTGCAGGAGACAAAGGAATGTTACTAAATTCCTTGGTAACCACCACACAAATAGAAGCCAAAAACTTCACCCTTTCCCATAACAATTCTTTTTCCACCTCCTCTCCTTCAAAAGATTCTCCGATTTCGCTCCAACCACACAACCAAAAAATAGCCAAAGTAGCACATCTCCATAAAATGGAAGCTTTCTTACCACATCCAAAACTATTAAACACCGTCGTAAAAAGTGAGGTAGATTTGTTGCAAGGTGTAACCCAGTCTAAATCTGGTTCCCACAAAAGCTTATTCCATAAGAAAATAGCAATGAAGTAATGTAGAAACAAATCATCAACAATTTTACCAGATTGCTTACACATAACACACCAATGATGGGAAACACAAGTGTTGGGCCTTTTCTTTTACAACAAATCACAAGTATTCATTTTACCATGAACTATCAACCAAGCAAGCACCTGCACCTTAACATATACTCTTACCTTCCAAATCATCGAATGAGGAGCAAATATAATCATAAGGGATATCAATCAACCATTGAAAATAGGAACAAGAAGAAAAATTCCCAGAAGAATCAAGAGACCAAAACCTTCTATCACTAATTGACAAATCCAATGAGACTAACACGAGCAAAGAAAGCAAGGAAGAACACTAAGATATCTTGATCGTTTAGATTACATAAAAAATTAATGTTCCAACCACCAAGGGAAGACAAAGAGGTACTAGATACACTTGCCATAGAAGTATTACGAGCACCCAAGAATTTGTAGAGCTGAGGAAACAACAAAGCAAAAGATGACTCTCCTATCCAAATATCTTCCCAAAAGCGTACCCTTTTCCCATTCCCCACTCTCAAAGAAACATGCTTTCTAAAATTAGTCAAAGCTTGATAAATAAACTTCTAAGGATAACGGAAAGAGCCTATACTCACCACATTGGAGTCCCATCCATTAGCATAAATTCCATACTTTTGATAATAAAATGCCACAAAGAATTAGGCTCTAAGGAAACCTCCAAAGCTACTTTCTAACAAAGCCACATTTGTCTTAACTAAATTACCTTAGCCAATCTCCTTTTTTGGTTTAGACTTTGACATGCTATTAAGGATTAAAATTTTGTTTTGGTGAGCTTGAAAATGGAAACATTTCGGAAATAAAGAAAAAATTAAAAATTTATTTCTACAAACATTGGTCGAAATATATTGAAATATAGGTCAAAACATGCCGAAACACTTCGAAATCTACCGAAAGACCTCGAAATATAGGAATTTTGATATTCAATTAATGATTCATTTCGGTTTCCATGGAAAAGGAAATGTTTCGGACTTTTCGAAACAAAATTTAGTTCCTTGCATGGCATATGATTAACCTAGTTGTTTACAAGCAAACCCTACACATGAATGAAACCAACATATGAATTTAGCCTTTGTTTGAGGTGAAAGAGAAACTATGTCGACTGACAATGCCCACTTTAGAAATTTCTCGGTTCCCATATGACCTCATCCACTAAGCAAGATTACTTTAAAAGTTTAATTTTTCCTCACCCACTTTTGTGTTGTGTTGGAGAGAATAGAACACCATAATCACTAGGTGGATCATGAAATTTTGTATGAAACAATTATTTAGTTTTGATTATTCCATTCAAAGTTGGTTTCGGTCTACATTTAGCTCTTGATTATCATGTATATGGGTATCACATCACCCTGGTGCAGTGGTAGGTTTTGGATAACCTTGTCCAAACGGCCTAAATTGATTTTCTTGTATTTGATCTTCCACTGGTGCTACGTCTATCTTTCACCAATATACTCATTTCTAATTATATGATTTCTTATTTTACCATACATTCATCTAAACACTCTTACCAATACCATACTTAGTTTTTGAGCTTATTGTATTATTAAACTACAGAATGAGACCTATTTACCATAAGAAGCAACGGGATGCCCTAAATTCTCATGAAGTGGTCTCAAGTTAGTTGTGGTTATGAATTTTATCCCTTTCCCTCCTTGATGATGAATGATGATGAAATCTGGAAAAAAACTCTTTGTTTCATTGAATAATCAAAAGAGCAAAGAACAGGCGTTCATTTTGATTTCCTCTCATGTGTATTATGATGGAGAGCTTTCAAATGCCTCCTCTTCTGAAGCATCTTCAATCTTAGGTTTCATTTCTGGGTTTCAATTGGCTTTAACTTGTTGGCTTTTACTTTATTTTCATCATGAGGGGAATCAAGGAAAAGAGATTTGATAGTGGGGAGTCCGGAAGGTGACTAAGGTCCAGCACTGAGTAGACCTGCTCTATAATGTAAATGCAGCGAGACAATTGATGGAATTTGAGGTTGTATAGAGTAGAAAGTAGCACTTTGATAATGATCAGATTAGAACCTTGGGAGCTGAAACCACAAAAAAAAGTTAGAAAATATAATGTCATCTTCAAATGCTGTCCCATAATTTGATTTCAGTCTCGCTGTGCACAATACCATAATTCCTTTGAGACAAGTAAGGTATTCAGCGTCCCTTTGAATATCCCAGGGGAACATAACCCTCCCTGTATGTATTTTTATGTACTTCAATGAATGATATCGTGGATTGTTAGGGCAAGATTTACCATTAACCAACCCCTTGTTCTCCCTTTATTTGTACTATTATGTTGTTGAGGAAGGCCTTAAGGATTTTGTTCATTCTGGTGGGGAAAAAAGGAAAATAGAAATATGGCCGAAAAAGGATGTGTTGTTAAGCAACCGATTTTTTCCATTCCTTTAAAATGGTAGCATGAATTAATACTAGATATTACATGCATTGTGTATAATTGCCACAGGAAAGGTGATAGGGGCAAGAAAATTTGTTTTGTTTATCACCTATCTGGCATCAATTGGTGCCACAATCTAGAAAACATTTGAAGGCCACTTTTCTAGGCAAGCCATGGGGCAAATTAGGTTGTTCCCATGCTATAAATTTTACCAGATTACATATGAAGCACGAACATTCTCAAGAAGGTGACATATCCGTGTGTACTCTTGTATCCGTATTCATAATTAAATGAAATTTTTTTAATTTTGGACACATGTTCGACATTTATTTGGTGACTTTTTCGACACTTCTTTAAATCGTGTCTACTACTAAACAATAAACTATTATCGACATGCAACTATCAACATTTAAAAATTTGACTACTGAGCATTTTATACTAGAAGAGAACATATAATTTCCAACACTAGATATGTTAAAGTTGTACTCAAAATATAATAATAAAAACAAAATATGCATAAAAGTTTTAAACAAGACGAATTGAGAAAATGAAGCAATCATTTAACCTATATATGTTGGGTACACGATATCTACAAAAAAAATTACGATTCTTTGACTATTATGATGCTTTAGGCTAAAAATTCACACTAGGTGACCAAACATAACAATAATTTATCATAGAGTACTGAGTTTTTTATCAATAGTATATCATTATCACTATATTTGTGGTAAATTATATAATATAATACATAATTATCTATAGCGTGTCTCCAACGTGTTCATAACCATGTCCTACTTTTTTTTAAATTGTCGTGTCTGTATATCCGTGTTGTGTCGTATCCGTGCCTCATGTCCATGTCCGTGCTTCTTAGCTGATTACTATGGTGTTTGGGAGTGCTTCTTAGCTTATTACTATGGTGTTTGGGAGTGCTTCTTAGCTGATCACATGACATAGGAAATAAGTTTGGTGCCTAGTGGGTATTTTTTACTTATACCTTCGAAATTATTCACAATTTTCCCTAAACTTCCAATGGTTTGCTATACATAGACTTGTCTATTGTTATTGGCTTTTTCTTTGACTTACTCTTTTTGGTCGCTTTGATTTGCCTGTAGATGTTTGCTTGAAATTGTTAGGTTACCATTTCTCCTTCTGGATTTTGCAGATTGTCTGACTTGGTGCTCACCTTGAAACTTTATTCTGAACATGTTGAAATTCCTTTATTGCAGATGTTAAGGCTGCGACCAAAAATAAAGTTCCGCTTGTCCGTTCATTGACTTTAAACTGGGTCACATTCTGTATTGAGACGAGCAACAAGGCTATTGTTCTTAAAGTGCATAAGGAATATGTTGCGATTTGCATGGAGGTTAGTGAATTAGATGCCACGAATCTTGATCTGGGATTCAGGCCTGTTAATTCGATATCTGCGACGAACTCTGATTACTAGTGTGCCACATTAACCGAGAATTAGCAGTTGGGATACTATGCTGCTGTCAAATGGGGGATTCTATGACATTGATATTATCAGCACACTTTGAAAATGAGAAATGATTACACTTATCTGTTGCGGTTGTGACTAATATTCCTATCAACGAATTTTGAGTTATTTACATTGGGATTCTCATTCTAGACACAGTTTTTATCATGCTTTTATTCAGTTGTCCAAGCTCCAGGCGTCACCATTTTCACCTTTATACTTCTATCCTAAATTCTGAACTCTCATACTCTATTGATTTGAAATCTTATTTGGAATTTGTAGTGCCTCAATGATGGAACACCTGAAGTAAGGGATGCTTCATTTTCAGCTTTGGCTGCAGTAGCTAAGGTCTTTTTTTTTTTTTAAACCCGTTAAATCCTCAAAATTATTTTTCGAGTGTAAATACTTCGAAAAATCCTGCTTTTACATTGTTCCATTTTCAGTTGGTTGGTATGAGGCCTTTGGAGAAGTTATTGGAGAAACTTGATGAAGTTAGGAGAAAAAAGCTTTCAGAAATGATTGGGGGTTCTGGAGGTGGTCCACCAGCTGGGGCAAGCTCAGGTTTTAAGTTTGTAGTTGTTTTTAGAAGACACCCTACTTGAAATAATGTTAACTGATATTTTTTCTTTGACTTTCTGTTTGGTCTTTAACATATATATTTACCTTGAAATACCAGTCACAGTCCAGTCTTCGGGTGGAAGCATGCAGGGCTCGGAGGTGGGTTTATTTTTTCCTTTTGACCATGGTCATTCTTTCTTTATATTTTTTGCTTTTATGCAAGTTTTTTCTTCTACTGCTATAAAATTAGAATGCTTCCGAGAAGTAAGAGATACTTGAAAAGAAACACAAAATTTAAATGCTTCCAATTTAGTAAATTTTAAGCTCTTTCTTAATCATAAAATGTTTATTTAATTTGGAGGTTTTATTTCTTTATTACTGTTGACAGTTTAAGTTCTATTGAAAAATTATGGTTGTGGATTTCTAGATGTCTGGATTCTGGAGTTACCTGTGGATAATGGTCATGAGTTACTTGATTATAGCTACTTTCTAGCTTAAAGTGCATTGCTGTAGTAAATGACCCTAAATGGTTTAATGCATCTATTTCACCGTCCTTTTCTGTACAGTAGGCTGAATGGTTTTCGAATAATGGATGATTTAGAAGGGATACTGAAGCACCCGTTTTATTTTGTTTTATTCTCTGGAAAGGAAGGAAGTTCTGTTTTAGTGTATGTCTGTGTGCATGAAGGTCTCTTGATTTGGGCAGAGGAATCAGGTCAAGACTTATGTTTGCGCCTAGTGACCTCTTATTATTGGTGCTTTCAAATAAAGAGTTATTGTTTTTGCCTTGACCCATGTTCCATTGTGATAGGGCTTGAAGCAGGAAGGTCTTTACTCTTTAGCATGGAATGCTCATATCTCTCTCTTGTTTCCCCCCTGTCCTGGGTTCACAGTTTTAGAAAGTGGCCTCATTTAAATAACTAAGTTCTCTCTTTTCTTTTGTTGGAGGAGTTTTGATAGATACAGCTTGCCAAAACCAACCACTGAAATTATAACATAAAAATGCATTGTCTGTAAGAATTCGTAATTTTATTTTTTTATTCCCCTAAGGTAGTAAAGTCAATCAAAAAAGAAGAAATAATAATACTTTAATTTCATGGAAAGAAGTTCTTGTTTAGTTGACACTTCCTTGGATGCCATAAAAGTATATAGGTTCCTGCTGTTAGGTCACAACTTTAAGATGCTGTACTTGATATACTTTGCAGCCTTCGGATGGATCTTTGGGTAGGAGGTCAGCAGCAAGCATGCTTAGTGGGAAGAAACCCGTTCAGGCGGCTGTAAGAATTTACATTTTCTTCCTTATCATTTTATGAGTTTGTTATGCTTAAGACATTATGTTTGCACCGTTATGCTCTGTTGGCTGATGATTCTAAGCTTCTTCTCAGCCTGTTAGCAAGAAAGGAGGGTCCACGAAGTCAGGTGTTAACAAGAAAGGAGATGGAGCGGGACCGCTAAAAAGTTTGAAATCTGTCGAACCTGAAGATGTTGAGGTGAATTGATAAGCCTATTTTAGATTTTAGCTTATTGTCTTCTCATTTGGTTATTCTACATGACACATCATTATATTATATGTTTTTCGACATCTTGGTTTCCTTATTGTTTGCAGCCAGCTGATATGAGTCTGGAAGAGATTGAAACCAGATTAGGTTCTCTTATACAAGCAGACACAGTTTCCCAGTTGAAGAGTGCTGTATGGAAAGAGCGGCTTGAAGGTATGTGAATGCGGTGTTTTATACCCCTCACATTCGGGTCCGTTTTCACTAATTATGGCAAAGAATAAGCCAGGATTGATACTCCCTACAGAAAGCATTCCTTGCAGATATGGATACTCTTATTTGTTGATTTGAGAAAGTGAAAACATGTTGTATGTAGTGGTGAAGGTCCAGCTTTGTTTTAGGCATTTGAGTTTCCTTTCTGGAAAGTATCCTGTACCACTTTGGTTAGTCAGTTATGCAATAGTTTATACCCGCCAACAAGTCTTGAGAAACCCACCATCATAATTTATCAAGGAAATTAATGCTTGTCTGGTATAATAGCTCAAATTCCTGTAAAATATCATGATTGATGTTGCAGTGTTGTCGGTTGTGACTTAACATAAAGGGGCTTGTTGATGGACAATGTTGATATTGCATTGAAAATTAGTTTTGATGAGAGCTATAGGTTTAGATTGATTTACCCGGCTTTGGGTGTTACTTGCACAATCCTTTTCCACCAGTCAGCTGCATTTGTGGCACATTTTCCACTTTTGTTCCCAATGCTGTCATTTTTGGAATTTTAATGTCTTGGTTGAAATTTAGCGATTTTGAATATTTATTTTTTGAATGTTTTGGGCACACAACTACCTTAAGTTTGGGGGTGTTGGACTTTTATATTATGGTCTACGTCACTTGATGTGTTCATTTCATTGCATGTTGACATTCTTTATGGTGGTCATATTTGTCAGTTTGGTATTCTTCAAAAAATTTCTGACTAAATGCCTTCAGCTTTAGCAACTGATCCTTAATTTATTAGTATGAAGAAATTCAGGCAGGTGGATTAATCCCTGTAATGAGTTTCTTTCAGAATCTACGGCCAGTGACACTTCCTGCTCACTCTCACTCTTCTCTTGCAGCAATTGTTTCATTTAAAGAACAGGTGGAATCGGTACAAAACCTAGACCAGACAGTGGAGATTTTGATCCGTTTACTCTGTGCTCTTCCTGGCTGGAGTGAGAAAAATGTTCAGGTGCTTCAGTTTGTTTTTTGCTTATGTGCATGGAATGATTGTTGTTGCTGCTATTCTTAATTAACTGATTTCTCTCTGTGAAAAGTGCAGGTCCAGCAACAGGTTATTGAGGTTATTACTCACATAGCTTCCACTGCGTCAAAGTTTCCAAAAAAATGTGTTGTACTTTGCCTTCTAGGTTAGTTTTTGGATATGGTGGGCTTTGATAGGACCTTTATACATTGATCATACTGTGACTATCTCTATGCAATAGCTGTTTTTGACATCCTGTGTTAATATGCCTTGCTGTTAGGTATTAGCGAAAGGGTTGCTGATATCAAGACCCGTGCTCATGCCATGAAGTGCCTTACTGCTTTTTGTGAAGCAGTGGGCCCCGGGTTTATTTTTGAAAGGGTAAGTCTAGTTGTACTTGAGTTTTTGACTGTATGCATGGATTTGCTTATGACTAATTGGTGTAAATTGTTTCTTAGGCAAGGACTCTGAGGGTGCTTTTATTATTACTTTAATTGTAATCTTCTATTTTCTATTTTTAGCTAATATTTGGAGTTCAATTTGTTTTAGCTCTACAAAATTATGAAGGATCACAAGAATCCTAAGGTTCTTAGTGAGGGTATCTTATGGATGGTTTCAGCAGTCGAAGATTTTGGTGTCTCACATCTGAAACTGAAGGTCTTGTCACTTATTTAACATATTTGTTCCCATCATGTGCTAATGTCTTGATTTTCTTCAAGAATAATGGTGTTATCAAAAGTGCATATCATGACGATTGGGTGATCTTTTTTATTATCACAGGATTTAATTGATTTCTGCAAAGATATTGGTTTGCAATCTAGTGCTGCTGCCACCAGAAATGCCACCATTAGACTTATTGGTGCTTTACATAAGTTTGTTGGTCCAGGTAACTTATCTGGTTTGTGAAATTTATGGATGCCTTGAGCTAATTACAGGGGCTAAAATATACCTCTTTTGCAGATGTTAAAGGGTTCCTCTTGGATGTCAAGCCTGCTCTTCTTAGTGCCCTCGATGCAGAGTATGAAAAAAATCCGTTTGAGGTACAATTAATTCTATGTTCTACATTCCTTTTTGGGCTATTCTTATGCTCGGCTGTTCACTGTTTAACTATTGTATGCTGCAGGGGGCATCTGCTGTTCCAAAGAAAACTGTAAAGGCTCTCGAGTCCACATCTTCTTTATCTGGTGGAGGCCTAGATAGCCTGCCACGTGAGGATATTAGTGGAAAGATCACACCTACTCTGTTAAAGAGCTTTGAAAGTTCGGATTGGAAGGTTGAGTTATTAGCATATATAAGACAAATCCAGAATCCATCTGTTGCAACTCCTTTTCATTAGAATTCCCTGGACTTTGTTGTTCCTTTGTGTTTCAGGTTCGTTTGGAAGCTATTGAATCTGTAAACAAAATCCTGGAAGAGGCCAATAAGCGCATTCAGCCTACAGGAACTGGTATGAATTCCTATGCTTGAATGGCTTATTGATTCCCTTTACTGTTTTATTTTGCATTTGTTGTTAGTATCGTTGGCAGTCTCTGATTATTTGCCTTGCTAAAATTTTCAGGGGAGTTATTTGGTGCTCTTAGAGGCCGCCTCTTTGACAGCAACAAAAATTTAGTCATGGGGACTTTGTCGACTATTGGTGGGGTTGCATCTGCAATGGGACCGGCAGTTGAGAAGTCAAGCAAGGTTCATTGGTTCTTATCCCAAATTTGCTTTCTTTCTCTCTCTAAAGTCTCAACACTGACAACCCCCATACATGTGCACCTGCATACCCACACAAGTGTTGTTTTGATAATTAAACTTTTGTGTCGTATGTTACTATGTGGTTTATTGCAGGGTATCCTGTCAGATGTTTTGAAATGCCTTGGTGACAATAAAAAGCATATGAGAGAGTGCACTTTGTCTAGTTTAGACTCTTGGCTTGCTACTGTTCATCTTGATAAAATGGTACTCGTTTCTCCAGTCTTTATCTTATTATACTTTTTGTAAATTTCTCCTTCTGTGAAGTATCATGACGTATCTGTTCCTTCTAGGTACCTTACATCACTGCTGCTTTAATGGATGCTAAACTTGGTGCTGAAGGGCGTAAGGATCTTTTTGATTGGCTATCAAAGCAACTTTCTGTGTTAACCGACTTTTCTGATGCCATACAACTGCTTAAACCCACCGCCGCTGCTATGACGGTATTTGTTTATTACTTTGTTACAGCAAGTATTAGAATTTTTGACAGTGAATTTGTTTAAATATTACATTTTGTGCACCTGCTATCATTTAGCAAACTTAAGTATGTGGATTGCTATTTAGGATAAATCAGCGGATGTTCGTAAAGCAGCAGAAGTATGCTTTGGTGATGTTTTGAGGGTTTGTGGACAAGAAATGGTGTGTGGGCTGCAAATTTTTTGTGCTCCTTTTGGTTTCTGGAATTTTTGTGAACCCTGAGTTTTCTCATAGTATTAACTCCTGTAGGTGACCAAGAATTTGAAGGATATACATGGACCTGCATTAGCTATTGTTGGTGAACGGCTGAAGTCATGTGGGGCATTCCAAGGTATAAAATTGGGTTTATCTTTTTGTTTGTTTATTTACTTAAGCTGTGTTACTCAATGTTAATGTAAGTGGTTTGCTACCAGAAACGTTTGAATCGGGAAAGACAACTTTGACCGGGCCACCATCCAAAAGCGGCTCAAAGATTGGAAAACCTAATGGTGTATCAAAGCATGGAAACAGACCTGTTTCTTCCGTATGTTTTCCACTATGAGTTACTTTATTGTTGACGAAAAATAGGGATATTGATTGTTTTGTTGATTGGACAGAGAGGTATATCAACGAAGGGCTCGAGACCGGAGTCTATGATGTCTGTTCAAGATATCACCCTCCAGTCGCAGGCTTTGCTAAATGTCAGGGATTCAAACAAGGTATGTTTGGATATAGTATAAAATTCTATGATCATGTGAATGATGTATACTTACTTTTGATCTGTGCACAGGAAGATAGAGAAAGGATGGTTGTTCGTAGGTTTAAATTTGAGGAGCTACGTATAGAACAGATTCAGGATCTTGAGGTTTGTAGCTGCTGAGTGTTCTTAGAATAACTTATTGATTTGGTGGTTTTCGCTTTTGAATTTGAAGAGTTCCTGAATATCTCCTTGCAACAGAATGATCTTGTAAAGTACTTCAGAGAGGATTTGCATAGGAGGCTTCTAAGCACAGATTTCAAGAAGCAAGTTGATGGGATTGAGATGCTGCATAAGGTGTTTTTGCTGTTAATTTAATGCTTTGTTGGATGCACCTATGTGAATGGGCTGTTTACTTTGAAGTCTTTTTGATTCTCAGGCACTTCCATCCATTTCAAAGGAAATAGTTGAAGTTTTAGATATACTTTTGAGGTGGTTTGTTTTGCGATTTTCCGAATCCAACACATCATGCATATTAAAGGTATAGTATAGTATCGTGTTGTGTTTTTTTATTTATTTGTCTGTTTACTAGCTTATCTGGGTAGTTTTCCAGATATGATTGCCTACATTGAATTATTTTTTGGAACAATTAAAATAGGTGCTGGAATTTCTTCCTGAACTTTTCGACATGTTGAGAAGTGAAAGCTACACCATGACTGAATCAGAAGCAGCCATTTTTCTTCCTTGCTTGTTTGAGAAGGTTCTTGTGACCCTCCATTGTTAGTTTTAAGCCTATTAATATGTCATATTTATATGCTGTCCATAATCGGATATGATGTTGGTTGTCTAATTTATTTTTTTGTTCTTCTGTGCAGTCTGGTCATAACATTGAAAAAGTTCGAGAAAAAATGAGGGAACTTACAAAAAAAATTATTCATGCATATTCTGCGGCAAAAACTTTTCCCTTTATTTTGGAAGGTTTGCGATCTAGAAACAACAGAACCCGCATCGAGTGTGTTGATCTCATTGGATCCTTACTTGATAACCATGCAGCTGAGGTAAACTCTTAAATTTCTATCTAAGTTTTTGTTTATTATTAAAGGATACTTAATCCTTTCATCATTCTTTCCACAGCTAGGTGGGCAACTAAAATCCTTGCAAGTCGTTGCAAGTTTAACAGCCGAACGAGATGGTGAAATTAGGAAGGCCGCTTTAAACACTCTAGCCACTGGTTATAAGATTCTTGGTGAGTCGTGATGCCATACACTTACTGTAGACTGCTCTAGTCTGTTATTTATATATATATTTTACTTTATTTTCCTTATGGTCTCGCGAAATAATGTTTTTAAGAAAAGTTGAGTATTAATGGATCACTAAATCATTGGAAAAGCACTACATATACATTGAAAAGGGATGTTCATCTGCTGTTTCTGAGGGGGTGCATCTTGTTATTTTTCATCCTTCCTGCTTGGTTTGTCTGATGAAATTGCTTGTTAGGTGATGACATATGGAAATATGTTGGAAAGCTGACAGAAGCACAAAGAAGCATGTTAGACGATAGATTTAAGTGGAAGGTCCGGATAAATTTACTTTTGGTATGCTGTTTTTGTTTCTTCCTTTTCTTATAGTGTATATGTTCTTTGTCAGGCCCGAGAGATGGACAAGAGGAAGGAGGGGAAGCCTGGGGAAGCTAGGGATGCTTTAAGGCGTTCTGTTAGGGATAGTGGGTGTGTGGCTGATCTCCAAGACTTTATCATCTTATCTCTATCTATTTTTTCCTTTACAAATTCACATACTTGTCGCTTCTCATGTCTGGCCTTGAGTTAGTGTGCCATGGGTTGCAGATTTGAAGCATGTTAGATATGTCATAGATGATTAAGTTATTTATTAATTAGTATAGCCCCATTTCTAAGCTGTTGTATGGGTGCTTAAATATCTTTTTATTCTGTGTAATTCATGAATGATAATTTAGGTTGAGTTCATAGAAATTTTAGGTCTGTAAATGAATCATTATGAGTGAAAGTTTGTAGCTTATACATTGATTTACTTTTGTGATCTACAATTATGCATCGTTTTGTTTCATGAGGTGCAAACAGTGTGCAGAAAATAGGTGTAGCGCTATAACTGTTATATGCTTTATGGTGTCCAGGTCTGATGTGGCAGAGCAAAGTGGCGAAGTTTCACGGTCTATGTCAGGCCCAATCTTTAATAGGTAAGTATTGCTTCTAGTGGTGTTGAAATTTCAAGTCATGTAGTCCTTTTTTAATTGTTGACTGAAGTGAATTATCATCTTGATATAAATGTATGAGATGCCAATAACATTTCCTTATAGGGAGAATTATGATCATTCTGAGCTACATATGGAGAGACATCCAATCCCGCGGACACTTGCCGGTGCAATAGGCCCCACAGACTGGAATGAAGCTCTGGATATTATTGCTTATAGTTCTCCTGAGCAGGTTTGTTTTTTCCCAATATAGTTTGGAAGGGACAATATTAACATCAGTTTTATAAAGTAACATTTCAGGGTTTGAAGACTGTGGTCGGGGAAGTTTTGCTGAATAGAAAGAAACCTTGATGCTAATGTTTATATTTTTGGTTTCTCTTGCATTGTGTGGTGACTTCACAGTCAGAGACATGAATCCAATTAGGAACTGTGGAAGACCAGCAAAACTTCTGATAATCTGCAGAGTGCAAACTAATGTAAACTACAAGACAACCAAAACATCTATGTTTGCACAGTTCTAAGTGTATCATTTTCTCTAAATTGTGGTTGCCTTTTTTCCCTCATATTTTACATTCTAAGCATCTAACTGTATGTCGTAGCTTCTTCTTTGCGTAAAGGGAGTTGCCCATTGCCATTTGCTCCTAGTGCTACAAAAGAAGCTAAGCCACCACCATCACTAAATTTTCTAGTCTTTGTACACAGGCTAATAATGATCATACGTGTAGGCTGAATAATTGCTTAAACGTCATTTTGACAAGTACAACCAGCCATATTTTGTCTGTGTAGTTTGTGTGAGGCATGATTCGGGTCCTTTTTTTGCTTCAAAATCCCTTTTCTACGACGTCTTGAGCTTGCTGTCCTGGTAACCCATTGCCAACAACAAATAAGATTGATGTTGCACTGTTGCCAACATATTGTAAAAGTAGCTTCAGAACAAAATAGTTTTTGTTTCTAAAGTATAATATTTATGGTTTAAATATAGATAAGTTTCATTATGTACTTGATCCAATAGTGTGCAGGGTTAATATCCTATCTGCACTAACCTTTAGCTCTAAAGTAATCATTTTATTGCTAACTTTAATCAGTCTTTGAGTGTGCATTTTTTTTTTCATTGACTGCGCAATTGTATGGTTACATAGGTTTCATTCTATCTAATTTTTTATTTTGGCTCAGTTTTATGTAACTTGAGAGAAACTGTGTTCGTGCAGTCTGTTGAAGGAATGAAGGTCGTGTGCCATGAGTTAGCACAGGCAACCAGCGATCCTGAAGGCACTGCTATGGATAATATTGTTAAAGATGCAGATCGACTTGTTTCTTGCTTGGCAAACAAGGCCAGAACTGATCCTGTTTACCTATTGTCTTCTACCATACCCGGTTTATCCACTTCTCATTATCATGTTTAGAACTATTAAAAACAGTTTTTTTTTTTTGTATTTTCTTACTTTTTTTGCAGGTAGCCAAGACTTTTGACTTCAGTCTCATGGGTGCCTCTTCAAGGTCTTGTAAATATGTTCTGAACACGCTCATGCAGGTAATTTACCCATCTACTTTTGCTTGATTCTTTGCCGTGATGTTTCTTATTTCTAATGAGGAAAAACAAAAATTGGAAGTTATTGTAAAAACCACTTCTTTTATTTTTCTCTTTGAACGAGGGAATGAAACCGCAAATCAAAGATTAATTTAATTCTTGATTGTTTCTATGTTGTTGCAGACATTTCAAAATAGACAGCTTGCTCATGCTGTCAAGCAGAGTACGCTTGACAGTCTTATTACTGAGCTTCTGCTTTGGCTTTTAGATGAAAGGGTTCCCCGGATGGACGATGGCAGTCAACTTTTGAAAGCTTTGAATGTTTTGATGCTCAAGATCCTGGTGAAGTTGATTTCCGAAATGAGACTTTTTTTGATTGCTATCTAGGTATGTATTGCATCTTTGTACTGACTACTAGTTTCTAATGCAGGATAATGCGGAACGAACATCATCATTTGTCGTATTGATCAATCTCTTACGCCCACTAGACCCATCAAGGTGGCCCTCTCCAGCCTCAAATGAGTCTCTTGCCATAAGAAATCAGAAATTCTCAGATTTGGTCGTCAAATGCCTGATCAAACTTACCAAGGTGATCCTTCTTGCTTGCATCTACTTGTTTGCTTGCTTTCTTGTGATGATCTGGTGAGTTATTGCCGTGGAATTCTCTTTTGCATGTGTAGTATCTCTAATCAACAGGCACATCTATGTAGTTGTATTAGATATTTAAACAGTGCACTTGTATACTAATTGTTGAGACTGGAGATGTTGAAGTGCAATGAGACCAAATTGCCATTGTCAGTTATGATCTTGGGTAATTAATACCTGGATAAAGTCAGGTGCTCATCAGCCCAAGCGATACATTGTGGGTTTGAGTCCAGAAATCAACCTCTTCAAAGTAATAGTGAGAGTACCTACCAACCCCCTTTATAGGCAAAGGCCTTCTTCACTGGGGACATTTTTAAAATTTTTATATCTTACTTACTTAATGCTTGTCCAACTACTTCATCAGCATGAACAGTTACACTAGCATTTGGATTCAGTCCTTTGTCAGAAACTTTGTTTCACAGAAACCTAGTGTACAGTGCCATAAACTTAGGCGCATGACAGGCACAACAATATGTTTCCATTTTTAAGAAACATTTTTCGGGAGTTGTACTTTGTGTCGGTCAACATTTTATTTGACATTGTTTTATTAGAATGATGTCTGCACTTTCTTGAGCTTTGTCTTTTGAATACATAAGTGCCCATCTGACATGATCTATTGGCATGTGGATTTTTTGCATAAAAGAGTTGCCTTGGCTTCCATTGTTAGGTAGTTGTCTGACTCGCTGTCCTATGATGTAGGTTCTTCAAAGTACTATATACGAGGTCGACCTTGACCGCATCCTTCAAAGCATCCATGTATACCTGCAAGAACTAGGGATGGAAGAAATTAGGAGAAGGTATCTATTTATTTATTTTTTCTTCCTATGCCATGAGTTGAGTGTTATTCTTGGCTGCTCAACGCGATGCGGTTTTATTGACTCTTCAACTATTCACTTTTTGATTTACTAATAGAGCGGGAGCTGATGACAAACCGTTGCGTATGGTTAAAACCGTTCTGCATGAGCTTGTTAAGCTTCGTGGGACCGCAATAAAGGGGCATCTTTCTATGGTTCCAATTGACATGGAACCTCAACCAATCATTCTTGCCTACATCGATCTCAATCTTCAGGTACTCAGAATATACTTAATGCTAGGGCTTGATGCTGGTCTTTTTTACTCTGTTGTGCTCATATATACTTGTTTAACATTGCCAGACTTTGGCTGCGGCAAGAATGTTGACACCGTCTGGGCCTGTTGGGCAAACTCATTGGGGTGATTCAGTTGCCAACAATTCCTCACCTGCCAATCATTCAGCAGATGCCCAGTTGAAGGTATCCTTGCGCATATCTTCTTTGTTTGATAGCACAATATTCAGCTACTACAAATGCTATTTCAATACATTCTTCCCTCCGATATCTTTTTTTTTTTTCTTCTTGTTATTTGGTAAATGGTTAGTTTCGTCCTTCTGTTTGCTTTTGCTATTTCATCTAATTTCCTTGTATTTTGTGCCTCTTCCAGCAAGAACTTGCTGCAATATTTAAGAAAATTGGTGACAAGCAAACATGCACCATTGGTCTATATGAACTCTATCGGATCACCCAATTATATCCAAAGGTAAAAGACCTGTTTGAGGCATCAGACAGAAGATGCGTACAATTATTGTTTTTCCTTCTCAACTTTTTGGGATGTTGTGTAAATTACAGAAAATGGTTTACATCTCTGCAGTGTTTATTCATTCATTAGATTTAGTTTTTGCTATTTGTTTCAGGTTGATATATTTGCGCAGCTCCAAAATGCAAGTGAGGCGTTTCGAACATACATTAGGGATGGTCTAGCCCAGGTCTGCATTGACATGTTCAGCACCATGTTTTCTTTTTATTTTCTGGGAAACTATTAGGACATTCTGTTTATGAGCAGCTGCCGCTCATCTTATTGCAGATGGAGAAGAATGCAGCTGCTGGAAGGACGCCTTCAAGTTTACCTCTGGCAACCCCACCCCCAGCTGCCATAAACTTTTCTTCCCCAAAATTTGCGCCTCTGTCACCTGTAAACACAAATCCACTAAATGATGCAAAATCCGTAAACCTTAAAGTTGAACCCACAAACTTCAGTTTACCCCCATCTTATGCTGAAGATGACAGGGTATCTTCAAGGGGTCCATTATCTGATCAGTCAGAGATTCGGCACGATAGATTTCCATCCGGAGGTTACTTACACTGCCACCATTTATCTTCAGTTTCACTTTTCGTTTATGTTGTAATGAAAGATCCGACTCTGAAAGATAATTTCATAGTTGCAGTTACTGGTGGAACGTTAGATGCAATACGCGAGAGGATGAAGAGTATCCAGTTAGCAGCGGCTGCTGGGAACCCAGAATCTGGAAACAGGGCATTAATACCCATGAATGGCAATGTAGGCCATGGACTGTCTAATCAGCTTCCTCATGGCACAGAACGGGCCAGTACAGAGAATCCTATACAGGGCGGCGTTCTTCCTATGGATGAAAAGGCATTATCGGGGTTGCAAGCACGGATGGAAAGGCTCAAAAGTGGGTCAATTGAACCTTTTTAGGAAGAAATATTTGGGGCATGATCAAAGTACGATTCATTGTACATTCTGGTAATGCCCGTGCCTAATCCTGTACGCGAAGAGATGCATCTTGGGTGTGATTATGAAGAAGCAGTATGCCTTTCTGTGTAGGGATCATGCACTCCCAGTGGGACGAAACTCGGGTCGGAAATTTTTATCCTCACCCTGATTTTGCGGCAGAGGTGTGAAGTGTAGAGATTTTCAGCCATAGTACTCTAATGATTTGTGGTTTACACCACCTGTGTGTTCAACAAATTCAGTTGTATGTTATAGTTCACTCTTTTGATCTGTTTGGCAAATATGCCTTGCCTGCTATTTAATTTAGTTTTTCTTGGGTGTATTGTCATGAATCGCCATTGAGTTTCCATATGGTGGTACACGGATCGAGATCCCTTCTGATACATTTTTGTCTCGCATGAAATCATGGTGGGTAATCTATTATTTGAGAGAAAATTTCGATGATAATATTATACTCTTAAGGTTATTTTGGACTGACCCGACGAAGAGATTATGGGTCGTTCTTCCTTTGGATGACCCAGCCCGACCCAATACCCACTTTTGCATTTAAATGTTCGGTTAAATGATATTTTACACTCTAAAAGGTCTTAAAATTCTCTATTTATATCATGAAGGTTACAATTTTGTAATACACCTTCAATCAGAAAAAATGTTGTAATATAGTCCAAAACTAAATGTTCATTGTCTTCTCCGGTAAATTTTTTGTTGTATTTGTCATATTATTTATTTATATACATAATTATTTGTACAATACTCAAATTAAAGTGTTTTTACTAGAAATTTTGTTATATATATATATATATATATTTATTTATTTATTTATTTTAAATGGAGCACATTGCAACTTTTTTGTTTGATTGAGAGTGCAATATAAACTACAGAGCGGTTGGTCTAGTGAAAAAAATTTTTCATAGTTGATAATTTGGTGAGGTTAAATCTATTTATTAGCGTCCAGAGTAAAAAGTGAAATTTTATTCGGTTCTAACGTTGGTCCGCATTGACAAATAGATGTGTAGTGTTGAGGGGTAGGTAATGTTTTTTAGCGGATATGTGGAGTGATTTATCTGTAGATTTATTGATGTACCAAAAAAAGAGTAAGAGTGTAATATAAGAATTTCATTTTTTTAGGATGTAAATTAAGAATGAGAAAATCTTTTGGGATGTAAAGTATTATTTGTCATTAAATTTTTTCCATGCCACCAAATGGAGGAGGGTTCGAATATAGTTGTCAATCACGTGCCGTGTATGAACCGGCACTTTTATCATTTCTTTTATGTTGCCATTAATTTTCTATCACTTTGCATGTAGTGGTAACCATTGGCTCGCACGTGACCACTGACCACTGACCACTGAGAATGTTTCGTGCACAAAGAGAGAGAGAGAGAGAGCAGAGAGAGAGTATGGATATGTGTGTCTTTTTAATATATTTTATTTCTAGTCTATATCCATTCCTCTCTAATTTACTTGCGCATTTCATATTCACCCTCTTATCTTATCTAATTATTGGTTACACCCTAAAAAAGTGTTGATGTCCTTCCAATATTTCTTAAATACCAAATTTACAAAAAAAAAAAAAAAAAAACCTCAGAGGCCAAGCTCCCCTTCCACCCACCACCCACAGAGTTGTTACCACCCACCGCCATAGGCCGAGAGCTGCAACCACCTCAACCTTCACCATTTGGAGTCGTTGCCACCACCTTCAGTAATTGAAATGGTCAATCAAATTACAATTATCACTAAGAATAAAATGTTTTATGCTTCATATTTGTATCTGTCTTAATTCCATTCCTTATTCGAATAGTCCTTTTCTAACCAAATTGGTTGAAGCCTATGTTTTCTTAACTAAGTGGTGGTGCTCATGGGTGGTGTAGTGAGGTGTGGCTAGGTGGGAGAAGTAGAAAGTGGTAGTGCTCAAGAATGGTGTTGAGTTGCCACTGCTATTTAGGAAGATAGAGAATGGAGAGAGAGGGGGGAATAAACATCGACTTGGAATGAATGGTGGGTCGTTGGTCATAGATGTGGATTTTTGTATTGTAAATATATATTATACATACATTAGTCACAATATTTAAGTTGGAAATGGGTAAATACGTAAAAGAATCATTTTTGTTACCCTCGTTAGGGGAGAAACATTAGAAAAAGTGTCGGTGAAATTTCAGATAAAATTGATGGGGTGTCTTCGAAGATAGGACAACTAATTAGGGGTGTGTACGTAATTTACTCTTTTTTAATTTTTCTATGTAAAAAATAGCAAGCGAGAGAAGCCAGCGAATCACGCTACCTTTGGCTTGAAGAAGAGAGAAAGTTGTAAAAACTAGTTCTTTAATATTCCAACTCCAACCAGTAAATATACAATCAACCTCATCACTGAGCGTTTCAGTGAGTAGTGTTTTGTGTTCAATTACATCTGTTATTTCAGTGTTTAATTTTCACTGCCTTTCTTCTTGTAACGCTTATATATCTTTTTTGTTCTGGGAACAGAGAGAGAGAGAGGTAAAGTGGGTATTGTGAGAAAACTGCTCTAATGGCTTCAACACTGGTATTGGTGGTGGTTTTTGTCTTTGATCTGGTTGCTTTTGCACTTGCTGTTGCAGCTGAGCAGAGGAGGGCTACAGTGAGTTGTCTCTATGCTTCTCTTTTTTTCTTTGTTTCCTTGTTTTATCTCTTTCTGCTTTGTTTTCATGATAAATGCTGGTTTGCTTAGTATTTATTGTTGTGGGTTTCATGATTCATAGGTAGTTCATTATATATGGTTCCTAATTTCTTAATTTTTAATGGAAATTAGGGGATAAATTGTTATATCTTACATCAAGTAGTAATTGGTAAATGGGTTTGTGAGTTTTCTCAATATGGGTGATTTAGAAGAATCATCAATTGACTAATTCTGTAATATATCTTCATGTATACATTAACACCTGGTTAAGTCATTTTTTAATGAATTGCTGGTGAACTGTAACTATACCCCCTTTTGGATTATGGTGTGGAAACTACAAGTTGTGATGAAGAAACTCTCTTCAAGAAAGGTCAAAACCAGATTTTGATAGTGAATTACTTTTTTCTGTTCTATTGTACCTCTGAAACTTTGGTATTTTCAGCCCCCCAAATGGCTGCGCTTTCTACTTGGGCATTCTTAATGTCTGAATTTTTTATGTTTATCTATCTGATAATTTGGAGTGGTGATGAAGTGGGATTTAGACATAGATCCTACATTTTATATAAATTGCGTTGACCTCCCCCTCTCCCAAAGGTTGAGAACTTGGTACATCCTACTTGCTATCTACTACGAAAAAAGAAAATGCATTGAGTAACACTGTAGAATGGTGATTAGGCGTGTAGTCTACCAACACAATCTGGATATACAACAGAAAATTCCTCTGATAAAGAAACAGGATACCGTTCATCAACTAAAATAAAGCATAGACAACACTAACTTTTGGGAATAATGGGTGGATCATATTCACTAGGACGAAAAATCAATAGGCTAGTAGGCGGAGTGAAGTGACTAGGGTAAAGGGGTTTTACAATAATTGGGTGTATTAGATTTATCAGGACTTGGTTTCTAGTTGGACTAGGATTAGGGATATTAATTGGTGCCTATAAATATGTTATAACAATATGGGATTATGATATGTAGTGAAAAACAGCCGCTCCAGTGGACATAGGTAGAATTTCTACCAAACTATGTAAATCTCGTGTTCTTGTTCTTGGTTATTTTCTTTCTTGATTGTTCACCACACTGCACCTTCACAACTCTAATATTTCAGCTTGTACACTAAAAATTCCGTCCTCTCAATCCACAAAAGGCTGACCAGCACCATATATTGGCAGTTTCTACTAGCTACTATGAATTCAGCTAAAATTTAGGGATGGAAAAGTTGAAGAATGAAGAGCTGGGTTGTTTCGTATCTTTGTTACCATGTGTAAAACTACAAAGTGACCTGCTAGTTTACCCTTTTTGCCTGTCTTTCCCCTTTTCTAGTAATTATAATAATTGATAGTCACTCATCTCATGTGTAAAGACGTTTATAAAACAGTAAACCCACATTTAACACCCTCTGCCAAGAAAAAACGAAGGAAGGAAGAGAGCAAGAAAAAATACATTTGCATGAGTAAGTTGAATTCTTGGGAAATCATGGAGGTGCTTGTTGTGATGGAGGCAGTAGTGGTGATGACAATAGTAATCATGGAGGTGCTGGGGTTGGTTGTAGCAGTAGTGGCAACGAGAAGAATGCATTTTTTTCATCTTATTTTCTTGGGGAAGCCTTTTGTCTTTTTGTTTTAAAACATTTAACGATTTGGAAATAGTAATATTGAAAAATATTAGATGATGATATAACATACTTACAAGGTCTCGATTCTTGTTTCTAAAAACTTGGATAACTGGAAGTGGCAGCATATTAACCACACACTCAACTATTCGAGAACCTTGAACATTTAAGATTTCAAAATGAATCTTGCAAGGCGTTTGACTTGAAATTTGGATCAAAGATTATGTAAAATGATGTGTCCACTCTGAATCTTCCATACTGGCCCTCATTGGTGGCATGGGACACCTTTTGGAACATTAGTATCATCCTAATTCAGTTGCAAATATAAATACACAAACTTCAATTTGGTGCGTAACTACCAAGCATGTGCCATGCAGTACGTAGTGGGAGTTCAAATTGCCACGGAGGCAGTACCTTATGCTTTGATGATCTTTTAAAATAGAGTGGAAGTGGGGTTCTTAAAGTAAAATGGCATTTTAGTGGGCCAAAGTACAAATGAAGGAAATGTCTGCAAGAAATGGTCACCAAATGCATTAAAAATACCAAGCGGTATGTCTTAGAGTCATTCTCCTATTTAAGAATTAACTAGTACATCCATTTCTTTTTTAAGGTTGGGGATGGTGAGAGGTGTTGGCACCATGTTATTTTTGTTTTTGTTACCTGATTATTAGGTACTTCTTTATTGGAAGAGCGATGGTAAGTCGGGTATTCAGAAGTTCTAAACCCTTGGTTCTTGGAGATAGAGAAACTCTCAGCTTGGTTTAGGCACACAAATTTTAATTTCTCTATTGGTTTAGGCAAGGTCTTGGACTCATTTATTGCCATCTTGATCAACAGGCTAAAATCAAGAAAACTGCAGTTTCTAACTATTGCCTCTATGATTCGGATATTGCAACTGGCTTGGCTGTGGGGTCCTTGTTGTTCCTTATAGCTAGTCAGCTCCTTATAATGGTGGCAAGTCGATGCTTGTGCTGTGGGAGGGCTTTGAAACCAGGTCGTTCAAGGGCATGGGCAATTGTTCTATTCATCAGTTGTTGGTATGTGCTTATCCCAAAATAGTTAGAACCCTTTGAATTGAGTTTAAGTGTACGTTACTCAAAAAAAAGTTTAAGTGTACATTGCTCATGGAAATATTCCAAGACCACATGTCCGTATGCCCAAGGGCGGAGGGAGGCTAGGGCCAGGGTGGGCACGTGCCCCCCCTCAAATTTTTTTTTTTTAGTTAAGTATATATATTATAAATTTGTATAATATATTATTTGTGCCCACCCAAAATTCAAGATAAAAATATTAGGCCCACATTATTTACCCAAAAAAATTGAGGCCACTATTATCTACCCAAATTTATTAAAAAATCAAATATTTGACCTATCACAATTCACCCAAACCTATTAAGAAAACAAAACTTTTAGCCCAACATTAAAAACAAAACTTTTGGCCCACCCACCATTAAAAAACAGAACTTTTGGCCCACTTGACTAAGGGGAGAAAAGGGTATAAAATCCCTAGTTGCAACTAAATAAAGAATAATTTTACTACAGACTTGTGATTGTGCGCATTGATAGAAAATTAGTGAAAAATTAATTTACATTTAATTCATATACAAAATTTTAGTGATTTTTAAAAATTTTAGATTTTATTGAAATATATAATTAGGTTAAAAATGTACTAATTTTTTTTTTTTTTGTCTTTTTGTTAGAATTTTGCTTCGACTAAATAAAAATTGAATTTACTATTTCACAATAATTTTGTTTTGATTCTTACTTTTTTGTTATTCTTGAACTGAATTTTTTTGTATCAATTTCGGCTAAATATTTTTTTATACCAATTATATTTTGTCTCCTCATAGACATTCATGGCTTCGCCCCTGACAATATATATATTTGGCATTTTTTATGTTAAATAGACTTCATGTATCAAATATAATATAATAAATATAAATATATTATATAGTGTGATTGATTAGAAGGAAAAAAATTAAAGTGCTTAATTAAAGTGTCCACCCTGACCAGAATTCCTGGCTCCGCCCCTGCATATGCCTACACTGTCAGAGGTGCAGGTGATACCACGTAGGCAGAAACCCTTGTAGTACAAACATGCAGTCTTGATATGCTATAAAATTGCTGTCCTCCTTTGGAAGTATGCTGTTTTCTATTCAATTAAAGATTAACATTCCATCAATGATATTTCAGGGCTTCGTTTTTTATTGCTGAGGTGTGCTTGCTGGCGGGTTCTGTGAGGAACGCATACCACACCAAGTACAGGACTCATTTGTCAAACAATCCTCCTTCTTGTGAGATCTTGAGGAAAGGAGTCTTTGGGGCAGGGGCTGCATTCATAGTTTTCACTGGCATAATCTCTGAGCTTTATTATGTTAGCTACTCAAAGGCTGATGATGGGTACCTTCTGAATAGCAGGGAGACCGGAATAAGGATGGGAACCTACAACTGAAGCCAGCCCGAGAGAAGAAGAAATTCTGGTATTTTGTTTCATAGATTTTACTTGTTAATCTTCATATAAATATGTGCAACTAGAATATCAGACTCTGCATTATGATCCACCACCAAGTATATTGGACTGTATTGAGATGATGATTTTACATTTTTAGTATGTTCTTAGTTTTGTTTTGTGTGCATTCGAAAAGGTACTTGTTTAGTTTTATCCTCCTGATGAAAAAACGAGCCGCCATCTTGTAGCACAACCACAACACTGATTCTCCGACAAAACCCCCGATTTCTTAACAGTTAGGTAGGTATTCATGACAAGGATCATAGTAGCATGATGTGGTACTCTCTTTGTCAGCCTAGGATTAAGACGCCATTTTATGTGTATATTTTTTATGTGTTAGTATTAGTGTTTGTATGTGTTAAAAATAGATTAGATTTGTTTTGAACCCAACCCATTTTAAACCGGCTCATAATCAGCCTAACCCGCCCAATTACTACCTCTACATGCACACTTTTTGGAAGAACATTCCTTGGCAGCCTTGCTCCCAATGACTCTCTCATAAAAAATGGATAGAATAGGCCCAGTGGGGAGCTAATTATCAAACTAAAGGAAGACATTTTCCCTATTCCAAACTCTTAACTTGATGAAAAGTCTGATAAGTTCTCTAAACACGTTACCAAAAATTGCATGTCAATCTCATAATCAAGACCCAACAGACAATATTATACTACTAGCAATAATTTTGTGTTTGAAAATATTTTATAATATCAAAAATTAAACATTGATTGAGCAACATATAAAATTTATTTTTCATTTTTCTCTTTACTCATGTACTTTAAAATTAAATTAACAAAAATAAAATAAGAGAGATAAGAAAGACAGAAGAGAGGTGTAGGTGTGAATTGATGTAGTTGTCTAACATTAGTAGTTATGAGTAAAAATGATATTTTTGAGTGAGAAAAAAAATTTGGAATAAATTTTATATTATTAAATCAAAATAAATAAAATTTAGATTAATTTTAATTATTATTATATTTTTATAAATTAATAATTTAACTTTTTGAGTGCAATATTATATGAATATAAAGGAATCTTCCACCAAAAGATGGTCATTCCACCCAGCTACAATAGACCCCATTCTTCCACATACCTGTCAAAATCCATCAATCCCAATTCTATCAAAATGTATGGTGAATGAGCCGGTACAAAACCTATTCATATTCCTACAAGGGAGAGAGAGCAAAAACTGAGGCATCATGGCCTGAAGCTGGGACTAAAAAGGACAGCTTCAATCAAGATACATAACTAAAATAGTTACAGGTAGATAGATACAAGGAACCATATGGTTAGATAGTAAGGCCAACACTAAAAAAAAAAAAAAAAAGAAAGAAACAAACAAACATTAATTCACACAAACTGATCTATACACACTCCAAATGATAATTAAGGTTTGATCTCAGTATCATCCCAAGGTATATTAAGATCAGCTGATAACATCTCGAAATCCTTCCAATTCCAGTAGTTTGGCACCTCCATGACACTGCTTGTGTTAAGAACTTGCCATGGCTGAGAAACAAAGTTGCTGCTTGAGCTGAACATGGTGGTGGTGGTGATAGTTGAATCCTCCATAGTTTCAAGCTTTTCAGTGAAATCATACTCATTCATTGATCGAAAAGTGGTGGAAACTGAAGATGGGTTTGCGTCAAAAGAGCTCAAATTTGAGATTGAAAACTTTAAATTTTGATTTTGGCTTCCCATGAAAGTTTTCCCATTAAAGGTGTTGATTGTATCATGTTGTAATGAAGACTGTGGAGGAATTAAGGCCTGGTAAAGAATATCAGACATGTTTTTATGACCACCAAGTTGTATGGGACTACCCCTATTGGCGGTGGCGGTGGTGGTGGTGGTGGTGGGGTGTGATGTCTTGAGCCGCTTGTTTTTGCGACCACCACCAACAGGGACATTGCGGAGAGTGCCACCTTTAGTCCAGTGCCTCTTACAAGCTTTGCAGAAATAGCGAGGTTGGGACTGGTTGTTATTGTTAAAGTAACAGAACTTTGTGTTTGTTGAATCACACCTTGGACACTTCAAAGGCTCTGATTTTGGTGGTTGGTGGTGGTGGTGCCGCCTCGGTGGAGGACGTTTTGGGGGCTCCGGTGTGACGGAGCTCTGGCTCCAATCAAGCCCATGATCACCAGAAGACAGTTTCGTACTCAAACCCATCTTTAAATTCACATCAACAACACAGATATGATAAGAAGTGATCTTCTATATGATCATACTAACAAATTGAGAGATGACCCAGATCAGTATGAGATTGAGATTCTAGAGAAAACTATCTTTTATAGGAACATTAAAAAAAATTGGCATTTGGATCTTGGTGCAAGAAGAGAGATGAAGCTGAGTATTAGAAGTGTCAAATTCTCTTGCTTCAGAGAAAGAGTGTGGTGTTGTGAGAATATAAGAGATTAGACACCTGGGAAGGTTATCAGAACGTCTGAGATTATATAAATCAATAATATAAAACAGGGTGATTACAATAAATCTATCTATATATTCATTCAACGACCACTAACATTCCCTCTCAAAATTATTTATATTATACCGTACTTTCAGGCACTGGTTACCTCTAATATATATATATATATATATTAGTGATAACCCGTGCTTAAAGACGTTATAAAACATAAAATTCGAGCGTCCAAAAAATCGATCTCATTATATTAACAATTTTTTTGTCATTCATTTCTTTGATTACATTATTTAAAATTTATTTTTACCTATTATTTTTGTAAAAATATCGATAATTTTTTTTCAAAATACATAATTCGACAAAATTTTTTCAACATGTGTATACTATCGTATATAGATAATATCTGAAATAAAAACTATGTTAAACTACAAATTAAACAAATAGTAAATGATTGAACATGCGATAAAAATGCGTGATATGATGTTTTAAGGAGAAAATATGTAATGTAAGAGATAAATGTTCTAAGTTGTTAGTTATTTTATTTTATATATATATATTCCTATCCATCAGTCTATCTGTAAAAACAATAATTATAAGGATAAGAAAGATATGTAGAATTGAGCTTCTATGGTCCAATCCAAGAGGTTCTGATTGGTGTATGTGGGGTGCAGTGGTGGTGAGTAGGAGTGTCGGCACTGATTTATTGATACGAATTTGACATGAATAATTATAAAATTAATATAATTATTAAATATGTATAATAAATAATTTAAATTAATGTTTAATACTCAGAAAAAATTAAATAATTTTTTTTGTTAATATTAACACGAATATGAAACGAATAACATGACATGTAGATCATACGAACATGACACAATTAACACGCTAGTGAGTTAGGTGTGAACTGCACAAAATTATAACAAATTCACTTTGATTTGCGTAATACTATTAGGGTGAAAAAATTAATCTAGTTTATTTGTAGATTATATTATTTATCGGGGCCCACTATCCACCACACCCCTCTCTCTCATATACACACGTGCTGATGGCTCTCCATTTCTTAATGACTAAGAAATGGTACATGATCCACTGCAGATTGTTTTAGCTCTTCCTTTAGGCATGTGACAACTTTTATTTCTCATGCAGAAAGTGGGGAATGTTGTAACGAATGAAAGATCAGGCTAATGCCCTCTATTCCCCACTCTAGAGCTATGGGGCCTATGACATGGACCATACTCAACTTCTATGCACATGCATTTCCATCATTATAACCATGGTGGTAGCTTTGATGGGATCCACCATATGGTGGGGCTTCACCATAGCTGCTTCATCCCTGATTTAAATACTTGGGAAGGAGGAAGAGTCGGGTCTACGAGAGATGAGTGATAGATAGTCTTTAAGACTCTTAACCCCAAATTTGAAGAGAGATTCCAGACCTTCAACTAAAAATGTATCCAATTGGAGTTTCGTAAGATAGCCACCAACATACAGTTATCCTTGTAAGGAGGGAACTCCTTTTTTTTAGGTTGAAGAAAATCAGAAAGAAGTTTGCAGCGGTTTAGTATCTTCGACTCGCAGCCTGCACATACCCCTTAAGGACTAGTTACTCTTGGCCGTTTAGGAACATGCTCTAATTCAACTCAAGCCATCTACTGAACTCGAGAAAGTAGTTGACACAAACTTAAAACCCTATTGCCAAAAATAAAAAATCCGTATGTACCTCATCATGACTTTATTTTCGGTGGTTTGGTCTTCCTCTATTTGTACGAGTCACGAAAAGAAAGTCATGACAACAATATCCTCTATTTCTATAAACTACATGCATCTAATCCTCTCTAGACTCCACAACAAAAAAAATCTCGTACTCTAAGCTGGCATGCCCTGAGAGAGAAGATCATCAAGTCCATATAGTTGTCATATATGCAATCCATCGATTCAACAACCTCTGGAATCAATAGTGGTATTACAAAAGTCATACACCATGAGCTAAGGGAAAACTACAACAGAGGTCATAATATAGCTCGAAGGGGGCAGTAAGTCCTATAGCTCACAAGCTAAGTAAGATTCACCCATAACTTGATCGTGGCTGGCCTGGAATTTCTAGTATCACGTATATGCAACCAAAACTGCCTAAAACTTGAAATCCTTTTTCTTCGATTTCCCATCCTTTTCCTTGAGATAGCTAAGGGAAAACTACAACAGAGGTCATAATATAGCTCGAAGGGGACAGTAAGTCCTATAGCTCACAAGCTAAGTAAGATTCACCCATAACTTGATCGTGGCTGGCCTGGAATTTCTAGTATCACGTATATGCAACCAAAACTGCCTAAAACTTGAAATCCTTTTTCTTCGATTTCCCATCCTTTTCCTGCATCTTCCGCTTCCTCTTATTCGCATTCTGCACCAGTTTCATTTCATTAAACAAATTTCCCAAAAACTCGACAAAATACAGAACAAAATTTTTTTAAAAAAAACGCACCTCAGCAACCATGTCACTGAAATCCTCCCGCTGACTACGCAGCTTCTCTTCCTCCCTGGCTTCCTCGTACCTGTAAAACACAATCAAAGAATAAAACACCCTGCAGAACAGTCCGGGTAGTGAAACAATATGGGCAGATATTGCTGGAATTACAACAGCCTCAGGCACTCTCTACCATGAAAAAAGAATGGAGAACCTGCAATAGCTTTTAGAGAGGTCCACTTACTTGGCTGGTAATACATTGTCCATAAGTTCCAACTCTTCTGGCGCCAATGTGACATCAACTCTATCTGATTTCTGACCTCTAAGCAGATCAACCTGAAAGCAGAATGACAGTGTTAAAGACACATCATTGAGCTTGTCAATAATTACATCTTGTAGTTACTATCCGGACACTAGTTACTAATTAGTAAATAACTGCCTCAGGTCTAGGTTTGCTAACCATATCGGAACAATACATAGATGAATACCCAGCAGGTCTGCGCAAGAAGTCGAAGAAAAGGTCTATAAAAGCAAAAGTAAACAACACAAGCATGAACCTGCAAGAGTCTAATGTAGGTCTCCATTCCAGATCAATTTTCAGAAAAAAATGTGATTCAGGTAAAATTAGCATGGTTCCTACTTTGCAAACCATTATATGAATGTAGACAAACATATCTGAGCACGTATGCAACTCATATGCAAGGGCTCCACACAAAAACTAATGCAAGGGCTCCACACAAAAACTAATGCAGGGCCTCCTAAAGGTACTAACATACACCTCTCATCCCGCCAATGCAGTATTCAGAAAAGTGACCGAGTATAACTTGGGCAACCTAGGCCAATGCTGCATAAACAGGGTTTAGAAATAAGGCAACCACATTTTGTCTTGCCAAGCCTCTTAGCTGAATGGAATCCTACAAAACAGGATTTCTAGTACTATCAGTGCTTGTAAATGGGTAAACTACATGGGCTATCCAAGGTCACGCAGAATACAATATGAAAGCAGTTTGCATTTGCTTGGTCCAAATGACACATTTTGCCAACAATGTTATTCTCTGTTGGGTATAAAAACTTATTTTAAGTCAAGGTTTCACCATTCACTTCATAGAACTATCAAAAGTAAAAGCACAATTATGACTTCCCCACAAACAGGGGAATTCAAATGATCAATCATATGGAGAGAAAGCCATTATTTCAATAACAAAAATTTTTATGAGGTAAGCTGTCGGTGGGAGAATTACTATCAAGATGTGACATGAATATACCACGTCTTTCTCTTACTAATTATTCACCAGCCCTTGAGGATTTCCCTGTCAGTGAATAACATTTTTAACCAGGATCACCACAGTATACTTTTCTCGTCAGTGTGGGATTTTTAAAAATAGATAAATAAATGATTCTACATACAAGCACAAAATTCTACATTGACAAAGGGAAAAAAAAAGGTAATCAAATCTCCTTACCCTTTTGGATGCTGCTGCTTTGTCTTGAGTACCACTGCCTATTACATATCTGTAGGCAGGAAAGTGTAAAGGAAAATTAAACTTGAGATTAGAAGGGGAAAAAGAGCTCCTAAACAGAAGTTCTAATTTTTGTAAAAATAGATAGCATACGTATGAGCTGTTCCGAGTAATGTCCCTGGAGCTATCTTCTCTTCTTTCTCTTCAAGTACCTTCCAAAACATGAAAAGACAAATGTGAGCTTCAGAAAGGAGAAAACAAAAACTCATTGGAGAAAGGGTGAAGTCTCGTATGATGCACTCACTTGGTAGAGAGGCTTCTCAGGCTCCTTCCTCTGTTGCTTACGAAGGTCGATAACATCTGGAGTCTCGACACCAGTAGGAGTACTGAATAAAGAAAAGTAGAATAACTTATCCCTCAGAAATTTTCTAAAGACATGTCAAAAGACTTGGACCCCACCTTCCCTTCACTTGTATCAATTGTGTTCTCGTTTTATCTTTACCCTACTTACATCAAATATGCCACATAACCACCTGATATAAAAATGGTGAACCTAGCATAATAGACATGGTGCCTAGCCTACCCCCCACTCTATCTCTCGATTTTGAAGCTTTAACAATATACTCAACAATGCTAAGCAACAACCTGAAAATTTATGCTCATGTGTATTAGTGTATGCACCCAAACACATTCAAGGACTTAAATAGTGGCCGACTCACAATCACCAAACTCTCAACACCACCTGTGACCTAAGACCAAAATTGTAGAACACGGGTCATAAGGGAAACCACATACCTTGAAAGACTATCTACAGATTGAATGCCAGCTTCCAATTCCTCTTCTTCAATCTCTTCTTCTACTTCCTCTTCCTCCTCTTCTTCCTCTTCCTCCAAATCACCCCAATGCTTAGTCTTATCAACTGGTTCCTCCTGAATAGTTAATCATACATAACATAAAATGTGAGAGAATGTGTAGTTACACACATACATATATGCTAATAGAAATCATTTGGGCACCACGTTTCAATGTGTTTTGCAAAGTTCCAAACATTCAAAATTCTCCCCCCCCCCCTCCTTTTTTTTTCAAAAAAAAAAAATCAAACCCATGGAACTAGAGGAGAGGATATATGGGTTGGGGAGTCTTCCTTCTCAGTCTCTTCCCACGATTGTATCGTGTCTCTTGTTATCGGGGTTTCGTGGTTGCATCTATGGTTCGGTCTTATTATAATCCGATTTCATGGGATTTTGGCTTACATAGGAATCTTACTGATAGGGAATGTTCAAAATTCTTTCCTTGCTTCATAATGTCACATTGGGTCAAAATTATATGGATAGAAGAAATTGGATTGATAATTCAACTGGGATTTTTTTTTGTAAATCTTTCTTTTGAGTCTTTAATCGATGATCATTTATTTCTTTTATTCTATCTATCATTGAAGATTAGGAAGGTGAAGGTGCCTTTAAAAGTGCAGGTTTTTTCGAGATAATTTATCATCCTAAGATTAGTATTAATTAGGTCCTTCAAAAGAGGAGACCTAATTATTGTCTCTAACTCCAATGGTGTGTCATGTGTAGAGGTGATAATGAAAGTCTGAACCATTTGTTTTTGCATTGTACTTTGGTGCAAGGTTTATGGAATAAGTTTTTTGACCTCATGGGATTTTGGTGGGGTGCTCCAAGTACTATGGAAACTATGTTTTGTTTGGATGATGTGGGAATTGGGTAAACAATAGATGGAAGACAAATGGCACAACACTTTCTTTGCTACTCAATGGGTGATTTGTAAGGAAGGCAATGCAAGGATTTCTGAAGATAAATGTGAAGAGTCGGGGGAAACTATGGGATGGACTTCACTTTTTAGCCGTTTTTTGGGCCTCCATGTCTAGGTTGTTTATAGATATCCCTCTCCTTTGTATTAGGACAAGTTGTAAAGCATCATGTGGCTAGGAGTTTGATCGTTTTTTGTATGGCTTGTCTTTGTGTTGGACTTCTTGTCCACACTTGATTTGGTTTTCATGTAATCTTCGCTTTGATTTTTAATAAAATGTTGTTTCTTATTGGGGAAAAAAAAAATCAAACCCATGGAAGGACTATAAATCATGTCGTGATCCCGTAGTTCAGTCTTTCCATTATCCATAGACCCTTTGCACAAGATATGGAGAGCCATGGCATTCCCATTAACAGATCTAATCCAGAAATGGAAGTTTGGCAGATAAATGATAGATGCTACTTATTTCCAAATACTACACTCAGCTGGTAAGATTTTCTCAAAAGAACTGTAATTTTGTAAGGGAAGAAAGGTTGGCCAGTACTCATAAATGAACTATAGAAAGCAAATAATAAAAATGATACAGTACCTCATAGTTGGGCTGTTCTTGTTGGTATTCACCAAAGACATCTCCATACAAAGGGCGTCCATGCTATAACAAAGCAAAAGGTTAAAAAAAACAAAAGAAAGGGCAAAAAGAAAAGGTAAGACACCAAAACAATGTCACACAAAATAAGCGAGAAAAAATGAATTTATAAAAAAAAAAAAATAAGAACAAGTGTAAGAGGACAAAACCTACTTCGTCAACGGGTGGTTTGCCCCAGCCGCCAGGATGATAGCCAAAACTAGCTCCAGGTGGAATAGGAGCATTCAGTCCTGGGATTTTTAATTGTGGATAAGAAGGTGGAGGACCATATCTCTGGCATTAACAAATGTCAGTGGAGATGAAAAAATTTAAACCAAAGTATTTGATCTTTCATCAAAGAACACAAGGAGCAATAGTCCAAACTGAACAATGATGAATTGATGATCAAAATCAAGCAGATAACCAACCAAAACAGGCTATCTTATCTAACCTGCATATTGATGAGCCAAGGAGGAGGAGCGCCTTCTGGCATACCGAGAGCCTCTTTTAATTCCTGTGACAACATTCCTGGCTTCATCTCCCTTAACTTTACCTGTATAGCATGCCAATGGATGTAAAATAAAGCATATTGCATTCTCTAAAATAAACCACACTATTCCCACCAACGGTGCAATTAGAGGCCAAACTATTCCCACCAATGGTGCGGTTAGACTTGATTCTACGATGTAGAGAAGAAAAAAATTATTGGGATGGTCAAGATTGCATTGGCTAATATTTAGGTCGACAGGACATACTAGAGAATAAGTAAATAATTACACAAAACTGAAAAGATAATTAATATGTCAAGGAATGCCAAAAAAATTTGCACATTAATGTCTGTTTATTAGACAAGGTCCATACCTCAAACTCTTTTCCTTCATGATACATATCACCATGTGTCGTCAGCTTTGGTTTTGTTTGGTATTTAAAAAATGCATCATGGAGAACCTACAAAGAAAAAACCATAAAACATTAAGTGTCAAAACAGTATGAAAACAAGGGAAAGGACTATGCAGGCCAATAATTTCACTCCAAAAGACTAGGAAAATGCTAAGTCCTAACAATTTAGAATTAAAGAATTTGGAAAAACCTGATAATCAATATCCATTTTCCCCATTTTTGGTTGCATCCTCTCACGTTGCTTCTGTTTAAGCTTCTTACTGTCCTCCTTTTCAATGTACGCCTGCATAAGAACACCACAAGAAAGCCCAACAGGTTTAAAACTGGTGACAAGAATACATACTCTTCAGATGGATTAAAAAATGTAAGTGATGAAAGAGAAAGTGATTTAAAGTATGACGGACATGGGCAGCAAGCAGGATCCAAATGCCAGGGGAAGAAAGAGATGAAGAATGCATGTTCATAGATATATCTATCAATGATATTTACTCTTTACTATATTTCATTTCATTTTTTGATAGACAATGAAATAGGGAATTAGGGATAGCATCTAATGCACTAAGCTGATCACACTGGCTTCCTCCACTATCTAAAGGCAGTTTCGACGCCATACTATTTTGTACTATATATTTAGTTACCACATTGTGCATGGACAGAAATTCAAAGTTCTATGAGGCTGAGGTAAAAGCAAAAATGAAGTGCCAGAAGAGGCCACCCTATATGCGGCAGGACCAAGCACCTGGCCAAAAGCCAGGCACATTTTCAAGGGTAAAATTATCAGAAAAGAAAGAAACTCCATTTTCACAAGCACGAATAGATTTAACAGGTTATGTACAAAAACAATTTTATCTCCACCCCCGGAGCCTCGACATAATTGTGAGTGATGGAAAGATATTGGTTTGACTTTGACAAAAAAAAAATTGTTTCATAGTTCTATAGTTTATCAGCTAGAACAATTGGTCATATGAGTCATAGCTATCCATTAATTTATTTATTTTTTTGTTGGGATGGGAACAAGAGTAAATATCCAATTATCTAATAAGAGTGACTAGATATTCACAGTTTATGCGCATAATAAGAATTTACGAGTTACACCTAGTGGGTCAAGACATGGAATTGGAACAGCTATGTAGGCTTCTCAGTTTGAAAAGAAAAGGCATGATCAAATCAGTGCTCATTGAGATTGTTAAGCATGGCATCATACCATCTGATAGGACCCAATGAGCGAGCAAAAAATCTCACTCAAAACAAACAGAAGGTCGCAATAAAAGCTTTTTTAGCATGTTCCAATTCATTATTAGAAAAATACCAAGCTATATGCTTTGTTGAGCAAGTTCGACCAACTGTTACTGTACAGGCCACGAGATTGAGCTTACTTGTCTAATCTTCTCAATCCCAGTAGCAGCAATGAAATCAGGAAGTTGAAATGGCTGTTTCTCAATACCACGCTTCCCCTGCAACATAAATGCAAAACCCAATGAGGTACAAATAAACCAGCACATAATTTGTCAAGGAACTCTCCCCCCCAAATCAGTTGGTTAAGAATTTTCGAGCCTAGTATAGGAAACTTAATTAGCCCCAGCAAAAGTGACGAGATTTGAAATTCAAAACAGCTTAATTAGCGTCTTGCAAGTAAGAAATCCAATGTTTAGGTTGCAGAAAAAGTATCTCATGCCAGACATGTTTATTTATCCACAAATATTATCATATAAATGTCTATATCCCAACCCAAAACTGGTAAACATAATAAAAGAGAAACCATGCAAGGGTCCCCCTTTCCAAACACCTACATGTCCAAGCTCCATGATGGTCACAGCCGCTCCCCTGCAAGAACCACATATATACATATAAGACAAACCTCATCGACGATATCTGCACCACCCTCTTCCTTAACCCTCATTTTTGTATGCCCAGCATCTTTATTAGTCAATCAGTTCGCAAAAAAACAAGGAGTATTATCATCACTACTCAAGGTGTTCATGTTAGCTGCAGTAACTCACCTGCAAAAATTTCCTCTTCTGACACCAATGCCTCGGTACTGGAACAGTATTTCGGTAAGATTTCAGAAAGACAAGCAGCTTAGGATCCGCTGAAGTAGCATCCCATACCTGAAAATATAAGAAATTATAAATTATAAATTACTAAATGACGACAATGACAACAGCATAGTGATATCATCAATAATAGCAATAATATGAACTACAACAACCAGCAGAATAAAGGTATTGTGTTAACAAGAAACATCACATTAGGGAATTTTCAGAGAATTGACCACATCCTAAACTGTGCACTACACAATAAAAGATCTCTAAATATTGAACCCGCTCATGATATTGTCAATTATCTTTTCAGTCAAACTTGTTTATACTATACCTTTTTTTTCATCATGAAAAACCACTCTTTTCTCAGCTGACGGTCATTTAGACAAACCGAGGTGATTCTAACATAGAGTCCTCAATCAAAAACCCTCTCCAGAAACAAAACCATCCCTTTTGACACATTAAAATAAGAACATAAAATAGCTCTAGGAATCCTCTGAAATGAAAGACCTTAACAAGTATCTACCTACACTAAATCTTCTGTAACCACTAATTATCTACCACATCCTTGGTTGATCCACTTCAAAATTCTAGCATTCCAACAGATTCAACAGCACATAGGATAGGAGACCAGCAGTTCCAAACACCTAAGGAAGGATCTAATTTACAGTTTCAAACAGTCCCGATAGCATTATCAATGTTAAGTGAGGTTACACGTGCATCCAAACACTCGAAAATGCCTATAGTGCCTTTCATTCCTTTCCAGCCATAGATAATACACAGTCAGAGCAAGAGAGAGTTTCAGCGAGATTGTGATTGTCTTCTCTCATCTAACTAATAATGCACAAAATGAGCAAAAATTTCAAAGTCGGGGAATGCTAAAGTTGTTTAGAAAATGGAACTATGAAAAGGAAATGGAAGTTGACAGGTTAGAGAGCGACCAAAGAATTTCTCTCAAACATTATATTGTTGGAAGACAAATGCACGAGAGATGGTAGTTTAGAGCCCTAGAATGTACTTTTCCTTACAATCATTTTTTCTGGAATAAAAAACATTAGACTTTACTGCCAAATATTGATTAAAAGGAACAAGTACGGACGCTAAATATTCCATATCTCAGCAACAATGTTGCCATGCACCCCACAAGGAGAGGTGTTGGAGCTCTACATTTTAAATCATAAGACTAATATCTGGAATGGCTGTAGATCTACACTCTTCACTTATGTGTCTGTATACATCAGCCCAACCCCCCCCCCCCCCCCCCAAAAAAAAAAAAAACATAATAACTGCAAGGCTATGAAAATAAGTCAATATCATGGAAATTTCTGTCAAAAGAGAATGCCAATCAAAGAGACGACCACAACAAAGCCCGCATGATGTGCTTCAGTAAGGAGCATGCAATATTCAATTAAAAACAAGAGATCTCGGGACAAACTACGCACAAACATACACATGAAACCCTTAAAGTCGCAAAGATGGTCAGGGCAAAGGGTAATTCAGCTTTACCAAACCTCATTAGTACATGCTATACTAGAACCCATAAAAACAAAGTAAAATACACATGGAATTGCATCATTCACCATCCATCCTCACCTCAACTACATCAGGCCTCGAGGAGATCTGTTTCAGGTCAGCAATCTTCATCCGACGCTGAAGCTGAGAGAGAACAATTTTTTTTTAAAAACAACGACATCATCATCACAAACAAGAAGACGACACAATAGATGGCAGAAAAGGTGCTATAACAAAACCTTTTTCTTTTTATTAGAAACACTTTTCTCCTTTTCTTGGGCGTCTTGTTCTTCCTCTTCTGAATCGGAGTCTGCCTTCTTCTTCAATGCTGCATCAGGGGCAGTCTCGTTCTTTTTATCATCATCCTGAACAAATTTGAATTGGAAAAAAGGGAGGGAAGACCAAAGAAAAGAAAAAGTTAAGGCAAAGTATATTGAAAACTGTAATTTCCAATAGCAGGTAGATATTCCTACCTCAGAACCAACGGTCTCCTTAAAGCAGAATTTCTCGAAGACTTTTCTAAATTCCTCATCCAAGTCACCATCCAATTCTGCCTTTTCTGGGATGTATTCCACTTCAACTTGCTCCAGAACCTATTAGTTTCCAGAAGCAGCGAAACTACACAAGTTAAGGTCTATGCACAAAAACTAGCAACACGACAGTATCCACATAGTGAAAAAAAATTAGTGATCACATCCTTACAATTGACTAACAAACGAGCCCTAATTGAGGGTCAAAATACTTTATAGCTCAATTTATGAGACAAACAAAAAGCCAATTTACATTGGTACCAACAGAAAACGTAACCATGCATTATTGAGCTATTCTCCCCAAAAAAACTGAAACACCCAACAGATGCTATCATGTTATCATTCATTTTATGAAGAACGAAACAACAGTTATTGACTATAGAAGTGACTTTGTGTATCCTCCAAATTCCAAACACACAGTGATCAGAACAATCATTTAAGTAAGTTGTTCATGCTTCCCACTCAGTATCTCGATGTAGCCTGGCTGGACCAGTGTCATACCTAATGCATCTCAACTTTCAAACAAAATCAACTGACAGAATATCCAACGCCCTCCAGAAAAACACAAAATACGGAAGAATAGGTCACTAGTGCTTTCTTACTATTCAAACATTCTTCCAGAATTAAGGATTCTTTACAAATGGAATTTTGCCATAACAAATAAATAATCATAGAAGTAAGGATTCTACAGCCAAATGCACAATAAGATTGAATACAAAACCACACAATTTTGCACATTATACTAATAATTTGCTTCATAAGTTCACAGAGAATCATGAGAAAACAATGAATGATAAGAAAAACACCATTTCTTTTTTGTTGTTTTTTAAAAGTTTCTGCAGGACTGACTGCACATAACATTTTGTGCATATCCAGAATCCAGAGAAACCAACTCAAACTGCATTCTTGTAATTACTGCAATAACTAAATCACAGAAACCCTGCACCAATTTTATTACTGTTCTTATGCTGGAAACCCTCGAGCTTCACCCAACAAAAAGGAACCTACACCAATTATTGAACATAGATTCTCAACATAATCTCTAAACTATTGAACATAAATCTCTAGTCATCACCATATCTCCAATAGAAAATCACTCAACAACTACTGCTTGGATATCAGAATGAGAAACAGACAAACAATAAAATCATACATATGTATATGCACGGGCATCTACACGTGTAAGCGTGTACTAGTGAATCCTGAAAATGATCACTAAACCCAATTCTCAGATAGGTAGCATGCAAGCCTCTATTATGGACTCATGGGTAGAACTTGTCCTAAAAACCAGCTTGCTAGAAAAGGTGCCCAAAAGTTCATACACACAAATCTAATCTTATTTTTAACCTCCGTCGAATCATAACATTTCCATAGTCGACACCCACGACGGCCTACTCTATCGACTCTAACCCAACGATAGTCCTTTTTCAGTTTGGCGGCTTCACTCACCTATCAATATTCAATGAGATAGTACTACGTCCATACACAATACAAAGTTATCTTAATCCAACCTATAGGTCGCTCCTTGAAAGACTTAACCACAGAGAACAGCAGCTCATACCCATACTCGACGTGGTGGCTAGGTCTGATACCAATTGTTATGAACTCGTGGGAAAAATTTGCCCCTAAAAACCAACTTACAAGGAAATGGTGGCCAAGAGTAACAGCCTCAACGTTATTCCATCAATTAAATCAAACAAGCAATTGAATCCCTCCAATTTCTAAAATCTAAACAAAGCAATAAGCAAATATTCAAATTACATAACTATATACTAACAAAGCCCTTATTCTCGGCAGATCTAGAACCAAAAAATGCACCATAACATCCAACATCTCTGCTATCACAATAGTCTAAAAAATCACCATCAACGGAAAGTATCAAATCAAAACCCTAAAATTCAAGACACATAAACTAAAATTACCGTTTGATGATCGGAGTTTTCCTTGCCACTATCCTCGCCTCCATTTCCATTTTCAGCGGCGGTGTCGCTGTCTTCACCGGCTGTGGACTGAGAGGCCTTGTTGTTCTTCTTCTGCTTCCGCCGCCTCCGGCGACGCTCGGTCTCGCGCGATTTCTTGGTGGCATTGACATTGTTAGGGTTTTGAGGCTTGAAATCGCCGTTCGCTACTTCAACCGTCATGTTGATTTGCTCTTATGTGAAGAGGAGAGAAGAGAAGGGTTGAGGGGTGAGATTTGAAAGCCAGACGATTATATGGGGGAAAGATAATCGTGTGTGGGTGGTCATTTTGTAGACCTCAAGCTCCGACACGTGGCATACATCAAAAGGACTCATCTTTTATGAGATTGAAGGTGGGTCCAAGTCTTACCAAATCCTATAACTATCATAACTTTCATTTTCAATTTACTTATCTTATTTATTTGTTTATTATTGATCGACATCACGTAATAGTGATGAAATGATAGAGATACATATTTATTTAAGACAAAAACTCAAACGATATAGACGTGAAAAGGATGCGACCAATTAGCAAAGATAAAAAATGTATCACGTTGGCGTGGACACACACACACGTGTCAAATACGAATAATTTAATTTTTTATTTTTTTTTACATCATCCTCTATTTCAGTCGAAATAGTTGATAGATTTAAAGAATAATAAACTTGGTGATCTCGCAAAGACTATTTTCAGATGAAGTATTCTAAGACTCTTATACCAATTCTTCTTTGACAATCTAGTGATGAAAAAATTCCCAACTTTTTTATGGTTTATCATTTTTGCTCATTTTTTTTATACTAAAAAGTTTATTGACTCTAAGATCGACTATTTTTTTTATCGTTTTTTTATGCAATGGATTTGGTTGAGGGAAAATTAAGGTCTTGATGTTCTAGTAAACGTGTTACACTAATATGACATAAATATGATATTTGGGATGGAATTCGAATGTTCCAACATGATTGATGAATTAAAATCAAAGAAATTGAAGAAATCAAGAATAATTTATTATCCTTCCATTTATAAAGAAATATGTATGTATTAATAAGTAAATATTGTTGTGAGTATATTTCATTTTATTACTAAAAAATAAAAAAATTAACATCACAAGTAACAATATACTCCACATTTACGTCATCCTCTTCGAGAGATTATAATTATGCCAACATCTCGAATCATGGGAAAAATTATAAAATTTTAATATATCAAGCGATCTCCGAGAAATCAAATTATAAAATTATTCTTTTGAGAGATTATAATTATAAAATTCGAATCATGGGCGTTGTGTAATATATCACAAATTTCTATTAAGACTTGCACATTTCAATATGGGAGAGCCAACCAAAACTTTGTAACAATTGAGTCTAGTGAGAGACGAGAATTTTGCAATAGATAAAATGTATATTCTCCGAGAAATCAAGAGATCTTGACATTAGAACGTCGATTGAAAAACAGATATCTCAATAAGTGTCGTCTAACATCTTCTTAGAGTTTGACCATCGTACCTATGGACAAAATAGTATTTTCTCATTTACGAAGAAGAAATTTTTTATTTTTATTTTTTAACTTCAAAAATTAAGAAAGTTTTAAAACCTGTGATCCAAGTCCTACTCGGTTTATGAACTTGAATTAATGCCCAAACCGAGTAAAAAGAAAACCCGCACTGACACAAATTCTGTTGTCGACAGGTAGGGGCGGAGGCAGATTTTTTTTTTTAGGGTGGACACACTAGCATGTTTTAATTTTTTTTAATAGACCGTAAAAATTCATAAATTTATATTTATTAAAATTATATTTAATACTTTTTAAACATAGAAAATTAAAAATCGAGATACTCATAAACAAAAATTATGTTGTCTGATTAAAAGAACCGAAGGTGAATTGCACATTGTACCTTGAAAGATTTCAGGATTCTTATTTTACACCCTCAAAAATTAAATTTCTTATATTATACCTTAAATGTATTTACAATATAACCATTATGTTTAATTTTCCATTAGATTTTTCGTCTATGTCAATGAGTTGACTTTTGACGAAAAAAATAACAGAAGCTAATAAAAAACTATATTATAACATTTTTAATACATTGAAGTTATAATGTGAGAAATTTAATCTTTGAGGGTACAAAATGAGAATGTTAAAATCTTTAGGGTGCAAAGTGCAAAAAACCCAACATTTGTGTTTAAATGCAAACTCAAGCTCAAACTTGTGTTAGGAATAAGTTCGACTGGTTTATACATATACTAGTTATTGTCTGTGCCTGAAGGCACAATGCAATAAAATATGATAAATAATAAATATATTTGTATTCATATTCAAAATCAAATCACAAATATAGAAAATAGATAAAAGAATTTAAGTATCGGTTTATAGTGGGGGTGAGAGGTGGTGGGCGGCAGTGGTGGTGGCAGGAGACGGTGATGGTTGTGGTAAGTGGCAATGACCGTGGTGGCGGTGATGGCAGCGGCGATGGTGGTGGTGGCGGGGGTGGCGGTGGGGAGGCGGTTTCAAACACTATTATTTTTTTTAAAGCACTTATGAAAAATAATTTATATAAGTACTTTTAAAAAATCACTCCAAACACACCTTTAGGAATCTATTTTTTCTATTAAATTTAGGGTGTTAATATTAGCCGTCGGATTAACTTTAAAGTAAAATTTAAAGAGATCTGAACCGCGAAAAGCAAAAGTCATTTTGTTTATCTTTTGAAATTTGAATTGTAAGCTACTTTATTATATATATACATATATATATATGAAGAAAGGGCAAGCATACCATACAAGAGAAACAACATTTGTTCAATTTATTTAATATAGCTTACAGCAGAATCATTACCTAGAGAACACACTGCTTGAGTATTGGCATTTCATAGCAGCCCTCTCCGCCTTTTGTAGTCTCCTACTGTCAGGGTCAGTGCATGTCTCCTCCCATCATTCTCTGGAACCTGGCATCCAACTGTTGCTTCAATCCTCTGCTTCCTTGCCATGAATCCTGCCTGGGCTCCTTGGGGACCACCAAACTTCTGAAGTGCAGCCAATGAGATTGGCAGCTCAAAATCATGCAACATGTTTGACTCCGTTCCTTGATCCACAGGAGCACTTGTATCCACCAATTTTCCTGCACCAGCTGCAGCTTCCAAGGCCACTGCAGTAGCTTTCATGCCAGCCTCTGTCATTACCCCAGTTCCAGCTCCATTAGTGTTGGTGCCCGCCAATGAAGCAGTAGCATCACCAGCTGATGGAGCATCCTCCTCTCCTCCATTGGCCTTTGAAACATAGTAATTCCTCGACTTAGTCCATCTCCTAGAGAAGGGATCATATCCAGCCTCACCAGCTTTCAAACTTGTGTTAACTGGTTTCAATTCTGATGCATTTTTGAAATTCTCAACCCGGTTCTTTCGGTTCATCTCAGCCAGCCTAATAGCCTTTCCATCTTTCTCCTGGGTTTGCCGTGATGCCTCCAGTTCCTGCAGTCTTGCCTTGATCTTCTCCACCTCTGCCTCATCGTGCTTCATTTGAGCCATTTCCATCTCCCTTCTTAGTCGATCCTTTTCAGCTGCAACATTTAATGGCCTCCGAGTTGCAGTTTTTTTCTCCTGCAACATCTGCTTCACAGTTGCTGCCGAGTAGACAAATAAGTTGGTTTTTTGAATTGCCTCTCTCTTTTCCAAGACATCCTGTTTGCTCGGTATCCGGCCACCATTACGCTCCACCTCCCTAACCCACTGGTCAAACTCCGTCTTGAGAGGTTGAGAATCTGAAATCATAGCCATCTGCCACCTGGCAGCAGAGCTTTCATTGCCCCAAACAACATTCAAGTACTTGTGTGTGTACTTGTTCTCTAGCTTGTACTGTCGATCGGGGTCAGTGGCATCAACATTCCGAACCATGCAGAGCCTGTAGATCGGCCCAGTCTTAGACTTCCCAATTCCAACCCTCACAAAGCAGCCCACAATCAATTCATCAAAGAAAGGTTCCAAATACCATTTAGCCAATTTTGATCTCCGAATGGTGATTTCCTTTATATCATCAAACGTCGGAACGTGAGAATCAGGTGACGTCTTTTCTTCATCGCTATCAGCCATTCCACCATCCCCTGTTGATTCTTCATCATCACTGTCGGATCCACTTTCACTCCTACTTGAACTACTTGCAGTTGCAGCTGTAAAGGCTCTCTGCTTTACTGGTGAAAAACTCCGGCCACCAGAACTTCCCCTAGATGCATCTCTCTGTTTCCAGCGAGCCTCAGGATCCTGCTGCCTCAGTCGTTTCGCTCGTAACTCATTCAGTGCATCATCCTTGGCAGCAGCCCTGTCAGCAGATCTGGCTGAGGAGCGCACTCCACGAGAAACTGTGCGAGGTGGGCTCTCCTTTTTTGATTGGACCATCTTCTCATTCTGCCTTCTCATTTTTTGCTGCAATTCTCTGTCAGTTTTCTTCGTCGCACGATCAGCCAGTATCATTTCTCTGTCAAGTTCCGACATCTGTGCAAGCTTTTGCCTGTCATCTTCATCCTTGTAAAGATCACTACCGACAGAATCATCATCACTGTCACCCTCGTGATTGTAACCATCCTCTTCATCACCTTCTTCCCGGCTACTATGATCATCATCTCTTTCTTTGGGGTCTAACCTCTTTTTCAAAGGAACTTGAGACCCTGATGGCCTCCTGCTTGCATAACCACGATCATCATCTGATTCATCATCCTTAGAGTCGCTTCCATCATCAGAATATGAACCTTCGTGTCGCCTTCTCGATGGGGGAGGCGAACGCCGATTCCTCCCAGTCGTACTGGTTCTTCCTGCTGCCTCCAGGAGCAGCTTTTCCAAGTCTGCCATGAACCGCTGCTTTATAATGAGTGACAATTCGCTGTCTTCTGCAGCAGTAGCAATGTGTTTACCAGACTGCTTTCTGAAAAGTGTTTATGAAACAGTTCAACAATCAATACCAAACAAGGAGTATAAAGGCATACACAAGGCATGTCATTTTCCAAAATTTGTAGAACGGAAAAAAAAAACCCCACACCACATAAATTCAGATGCCTAGGATGGCTTTGGCAGCAAAAAAAAAAAAAAGTATTGTAGTGAATCCCTAAATTACATTATAAAAATAATGTCTACCTATGACAGTGTTACTCTTGAGCAATCTTCCCAGTATACAGTAGGAACCATTTTAGCTGATTAAGTTTCTGTGTGCGTTCAATATGTCCCTTAGAACCATAACAAAACCCAACTAGACCCACTTGATCAAGCTAGGCTTAAACCCTATTTCTACATTTCCTAAAAAATCTGAGAATAACCATAATACTTACAAATGATACCACTGCTGAGCATCTCGCAGCCTCCACAAGAGAATGGACTATAGAAAATGATGAGCACCATTTTTCATAAAGCCCCTAAATTAGCTCACAACGGAGATATAATGCTCAAGAGATTGAGATGCAGGGCCTGAAAAGCGATAACATCTAGGCTTCTAAAAATCACAGTATATCTTCACATAACACTAGTCCCTGCCAATTAAATTGGCATTTCCACATAAGTAACAGAAAGTCTAGAAAGTCTTGGATATTCCAAACTGATGAACGTAGTTTCCGGATATATGAACAATATTCCCTGTTCCAGAGGTCACTAAATAAAAGGAGGGGAAACAGGAAAAGGGAAAGCAAATATGGGTGCTTGACACACATACTTTTGAATAATATCCTCCAGTGTTATTTAAGGCGTAAAGCGAACCGAAGCGACCAAGGCTCCTAACGCCTAGGCGAGAAGCAAGAAGCGAGAAGCGAAACGCTTTACCGAAGCGAAGCGAACAGTTAAAAAAAAAAGTAAATATTTTAGTTTAATTACTTATACACATCTAAGTTCTAATTTTATATATACTAAATATTTAAATGCAAGTAAAACCATAAACATTTAAATTAAAACAAACACTAATAATATCTCAAATCTTAATAACAGACAACAGTTATAACTTAAACATTTAAATTCAAACAAACACTAATAATATCTTAAATCCTAATATTTAAAAACATAAGACACACAATTCAAGCAACTAAAGAAACTATCTCAAGGACTTAGAAATCAATCATCATCACTAAAGAAACCAAAAATCAGCATTTAGCAAAATCAGAATTACAGCAAAAATCAGAATTTAGCACTATGCATTACAGCATTCAGAAGGCAAAAATCAGCACTATGCATTACAGCATTCAGAAGAAGCAGCAAAAATCAGCATTCAGCAAAAATCAGCATTACAGAATTCAGCATTCAGCAAAAAACAGCACTATGCATTACAGCATTCAGAAGAAGCATCAGCATTAAAATCAGCTATATAAACATTAAAGAAACAGCAGCATTCATTATCAAAGAAGAAGGAAAAAAAACAAAAAGCAAAAAAAAACAGAATCAACAAAAAAAAAAAACCAATCAGAATGTCTGGGAAGGAGCAGCAGCACCAGAAAGAAGAAAAAAAAACAGAAGCAAAAAAACGAGAAAAAAAAAAAAAGAAGTAGCAGCAGCAGAAGAAAGAAGAAGAAGCAGAAAAAAAACGAAAGAAGAAGCAAAAAAAAAAAAATACAGAAGCAAAAAAAAAAAAAAAGAATCAGAATCAGAAAGAAGAAGAAGCAAAGAGGAAGAAGAGATACAGAAGAGAAAAGAAAAAGAGGAGACAAACCTGGAGCAGCAGCAGCGATTGTCTGGGAAGGAGGAGCAGCAGCAGCGATCGACTGGGAAGATCAGCACTATCGATCGCCTGGGAAGGAGCAGCAGCAGCACCGATCGACTAGGAAGGAGCAGCAGCACCGATCGTCGGGGAAGCAGGAGCAGCAGCGATGGTTTGGTCTGAAAATTAGGGTTGGGTTTTATATTTATGGGATAAGGGGGTATCTTATAATTTTTTTTTCCAATTGCCCCAATCCAACGGTGTACAGTAAAAATAAAAAACTATTTCGCCTCGCATGACTATGGCGTTCGCTTTTTCGCCTTTCGCTTAAGCAAAAAGCGCTCGCTTTTCTCGCTTCAGCCATCTTCGCTTCGCCTGGTGTGCTTAAGGCGAGCTGTCTTCACCTCGCTTCTCGCCTAGGCGCACTTTTCAAAACACTGATATCCTCTATATATTTTGGTAGAATTTTCATCCCTATAGTAAAGAACAAATATATGTTCAAACTTTACAGAAAAAATTCCAGAGGGTTCTTGTTATTCCCCAAAACGGGCAAAGCCAGGATCATTTGGCAGTGGCGACAACCTATAACTCATTAATATTCTAAAACCATAATACTAATATTGTTTTCACAAAAATATTCATTAACTATATTTTTTAAATGCGATTCCATCAAAAGGCGTGATCCATATACATGAGCAAATTTACAAAAAATGCTAACAAAAAAGGCTCACTATAAAATTATCCTAGCCTTTGTACAAAAAAATAGTTCTCAATAATAAATTGAACCTATACATTGACCGATCCAAACTCTCGACTATCTTATAAACATTCTTAATTGCTCTCGACAAATTTTCATATGTTGGAACTTGGAACCATTGCATGATGGTTTCATTGTCGATGGCATTTGAGATTTCCATCTCAATCTATGTAACCAAGCAATCGTTCATCCATTGATCTCCCATTCGGTTTACCCAATCGATTTTTTATTATGTTCATTGCTAAAAATGCTCTTCCGACGATTGCTTCTTGAAACAGACAAGATCAATAAATGGCGGTTGTTCTGATATTAATGTTCTTTTAAGAATTTAAACCATAGCTGATTCACTTTAATTTGCTTAGTCAAAAACTTAGTATTAAACCAAACCTATGTATAAGAACAACTTAATCTATCTCAATAAATGAAAGATTTCATCTATTTCTTTCTTACCATACTATCGGATCTCATAGAATACTACCAATTATAGTCCGCTCATTTCATTTAAGACGCAAAATTGGAATCTTTTTTGTATGTGTTCCTAAGAAAATGAATTTGTCACGAGATCTCAATAAAGGGGCGAGGAAACACATAAGAACTCTTGAATTGCATAGAAATGGAAAAGAGATGAAAAAAATGATATTGATTATAGAATTGGTTCGTTTGTCTGTAAAAAATGATGGACAATTTATTATGTATCTAACCATATGTATTTCATTGGTTCAAAAGAGTAAACACCAAACTAATCAAAGACAGAATGAATTTCACTTTCACTTTATAGAGTTATCCTATAACAAACAAGAACAAGTTTCTTCTTATCGGAATAGGAATCACGAAAATTTGTTTTCTTGTTTGAAGGAAGGAATGATAGCATGAGTAAGGTTAAGCAAAGAAGTAGGAAGAAGATTTGTATAAAGAAAGAAGTGAGTTAATATTGATGGCCTTTGTTGAACGGAGAGCGGACGGCAAGTGAATTATTCAACCTAGTCAATCAAAATAATTAAGTCTGACACAAAGTAGTGGACTTAGCCCCAATTCTAATTCAACAATAAAATAAATAAAGAGGAGAGGACTACAGCCTTAATATCAATTCCCAGGAGAAGACTACAAGCCCCAATTTCAATACACCAAATAAAAATAACATAGAGGCGAGAACTATAAGCCTCAATTTCAATGAGAGCATAGTTATTAAACCCGACCCGGACATCAACTCGACAAAGGGATTAGGTCAATAGATCACTGGTTCAAGTGTTAGGTCAACCAGCCGGGTCGATCAAATAATAAAAAATAAAAAATTACTATAAATAATAATAAATGTCCTATAAGATTATAACTTAAACAAATTGTGTACCTCTAATGCCATCTAAGAGCATCTCCAACTAGCATGCCAAATGCCAGCTGGAGCACCCAACGGATCTTTTTGGCCTTCCTTCCTTTTCCAACAGGCATGCCAATTGTCGTGGGTTGACAAAAAGAAATTTAGTATATTTCCAAATTTGACATATCTCAATTGATATGTCAAATCCTTTTAATGCAATATTTTATGGAGTTGCTAAGTGTTGAATGCAAAATCTTTCAAACAAAATTTAAAGATAAAGATGTAATAAAATAAATTATTTTGACATACTGCTTGGAGTACAATGAGGTGAAAATGTCAAAATTGTCATATAAGCCTTCAAATTAAAATTTGGCATCTCAATTTTGACATTGGCATTGCAGATGCTCTAACAATTTAGCCGAAACAACAATGACATTCAAAATTTCACAAGCAATTTACCACTAAGAAAACTTCACCAAATTTTTAATACACCCAAGTGAATCTCATATCATAGATAGTTAAAATCTACCATCCAAGTGACCCTCACATAAAATTAAGCCAATAAGCCAAAAACTAGAACCCCAAAACACAAATAGTTATTTTTTCACCTTAACTTGAAGAGTGCTTCCACCAAATTCATTGAATCTAGTAAAATTTCAAGTGTTTACCGCAAACCATCAAAAGAACCAATTCCCAATTGATATCTCCAAAAAGGGGCAAACTGTCAGTAGCTTCCATATCAAATTACCCTCGTAAAGTTCCACCACAAATTGAACCCGAATACATCGCTATGAAGAAGGGGCAAAAAAAAGGAAAAATCGTCTGATCTGAAGAATCCATAGCCAAGGGCCAAGTAAAGAATTGTAAACCCAAGAAAACCCTATTTGACAGTAGGGATTGAGAAAGACACAGAGAGATTTAGAGGGAGAAATAGTGGTCAGGCCATGATGTGAGAGAGATGAGAGAAATTACCTGCTGGAAGACGAAGTCGAACGACGGCAACTGCACTGTGAATGAGAGACAGATGAAGAGATGCGTGACACGGTGAGAATTGAAACTTGAGGGTCTTGAGTAGGAGCTTTTAAATTAAGCGGCGCTTTTGCGACTCAAATTGCCAATACGTTTTCGGCTCGCAACGGCTCAAATGAGCGGGGCTCTCTATTTACTTGCAATGCCGGCTCAGGCTGTTTTGCTTTTAGTTAGAAGTAGAAGTAGAGGGCGACGTTTGCCCACTTCCAAAAAAAAAAAAAAAGAGTTAAAAGGTATGGATGAAATAAAAAAAAGTACAACATTGGCAAGAACTAGTCCATTGCGATAATATTGTTTCGTTCATAGATTTGTGATTTAAGGATGATGGCGTAAACCTTCGGATACGAGCTATAGGACCAAATTAATTGGCGTGAGCAGTTTGCATGGGGACTAATATGGCATCTGAGCTACAAGGCTCGTGAAGTGGGGAATGAAAGCTCTAATTAGTCGTGTGTAATGTGTGAAATACAATAGAAATATAGTGGTTCACCGGCTGATGAGCTCGGCTAGTCCACTCTCTAATGGAGGCTCTTGCTCCTGTCTCTTTATTGATCTAATTCAATAAGTTACAGCAGAATTCTCAAGGTATTAGGGTTTCAAGTTTTTTTCTCTCTTCTCAATGGAAGCTGCCCCTCCTCTTTATAGCCTCATGCTTACCTCTAATTCGGGGTTACTTCCTTTATTGTAGGGATCGTCCCTATCTTCTTCTATAATCTCGGGCTTTCCTAAACCCCTTATGGCTGACCGCGGATGGCGAGTTCTCTGCCTTGTGTTAGGGGATTCTCTCCTTGGTTTTAGGATAGGATCCTGGCTGGTAGCGGATTTCTTGCCTTGGATTGACTTAACTCCCCCTGTTCGGGTATCTACTGCCTTTTTACTGCCCTCTCATTGTTTCTTAGCTCATGTCTTTAGTTGGGAATATAAGTTCCGATTGGGCGAGCTCAGACCTTGCTGGATGAGCTCAGCTTAGTTCTCCATAAACTCCCGAACTGAGCTCTTTTCCTGAGCTCAGATCTGGGGTTTACTTTAGGTATCATCAGTTGCCCCCCAGCCCTTGCCTTGAGTTAGCTCAGGCAGGGGATGACCTGCACAAGACGAGTTACACATGCACGTGGCTAACACGTGACTGGAGGATTTCTGACGGTTTGTAGTCATCATGACTTTCCTCGATTCCCGCGCATGTCTCAGCCCACGTCTCCCCAGCTTTAAATGCTCAAAACGGCTATCTAAACCGCTTCTTCGCACTATTCATCTTCTTTACTGCTCTCCCTATTTTCTCTGCAACTTCGGACCGTGGTACCCTTCTGTTTTCTTGCTTGAAATCGCATTTCCAGCCCTTGTTTAGAAGACTCGCATCGCCTCCTTCCTCCGATAGTGCCCCAGGTTTCCGTTCGCTGCCATTTCTGAGTTAGGTACGTCCTTTGCCCCCCTTTTCCTCTTCCTTTTGCTCTGGATCCCTCGAATTCGAGGTGGTTACTGCATTTTTGGGCTTTTCGATTCTTTTACTTTTGGAATCGCGACCATTGCTTAGCTCCCCTTCCTCATTTCGTCGATTGGAGCTCTATAATCCACATCCTTGCCGTCGGGAGTTACTGTGCTGACCCTAGGGTTATTAGGGAGAGTTTGATCAGTGTTCCCCCTCTCTATCGCTCTTTTATCCTTCCTTTTTCCTGCCCGACCATGTCTGCCTCTTCTGGAGCCACGCGTTCCTCTGTTTCACTTTTAGGGTCTAGGTCAGCCGAGGAAGATACTGAATTAGGGGAGGTAGGTGAGGAGATAGATAATTTCCCTGGGGTGGATGTTGTAGAAACCGAGGTCGGTACTGAGGGACCTCCTTCCCAGCCTTCTCCTGTGTCCTCCAAGCCCAACAAAGGCAAGGGCAAGGTTAGCGGAGTCGGGGTTGAGGAAAAAACCTCGTACTTGGGGCTTGCTTTTAAGCATGCTGAATCGGTGGGGTACAGTAAAGAGGCCCCTGGGCTAATGAAAACCTATAAGGTTCGGTATGGTTTTCCTCCTGGGGTCGAACCCTGGTGTCCAGACCAATCCGTCTACTATGTAGAAAAGGTGCACAATAGGGTCTGCTTTTTCCTTGCCGCCTTTGACAACGGCCTTCGCTTTCCTGTGCACCCCTTCATCAAGGCCGTTCTGCAGCATTTTCATGTGTGCCCTTCCCAGATTTCCCCCAACTTCTATGGCGTCATGGTTGGTCTGTTAGTCATATTTAAGAAGCATAAACTTGGGATTCCTAGCATTCCTTTGTTCTTAGAGCTCTTCAATGTTAAACCGACCTCCGGAGGCTTCTTGTACGCCTCCAAGCGTGCCAGCATTAGGCAGCTCATCTCTGATATTCCGACCTCCCATAAACACTGGAAGGAACATTTCTTCTTTGTCGGGGGCGCCAATTGGGAGTACAACCCTGCTGATAAAACAGACACACTCGGTATTCCTACGGCCTGGGCTGAACCAGATAATTTACGTGAGTCCTTACTTAAGTCCGAGCTCTGATCTGACATTCGCCGGCCCCTCACCTTTTTCTCACTTGCCTACTTTCTTTCTCTCAGGTGAACGCTACGAGCTCAGTCCTGAGGACAAAAAGGTGCTAGCCAAGTTGGAAAAGATCAAGCCAGAGAAGTACGCCGACTTGATTGAGTCAAGGAACCTAGTACAGCTAGGTCTGAGTCTTCCTGTGGCGACTTTAGCGATCCCATTATCTGTTTTAGGGGCTGACGAAGGTAATTTCAACTTTTCCTTTCTTCATCATTTTCCCTTCTCTTCTCTTTTCCTTTACCTTATCCTATTTCTTCCAGATCTTCCGGGTCCTTCTACCATGAAATCTACCCCAGAAGAGATCCAGGCCAAGGTGGATGAGCTAATGAGAGGTGGTAGATCTAGCAAGCGCAAGGCCCGGGCTAGTACTGGGAGTGGTCCAGGTACCCGGGCCAAAATCCCCAGATTGGAGGTATCTTCCTCCCCCTCTGCAGCGGAGGGACAGGTTCCAAGTAAGGCTCCACTCTCCTCCTCTGGGACTCCACAAACTGCAACCGCCTTTTCTCCTCCAGTGGCCCCTTCTAGGTTGACGTCTGCTCAAGAGGGGGGTCAAGCTTCCCCTTCTTCTTCTGAGGTCGAGGAGGCTTTGAAATTGGTTCCCGACCTTCAGCCCGAGAGTTTCAAATACAGCGCTTCTGGGAAGGTGATTGAGAAAGAGAGAAAATCTGCGGAGGAAGATGAGGACTCCTTTTTCGACAACATGGATCTTGCTGCGGGAGCTCTGTCTTCTATATTTTCTGAGGCTGATGTCTTGAAGGCCGCTTCCATGCCACTGGAGGAGTCCATCGACTCAGCTCTTCAAGGAGCAGCCGCTGTAAGTGCTAATTCCCTTCTTTGTTTGTCCATTCTAGTTTCATGGTCTGTTGCAACCTGCTGAGCTTTCCTTATTCTCTTAGGCTGCCCTCCATGTAAAAGGTCTGCTGCATCGGGTTAGGTCCCAAGAGAGCTCTTTTCAGGTCTTGAAGAAGTTTAAGACCAAGGTTTCTGAACTGTCTCTCGAGAATGAAGACCTCAGGGCTCGGGTGGAGAGCCTCAAAGTACAAATGGAGGGCCTCAACGAGCAGACGATGAAGCAAGCTTCTGATCTCAAGCATACGTTGACAGTCAAGGTCAGAGCTGAGGAGGGGGAGAAGAAGGCTCGGGATGAGCTGAAGTTGGTTAAGGAAGACCTGCAGGTTAAGGTCGAGGCGTGGTCCAAGGCTAACCAGGAGGCCTTCGATGCCAAGAAAGAGCTCATCCAGGCCAATCAAGACTATCTTACCCTCAGCGAGGCTAACGGCAAACTCTGTGAGGAGCTCGAGGAGCAGAAAAGTTTGGTCCAACAGAAGGACAAAGAGATCGCCGAGCTGAGAGACGAGGCCACCACCCTGTGGGCTACCGGATGGCTTGCTTTCAGGCGCAAGGCTATCAAAACTTTTCCAGACCTTAACTTCAATTTTTCTACCCCTACCACAGAAGAATTGGAGGAGTCTAGCTCTGATAACGAGGAGGATGCCTCAGTTTCCCCCGCTGCTGCTTCGAGTCAGGACATACCTGCCCCTGGGACCTCTAGAGCTCTTGTCGTGCTTCCTGAGCCTTCAACAGCGATCCCTGAGCTCATTGGTGTAGATCCTGCTGGTGCACCAATTTCTGCAAACTTGGTGTCTGAAACCCTTGCCCAAAATCCTGAATCAACGGAAGCGGGGTCCCAAGACATTCCTGGAAGCTCTCCCCTAGCTCCTATTGCTGAAGGCCCTTCTGCTGAGCTGCGAGATTCCCCAATTACTCCTCCTTCAGGAACTTAGATCTTTTTAATTGTAATTTCTTTGTAAAGGATTTTTGAGATGTACCCCTAATTTGGGCTTGGTCCTCGTGTTACTTTGTGAACCTTATCTTTCTTTTCTTTTGTTGGTTTAGCATCCATATGCGTATACATATCTCTGATTTTTAATTTGGACTTCAACTGCTCACTTACCTGCTTTGCTTTATTTGCTCAGTATATATTCCCCTGCCCCCTTTTGCTTTGAGTGGGGCCGTGCACTTCTTGAAGCAAAAGTACTAGATTGAATAGTAAGGGAGACTTGGTGTTATGCTCAACTGATTTTCCTGTGTTTTTGAGTTCGGTAAAGAGTATCTTGGGGATCCCTTCCCTCTTCTTCTTTGTTCTGAGCTGTTTGACTTGGTATTCTGAACTGGCGTGCTCCTCCTGAGCTATATAGCTCGAGTATGTTAGGCTGTGAGTTCTTCCCGAGCTGTACAATTCTTCCTATGAACCATAAAAGCTCTTACTGAGCTTTTTTTCTTTTCCCCTGCCTTGCTTTAAGGAGTGCTTTTTCGACAGGGCTAGGCTCAACTACGGAGGATATGTGGCTTGACGGGGTCAGAATGTTTCCTCGTTGTTTTGAATGCAATATAAGGAGGGGGGGTAGTATCTGATTTCTTTTCCCGCGTTTTTCTCTCAACATCTTCCTATAACCGTCACGTCTTTCCCCTTTCCATAACCGCAACCACTTTCCATAACCGTAGCCCCTTTTCATAACCGCTACTACTTTCCACAACCGTCCCTACCTTCATTGATTAGGAAACCAAACAGGCGACCTGATTCCCTATTTTTTGGCTCTTTGTTTCCTGAAAAGCACCCAAGTGTGTGACATATTCTTGACTTTCTTCTTGATTTCTTGCGTCTTTTTCCTTACCAGCGCTTTCGATGGCTGCCTCTGCTTCTTCTCTGTTCCATGAACGATCCTCCTCTGGAATCAAATGGAAGTGGCATCGTCGCTATTTGTCCCCCTCAATACTTGAATCTTCTGATTTAGTGGACATCAAGAAACGTTTTTTCCCTGATCTTGATTTGCCTTTGCGAGTCTCTTCCTCCGACGAGCCTTGCAATTACCTCCCCCGAGGGGAGGTCTGTTTCTTCGAAGGTGCTATGGGCATGGGACTTCGCCTTCCCATTCATCCGGCCATTGGGCGAGTTCTTGCCTATTATGGCCTGTGCCCTTCTCGCCTCTCTCCACGAGGATGGGCTGCTATGATAAGCTTTTTCTTGTTCTGCCGCTTGCATGCTCTTGGCAGGTTCCCCTTTGTCTCTGAGTTCCTGTATTTCTTTGAGATTGAGGAAGATGATGCCCCCTGCTTCAGTTTCTTCCGTTGGAGGGATTTCAATTTACGCCCTCTGGTTCTAGATCTTCCCTCCAACCCTGAAGGGTGGTCTGAGCGTTTCTTCTTCGCTTCTGGAGAGGCTTGGAGGTCTCCTGAGGATCGCTGTCGTAAAGCCAGGATTCCTCGGTCCTGGGAGAGCTTCTCTCGTATTGGTAAGCTCGATCATGGCTCTTTTGAGTACTTTCCTTTTAAAAATATGCTCTGATTATGCCCTTGCTGTGTAGATCCACCTGACCTGGATTTACCAGGGATGGTGAATATCAACGAGTTGTTGCTTGTGGAGTCTAAGACTTATTCCGAGCTGATGACGAGCGCAAACCTCTATTTGCTTGGGGCTGAGGCTACTGAGTTTGAGTTTTCCACTATTCCTTACTCTTCCTGGACCTCTTTCTCTGATTCTGATGAGGATGGGGATTCTGACAAGGATGGAAACACCGTCACGAGTTCGAGGAAGCGTAAAAGGGACGATTCCCCTTCTCCTGACTCTCTGTCCACCATCTTCCTTACCTCTATTGGTCAGAAGCTCCTTAACTCGCTCCAAAAGGCTGAGCAGGAAAGGGATGAGCTGAAGAAAGAGAATGCTAGCCTGAAGGGAGAGATTGCTGAGCTGAAAACTGAACTTAAGAAAGACTAGGATCTTTGTTTCCTTGTATCGTTCTTTCTTTTCTTAAGCGATATCAGACTATGACTCTTTTTGTATTTGTCTGAATATTTGTACTGTCGGATATTTCGAATGCCAGACTTTTCATTCATCTCGAATTCTGTTAGGTTATTTCAGCTTACTCTTCTCGTTCGAAACACGAACGTAGATGGAAAACAGAAGATCATGTCTGCTCTGACCTTACTTCTCATCTGACCTCATAGGTGTTCTCTGTTGTTCTGGACCCTTCGAGGTCTTTGGGTGTGTAGGCAGTGCACAAGGGTATCTGGTCCTGGGGGGAGGACCATTGGTGTCTCCAAGAAGCGTTCAGCCTTGAACTTGACTGTTGGTGTCTCCAAGAAGCGTTCAGCCTTGAACTTTGTACGAGCTGAAGAGCTCGTCTTTTGTTTATAAGCCTTTGAGGCTTATCCTGTAGTTATGAGCTGAAGAGCCCATTCTTTTTGTTATGGGCTGAAGAGCTCATCGGGTTTTTATGAGCTTTGAAGCTTATCTTTTGTTTATGAGCTGAAGAGCTCATCTTGCATTTATAAGCTTTGAAGCTTATCTTTTGTTTATGAGCTGAAGAGCTCATCTTGCATTTATAAGCTTTGAAGCTTATCTTTTGTTTATGAGCTGAAGAGCTCATCTTGCATTTATAAGCTTTGAAGCTTATCGCTTGTTTATGAGCTGAAGAGCTCATCTTGCATTTATAAGCTTTGAAGCTTATCGTTTGTTTATGAGCTGAAGAGCTCATCTTGCATTTATAAGCTTTGAAGCTTATCGTTTGTTTATGAGCTGAAGAGCTCATCTTGCATTTATAAGCTTTGAAGCTTATCGTTTGTTTATGAGCTGAAGAGCTCATCTTGCATTTATAAGCTTTGAAGCTTATCGTTTGTTTATGAGCTGAAGAGCTCATCGTGCGTTTATAAGCTTTGAAGCTTATCGTTTGTTTATGAGCTGAAGAGCTCATCCTGCGTTTATAAGCTTTGAAGCTTATCGTTTGTTTATGAGCTGAAGAGCTCATCTTGCGTTTATAAGCTTTGAAGCTTATCGTTTGTTTATGAGCTGAAGAGCTCATCCTGCATTTATAAGCTTTGAAGCTTATCGTTTGTTTATGAGCTGAAGAGCTCATCTTGCATTTATAAGCTTTGAAGCTTATCGTTTGTTTATGAGCTGAAGAGCTCATCTTGCTTCTTTGGAGACCATTGGAGGGTGAATAAAAGGCTTGCTCTTTCTTATTTAAAAGTAGTTCTATTACAAGTAACACTTACTGAAAAAACTTCTTAAGGTGCTCGGCATTCCACGAGTGAGGTAGAACCTTTCCTTCCTCTGTTTGCAACTCGTAATTCCCTGGTCTGATTATCTTTGACACGATATAGGGCCCTTCCCAATTGGGTCCCAATTTCCCATGCGTGGGATCCTTTCTCGCAAGCAGAAGCCTCCTAAGTACCAAATCTCCAACCTTGAAACTTCTGTGTCTTACCCTCCTGTCATAGTACCTTGCCGTTTTCCTTTGGTAAGTACGGACACGGTGCAGAGCTCTGTCCCTCTTTTCATCCAAGAGATCGAGGTTTAGCAAGAGAGACTCATCATTGTGCTCGGGATCTGCAAACTCCACCCTTGGTGATTGGAGCCCTATCTCCACTGGGGCCACTGCCTCGGTCCCAAAGGCCAAAGCAAAGGGGGTTTCCTGAGTCGCAGATCTGGCGGTGGTCCTGTAGGCCCACAATACCTCCGGAATGTACTCCACCCATTTGCCTTTCAGGTTTTCTAGCTTGGTCTTCAAAGCTGACTTTATGGTTCTTATTGTGACCTCCGCCTGCCCATTAGACTGGGGATGGGCAGGAGCTGAGAAATAGTTCTTGATTCCGAGCTCGGCACAAAAACTTTTGAACTTTGAATTATCAAACTGCTTTCCATTGTCAGATACGAACGCTCTGGGAACTCCAAACCTGCAAACTATCGACTTCCAAACGAAGTTTTGAATTTTTTGCTCTGTGATCGTTGCCAAAGGTTCGACCTCTGCCCATTTAGTAAAGTAATCCACTCCTACGACGGCAAACTTGCACTGCCCCACACCGGTGGGTAGGGGTCCCAGAATGTCTAGCCCCCACTGCTGAAAAGGCCATGGGCTTACCACCGAGGTTAGGAACTCGGGAGGACAGTGGGACATATTAGCATGCTCTTGGCAAGTTTTGCATTTTCTTACTAAGTCGGTGGCGCTTTTGAACATGGTGGGCCAATAATATCCTTGCCTCAGTACTTTTCCTGCCAAGGCCCGAGCTCCTATGTGGTTGCCACATATCCCCTCATGTACTTCTCTGAGTATGTAGTTAGCATCTTTGTCTCCTACGCACTTAAGGAGAGGCATTGAAAATCCATGCTTGTACAGTTTCCCTTGCATCAGGGAAAATCTGGCCGACCTGGCCCTTAGCTTGGATGCCTCCTTGGCACTATTTGGCAAAGTTCCATTCTGAAGGTACTCTACGATGGGGTCCATCCAGCTCGGCTGAGCTTCAATTGACAGAATTTCCTCTTCTTCAATGCTTACCGAGGGCTTTGGAAGGTGCTCTACTGGAATTAGCCTATCCAAATCCTCTTGTGAGGCAGTTGCTAACCTTGCCAGAGCATCTGCTCGTGAGTTCTCCACTCTAGGCACGTGTCTGACCTTAACCTGCACAAACTGTTTCATTAGTTCTCGTACCTTTTTGAGGTACAGGACCATCTTCTCGCCTCTTGCCTCGTAACACTCTTCTATCTGCTTCACCACCAGTTGAGAATCACTGCAGATCTCCAGCTGCTCTGCTTCCATAGAATAGGCAAGATTAAGCCCAGCGATGACGGCTTCATATTCTGCCTCATTATTTGAAGCTTTGAACCCAAATCTGAGGGCATATTCGACGTCTATTCCTTCTGGGGAGGTCAGGATCATTCCTGCACCGCTTCCCTGAGCATTGGCGGCTCCATCCACTGAAAGCTTCCATATGGGAAGGTCCGGTACTAAATCCATGGTTTCCATAGGCGCTGCTGCTGTGAATTCTGCAATAAAATCTGCCAAAATTTGCCCTTTGATGGCAGTTCTTGGCTTGTACCTGATATCAAACTCGCTGAGCTCTACGGCCCATTTAACCAACCTCCCTGAGGACTCCGGCTTGTGTAGTACTTGCTTCATTGGCTGATCTGTTGGAACCTCAACAGTATGAGCCTGGAAATAAGGTCTAAGTCTCCTAGCTGTTGTAACCAGAGCTAGAACGAGTTTTTCCATCCTTGGATATCTCTCCTCTGCCCCCCTCAGAGCTCTGATACAGTAGTAGACTGGTTGCTGAGCTCTGTCTCGCTCCCTAACTAGCGCTGCACTTGTTGAAAAATCTGAAACTGCTAGGTAGAGGGTGAGGATTTCCCCTTCTAGAGGGCTCACCAGAACAGGGGGAGAGCTCATATATCTCTTTAGGTCTTCGAATGCTTCTTCACACTTGGAATCCCAGTGGAATGCCTTCTTCAAGATTTGAAAAAATGGCTGGCATTTATCGCTAGACCTAGACACAAAACGGCTAAGTGCAGCTATCCTGCCTGTCAAACGTTGCACCTCTTTTGTGTTGGATGGTGACTTCATTTCCACCATTGCTTTAACCTTTTCTGGATTGGCCTCAATCCCTCTGCTGCTGACTATAAAGCCCAGAAATTTTCCAGCCGAGACCCCGAATGCGCACTTCGCAGGGTTTAGCTTCATTTTGTACTCCTGTAGAATTCGGAATGACTCAGCTAAGTGCTCGATGTGGAGCTCTGCTTTCAGCGACTTCACTAGCATATCATCAATGTAAACCTCCATGGATGCTCCTATTTGCCTCTGGAACATTTTATTTACTAACCGCTGGTAAGTGGCTCCGGCGTTCTTCAATCCGAAGGGCATGACCTGATAACAATATGTTCCCTGTTCAGTCACAAAGGAGGTCTTCTCCTGATCGCTGGGATCCATCCCGATCTGGTTGTAGCCTGAAAAAGCGTCCATGAAACTGAGGAGCTCGTGCCCTGCAGTGGCGTCCACTATTAGGTCAATCCGAGGTAAGGGAAAACTGTCTTTGGGGCATGCTCGGTTGAGATCAGTGAAGTCGATGCACAATCGCCACTTCCCATTGGTTTTCTTTACGAGAACTACATTTGCTAACCAAGTGGGGTAATGAACCTCCCTGATAGCCTTGGCATGGAGGAGTTTGCTGACCTCCTCATTGATTGCTTTTTGCCTTTCATAAGCAAAGCTCCTCCTCTTCTGTTTGATGGGTTTGCAAATTGGGTTTACGCATAACTTGTGGGTAATAACCGAGGGATCAATTCCTTCCATGTCTTCTTGCTTCCAAGCGAACACTCCTATATTCTCTTTTAGGAACTGGATGAGGAGTCTTTTGAGCTCAGCGTTTAGTTTGGAACCCACATAAACAAGGTGTTCTGATTTCTCATCAAGCTGAACTGGTTCCAGCTCTTCCGATGGCATTGGTCTTGTCTCCATTTCATCTCTCATGTCGAGCTCATCCAGTTGGATGTTCTCGACCTCCTTCCTTTTGACAGAAGCCAAGTAGCACTCCCGTGCTACGCGCTGGTCTCCTCGGACCACTCCGATTCCATTTTCTGTAGGGAACTTCACGACTAAATGATAGGCAGATGGGATTGCCTTTATAGAATTTAGGGATGGCCTTCCAAGCAAGATGTTGTACGCCGATGGTGCATCGACTACTAGGAATTTGACAGTGGTAGTGGCTTGGCAAGGTGGATCCCCCAGGGTGAGCACGAGCTGGATTGAACCCAGGGGGAGCACCCTTTCCCCGGAGAATCCCAGCAAGTGAGTGCTTACTGGCTCAAGTTTTTGTCTTCCTATGTCCATCCTGTCAAACGCAGGTGCGAAAATAATATCTGCCGAGCTCCCGTTATCAATTAGAACCCGATGAACTGTTCTATTTGCCACCACAGCTCGTACCACCAGTGGATCATCATGGGGGTATTGGCACCCTTCTAAATCAGCATCTGAAAAAGTGATAGCTGTATCCAAGCGTGGAGTCTTGGATACAGCGTGCACTTCGAGAGCTTCTTCGGCTCTGATCCGCCGGAGGTGCGCCTTCCTAGCTGAGCTTGACTCTCCACCTCCTGCGAAACCTCCAGATATCACTCTGATTTCTCCTAGAGGCTGCTGGTGTGGTGCAGGTGCCTGCTGTCGGGGTGGCGGAGGCGGAAGAGCTCGGTTCAGGTTATCATTGGCTATAAAACGACGCAGCTGACCTCGCTGGATCAAGAACTCGATTTCCTTCTTCAATTGAATACAGTCATCAGTGTGGTGTCCATGATCTCGATGATAATCACAGTACTTCGTGGGGTCCCTCTTTGCCGGGTCTGCCTTCATCCTAGGTGGCCATTTTAAAAACTTCTCGTTCTGGACCTCATACAGTACTTGTGACACAGCAGCGGTGAGTGGGGTAAACCGCTGAGGCCCATACCTGGGTTGTAGTTCAGGTTACATGGGACCCAGCCGATCTCTGACATTTCCTCTCCTCTTTGGCGAGCGGTCTCTGTCCCTCCTTGGGGACCTCTCTCGTCTTTTTTCCTTCCTAGGGCTTCTGTCCCTTCTCTTTTCTTCTTTTTCCTTTTCCTTTCGTGAAGACGTACCGACCACCTTAGAAAGGAGTGCCTCTTCACCATTTATATATTTCTCTGCCTTGGCTAACACCTCAGCCATACTTGCCTGAGGGTTTTTTGATATGGAGAACATCAAATCCTTTGATTGCACTCCCAACCCTGCAATGAAAGCAGTTATGGCGAATTTTTCATCCGGGACGTCTACTTTCAATGTCTCCGAGTTAAATCTTTGGACATAAGTCCTCAGGTTTTCCTGGGGACCCTGCTTCACATTCAGCAGGTGGTAGCTCGGCTTTCTGTGTATCCGGGCTCCTATGAAATGAGAGACAAAAGCAATGGAGAGTTCTTTAAAGGATGAGATCGAGGCTGGCGGGAGCCTATGAAACCAGTTTAAGGCGGAGCCTTTCAGCGTGATAGCAAAAGCTCTGCATCGTACAGGATCCTGGTACCCATGTAGCTCCATCTGGTTCTTGTAAGTGTTGAGATGATCCACGGGATCTTTCGATCCGTCAAAGACCTCCATTTGAGGCATCCTGAATTTTGGTGGGAGAGGGAAGTGTAGCACCCCCGTGGTGAATGGGGATTCGGTTTGCTGGACCAAAACATCCATTGTAACCGGGGCCTTACTTTTTACGGCCTCCTTCATATGGCTGAGCTCTTGCTGGAAATCTTTGAAGCGTTGCTCCCAGTGCTGCTCTCTCCTGTCTTGCGGATAAGGGAAGAAATCACCTCTCTCACCCCTGTCGTTCCGACTTTGCACTTCGTCGTTAGGGCCATTATCAGGGGGTACGTAGGGGACATATCCCCTGGCCTGGCTGCCTTCCCCCCCCTCGCTGACCTCTCTATGGGGGTCCCAGTATCGAGGTTCCCTATGAGGGGGGTTATTCTGGCCTTCATGGGCCGGTGGTGCCTCTTGTGGGCGTTGTACGAGCTTTGACAGCTCTTCATTCTCCTTTAGCAAAACGTTGGTTGACGAGACGCAGGGCCTCCAACTCGTTATTAATGAGGGAATTCGCCTCCTGGATGTTCCCGGGTTGCCTGCCGTGGGCAGCTTCCGGCTGATCTTGCATTCGAGGTAGGTTTGTTTGGCTTCTGCTCATATTTCGAGTTATTACCATCAGTCACTGAGGAATCAGCTTACTTGTAACAGGAACAGTCGTTCCCACAGACGGCGCCAAACTGATGGCGTAAACCTTCGGATACGAGCTATAGGACCAAATTAATTGGCGTGAGCAGTTTGCATGGGGACTAATATGGCATCTGAGCTACAAGGCTCGTGAAGTGGGGAATGAAAGCTCTAATTAGTCGTGTGTAATGTGTGAAATACAATAGAAATATAGTGGTTCACCGGCTGATGAGCTCGGCTAGTCCACTCTCTAATGGAGGCTCTTGCTCCTGTCTCTTTATTGATCTAATTCAATAAGTTACAGCAGAATTCTCAAGGTATTAGGGTTTCAAGTTTTTTTCTCTCTTCTCAATGGAAGCTGCCCCTCCTCTTTATAGCCTCATGCTTACCTCTAATTCGGGGTTACTTCCTTTATTGTAGGGATCGTCCCTATCTTCTTCTATAATCTCGGGCTTTCCTAAACCCCTTATGGCTGACCGCGGATGGCGAGTTCTCTGCCTTGTGTTAGGGGATTCTCTCCTTGGTTTTAGGATAGGATCCTGGCTGGTAGCGGATTTCTTGCCTTGGATTGACTTAACTCCCCCTGTTCGGGTATCTACTGCCTTTTTACTGCCCTCTCATTGTTTCTTAGCTCATGTCTTTAGTTGGGAATATAAGTTCCGATTGGGCGAGCTCAGACCTTGCTGGATGAGCTCAGCTTAGTTCTCCATAAACTCCCGAACTGAGCTCTTTTCCTGAGCTCAGATCTGGGGTTTACTTTAGGTATCATCAAAGGAGTTCATTTTTCGGTATCCTATCAAGAGTATGAAATTCTTCACTATAACTTGTAAGTCTAAGAAACTTGATGTAATTGGATCTCAATAGGACGAAGTCTTCAACTATAATATACCCTTAGACTGCAGTTTTGTTTGTCCCCCTTTTTTTCCTTTGGGCTTTTCGTTAGTCGGAGCATTTTTTAAATAACTTTTCCTATTTTATTAAAATATATATATTATTATACCTAAAACGATCTAACTATTAAACCGGCCTGATATAGACATCTGAACATATTAGACTATTCCTTAAATCTCCAGATGACCCACACGATCAATACCATATTTCATTAATGTGAGTCGGACAATTGTGAATGATATCCCAAATACGTCTAAACAAAAATAGTTGAATCATCATTATTCACTTCAAATTTAGATAATGAAATGTCTAATTTCTATTGTTGGGTTAAAATTTAAATAGGTAACAAAATATAAAACTTGATTATTGTCCTCAAATTCAAAAATTTACAAAGTCATCAAAATTGAGGTTATCTCTCAATAAATCGGGTGCAATAAAATCTTTTCAACCAATGGGCCTTTGATCCGATGGTATTCTTTATCTTATAAAGACTTTGTTTTCTTGAGGTCAAGAGTTCAAGTCCCCCTCCCCCTTCCCCTTCCCCTTCCCCCCAAAAAAAAAAAAATATTCTTTTCAAAACTATCCGCCCAATCAACCTTGAGTCCTTAATAAATGAAGACTAAACCAAAAACAAGAAGATGAACAAGTGAAGGTCTAAAGTAGAAGGGAACGAAGGACCTTTTAGGATGATTATAGAGCTCGAACAATTGAAGAGGAGAGTGACTCAATTGACAAAGAACTCGAACTCAAAACCTTGAACAAAAAAATGACGTGGGACTCCGATAAGACCTTTTGGATGATCGAAGAGCTTAAACTATGGAATATGATTGTGACTCGAACAGAAAAACACCGATGAAATTTCTCATATTATTCCTTTAACTATTATGAGAGACCCATCGGTGCCGATCGACAACCCACCAAAGGAAGGCTAAGGCCTTGTCGGTCGACAGACACATGGCAAGCAGCGTACCACCTGACAGGTAGTAGTTTAGTTACTACGAGCTCCTTTTCCCATTCGCATCAAGGTAACTACCGAAGGAGTCCTACTCGAACACATATTCATTTAGGAATAAGAATCCTAATGCAGCACTACTTCAACTATTGAGGAGCTAGTGCTAAGGTCAATCATGTTAGAAGATAAATCAATCATATTAGAATACATAATTCGAGAACTTTCTACCACTACAAATAGAGTCTCGAGGTACCAGGTAAGAGGATTTGAGCTCTGACTATTCACTTGAGTTTTTTCTCTATTGATTTGTGATATGACTTAAGCATCGGAGTCCATTTCGCCGCCTTCGGCCATCAGTTCACTTAGTTTTTGCTTGTCTTGTAGGACATTCGAGGCTTCATTACTATCATCTTCGTTCATTCGAGGTGGTGACTTATTGTGCAAATTTCTCCCCGCACAACGATCTAAATTGATTTCGCATCACAAAAAACACAATATATCTGTTATTTTTATAACAAAAAATACTCCACATATTGAGACAAAGTAAATAAAAAATCATATCGTTCATGAGATAAAGTAAATCAACCTTCCATCAACGTTGTATTAGACATTAATAGTATATTTGGCAAAAGAGATAGAAAATAAGAGGAATGGAAAAATAGGAGGGATGCATTTTCAATTCTTTGAGGGTTTGTTTGGTTAGGAAGAAAAAAATGATAGAAAATGAAGTAAAAGAAAAGAAAATAATAGATAATATATTTTCATGCATGTATTTGGTTAGAATGAAAAATTTATGAGAAAGTTTTAAAAATATTTCATTATATTGTTTGAAAGAATGCAAAATTATAAGAATTTTTTTATAATTGTCTAAATTACCCTTAATTATATAAAATTGGTCTAAAAAGGAAAAAAAAAATGTAACTATAATTGAAAGTTAAAAAAATTTTAAAAAGTGGCTTGAAACCTAATTCTAGGACAATCACAAACACAAAGGTATTTGAGCCAAATTATATGATTAATCAAAATCATACCAAAATTTTTTAAAATTAATAACAAATAAAATATTTTAAGAAAAATAAAGGTAAAATGGGAAGTTAGTTATAGATCACAACTTTCTTGCATTTTTTTGTGTTTTTTACAAGAAAAAAAAGTTGGTTATTTGTGAGAAAATTCAAGTATGAATTTTTTTTCTATTATTTTCTTTTTCTTGTTAACCAAACACATGAAAATTTTAAAAAATTTCTCTTTCTTGTATTTTCTACCTTTCTCTTGCTAAACAAACGAACTTTGAGGAAGAAAATATGTTTTTCCTCTTTTTGTTTGGTACGAAGGATAAAAAAATAGAGAAAATAAATTTTTTATTGGTACGAGAAAAATTATAAAAAAAAATACAACTTTTAAATTGCATGAATACCCTTGTAGTTATATAAAATATAGAATAAAAATATTTTATGGGTCCCACCACTATGTTAATTTATCTTAGAAAAAATGTGGACCCCACCACTTTAATTTCGTTCTTTCAAAATAGTGGCCATACAAATGGTGGGCGAGGGGTATAGTTTTTCCATCCCATTTTTCTTTCTTCTCTATTTTCTATCCCAGCCAAAAAACAGAAAAATCTCTCTTTCACCTCCACCTTTTTCCATCCATCCAATATTCTCTGTTACAAAACAGAGGGTAACATTGGGTAATGTGAAAATAATAAGTATAATTGGAGGCATAATGTAAAAATGACATAATTGGGGGTTAATTTGAGACAAAAACTCTATTTGAAAGTGTCAAAATGTAATTTTTCATTAAAAATATATTTTCAACCCAACTTCAACCAATTTAGAAAATGACAATGGCCTCAAAAAGACAGTGGTGCTACCGAAGGATCTATTAGTTTGACCAACATTGGAATCTCTCTCTCTCTCTCACCTTCCTTTAAATGTCAAACCTGATTAGCAGAGCAACACTAAACTCCCAATACTCTCTCTCTCACTCTCTCTGACCCACCATAATGGATCGGATAGAGCACAAATACGTAGAAGTAAATGGTCTGAAGCTTCACCTAGCTGAGATCGGAACTGGGTCGTCGGTCGTGGTGTTCCTTCATGGGTTCCCGGAGATATGGTACTCTTGGCGCCACCAGATGATCGCCGTCGCCGATGCCGGCTTCAGAGCAATCGCACCCGATTTCAGAGGATACGGGTTGTCCGACCCACCACCCGAACCCGAAAGGACCACCTTCGCTGACCTCATCAACGACCTCCTCGGAATCCTCGATGCTCTCGGCATTTCTAAGGTATATACTGTTTCAGACCAGACCCTTCTCGTTTCGAAGTTACCTTTTGTTACGATCCAGGCCCGCCTTTCTTTAAGAGTTTCTTTGGAATGTTCGATTTGAACGATAGTTACTAATCCGAAAGGAAAACCAGTCACCAAATCAGTTTTTAGGAGCAAGTTTAATCATGGATTCACATTAATTGGTATAACAGCCACCCACCACGTCGAGTATGAGATAATGATTAACATGTCTATTGAATACTGATATGTGAGTGGGATCGTCAAAGGAAAAGGCTATTGTTGGGTTAGCATTGATAGAGTGGGCCATTGTGGAAATTGGCTATGGAATGTTACGATTCCTTAATCACTTAGATGGGTGTGTATAAACTCTTCGACACTTTTCCCTTTCAAGTCGGTTTTCAGCCTTCAGGCTTGCTCTAATTATGGGTTCATACTAACTTTATGTGACATTCTGCTTGGTTGCCAAGAAAATGGAGGAAAACTAATCTTTGAATGACCTTATGTTTACCTTAGATTAGATTAAAGTTTACCATTTTAAATGGAAACATTGTAGTCTCTCTGAAGATTGCGTATTTTTCTTGGGAATTGACTAAACGTAGTGTTTGGAACACAAAATTCATGCGGTGGAATTTGGAAGGAGAAAGATTAAATAAAACTTGAACTGATATGGTGTTTAAACGATGCTATTATAGCCACAACATGTGTCTAAAGATTGCAAATCTTAATGAGAATTGATTAAATGTTGGGCTCGAAGCATGAAACTCATGTGCTGGAATCGAAGTAGGAGAAGATGATTATTTAACATGCTATTAGAACATGAGATCTTGTGATTGAATCTTGCTGTCACCCTAATTATTAAAAGTTTTTCACGTGCTAGGCCCAAATTCTAGCTTGCACGTGAGGGGCGTGTTGAACTCTCTCTAACACATAAAGCTTTTAGGGTAAACGACTGTTTAACATCAACACGTAGCCAACATCCTATATTAATTACCAATGTCACCACGTAATTATACCCCTTCCATCGCCACAAGGAAGAAACAAAGAAAAGAGAAAAATAAAGTAGTTAGAATCAATCAACTTCCATACAAAACTGCTCCCATGTACTCCATTCATGCTATTTGTGCTATTTTGCCTATGTTTTATTTTCCGGGAGGCAATTTCGCATCCTACAAAATCATTTTGTGGCAAAAGACATTTGCATTTTACAAAGGCAGATGTCACATTAATTATTTTTTAAAATGAATTGTTTCTTATAATGTTAACTACTGAATTTAAGTCAATAAAAGCAAGGCCTATTAAAGATTAAGTCATATGTGACTCTCTCACTATATGCATCATGTTATACACAGGTTTTTCTCATTGCCAAAGATTTTGGAGCTCGACCTGCTTATATTTTTGCCATTCTCCACCCAGAGAGAGTCTCAGGAATTGTAACATTGGGTGTGCCTTTCGTGCCCCCAGGTCCATCTACATTTAGTAAATACCTCCCTGAAGGCTTCTACATTTTGAGATGGCAGGTAGAAATTGGCATTCTGTTTACTTGGTAAAAATTTCGGAGAACCAATTGTACTTTCTTGCAAATTGCAATCTCATTTACCTGATACGATACATTCCAGGAGCCTGGGCGTGCTGAAGCTGATTTTGGACGCCTTGATGCTAAAACGGTGGTACGGAACGTCTACATCCTCTTCTCCAAAAGTGAAATACCAATAGCTGGGGAAAACCAGGAGATAATGGATTTGGTGGAACCATCTACTCCTCTACCCCCTTGGTTCACAGAGGAAGATCTTGCAAGCTATGGAGCTTTGTATGAGAAATCCGGATTCCGAACAGCTTTGCAAGTTCCTTATAGGTAATGGGGTTCATCCTTTTTTAACATGAGCAAGCGACTGTTCTTCCTTCTTTGTTAGGGCACCCATTTTCTTGCACAACTCCCCTTTTATCTACAATGATGACAACTGGAAAACTAAAGCCGATGACAATTAGCCTCATCATGATATAGAGTTGCTGTGAATGATCATATTAACATTTCGGTTAGCTCGGAAACGAAAACGATTTGGAATTTTAATTTTGAAACATTGGCTGAAACGTTACAGAACATGAATTTCAACTTTTTGTCATGATTCGTTTCGATTTTCACCAAACTTGATCATTTCGGTGGAAACGAAACGAAATTTGATCTTTGGTTGCTTGCCATATTTTCTACAATTGCTGGGGGCATTTTTGTTGCAGATAGCATATTTCACAATTTCATTGAAATTACAGCAGCTGCTATAACCTTTGAGTTGGCCAGCTATGATTGAAAAGAATTGCAATTGCAACTTGGGAACGCCAATTTGGCCGTATACACAGCCTAATGCAAAAGAAAATAATCAAAAGGCTGTGGATGCAGCCCTCTGTGCTGTATAAGCTATTTAAAAAAAACACATTTCCCTTGCAAAAGTTTGGGAATGGACTTGCAATTGGTTCTTTTCTTATAAAATCAGTTCACTTATAAAGTGAATCTTATTGTGTTATAGGTCAGTAAGTGAAGAGTTCAACATAACCAATCCAAAATTTGAAGCTCCAGCACTACTGATCATGGGCGAGAAGGATTATTTCTTGAAATTTCCAGGAATGGAGGAATACATTAAGAGCGGACAGGTGAAAATCTTTGTCCCCAATTTGGAGATATTATCCGTGCCTGAGGGTAGCCATTTCGTCCAGGAGCAATTCCCTGACCACGTGAACCAGCTAATACTTACCTTCCTCAATAAACACTGTTGATTTGTGGTGCTCGGGACTTGTCATGGAAATACAAGTCCTAATTCTTGTTTCCAAAATCTTCTTGAGTCGTGGTTTATGCATATGATCAGCGCGTTTTTTATGTTCATTCTATAATAAATCTTGTAACAGAGTTCCCCGTCACTTTGGTGGACAGTCTTATAATGCCTCAGGACTATGGCAGCTTCATGAGATATCAAAAATCCAATGGTCTCGGATACCTCTTTTGCTGTGTGTTTTGGCCACCTTTCATGAATGGAGGTTTATGATGATTGTATGTTTGCTGTGTGTGTGTGTACTATGTGAGATTTGTATCACAAAAGATAGTTTTTACTATGCTCTTCGATCATACCTTCAAAATTGCATACTGGAGAAGAATGTAGCTCATCTGCTATGATTGCAGGTCACAGCTATGGCGATCGGAAACTTGTATTGCTCATGCTAGAGTTTGTATTAACAACTCTGGAAAAATCTCTATTAGCGAAAATATTATAACCCAATGAGATCAAGTTATAACTCAATAAGTTCCAATCGTTCCATTTTTTTGAGACGCGATTCGTAACTTGATATGATTGAGTCATAATGAAGGTAACTATTGATTCCAAAAATTGTTCAATGTGGTGAATGACCAGAATTGTGACTTGGTAATCGGCGGGGATATTCTTGCAAGAGAAGTCGAGGACTAGAGAGATTCTGATGGTCGATCTTTCGATGATAAAGTCAGATAGGAATAATAAAAAAAAAAATTGTATTTAGCTAGGAGTAGTTAACTAAATAATGCCCAGTTTGGCTTTTTTATAGGTCAAAAGATTAGACCGTTGAAGATCCTTAGTTACTATTTAAATGGGGGCGGTACAAGAAATAGAACAGACGAAGATGCTTGTTAGCGTGGATACCTTAACGGGTTTGATTTAATTAAGGCATATGTGGAGCTAGGGTGATGCCGATTTAGGATGCTGGCGAGCAATAAGCTGAGGGCCTTTCTAAGTCATGCAGCTCATCCTCCAAGCGGTGGAACTTATGTGCCGACCTCGTGCCTAATTTATTCGGTAACGAAATTTGACTTGTGGTGCATTTTGGTGAGCCAGGTGTGACAATTCCTGAGGGGTTTGTCTTTCTTTGATCTAGGAATGAGCTATACATGAAGGCTCTTGCCCAAGTAAAGATGAAAAGAACCCAAGGCAAAGGCATGGCTCATTCACTACTTGTTTCACCTTTCTCATGATAGTACTTTTAAGAGATCAGACATTTGGAGTACCACAGACCCACCCACCCAACCATTCCTAATGCAGTTTTTGAAGACTGAGCAGCATTTACTCACCTTCTATGGAGAGTTATAAAAATGACAGTAAATTGATTGATTTAGATAAATAAATATTGGTTATTCTATTATTAGACGTGATGACATCGCGTCATCGCTACAATAAATATTTTTTTGTCACCTACGGTCCCATATTTTTTGGGTCTCAATTTTTTTTTAATTCAGATTTATTTGACTTTAAATTATTTTTAAAAATTTTAAATTTAAGTTTAATTAATTCTAATTTTGTTTTAAGGTCATAAATAAAACTTTTAGACTAATGTTCAAACCAATTAAATTTTCTTTTTCAGGCCTCTAAATTTTTTTTTATAATCGTAATTCAATAAAATAAATTTTTTTTTTTAAGAGTTTTATACTTATACGAGATTTATTATATTAATCATAATATAATTCATGTTTTGGAACCTACCATATATAATAAAACTATGTAATTATTTTTTTTTGTATATTATTTCCAACTATTTTGATCAACTTGAAAAGTATGTATTTTGATTTTGATTTTTTTTTAGAATTTGATGGTCATTTGATAAGTTAAATTTATTAATAACTTCTTTCTGTTGCCATGACAACATAAAGATCAATAGCGTGTTTACTTTCTTCTTTGTGAAGAAATTGTTGTTAACCATTTCGTTGAAACTGTATTGATCGAGTTGAACAAGTTTAGTTACAACTCAATAAGATCGATTTAGAAACGACCTAACAAACTTTTGGATGGATTCCAAATCAATACCAAATTCTTAAGGATCAATCTTAAAGTTTTGAGTCTGACATTTAATTTTAATCTCATTAAATGGTTTGCGACTTGATTTCCTTTTTTCATTTATATCATTATTAACACGTGATATTGTTTCGGTATTTTCAGCATTGAGAAGCAAGTGTAAGAGCCATTAAACATAACCGAGTAGGGTTGGTGGATGGTGGAGAGATCCATTTATAGTTGCCACACCAGAATTTGACCAAAACATAATAGCTCTGCGTGGTTCAATTAAGGACACTGATGCTGTACATGCATGAAATCCGTATAGGAAAACTAAATGAAAACCATAAAAACTCTCTCTCTCTCTCTCTCTCTCTCTCTCTCTCCCCGAGGGATTTGTGTTTCTTTGATCTAGGATAGTGCTATAGGCCTTACCAAACTAACATTAAAGAACCCGAGGCAAAGGCATGGCTTCTGTAGAATATGACACAACTTAGATACGACATGACACGATTTATTTTTAGTACAATTTGCTTGTTTCAAAAAATTTCGGGATGTTTATATTATAAGATCTCATGTGATTCTACACTATGCATACTCTTTGCTCATTCTTGCTTTTTGTTCAACTTCGATTCAAAATATATTAGAGAATGTCTAGATCTTGAATAGTTGGGGTTTTTATTTTGTTTTCCTCACAAATATGGCCATTGTTATCTGGGTATGGACTCAATTCTTCCTTGTCTGGTTCAAAAATTGAGTCTTTTTATTTTGCATTTCGTATAAGTTTGAGTCGAAGGTTAGAGATTGATTTTGAGCTTTTATTCAAATTTAAGTTTGAGTCTATGTTTAATAAGAGTTGGAGATGCTCTTAAGGGCGACAATTTGAATTTTGTCTGATACTAATAATTTCTATTATTTCTAGTCATCGGTTTATACGAACACGAAACAAGATTAAAATAACCAAAACTTGAAATGACACGATAAAACATGATACAAGAGAATTCGATTAACACCACCAATCTTATTGGGGAAAGGTTACGGTACTGAAGGAGGTACTGAACCAAAAGTTACAACTTTTTTGAAATGCAAGTTACAATTTTTAAAAGTCAAGTTATAACTCCAAAGGGAGAAGTTACAACTGTTCAGGGGAAGTTTATGATCAATCATGTGTATCTGTGATCGATCATAGACTCTTGATCGATTATAGACTTTCCCTGACTAATTGTAATTTCTCATTTTTGAATTATAATTTTACCATAAACATAATAATGTTTGGTACGATACCGAAGGCGGTACCATCCCATCTTATTGTGTGCACTATCAAAATCATGTACGACCACATAAATGTTCTGATCTGTCAACAAATCTATAATATATTTAATAAAAAGACACCATCTGTTCATCTTCCTTGCATTATATGCCACCAGTCCTGTTTGCATTTAGTTCTGTCTTCTGCCTTAACATTGACTCATTGATCCAGGTCAATGCTTGATGAGTCATTGATCCTGGTCAATGCTTGATGGATTAATCTCTTCGGGACGTTATTTTGAGGTTTCCACCTATTATATAATGTATAATTTGAGCCATAATTACTGATCTGAGATGTTCAAACCCGTCACCACAGCACTACTGAAGACAAAGTTTTAAATTACATTATTTGGTTATAGATGGACAGAGAACAGCTAAGAGAGTGCGACTTGCACTCCCTCAAGGCGATCTCTAAGTACCATCACACCACTCCATGTTGTTGATAGAATTAATTAAGCAGTTCATTCACTCACCGCTTCTCCTCATCTCTTCCTGTTTCACCCTTCTCATTTATTTGCACTGTGCAGGACACTACTCTAAGAGATCAAACGTTTGGGTATACCCACCACCCATTCCTAATGAAGTTTTTGAAGACCGAGCACCGCACCAATATTATTATATGATGTAATGATAAATAAACAATTGAGTAAGTAAACATTTTTTTTTTATATATGGCGATTATTATCTCATATGAAGGAACGGTTATTTGAAGGAGTGAGTTTTATTTTACCTAATGCTCCGTTTGGTAGGGAGGATGAAAAGTAGGAATGATGAAAAGTAAGAGAGATACACACTTCTATCATTCAAGGAATGAAAGTAGGAATGATACACTTTCCTTCATTTGTATTTGGTTGGATGGATAGAAAATAAAAATGACTAATTTTTTTTTTTTTTTGTGGTGGCTAAGATTAGGGGTGACAATCGAGTCGTGTCAGATTCGTGTTGAGTCATTACGGGTTTAACTAATTGTGTCGTGTCGAGTTGCGAGTTGACCTGTTTATATATATATATATATATATATAATACATATTTTATCATTGTATTTTTATATGAAATTAATGTATATATAATATATGTATATATTAAAAGATACATAGACAAATAAGATACATCTCAACACAAATAATTAACTTTCCATTCACTTTCTTTCTGATTTTGGAGGGATTGATTTTAGTGAGTTGGAAGAAAAGTTAATCCATCCACTTTTCCATCCTTCCTACTTTTCTTTTTTACCAAACATGATCTTTTATCTATCCCTTCCACTTTCCATCCTTCTAACTTTCTATCCTTCTATTTTTCCGTCGTACCAAACGGAGCATAATTGTTGAGTTGTTATTGAACAGTTACACGACAATATTGATGTGTTGTAATTGCTACTATAAGATCTGAGGCCAGATGTACGTAGTCTTAAATCAATATGGGAGTATTTTTTTTTTGCGACTTGAATATTTGACGTTTAAGTCATAACGAAGCAAGTGTAATTTTGCTATTGTTATTGATTAATTTTTATATTGATCCCAAAAACTACACCTCCGGAGTGTGAGATGATCTTTCAATTGGCAGCAGTTCCTACAAAGGAAGTCGAAGACTAAAGGGCCTTTAGTGATCGATCCTCCGATGATAAAGTTAATAAAAGTATAGTTGACTAAATTGTATTTAGTTGAGAAAGATTACTAACCTCATACATGGCTTGCATGACTCTTGATGATACCTAGAAAAAAGCTCTAAGTACGAGCTCGGACATTGAGGTCAGACAAGGAGGTCAGACACAGTAACCAAGGCTCCGCAATCCAGACCTCAAGCTCTGCTCAAAGAAAACAAACGGGAAATTGAAAGGGAAACAACTGGCTGGTGAATGGCATCCTCAAAGCAATGGAAAGCTAGAATCAAGGCACAAAACTCTCAACTAACCAAGATTCTCTCCCAAAAATCAAGGAAGATCCCACGGATGAAGGGCAAAGATCTCGGTAAAAATCTCTTAGAGATAGGAATTGCATTATAAATATTGTACATCGCCTCAATCAAGGGGCGGAGAACCCTACTGGCATCAAAGGCATCTTGTAAAATATTTTCGAGAGGAATATAGATTCTAGGAGCAAGAGACTCCATTGAAGAGTGGACTAGCCGAGCTCCCAAGCCGGTGAACCACTATATTTCTATGTGTTACACACACCACATCTCAGATAACTAGAGCACTCACACACAATTTTATGAGCCTCGTAGCTCAGATCCATCCCATACCATTGAACCCAAACTCATTGCTCATTCGTGTAAAATTACACCATCAGTTTGGCGCCGTCTGTGGGAACGACTGTTCCTGTTACAAATAAACTGATTCCTCAGTGACTGATGGTAACAACTCGAAATATGAGCAGAAGTCAAACAAACCTACCACGAATGCAAGATCAGCAGGAAGCCACCAACGGCAGACAACCAGGGAACATCCAGGAGACGAATTCCCCCATTAATAACGAGTTGGAGGCCCTTCGCCTCGTCAACCAACGATTACTAAAGGAAAATGCAGAGTTATCAAAGCTCGTACAACGCCCACAGGAGGCACGACCGGCCCAAGAAGGCCAGAATAACCCCCCTTACAGGGAACGGCGACACTGGGACCCCCTCAGAGAGGTCGACGAAGGAGGAGAAAGCAGCCAGACCAAGGGGCATGCTCCTTATGTGCCCCCTAGGAATGGCCATAACGACGAGATGCAAAGTCAGAACGACGGGGGCGATAGGGATGATTCTTTCCCTTATCCGCCGGACAGGAAAGAGCAGCGCTGGGAACAACGCTTCAAAGACATCCAACAAGAGCTCAGCCACATGAAAGAGGCTATAAAGAGCAAGGCTCCGGTTACAATGGACGCCCTAGTACAACAGACTGAGTCCCCATTCACCACTGGAGTGCTGCACTTTCCTCTCCCACCAAAGTTCAAGATGCCTCAGATAGAGGTCTTTGACGGAACGAAAGATCCCGTAGATCATCTCAACACTTACAAGAACCAGATGGAACTGCATGGATACCAGGATCCTGTACGTTGCAGAGCTTTTGCCATCACGTTAAAAGGCTCTGCCCTGGCCTGGTTTCACAGGCTCCCACCAGCCTCGATCTCATCCTTTAGAGAGCTCTCCATAGCTTTTGTATCTCACTTTATAGGAGCTCGGATATACAGAAAGCCGAGCTACCACCTATTGAATGTAAAATAGGGACCCAACGAGAACCTACGGTCTTATGTCCAAAAGTTTAATTCAGAATCCCTGAAGGTAGATATTCCAGATGAGAAGTTTGCTATCACTGCTTTCATTGCTGGATTAGGAGTGAAATCGAAAGATTTGATATTTTCTATATCAAAGAACCCGCAAGCAAGCATGGCAGAGGTGCTGGCTAAAGCAGAAAAGTATATTAATGGCGAGGAAGCCCTTCTCTCAAAGGTAGGGAGCTCATCCTCACAGAAGGAAAAAGTGAACGAAGAAAATAAGAGGGATCGAAGTCCTAGGAAAGAAAGAGGACGAGATAGGTCCCTAAGAAGAGACAGGGATCGCTCCCCCAAGAGAAGGGAAGATGTCAGAGAACAAGACGAGCTTTTCAGCTTATGAACATCAGATGAGCTCTTCAGCTCATAAATTTAAGATGAGCTCTTCAGCTCATAAACTCAAGATGAGCTCTTCAGCTCATAAAATCAAGATGAGCTCTTCAACTCATAAACATCCGATGAGCTCTTCAGCTCATAAATTCAAGATGAGATCTTCAGCTCATAAATTCACGATGAACTCTTCAGTTCCTAACTTGAGCCACGCAGCTCACGATGAACTCTTCAATTCATAACTTGAGCCACGCAGCTCACGATGAACTATTCAGTTCATAACTTGAGCCAAGCAGCTCACGATGAACTCTTCAGTTCATAACTTGAGCCACGCAGCTCACGATGAACTATTCAGTTCATAACTTGAGCCACGCAGCTCACGATGAACTCTTCAGTTCATAACTTGAGTCGCGCAGCTCACGATGAACTATTCAGTTCATAACTTGAGCCAAGCAGCTCACGATGAAGTATTCAGTTCATAACTTGAGCCAAGCAGCTCACGCTGAACTCTTCAGCTCATAATATGAGCCACGTAGCTCACGCTGAACTATTCAGTTCATGATACGAGCAACACAGCCCACGAAGAACTCCAATAGTTCAGAAAAGAGCCTAGGAGCTCGGAATGAACTATTTAATTCCTAAAAAGAGCTCGGCAGCTCATAAAGTCAATAATTTTGCTTTAAGAAGCACTGAAGTACTTCTCGAAGCAATGGGAACTCGGCAACCGTAGGAAAAGCAGCAGCTCTCTGCACCTCGAGCTCATGCAAATCGAGGTCGATGTGTGGAAGTCTATCTCAATTCAGCATCGACTCAGCCCCTGCCCAAGCTCGCTTGGGCCAAGGGCTGGGGGGCAACTGATGATACCTAGAAAAAAGCTCTAAGTACGAGCTCGGACATTGAGGTCAGACAAGGAGGTCAGACACAGTAACCAAGGCTCCGCAATCCAGACCTCAAGCTCTGCTCAAAGAAAACAAACGGGAAATTGAAAGGGAAACAACTGGCTGGTGAATGGCATCCTCAAAGCAATGGAAAGCTAGAATCAAGGCACAAAACTCTCAACTAACCAAGATTCTCTCCCAAAAATCAAGGAAGATCCCACGGATGAAGGGCAAAGATCTCGGTAAAAATCTCTTAGAGATAGGAATTGCATTATAAATATTGTACATCGCCTCAATCAAGGGGCGGAGAACCCTACTGGCATCAAAGGCATCTTGTAAAATATTTTCGAGAGGAATATAGATTCTAGGAGCAAGAGACTCCATTGAAGAGTGGACTAGCCGAGCTCCCAAGCCGGTGAACCACTATATTTCTATGTGTTACACACACCACATCTCAGATAACTAGAGCACTCACACACAATTTTATGAGCCTCGTAGCTCAGATCCATCCCATACCATTGAACCCAAACTCATTGCTCATTCGTGTAAAATTACACCATCAACTCTTTTATAGGCTGGGCCAAATTGTACTGTTGGAACTCCTTAGCTGCCTTTTAAATGAGGCAGCAAGAAAAGTGAAACTCCCAACTGGAGTGAGCTACTTTCGAGGGATATGGGCAAACAGGTTGTTAGGCGGTTTCTGGAGCCCTCTTATGAAGGAGAGCTGAATGTGCCGAACGCTCATGTGCCAAGCTCGCTTCTACATGCTCGTCTTGTGACTAATTCATAATCATTATATAAAAATATTGCATAATAATATTGTCTTTCGATGTATCAAAATTAACAAAAATATGAGAAATAGAGGACAAGATATAAGAGAAGGAACAAAAAGCTTCAAAAAAATTTGAACACTTGTTGGGAGATTCAATTAAAAAAAAAAATTAATCAAGTTCACTTAATTGAGTAAAAAATTTAATCTTATATTAGAAATTATTAAGTAAATTAAAATTTATGAGATCTTTTTCTGGGGAAAATATTTAAATACATTAAAATCTATACAAAAAAATGTTTGGACAAAAAAATTGAGTTATGTAGCTCCGCCCTTATTTTGGAGTAAATATTGGGTGTAACAGTTATACCACGTCTGTATTGTCACGTGTTATAACCATTCAATAATAAATAAACAAATGAAAAAGTGAACCACACTTTTTAAATATGTTGTAGTTACTATCCTACATAGAGATGTGGTTATTTGAAAGAAAAATACTATTTAGATCTAAAAATTTGACATAATTTATTGAGATAATGATGTGGTTTTAGTGAAATCATTCAATCAAAACCAAGTTCTAATGTTTGATAAGGTCCACGGTCAATTCAAAGGTCATAGTGAATTAAGTCAGCAAATTAGGTCTCAATAACATTGCTCTGTTTGAAAAGCAATGCTACTGGAACCTAATCTACTGACATAATTTACTGACTTAATTCACTGTAACATTTACATTCACTGTAGATCCCATCAAACATTAGAATTTGGTGTTGGTCTAATGATTCTTACGAAACCACATCATTATATCAGTAAAATAGATCAGATTTTTAGGTCCAAATAGTATTACTCCTGTTTGAAATAGTGGAGTCCATTTTATTTATTTATTAGGGTAACCCGTGTCTGAAGACACAGTGCAATATGAATGGTATTGAGAGGGATGTTGATGGTCGTTGGATGAGTCAATTTGAGATCTTCAGATGAGTTTATTGAAGTCTGTCATGTTTTATATTATAGATCATTAGGCGATTACATCATGTGATAATCATAAAAATCTAATTATTTAAAATAATGAGGTATATTTTATTTATTTATTATTAGAGGATTAGACCAAGTGATAATTCTAAAGCGGTGAACTCGTTACTATTTTGGACGATGGACCCACCACCATTCCTAAGGCGGTTTTCAAAGACTCAGCAGCATTTACTCACCTTCTATCCTACCTCTCCCTCATCACTTGAAAACCCTATAAAATAAAACCCGGCTTATAGTTATATTAAGAGAGAAGTACAACCGAAAGAAACTTAGAAAGATAGTGTGGGTGTGGGTGTGTGTGTGTGAGAGAGAGAGAGAGAGAGAGAGAGAGATGAAGGGCATTAAGCACAGGATGGTGAAAGTAAACGGCATAAAGATGCACATAGCAGAGAAAGGAAAAGGTCCGATGATTGTCTTCCTCCATGGCTTCCCTGAGATCTGGTACACATGGCGCCACCAGATCACCGCCTTGGCCGCCTTAGGCTACCACGCAGTAGCCCCTGACCTCCGAGGCTACGGTCACACTGATGCTCCCACTTCAATTACCAGTTACACTTGTTTTCACGTCGTGGGAGACATTGTGTCCCTCATCGACTTGTTTGAAGAAGATCAGGTGTACGTAGTCGGACATGACTGGGGTGCTATGTTGGCATGGTACTTGTGCTTGTTCCGACCCGATAAGGTGAAGGCATTTGTGTGCCTCAGCGTGCCGTTCCGGCCAAGACATCCGACGATGAAGCCTGTTCCGGCCCTGCGAGCTTTCTTTGGGGACGACTACTATATGTGCAGATTTCAGGTACATATGCACACATACATATATATAGATCGATCGATAACTAACTAACTTCTGGCCGAACCCACCTATTTAATATTCATTCCAATTTCTACCCACTCGTACGGGTTTGGAGAGATATTGAGATGAATCCGGCCCTATGTAGATTGGCAGGCGGGCTAAAAAATTCGCTGAAACGAAAATCTTACTAATCCCTAGTAATCCGAATGGAGCTTCGTATGGTAAGCAAGGTGGAAAGTCTATTTTTGCATACAGAATCTATTGAATCCACTTCAATAGTCTATCCGACGGTCTCAAGTAAACTCAATTATCACTTACCAACATTTCTTTCAAAACCATTCACATTAATTTATGTTGCATCGTATCTTCAAAACCGAATTATCCCGTGTGTGTATATATAATAGTGTGATCATAAAAGTTTTGTATCGCACTATAGCCTTTGATAAGTATTTGTTTTGTGGATCATTAAACGTTTGCTAATCAAATAAGTTAAAAATTAAATGTAAAAACTTATCAAAATTGTTCATAAATTATTAATTATAATTTCCATGATATATGCAAACTATAAATCTCTTGGATACAAGAAAATGATTAGAATCATAATTAAATAGAGTTTCTATATATCATTAGAATCATAATTAATACGTTATCAAATTTTCTTTTTTCCAGTTTGTAAATAATTAAATGCCTTATTTTTCTTACAAAAAAACAGATCCGGCACAAAAAAAAATTGGGGTCTAAGGCAAAAATTTATAAACTTAAAATAAGTACATGAGTAGTGCAATCAAATTTTATTTAAACGATAGGGTTTGATATTCCATTTTTGCTAATATATATACCTTTTCCAAAAAAAATAACCCAACATGCCACTTAATATTTGTGTGTGTGTGTGTGTGTGAGAGAGAGAGAGAAAAAGAGATTCCAACCAACCAATATCATTCAACGTTGTACTTAATTGTACCACGTACATGTTTTTATTTTCTCCAGATTCTTTGTTGTTTTAAATGGATTATCCACCCTCCACCAACCCTGCATGCTTAAATTGAATGGTATTGCGACTATTGCCTGTTTCGGACATCCAAAATTAATGTTTAAAATGTGCTACTATCACCTTCCATTGCAAGTCAAATATTAATGCTATTTGAATATAATTTATTGACTATAAATAAGATCTCTGCACCATCCACCAACCCTACTGCTCTGTTACATTGAAGAGGAAAATTAATCTAGAAGAGATTTCATTGCTTGGAAACCTTATCACATTTACAGATTTGGAGTTTATTTTCTTTAGATTATGTTTTTTTGGTAATACCCGACCCGAGGATCATCCCAATCACACTCTTTGGATTTGTGTGATGGATAAACTCGGGATGCATACAATCATTTGCAAACCATGCATATTTTGTCAACTGAGACGTCGATGTATTAACCTCAAAACCTTTTCGTCCAAATTATATTGCTGGATTGCCTTGGACTTGATCTTGTCAAAACTAACATAGTGTTGGTGCATTCATGACAGATATATATATATATATATATATATATAATATGAAATATGATAGATTTTAATAAGTCAATTCGACGGTGTTAATAGATTCATCTAACGGCCACCAACATCCCTCTTAAAACCATTCACATTGCATCGTGCCTTATATATTGCATCGGATTTTTATTGGATCAGATTTACATGTATTCAAATTTAAATCCGTTTAAAGAAACTTAATCGGATTTGGGTAAACAAATTAAAATATTTATCCATATTCGGTTAAATATATTCGGATTAAAATTCGCTCTATTGACAGGCGTACTTGTCCCCCCTCTATTTTGGATTTTCTTCAATTATGCAATGTTATTGAACCATAATTTTGTTCAAAATTTCAAATATGCCCCCATAATTTTTAAAAAAATTATATATTTAGTCATATTTTGTTTATTTAGATTTTGTTTAGGCTAAATAAAAACTAGTTTTGGTGTTTCATATATTAATTTAGTCTTGAATTTTAATAAAAAAAATTTTGTGTCTAAACTTAAAACTTTTTTTATATCAGTTGGTGAATTATCCATAGTCACATTTTGCCGCCCTTAGAGAAATTCATGGCTTCACCCCTGACTGCTTTGTTATGTTACAGGAACCTGGAGAGATTGAAGCTGCAATTGCACACTATGGTTCTGCACAAGTACTTAGGAAAATTATAACAGATCGCAAACCAGGTCCACCGTGCCTGCCTAAAGATAATCCATTCGGAATCCGTCCCAATTCTCCTCCTCCGACGTTACCCTCTTGGTTTTCGGAAGACGACCTTAAATATTATACTGATAAATATGAGCTCAAGGGCTTTACTGGAGCATTGAACTACTACCGAGCATTGGATTTGTATAAACACCCTCTAAAACTTGGTCATTATCTTATATGTCTTGTATTTAACAGAAACGTTTCGTAAATGTTTTTTCGTTTGTTCAAAAAATTTGCAGGAATTGGGAACTCACTGCCCCTTGGACTGGAGTACAGGTGAAAGTGCCTGTGAAATTCATTGTTGGGGATCAAGACATGGTGTATACTACTCCAGGAGGGAAGGAATATGTACACTGTGACACTTTCAAAAAAGATGTGCCTATGCTGGAGGAAATTGTTGTGATGGAAGAGGTTGGTCACTTCATCAACCAAGAAAGAGCAGAGGAAATTAACTCTCACATTCATGATTTCATTAAGAAGTTCTGAAACTACGTACTTTGTTATCTATGTATTTAGATCAACTCGCGTATACTTTCCCACAATTTCTCGATCACCCGCTATGAATTAAAAAGGGATCCACCGTGTAAAAGTGAGTCCCGGCCTCATCAATACACAGTGGGTAACCCATGAGAAGAAATGAAGGAAAGTGTATTGTAGGGAATCTAAATCCATTATTTTTCGGTTTTTCAGTTTAATTTAATGTTGGTTCATGTGTTGTGTGCTCAAAAATAATTGTTATCTGGGACATTTCAATCCTAGATGACCCTATTGAAAGAGTATTTAAGGGCATTATTGCTCTACTGATGAGAATTGCTTTGGTGGACTGTCTTACAATGCCTGAGGACTATGACAGTCTTCATGAGATCCCAGTAGTTCAAGGGTCTCAATTGCTTATTTTGCTGTCTTGGTCTCCCATCTATCTAATATTATAGCTAAGAAATTGAATTCTCAATTTATAAAAGCAAAACAACGATCAAAGATTGAACTATTTTTTATCGACTTTGATCAAATGGTACAAAATTCATTCTAAAAGTTTTTTTCTCGCTTAAAAACATCAATTTCTCTACACGATCCCAAATGCTAGACAATTCAATTAACACACTCTTCAATATCAAACAACCCCATTAATCTACACCTATCTCTCTATTCTCTCTCTACCCTACTTATCTCTTACTATTTAAAATATAAATATTGTACGACTATTGTTGGTTTGTTAGTATTGCAGAGTGTCTTCAGATTCGAGATTATTGCTAGTTGTATATGTTAGTTGTGTGTGTATTGTGTGAGGTTTCTACTATGATAGGAGTTTTTTTTCTGTGCTTTTTGGATCACAAATGCATACTGGAAGAGAGTGCGTCTAATCTGTTGTGATGGCTGGCCATAGCTATAGTGATCGGAAACTTGTATTGCTCATGCTATATTTCGTATTAGCAATGCTGGAAAAAATATGTCCGACCGAAAATCATATTGGAAAATATTACACTTGGCTCTACACAAAGCTAACCCTTGTACAGTGTCTGGCAGAGCTAAGGGGGCCTTTCTTATTCAGGGGGGAGAGTGGAGTCTCGAGAAGTACTATTGAGAAGAAGACCCTTGGCCTCTCTTCATTCTCTACAAGGTTCCAAATCTTTCATCAACATAGGTGACAACGAGCGAGGCAGAGATGGAAGAGATCAAACACGAAAATAAGAAGCAAACTCGCCTTCCTTTTTGATCATTTTTATGGAGGGGGATGGAGAAAGTAGACAAAACAGACTCGCATTTCTCAGTCGAAAAGATGGGTTCCTTTTTCATCTCGAATTTATAATCAAATAAATACAGGAAAAGAATTCTATTGAAAACGCTCCTAACCCAACCCCTTGGTAGAGCCGTGTATTGTAAGTGATCTGAACATGCCCGGAGAAAGAGCAAGGAGCTTACTTACCTAAGAGCTAAAAGGGCAGGGTTGGGAAGGAAGAAGATACAGCTTGAGCTTGAGCGTGGAGCTTGTCTTCTTGACATGCCTACTTTTCTTTGTTCAACTGGGCTTGTTTGCTTGATGGGTCCTGGTCACTGCTAGTTAGCCCCCAAATAAGATTTTTCAAATTGTCTTTCTTCGATTTTTTCTTCCTCATCCTTGGTGCTCTTTCCAAACGCTCATTTAACAGCTTCGTTCGACTTACTTAGACAGATAGAAAGCGGCTGGCGAACTCCAACTTTATTTGGGTTGGTTAACCTGAACTCAGTCAAAAAAAAATAGTATTTACGTTGAGTGTTTTAAAACTTAGGTTGGACTTAAATTTAGACTGGGCTCAGGTTGAGGTAGAGGGTGTTAATCGAGACGAGCTACTCGGGTTAGGCTCAAATAAAACTCGGCTCGAGCTTGTATTATAAATGAGCTGAGGTTGAACATTTTTTTAGGCTCGTTTAGAAAAATAAGCCTAAAAGGCTCGGTTCAAGCTCGTAAAACTCGGCTCGTTTATACGTAAAATAGTCGAACTACTCGGGCTTAGGCTCAGCTCAAGTTCTAAACGAATTGAACTTGAACAATTTTTTAGACTCGTTTAGAAAAATAAGCTCACCAGGCTTGACTCAAATTCACAAAGTTCGGCTCGATTAACATCCCCAGGTTGAAGAAGTTTTTATAGAACTAGACAGAGTACAAACTCTCTTGTTGAATCGATGTGTGATGTTGAATAAAGAATAAAAGAATATGTATAAGTTAAAATCTCACATCGGTTACAAACAAAAAATGTATCTCCCTCCTCTTGTATATAAAGAAAGCAAACTCCATGTGCTTGTGTCTTTAATGGGCTTAATTTTTATTGAGCTTATGTGAGTTTAATAAAAAAATTAAAGCTATCAACATTTAAGAACTCAAATGCAACCCAAAAATTGATTCTGATTTAATAACTTGAGCTCAATCTAAGTTCAACTTGAGCCTAAGCGGGCAATACTCAAGTTGAGATATTTTGCGTTGAGGGCGGGTTCGGGTTGGTCACTTATCTAGCTGATACCATGTAAAATAAAGACATTAAGGATTATGTGAACTCTTGCTCTCTGTTTTTCATATCACAAAGTGAGTACACTGCCTTCAATTTTTATAAAAGTCTTGTCAAACTGATATTCGAAAACTATGGCTATGAAATACAACCATATTCAAAACTCTAAGTATATACAGCTAATAACAACGCATTCCCAATATTCTCAGGATCAAGTCTTCTCAAAATCTTCATCCGAGAAAATCTCTTCAGTTAGGAAATCTCTTTAGTTTGAACTAGTTGTTCCAGAGGAAAGGTCAGATGTGAAACTGGCATATCCCATCTGATACCTAAGTCAGTCGGTGCACAAATGAGAGGATATATGTTCTACAGTAAAAATTCAATTCTATGTGTGTGTACCTTAACTTGTAAAAAAGCAATGCTATGTAACTCAAATCTGTAACCCAAATTTGCATTTCAAATGAAGGAGAACCATTGAATCAATGGGTCTCATTAACTTGTAAACACAACAACGATTAAGATTGATTTAATTTTTATTTACTTTAATCGAATAGTATAAAATTCATCCTAAAATTGCTTTCCTGCTCAAAGGCATCATAGTCTCTACATGCCCCCCAATTTTAGATAACTCAATCAATACACTTTCTAATACCAAATAATTCCTTTAATCCCCATCTATCTCTTTATTATCTCTCTCCTAATTCTCTTTTATTTTTCTTTCTGTTTACTTTAATTCTAAATTACGTAATTAAAGAAAAAAATAAAACTATTTTCTATTTAAAATATAAAGAACAATGTTATGTAACCCAAATTTGTATCCCAAATGAAGGAGGACCATTGGATCAGTGAGTCTCATTTAAAAAAGTTGATGGGACCCACTCATCCAATGGTACCCCTTCATTTGGAATAGAAATTTGGGTTACAAATTTGGAATATATAGTATTTCCCAAATATAAATATCATAACCATCGAGCGTTAGATCAGTTGGTGAGAGACTGTTCTAGCTTAACCACGGTCTCGGGTTCGAGTCTTGGGAACGTAGCTGCGTTCGGTAGGGAGAGCTTTGCCGCCCTTGTAGTCCCACCCGGCTCGAATCCAGATTAGTCGGAGCCCAATGTGACTTTCGGATATCGGATGGTCAGACAAAAAAAAAATATAAATATCATACAATCAATGTTCAATTTTTGGTATTGCAAAGTATCTTCAGACAACGATCAAGATTAATTCATTTTTCATCTACTTTAATCCAAGGGTACAAAAATTATTCCAATTTTTTTTTCTCCCTAAAAAACATCAATTCAACCAACAGATTCTTTAATACCAAACAACCCATTAATACACACCTATCTTTCTCTTCTCTCTCTTCTATCTCTCTTACTTTTTTTTTTTTGTTCACTTTAATTTAAATTATATAATACAAAAAATAAAAAATAAATTATTTTTTAAAATATAAAAATTATATGATCAATACTTAATTTTTAATATTATATAGCATCTTGTAAGTATGAGGTTATTGTTAGTTATTTAATTAGCTTGTAATACCGACAAGTAAAGGGAAACATTATGGCCTGTTTGATCACCATATGTTTTTATTATTTTTTTATTTTAATTTTTTGAAAAAAATAAAAATAAAAATGCGTTTGGTGAATGTTTTCGATTTTTTTTACTTCTACGTTTTGAAAATAAAGTTAAAATATAGAAATATCCAAAATAATATTTTTTAAAACATCCAAAAACAAAACACACGCGCAGCTTTGGTGGATGGGTGTTGGGTGGTTGGTGGTATTAAGTGGTTATTGGTGGCGGGTTTTACAAGAGGGTTAGGTGGTTGGGTGTTGGTGGATTTTAGCGATGTGGAGTGGTGGATTTTTAGTATAATATCAAACATATTATTTTTATAATTTTTTAAATATAAATTATTATCAAATATATTTTATATTTTTAATTTTTATTGTAAAAAAAATAAAAAATATTTTTATTATTTTTTATAAAAAAAAATATAAAAATAAAAACATTAACAAACGCACCAATTTCTCTAGATGTTTTTTTCTCTTTGGGTAAACCGAAGGAAGGAAATTCCGGAGTTTTTATTGCAATGGGACAAAACACATTTCCTACCAGTACCAACCGTCCCAATCAGACGGTAGAAAGTTGGAAGACCCAACAAAAATCATTGAAGAATCTCTCTCTCTCTCTCTCTCTCTCCCTAAAGTTGATGTAAAATAGCAACTCTGAGTGAGAACTCCTCATCTTCTCTCTGCAAAGCTTGAAATGGATCAAATTGAGCACAAGTACATAGAAGTGAATGGTCTGAAGCTTCACGTAGCTGAGATTGGAACTGGGTCGTCGTCGGTGGTGGTGTTCCTTCATGGGTTTCCTGAGATATGGTACTCTTGGCGTCACCAGATGATAGCCGTCGCCCACGCCGGCTTCAGAGCTATCGCACCTGATTACAGAGGGTACGGACTCTCCGACGCACCCCCGGAACCTGAAAAGGCCAAGTTCTCTGACCTCTTTACTGATCTCCTCGCAATTCTGGATCGTCTCAGTCTTTCAAAAGTATACTTCAAAACTCTCTCTCTCTCTCTCTCTCTCTCTCTCTCTCTCTCTCTCTCTCTCTCTAATATTTTTGTCGATTATGGTAATGCCTTTTGCATTGGAAGAATTCTTGAGAAATTGATTGAAGAATAGAATTATCACAGCTACTTTGACAATTATATTTTCAGAGAACAACAGATTTGCAGATTTGAGTAAGATGTAAAATGGAATGAAGAAATAGGTTGCAGAATTTTAGAAGAAAATGCTAGTATGATTAAGTGGCATGTTTGTGGCTTGGGCATGCCTCAAGGAGTCTGGTTTGGTTTTTGGTGCTTTTTTTTTTTTGTTCAACGTTCAGGAGTGTCCGGGTTAGTTTCAATCCCGACAAAAGCACGCAATCCATGTCGATAGTTTGGAGCGTTAATTGAGATGAACTATTCGTGGTCAGCTCGGTTCGACGTTAATCAAGATGAGCTATTGGTGCTTAACTCGGGTTCGACTAAGATAAAACTCGGCTCAAGCCTGACTAGTGTTTTAAACGGGGTGAGAGCTTGAATAATTTTTTTAGGCTCGTTTGAAAAAACGCGGTTCAAGCTCACAAAACTTGGCTCGTTTATATATAAAATAGTCGAGCTACTCAGACTTGACTCAGATTTGACTCAAGACTCGGTTCAAGCTCACAAAGCTTGGCTCGTTTATATATAAAATAGTCGAGCTACTCAGGCTTGACTCGGATTTGACTCAGGCTCGGGCTCGGTTTGGATTTGGCTCTGGCTCGGTTCAAGTTTTAAACGAGCAGAGCTTGAACAATTTTTTAGGTTTTTTTGAAAAAATAAGCTCGTCAAACTCGGGCTCAAGCTCGTGAAACTCGGCTCGATTAACACCCCTATATGCTAGGTCTAAGATATTCACAAAAAATAAATCTCTCATGACCTGATTTAAAGAGTTATCAAGATTCAAATTTAGAATATTTGGGATTACCAAGATTCGAATTTTTGGTGTTGTTGAACTGCATATGACGCGTCCAATGTGTAATTCTAGGTGTAAGAAATATGTGATAGGCACTGCTGATCACAATTAGTCTATGGCTTATTTGAGGTTGAGAATTGCATATGAGAATTGATGTGGGCATACAGGTCTCAATAGACCATTTCCTATTGATTAAAACCCGTAATCAGCTATCCTAGGGGAGGTATCTATGGTTATAGCCAACCCAATACCACTTGAACACCTGGTTTATTGATAGCATTTAGGGAAAATTGACCGATTAATCTTCTTAAAGAGATTATCCTTCATGTTGTTTTCGATTTCATCCCTTCTGAGTAAGGGAGGGAGAAAAAACAATGTGTGTAACATAATTAAGATTCCTTGTGAGTAAAAAATTGTTGTCTCATGTCATACACATTCATTAAAGTTTCAAGATGTTTTTTTTTGGAGATTCTATGAACAATGGGGTTACTTAGGCAAAAACTGTTTGGCATTATAGGTCAGAGTTTTAGGAATTCGGAGATTTTTTATCACAACCGAATTTCGAGTGTCCTCTTAAAGTGGGAATTTTTTTCAACATGTAACAGTAAACTTTGAAGGGGTATGTGTATCAGTGTGCATATTGACTTTTGTAGCATTATTAATCAACATTCTGCATGACTAATCTTTTGAAAGTTTAAGTAAACCTTTATTTGACTCATTTTTGTCCATGAGGTTGTGCGGCCAATGTAAAAATTGTCGCCATTCTGCAATTTTTTTTAAGTAGACTTTAGTAAACTATTTAGCTCTACAATGTTATATCTTTTGGTTCTATAACTTCATTTTTCTCAAGTTGGGTGGCCTGTTGTACAGATGTTAAGGTCCTTCAGCATGCTTTCATACTACACAATTTATATAGAAAATTCCCGAAAATACTATCTGAATTTCCCTGGTTACAGTTCATCCATACAATGACATAATCACAGTTGCACGAGAGATGAGGGAAAATTTGGTCAACAATCAATCAACTTCCATTCAAGCTTTTAATGTCAGCGTCTTTGTTGTTGAAATAGTCCACCGATATGTTATGGATTTCCAAGCTATTTTTGGATCCAATCATATAAAAAGAAAGCAGAGAGGCCAAACTTGTCCACAATTTTTTAGATGAAAATTTTCGTTGTACATACATTCATGAATAGTGGTTGTTTATATGGATGGTCTGTTATGAGTTTGAATCAATGATTGCATTGTTGGGTTTCAAGTGGTTTTTAAAGACAAGTCTACTGGCTCTCTGTCTCATGTATATATCCAGGTGTTTCTCATTGCTAAAGACTTTGGAGCTATGGTTGCATACGGATTTGCTCTTCTCCACCCAGAAAGGGTCTCAGGAGTTGTAACAATGGGTGTGCCATTCATGCCCCCACAACCTCTTGCATTTCATAAAGAACTCCCCGAAGGCTTCTATATTTCAAGATGGAAGGTACATATTTCTCTGTTTGCTTGTTTAGAAGAATCAATTGTAGCCGGTTCCATTTCCCGATTTGTGTGCGTGTAATGCTTGCGCAAGGACCATGCTATTTTTTTTTGTATCGTTCCAATTTTAGCCAATTCCAAATTCATGTTCATGATTTTTGTTCTAAGGAACCTGGACGAGCTGAATCTGATTTTGGTCGCTTTGATTCAAAGACGGTTGTGCGCAACATCTATATCATGTTCTCCAAATGTGAAATACCAATAGCACAGGAAAACCAAGAGATCATGGATTTGGTGGAACCATCTCATTCTCTACCCCCTTGGTTCACAGAGGAAGATCTTACAGCCTATGGAGCTTTATATGAGAAATCCGGATTCCGAACTGCCTTGCAAGTTCCTTACAGGTATTGAGGCTAATTCTACTTTTTTTCTGAGCTGAGCTAACAAGTGCTCTTCCCTCTACAACTTGTCATCCTTGGCAATCCTTCTCTAACAACTGCCAACTGCCTGTTTGTCGACGTTTCAAAGAATCAGTCAATACCAATACATCTAGACCAGTTATATCCGACTCGGCACCTTCCACTCCGAGTCCGATTTCGATTTCCAGTTACCCACGAGTCTCACTCGATACATGGTTAACTCGTAGACTTCTCGGATGACTCATCCAAGTCATCGGTACTTGACACCGCAATATTATCCTGTGGCAGAACGATATATCATTCTTGTAATGTCTAACTCCTACTATCTAGCGTTTCATGTGTATCATCTGATACGTTGTGACTAATACATCTCAATATCCATCGAGTCAATAGCCACTATTGTGATCTTGAACCATGTTTTTCGCATCATTTGCGACCATTATTTTACCCAATACAGCGAGAGCATCTTAGTTAGATGTTCACCATTGTCCATTGCTAGTTTTGCAGATATTTGGCTAACTGAAAAATAATTGGATACTTTCTAGCAAATGAAATATATATTAGGGTAGCACTATGGCACAAAAAAGTTTTTTTTGGGTACTATAACTCCTGATGATATTGGGCCGTAGATGTTCTTTTGATGTATCCCTGGCCATGATCATGAAAATAACAAACTAAAGTAAAATACCAAAATAAATTATCTCTAGGTGTGTCAAGTTTTTATTGGAGAAAAAAATAGGTATAGTACCGGAAAAGTAATTTTTCATTACCGTATTTGGACCCTATAGATTAAATTAGAATTATTGATTCTATTGCAGGTCATTTAGTGAACAGTTGAACATACCAGATCCAAAAGTTGAAGCTCCAGCACTGTTCATCATGGGTGAGAAGGACTATGTCTTCAAATTTCCAGGAATGGAGGACTACATAGTGAATGGAAAGGTGAAAGTGTATGTTCCCAAATTGGAGATAATACTGGTGCCTGAAGGAACCCATTTCATTCAAGAGCAATTCCCAGACCAGGTTAATCAGCTTGTACTGTCCTTTCTCAATAACCATCGTTAATGAACAAGCTTTCAATAGAGGTGTATCTTTATGAAAGGTTCACCTTTGTTATGAGAGTGATTGGAAAAAACTGTGTACTTGAAAGTTTCGTTGTCGGACGTATCCTATTGTAATATTCTGCTTGTATTGGACGAATACGTATCGTATCGGATGTATCGTATCTTGTATAGTATAAGACGATGCAAAAATGATACAGAAATACGATTCCCTTCGTGTTTTTTTATGTATCATGACGTATCGTACGATACTAATAACTATGTTCGAAACTGCTTTGTACCCACTTATAAATAGTAAGTCTCAATTTATGAGATGATATACTATTGAGCGAAACTGAGCGAAAAGTGTAATAAAGACGCTTTAGATTCATAATTGTTATATATGTTGGGCATCCATTATTGAGGAAAAGCTTACTAGGTAGTTTCTTTTTGTGTGGTGTGGTATGTAATTTAAGGAATTTGATGGGTTTTCATGAGATCGAACTGTAAAATTTTAAGTCTATTTAGTAGTGTATGCCACTGCCAGAGACAACATTTTAAAAATATTTTTGGAGGGAATTTTACCTAGATAGTGAGTTATTTTGGTACATGGTATAGGTACGCAGTATGACAATTTCTCTAGGTACGTAGTACGATAGGAGTAAGTTTAGATGATATAAAATTGATTTAGGAAGGTCGTACATTTTGGTGATCTAAATCACGAACTCACCCCGTTAGAGATCGATATAATCGTGGATTGTCAAAGTTTAATGCATTCTAATAATTATCTCACCTAAGTGAGAGCAGACTGTAACTATGATAATTGGGTTGTTCTTAGTAACCCCCATGAAAATCAAGTTCATATGAGCATTTATAAAATCAAGTTCATATGAGCATTTATAGCACCGACCCGAGTTTACTTGCTACCAACATTGTCTCCCTGTATTTCTTTAAACCCCTTCTTTCACTCCGATAGTATCATAGAATCAAAAATCAAATTTTTGTTTCAAAATAGTCAAAACATTTTTATTTTTATTTTTAAGAAAATCAAAACAAATCAATGATGAAAACTAAAAATCCAATGCTTCCAAGTGTTTTAACACGTTTCCACCATTATTTCAGCATGTTTTGAGATGTTTTTGATATACTTTTCGACCAATGTTCATGAATATTTTGGTAATAAATCCTCAATTTTTTTATTCAATTCCATTATATACTTTCGAAACGTTTCTGTTTCTTGGATGATCGAAACAATGTATCGAAATGAATTTTTCATCCTTGCATAAAATGTATCAATGCAGAAGACGAGCAATTAGCAACAGGTAACCACTATAAAAAAACTACAATTACAAATTACAGTGACAATGTGCACAGAAAATTTTGACTACATTTTGCTGTATTAGTTGTTATCCAAGCATCTCACCCTGGCGAAAGGCTGCAAAAATAATTCAAAAGGAAGAGACCAAAAATTACAAAAGAAAAAAAGGAGGGGGGGCGGGGGGAGGGGGTCAATCCGACTATAACACAGACCCATCGTTTGTTTGACAAAGTTTCTGCAGCAATACTACCTAATATGGCATCATGTCACGCATGGTGGGTTCAAATGAAGGTTGAAGCTGTACATATTGTCGATCATCTTGAACTCTCAAGGCATCCTACATGATTCAATTACTTCAAGCACTGTCGTGTGAGTCTCCGGTGAGATCATGTTTAGTGCCAAATGAAATTCCTGAAGAAAAAACAGTTATTAGAGAAGGATTCGTATATATTGCCACCATATAAGCCAATTAAGGGGTTGTTTCAATGTCAACCCCTCCAATCAACAAACATCTCACAGATCGAATCAATTAGTTGGTCACGCGAATTTTGTTATATGGTTAGCACTCGTGAAAAACCTAGCCATCCACACGAGGATTGATATGACGTACTTTTAAACCAACAGGCAGTCTTTGTCCACAGGATATAATGCAGAACGAGTGTAAGGCCTTTTAAGTTTACACGATGTTACTATATGTGGCTCCTCTCCAGATGACCAGTCATCAACTGCAGCGCAGACAGTACATAGGGTGTTCCTATGATTTACGAAATAAAGCAAGGCCACTGCACTAAGTTGCAGGCTCCTTGGCGAATGCCAAAAGAATAAGGCACCACTATTGCTTTACTGTAACACATTTGATTGGAAAACTGGGGAGACAATAGTTGGTCTCATGATGAAATGATAAATCCACACGGAAAAAGATGGGGACAGACTATCGTAGCATCTTCCATGCTTTATAAACTGAAAAATTTCACCAAATTTACGTACCACGAATCTCTCTAACACGGGTACAAGAATCGCCAGGTTGTTATCCGGAAGACATTCAGCAATATCATTACGAATGCTCTTACTGCTAGTCAAACACAGACAATTAATTGAAGAAACATACTGAGAAACAATAATGTCAGATAATGGAGGTCCCAAAGAGGTATACAAACCTTTCAGTTGAAAGGAAGGCAAGAAGGAGAGCTGCATAAGCTTCTACAATCATTTTCTCAGCTTCTTTCTCCCCCTGTAACACAGAATCCTCGTCATCCTGCACAATGCAGCACTGTTTGGATTAGGAGATAATGAAAAATCAGATTTTTGTGCCTGCTACTTACCAAAAAATAAAAAACAAAGTTGTTCCTGCCTTTCTTCAAAGTAGTCTATGAATTCAGATTCTATTTCTAACCAACTATCATCCTATGTCCTTTTAGACCATTACTGACATCAATTCAAATTTCATCATTAAATCCATTCTTAAAATGAAATGTCTTAAAGACAACTTATAACAACTAAGTTTTGGGGGTAACATTTTTACATTTTTCTGCAGCTTAATTCTCAAGACAATGATAAACGAAGAGACTTGGGTGATATCTCCCTTTTCGGGGGGAGCAAAGCTAAGAATTGCCTTTCCATTTTTCCTTTCCTTAGAATATCAGCAACCAGACCACAACATTTCTTGTGGACAAAGTGATGGGGATCATGTTGGAATTGGTTAGATATTATAGATTTATTATGAGAGTTATTTGGAGATTATTTAGCATTTATCTTCTTAGCATTTTCTTTTAATTTTTAAGGACTTATTTGTCATTTTGATTATGTATTATATTTAGGGTTTTGTATTTCCTATAGATAGGGGGTAAGGTGCTTGTTTGAGACAAAATTTGATTATTAAATAATTTTGAGAATTGTTTCTCTTGATTTCTGTTTCTCATCTCCTTTCTTCTTCTCTTCTCATCCTCATATACCTTATTCTTGACCTACATCAACTGATATCAGAGCTACTACGATCTACATCACAAAGAAATAAAGTATAATAATGCTACAACTTCATAGTGGACAGACCACTTTACTCACCCAGGTTACTTGTTTTCCCTCTCCAGCTGCCTCACCTGCCCCCTGGTTTACCAAAAAGATGGAGCACAGTAGTGGAATTACATCCCTACGACCCTCCTCCTCCAACCCTTCACAGGCGGGAAATGAAACACGGGCAGCTGCAAGCCGCGATCTGCAATTAAAATACAAAACATTGAGTGCAATTTACTATATGAACTTTCCCTGGTCATCATAAGCAAAGATTGTCCACTCAAAGATTAAAATGGAATTCTCTTATGTGGAGTTTACATTTGCAAACAAGAAATAATAAAGAACATCCCCTTTGAAAGATACACCAAATTGCAAACAAACACTAATCAAATAAGTAGGTGGCAGGTATAATTGGCTTCCAACAGCAACAGCTTGGACGTCCATTTTTTGGCAAGACAATTTATATACACTTCTTGGACAAAATATCAAGGTGGATTAGGCAGTACCATTGCAACCCCACCAGATCTAAACTAAGAAATCCTGATGTCATATGACTCTGATCAGTTCTAAGTGTATGATGATGTCAAAAGATGAGACACTCTCAAATTCTGTGCTCACCCCTATCCTTTCCCTCCTTTCCCCTTCCTGGGTAATTTTGTTCTACTTAAAATTCTAAACTAACTTTGGATTCTTTTCATCTATAGGCTAGAAAACTACTGTAACGCAAGTTTTGGGGAAAAAAACCATTGTAACTGTCAAATCGACATACATGGTAGATTATTTCTAGGGACTTATCAAAAAGTTCCCAGTGAATTTTCTCTTTCGCAATCATTGCATTTCTGCAGTATATCCAGCTTACTTTAACCTAAAGAGGAGAAATTTATTTTGGCAAGTAACTAAAGTGGAGAAGGGCTAGCATGATTAAAACTTGTCTCCACAACAAACTAAAGCAGACAAGATGAAAGTATTAAAACCTCAAAATTAGCAAAGATAAGCAATTAAGTTCAGTCCAACTTTAGTTGGAACATATTAATAGTTAACAGAAAAGAAAAAAAAAATGTTTGAAAGGATGGTATAGAAAGGGAAATAACATACCTATCTTGGGTTTTGATCACTTTTTCATTTTCTTAAAGTTTGTTTGGATGAAGCTATTGGGGAGGCTTTAGAGCACGTTTGGGCAAATATAAAGGAGGATTCTAACCCCTTTAGAATTTTAAGAAGGTATTTAAAGGCTCCAAATAAGCAATAAAGTCCTCTTGAAATAAGTGTATATTTGAGAGTTTAGAATCTCCGAGGGCTCCCAATGTATCAAAAGCCTCTTTTGTGTTTCTGTTTGAGTGTGTGCGTGATAGAGGCTTGTATGGGCTTCTACCCTCTAATTCTCTTTCCTTTTTCCAATTTTTTTATACATTAAAAGCACAATTTTTTGATTTTTGTATCAACAATTTTATTTTCATATGGATTAATTCCAGGACAATTAAATTTTACAATCATATGTCTTAGTTATAGATTAACAAGAATGATAATATTTTTTGGATAGGAAACAAGGATGATAAAATCATAACCTACTTTAAAAATAAGAATGGACCGGAGACTTTTGAGCTTGAATAACAAGTACAAAGGTTAGTCCAAACCATAGATTTTACCTTTCTAGCGAGTTTAAATTATGTGCTATCAAATCCATTCTTATATACTCCAATACTGTATCTAAACCTACTCTAAAATGTCCTCCTCTACAGGACTTTCTCAAATTTTTTGAGTGCACAGGGAAATTTGCAATCTTATTTGGCAAATAAGTCAACTTCTGACAGATAATTTGAGAAAGTAATACTTTCACGTGCAGTACCTGTTGCAGCCATCCTTTTCAACCAAGTTTACAAGCAAGCCCAAAATGGCAACAAGAAAATCTAACTGTTGATCAGTTAGATGCCGGTCATTCTGATGCTCAACTTCGATACTAGACTGGGATGACAACCCATTTTCTCTTAGCTCACTGGAGGGAGGGAAATACGAACTGAACAATGGGAAATGTCCAGCAATCAATGAAGACATAGTTTCCAGCCCCCCGCAGGCAGCAATTTGCTGACAGCCCACAGGGTTGTCATTTGTTAAGTTCATCAGAACCTGCCATGAGGAAATTGGTGTGAATTTCAAACACTTATATATAATATCAAGAGTTTCCACACACAGCACAAATAAGAACCAAAGTTAGATAAACTTTAATCAAGCAACTACCCTCCATGGGACGGACAGAAAAATGGAGCATAAACATGATACAATATTAAAGAATCTGATGATGGAATGATAAATCTAATATTTCCCTCATTGAAGCCAATGAAACAATTCAGTAATCCAGGAACTACATTAGACAGGAAATTAGAAACGAACAAGCCTACAAGAACATAAGAAATTGATGACAAAAATTTTGCAAATCTCGTGCTTCATTTTGGGCCTTGGACAACTCTTTTGTAGGTAGCAGCTAGAATAATTCATGGTCTACTCTAAATATCTCCTGAATGCTCATAAGTCACTCCACCTTTATTCCATGCAAGTAAGAAAATTAAGTTCATCAAATGATAGCAGATACAATTTGCAAATCTAGAAGTAAAGTGGATTACCTTGACAGCAGTAAGAAGGCAGTCAGCCAGAAGGTTGGACTTTTCCTCGCTAAGGGCAGATGAACAAGAAGCTTCACAAGAATGATGATTTTCCATGTTGCTTGATTCTTGTTGGCTCAACATCAATAGAGATTGGAACCCATCTTCATGTCCTTCACCTGCTGCCCTGCTTTTTTGTGTTTGAGACACTATTTGTCTCCCTGATAGTAAGTCCCACTTGGTTGGTCTAAAATCATCTTCATCAAAAGCGAAAGGATCCTGGCTGTCCTCCAGAAGTTCTAATTTGGTGTCAATCTGAGGTCCTTCACCAAAACCAAATTTCATCCTTGAACCATTTTTACCAACACGTTTCCCAATATTGGAGGTGCTTGATGTTCCACTGCACGAGTCAGACGTGGAAGAATTGACTCTCATCTTCAACAAGCAAGTATCAGCAACAGATACGGTGGTTTCAGAACTGGTTTTAGAATATCCTGACTGACCAGCAGACAACCATTTACTGTTATGAGATACATTGAGGCTCTTACAAGAGGCTGTCTGCTCCATGCTACAGCCCCTTACAGCAGAACTGATGGATACGACCTCACTGCTGTCCACTGCAAATTCAGAAAGAATGACATATTCAAACTCTAGACTAAATCAGTACCGCTGCATTCCGTTAAGAAGTCCCATCAATTTCTACTAGATGGAAGCTATTAATATGCTCCGAAGAACATAATTTTATTTAATTAGACTTTAATCATCAAGGATGTGGCATATTATGGTCGTGGCTTACATAGCAAATCATGTACATAATGCACAAAGGTCCTTAAATGATTATAGCTTCAACCACATAATCAAGGTCCAGAAAGCACATCTTCATGTCCAATGCTTATTTCATGGCCAAGTCCTCAAGTTCCTTCTCTTTTTTGGCAGGTTATTTTTGCCCAGTGTGGGCAGGATGAGGGGAGGGGACATTTTAGGATAAGCAATGGAAAGCTATTATCGACATCACGTATCTGTGTCCCATATCTTTTCTAGAGAGAGAGAGCAGTAGCTGAAGTATTAAACTGATATTAAAAAATTGCATGTACCTTTGTCGTATGCCGATAAAGGAAATTCAGCGGCGTAATCGGTCCCATTAGAGAGATTGCAGAACTTCACATCAGCAAGACTGCTTGAAGAACTTTTGAGTAAGGAAACACCTGGACACAACATCACCAATCATCAGACTAAATGTTATTAAGCAAAGTTAGATGCTGGCCATGATATCATTTTTCAATAAAAGAGACCAAACCAAATGAAGTCTGAAAGTGCTTTCTAGCAGTATCACATACCTGAGATAATCTTTATGACACTTAAAATGAGTTCCGTAAAAGATTGGGGGGAGTGCTGAGAGTTTAAGTTTTTTTTCATACCAAGCAAATGGCTCTGCCATGAGAATAACCAGAAGTTATAGACTACCATTCAACACCAATCCACAGCCCCCAAAAAACAACGCAATAAAATAGGGGGAAGGAGTGGTATTTGTGCATGTGTTTTCAGATGCAAAAGACCATAGTTATCCTGTTTACCTGATTATCCACACTCAGGAATGTGGCATTTTCCATGATTTTCAAACACTTCAGAAGCAGCACTAAGCTTTCTAGATCTACATTATCTTTACACCCCCGACCTGAAGATGAACTCTGTTGTAACCATCCCTGCAAATAAATTTTTATCATAAAGGAAAATGGATCTTCTCCCAAAAAAATAAGGAAAACAAAACCAGTTAATCTTTTAAGATACAAATGGACACACAAGGATATGTGATTAATCATTAGTTCCAAAGCAAAATGTCCAATTAAATAAATTACAGTGCAAACTGTGATCATCCATATCAGTGTTTAAAAGCTTCTTTCAATATATTATCAGACTAGATCACAATTTTCAGTTTCTATTAGCCAAAGGAAGAGTTCATGAGCATATAATGCATATTTCTCATTTCAGATTGTCCATGTAAGCTATTTCACTTCTGATGTAATAACATATATGATGCGACCCAACAAACATACAGGCTCACACCTCCATAGTGGAATGACAATTCCTAACGACATCAAAAACCGCCTCAAGTCCTCCGTGTTCTCGTAATTTTTCCTTGAAGCTGCCCCCAGTCTTCCGCACAGTGCCAGAGGTATCTAATGAATGCAATGCAACAGGAAAAAGTAACCAAAAAATAATCAATTGAATGATAGAACAAGTATATGAAGGAAATAAAAGGCATTCTAATCTGGTAAAATACCAAGTGGTCTATCTACCTTCATGAGTAATACTAATCCATCTAACAAAAAAGAATTAATATTGTACTTCTTCAATAGAGGTCGGCCTAGAAGATCCCTGCCCACTTTTATTTTCTTTACAAGACATAACTCGACATTCTGCTTCACTTGTAACTACCAGCACAACAAGAATTTTGTTTAAGTAACAACTCCATACTGATGTAGCCCACAAAATTAACCAACTATTCAAGAAAACCATAAGAGTGCACTGACTAGAGAAGAAGTCGTGCAATACTGGTCCACAAATTCCAGAACAGAAATTAGCTTCCCTTAATGTAAAGGAACATTTAGATTGGATCAACCCGGGATTAGATAGGTTCAATTGCAGTGCAGGACAATTTGCAGTAACTCTCAATGTTGCATATGGTTGAGTTTGTTTGAAGCACTAAATACAGAAAGTGTAAAAAAAAGTAGGTACTCAGATTAGATACCAACATATTGTACAAGAAAAAAAGTGTAAAACTAGTCTAGCAACCTAAAACAATCTAAAAAGAAATAATACACTTTATCTCTAGTTGGGAAACCGTAAACTCTGATAAGCCAGGGAATAAGGAAATGGACCTCTGATCAAACACATCTAATAACTCTAAACGCTAGAAGTTTATAGCCATCCCATAACCAAAGCAGTTGTCCCTGTGTAATCTAATAATTGCTTGCAGCATTAAATAATGAAAACCATGATGTATACAGAAAGCAGGAGGAGATGGTGTCAAATGAACCTTCAAGAGAAATGGTAGATAAGCAAGCTTTCTCCATTGTCAACAAAGCAATCCATTTTGGGCTCAACTCGGGCATTTCTATTGCATTCTCATTTCTATATCTTGACTTCATTTCCTTGCAATTGACAAAAATTTCCTGAACCTTTTGTGTAATCGCGGCAGATGTGGAATCACCTCCTTTATTTGCATCTTTTAAGGTATCAGCATCCATGCGTAATGCTAGAAGTTTAGAGCCGATGGTCGGTACTTTACTTTTAGTAGAATGAGAGATGAGTGGTTTCAACAATTTAATTAGGAAACGGATGCAACTGGGTGAATCCAAGAGGTGATCATCTTGACCCTGAAATGTTGAAATTTGAAAAGTTAAAGTTTAATGAAGAGGAAGGAAATCTATCTAAATATTGTAAGCCCATCCAGAGGAACAAGTATCTCTAAACAAGAAGGGGGAAAGAAAATTTCACACACTTACATTTATACACATAGTGGCCATACAAAAACACCGTAAAATATAGACACAAATTTTGAACTGGATGATGTGAATATAAGAGTAATTTGTTTTGTTGATCTGCTTGTTAATCAGTAAGCAGGAATATAGATAAAATAAAAAAGAGTGATCCAAAACTTTTGATTCTTTCTACAATTAGATCTTATGTCACCAAAAAAACTCCATTCTCAAGAGATTAGGATTAATACATTGTTTCATCCGTCTACAATAACATGCCAATTTTCTAAAAGAATTATAGTTCATCAGAAATAAAATGACAAAACTAGGTAGAAAGCCCATTCATTTTTGTGATATCATGAGTCTGAACAGACTCTATTACATGTCATATGATAAGAAAAGCCGCTATGCATAGAACAACAAAGTTCATTTATTATTCAGTTAAGTCTAGCCATATGCCTTAGGCTTTTGTGTTGGGGAGAACTCTACACAAAATGGTTGTCAGTACAAAGAAAAACAGACTAAAATAATCAAACACATACTCCTAGAATTTCAAGTATCCAGGATCAAAGAAGAGGCTCCTAGTGGTTTTCTTTTTCATATAAGAAAAGGGGAAGATTCCTGATTCCTAGCCTCTCCACCATAAATATGGAACATTTCAATGATGCATAAGAATATCAACACAATCACAGTCCTAATGAATCATCCTTATTTCTTCATATCTACGTAAGCATCGTGTGTTTGTGGACCTTAATGAAACAACGGATAAGGTGGAAGTTCATAATCAGTGGTTCTGTTATAAAACAAGAATAAGACCCTCTCAAAGGCTATTATTCTCATTAAGCACAATAAGGGCATAATTCCCAGTTGTTGGTATAAGACAATGTTGGCATAAGACTGAAATGGAATGAATCTACAGCAAAATTTGAATCTCCAAAATTTTCGGCCGCCCATACAAAGAATTTGGAATAGACAGGCAAATCCAACAATGTATTATCATGTACATTGTTGGCTTTTTAAGAAGGGGTGTGCAGTTGGCGAACACCAAATACTTACTGGCTACCAAGTGAAGTTGCTTAACATACAGAAACTAGTGTATTATCAACCAGACAACAACTTACTTCACTGGTCAAAAAGTAGAAGATAGCTGCAGCAGCCAGGTTGCTAGGTGAGTCATCAAAGCTGAGTCCCAAAACAGCATCAATAATTGTTTTTGCCATCCTGAAAACAAGGTCTTTGGAAGTTAAAATCTGCACTAGTCAACATTGGGCAACAGTTTGAGGTCTGACAATAAGAAAAGCTGAAAAATATGCCGCTGTTTAACGTTTGACAAAAAGATATAATCTCATAACATCAGACTTTTTTCCAGGATTGTTAGAGAGAGTAATTGCACATAGGTTTACTTGCCTGGTAACATCCACCATGTTAGATTGTTACTTGCCTGTCAACATTAGCTTCACTCAAATATAAAATCTAATTCATGAATCAAAAGAGACAGCTGGGAACGTACACAAAGATCACTAGCTGGGCTTAAAATGGTGTATGATTTATTCTATCATGGACATTTTTCATGGGTGCAAAGATGCCATAAGAGGGCCATCATGGAGCTCAACCAATTCACAGTGCATATTCTGTCCAGAAGAATACTTCTACAAATTACTTAAAGGTCCATGGAACCTTTAGGTTGTCATAAGCTAACCAAATCATTCATGGTATTAAATATTTTCCCACACTAAAACATCAAACCATTATTTCCATCCAAAGCAAGCTTAATCATATTCAACTGTCTCTCATCCCATAAAAGGTTCTGTTCAACAACTAAAAATTGAATCATCCAATTCCAAGTTCAAACACCATGTATACAGAATCTTAAACTTACCCAAACCAACACTATTACGCAATATGAAACAACAGCATAGATGGATCTTTCATGAAATTGTAAACTTTATCACAAGATCCAAACTAAATCATAAATTCAAGCCCTACCAATATGAAATCTTGACAATAAACATACCCATGAGTCCTCAAAAGCCGCCGCTGTTGAGCTGTGCTGCATATTGATAACAACGACAACAAACTCGCCCGCCGAATCCTCACCGGCTGGCCTTTCCTCAATCCATCCAATGCAAAATTCACCTCATCCACATGCTCCATCATCTCTCCGAACTCCTGAGTCTCCATCAAAGTCGCCGTAGCTACCGTGGGCCTCACTGAAACTGGTCTCAATTCCTTCGATTTCAACTTTTTTGGGATAATCCCATTTTCCCTACTCTTCTCAATTTTCGCCTTCTTCGGTTTCCGGAAAACCCCATCTCCATTCTCAAAATTCCCTCCAATCACCGGCTTTCTTGATGGTAAAATAGCCAATTGATGCGAATCCTGTGACGAACTCGAAGGAACTGAGCCGTACGGTTCTGAATCGAATGACCAGTGAGTTGAATCTTGAGACGAGAATGTGAAATTATAGACATCTTGCGGGTTTTCTTGGGATAAAGAATCATCAAATCCATCTGAAACGTCGTCGTCGAAGGCCGAGTCAGAGTAGCTTCTTGTCATGCTTCGATTCCGACGACCGTAAGTTCTAACGATCATTCTTTATCCCCCTATATGTCTAGAGCTTCAAAGAATTCAAAATCTACATGCGTAGGTGTAGAAAAAAGGGCTTTTACGGAAAATTAATTGGAAAACGAGAGGTGGAATTGGAAAGTAACTAGGGTTTATGAAAGTTCTTCCCTCTTGGAGAGAGTCTCTAAGCTCGTGTTGAAGATTTAAATTCAAGATCGTGTGCCGAGGAGTATCAGAAAACCCCTTGTGAGAGACAGAGAGAGAGAGAGAGAGATTGATTTAGGTTACTCTTTCCGTGCATATATGTTGAAGGGAAAATTACATTTAGACCTCCTAAATTATATCGCTCATCTCACATTTACCCTTAAACTATATTATTTTTATTCCATTGTACTTTATTTATTTATTTTTAAAAGGGGGGGGGGTTGGGGAGGGAGTGCTGGGAGGAAGACTTGAACCCTTGAGTTAGTTTTTGTCCAATTTTTTATCGCAAATTATAGAAAAAAAAAAAAGAAATCTATTATTTTAGAAGATGTTGTATTTTTCCCTCAATTGGACAAAATTTTAATCTACAATGGCACGTCAATTAAAATTTTTACACAAATTTGATCCCAAATCAATATGAATTATACGATTAGTGGATCCTACAAACTTTAACTAACTATTCAATGATGTCACATTATTTGGATCTAAAACTTGATAAATTTTTTTGTGAAAAAAACATCTTTCAATCATAATTTTATCAGACTTTACCATAAAAAAAATTGGATACAAGTTAAAGATTGAGGTAATACAAAATTCAAATCAATAGTTTAAAATGTAATCGTCAAAGCAAATAATTAAAAGAGCAATGTGAAATTAGGAACATTGAAGCAAATTTGAGATGTAATCTTATCCTCTTTAATTAGGTAAAATTTTATTTTTTGCATTGATTTGACATGAAAATTTGAACACAATTTAAAAATGGGACTATATAAATAGCTCTCAATTGTGTCGTGTCGTGTCTAACGTTAAACAAAAAATAACTATTTAATGAGTGTTGTAAGAAAAAAATAGGTATTTAAAAAAAAATTAAATAGTGTTATATGAATTGTCGTAAATGTGAATATACGACACAATACAATTAACTCAACAAGAAACTTTTTGTGTTAAAAATAATTTTTTATTAACTCGAACACGACACAAAAATAATACGACATGACACAAAAATGACAGGGCACGAAAATGATATGATACAACAAAATTGAGAGGAATTTAACGAATATTAATAGATGAAATTATTTTTGGATCATAATGTAAAATATTTAAATTTGAAGGTGCAACTTGCAATTGGCCCAAACTTTTTTAACAGCAAAATTGATGACAGTTAACCCCCGTTACACATTGATATAAATTTATGTTTTTTAGAGTGTAAATTGATATTTTTAAACTTTGAGGGTACTAATTAAAATTTAAATCATCTTTCAGGATGCAATTTGAGATTAGCCCATTTATGAATTTTAATTTGAGTTGATCTAAATATTTAATAAATTTATTTTAATCATTTATATCCGAGCCATTAAAATAATGACAATTGGATTCTCCGTTTGAAAAATAATTCGTTTGAACTTTTTTTCAACCAAGTAAGTTCGAATAATTTGTTTAAACTTCGGTTCAAAAAATTAGATGCAGATGTAAATAATTGAGACTGAATTGAATATCGATATACTAAATTTGGGTTTAGATCAAATTTCAAACAAATGATAGGGTCTACTCATAAAAAATTCATGAATTTACATCCCTACTATTTGAAAAATAAATTGACACGGTTAACTTTATTTATTAAATGTGTTGCAGTTGATTCTTTTTTATTATTATTATTGAATGGGAACGATAGGATAGATAATAGAAAACAATGGGACATCCTCCCACAAGAGCCATGGTTAATTACAGTTAATTGCAAATTTAACTAGATAATTGGTAGCCTTGTTACCTTCTCAACACACTCAAGAAACAGTGAAATTGGTGAATTTTCTATATACTTTTCTCAATTCCGTTGCTATCACGGACTTTACGTAATCGATTAGATTATATAGATATCTCTCTATTATTGTAAGAATAAATTAAAACTATAAATTGTTTCAAATCTAGAAGTTCTAAGCTTCTCCTCATCCCAACATTGACAACCGAGGATTATTGCATTGTTGTCATAGCCTAATTCAACACTCAACTCTATCGTAATTGATGTCGCTAAAGCCTCTACATTAGAAACACAAAAGCGTCAAAAAGACTTTGGTTAAGACTTTCCACAAACTCGCCCCTATGTTTTCTAATGGCTACTCCTTTACAATTAGAGTTTCCATAAGAGTTAAAAATTGCAATATCAAAATTAATTTTCGTAACACCAACATGAGGATGGTATACCATCTTATACTACATGGGTCATTGGTTGACTCCCTAATGAGCAAATCGTGAACTTGAGTGATCATATATTAGTGAATCTCTTCCACATATTTATCGGTGGATGCTACAACTATTATAACTTTTGATGTAGGAGGAGTATGGTTAAGTGACATTGTCGGCATCTTATTAAGTAAACATCTAGTGAACGGGATGTTTATCCAATCACTATAATCTTGCCTATTTGTGTCAATCGAATATGTCTTTGTATTGTATAATAAACTATTTAGCTACTTGTATCGATTTGTCGTAGTGTGGTTAGATAAAATTCAATGCATTAGCAGCCTCAGTTTGGTAAGATGGAAATGAAAGTTGAGAGACCAGTGAAAAAAAAGTTATTTGCTATTGGCTTACCCTTGTATCAAGTCTTACTACTACTATACATAATTGGGCCATGATGGTTAAGAATAGATGGTACTGATAATTAGACCCAACCATTGCAGTATTTGAGATGAAATATATTATTTCTCTCTTTTGATGGGAAATAAACAATTTGAGCAAGATAATTAAGAGTTTCCTCCAACTTTGCCTTATTCATGTTAAACCAAATTGACCATGCCATCGCTAATACTAGACCATTTTGTCCTTCTTCTATATTTTTCAGACATGACCACCATTTTGTCTTGATCAGACACGTATAATTTATATCACACTACCAATCTACGCCATTGCCCACCATCACCAACACTGCTAGTTGCAGAATCACCTCTATTGTAATTAGTATATGGTTGGTGCACTAGGTGAATCATATGCAATAATTGAGATAGACTTGGCTGATCAAGGTGAGATTCCAGCAACAAGAAACATGGTTAGAAAGGGGGCTAGAGGTGTGTCTGGCATGTCATCTCCAATGTCTAAGTCAGTCAGTGTTTGACTGAGAGAATTGAAAATACTGTATAAACTGGGTTGTTCTTGCGTACCTAAGACTCAATCTTTTGGACTATTTATACATTGAAAGGTAATGAAATGACACATCGTGAGTCACATCAAGTTGGCAGGTCGAACACTCGCAAATGTAACTTGTCAGAGACTAGTCTCCCTCGAGTCGCACATTTACTAATACAGGGGAGGCCGACGGTCACTCGAGGTCAAACGTCACAAAGATTACCCTCCTTGGGAGGCTGAGCTTTTAATGAGAATCGTCTAGACATTTTGTGGGTCTCTGTTAGAAATTTAATGAGTCGTGTCAAGCATCTTGGAGATGCGTCAATAAGGGTTGTGTCTTGAGCCGTCTTTTTTAGGATCTAATGAGGAACCCAATGTGGGTGTGACGACACAACTAATTATTCTCTGCCACCCGTCATAATAGTAGACCCATATTTCTGATCATCATTATTACTCAAAGCCAGGGCTAACACGACTTCCCGAAGGTTTTGAAAACACTAAGGAAAATTTGGAGGGAGCTCAGCCTGGTCTCCTCGGGGGATTGAATGCTCCCGATGGAGGATCCTTCTTTGTTCACGACTAACCTGGTGACATGATCGATGATTCATGTCCCATCAATTGGATTAAGGTTCTTTGAGATTATTTTATTTATTTTTTTGGGATTGCCTTTGACTAGTTCATAGAGACACTTGGCTATAATGCTTGATTCGTTAACACGAACTCGTTTAAGGGCTAAAAATGTCAAACATGCTATTATAGATGGGTATCGTTTATAAATTCTGTAAACATGAAGGAATGTCATTGTAATTTCTCCAAAACAAAAGATAACGGATAAAAGGAAAATTTTTCATTTATTTTTATTTTAATAAAAAAAACAAAAATAGCATCATCTCACAACACTCAAAATGATATATGATACAATTGTACAAGTCACCATCCACAACAAACCAATAGTAACTATACCACCAACCTTAATATCACCGGCACATGAGCATCATCCAATAAGGTTTGCCACACATCCCAACAAACTTGAGGCCTGAATTATGTTCATTTTTTTTTCAAAGGTCGGGGTGTTTGGATCAGTTTGTGCATTTTTTAACTAATTTTCTCTCTAGTCCGATTAAAAACAAACCATTCACGCCGAAATTAGAATATTCAGATAAATTCTTCATGGTTTAACCCTAATGGGTTACCAAGATTCGAACTCCCTGTTATCACTTGAGCAACTATTTAGAGTTTTATGTTCATTGTTATCACTTACTAAAATTTTAAAATAATTATTTAAACTTAATTTATCAAAATACATTTTCAATCCAATGATTGTGATTAATCAGATCAAATGTAAGTAAGCTTACGCTTAAAATAAATTTAATGCGTGGTGTTCTTGAATAAAAAAATACGAGGATGAAAGTTTCCAAATAAATTTTAAAGAGAAATTAGAAAAAATAAAAATAAGAGTATTGTATATTAGATGCTAGTGTTGATATTAGAAAAATGATATTGAAATTAAAAAAACGTTACGCTTTTTAATTAATTGCCCCCTAAAAATCAAATGGTACTTATTAAAGAACAAAACTCATATAATATTTATAGTTGTAAGTCAACAATGCTACTCACATTATTCTTGTACACGTTATCTTATTTTTATTATCTAACGTGTCATAACTATAATCATTAGATATGTGATGGGACCCGAGAGAAGTCACTAATTCAACCGTTTATATCGAATTGTTACAAAAAAAAAATTTGGTGAATGTAATATAATTAAGCATATATTTTAACTATAGATTTTGTTTTATTTTTATTAGTGACCATTTATTAAAAATTATTCGGTACCATAATCTATCTAATATTACAACTAGTAAATTAAATTCTCAACTTATTATTATTATTTTTTTACTTTTTTTTTGGGGGGGAGGGGAGGGGAGGGGAGGGGGAGGGGGACATAAACCCTTGACCTCAAGAAGGCAAAATCTTCACAAGATTGAATCTATTCATCTATTTTGATCTAATGTTACAAAATTAATTTCAAATTTTTTTTTGCTGCTCAAAAACATCATTTTCACCAAGGGTGTCAGCTCTGACCCGTTGACACGAACCCGACTTGAACGATTATAAAATTAACACGATTACTAAATACACATAATAAGTAGTCTAAACTAATGTTTAGTACTCATAACACACTAAATAGACTTTTTTCTTGGATCTTGACACGAACACGACACGATTGACACCCTTAATTTTCACCGTACGACCCCCAATTAAGCATGTCAACGGATCGAATTTTGACTGATCCGAATTTGACAATCCAACAAATTATATTTTCGTGGTCCATATCTGAATCCAAAAATTTGATATGATCGTAATAACTTAATTAACTAATATTTAACAAATTATACCTAAATTTCAACTATATTTCTTTAAATAATCACTTAATTTATTTAATATTTATATATAAATAATTTAGATCGGATATCGGTATATTCAAACCCGAATCCATATAATAATTCAGATTTAGATTATCGATAAAAAATAGTGAAAATTGAAGTTGAGTCCTCCTTAAGGGACTTATAATGAATTTAGTCCGCCAATGAAACTTATTTTGTAGTAAGTCCGTTTTTAATCTTATTAATAAGTAATTAAATCCACTATTTTTTTAAAACTCCAAAATGCCCTTCTAATGACTTAAAAAACAATCTTCAACATTAAATCAATTTCCTAAATAGTCATCTTTGATTCACACTTAATAGAAAAAAAAAATTCAAAAAATTTGAAATTCAAATTTAATTTTGACATGACTATAATTTCTCTCCCTTTCTCTCTCATTTTTTTTTTGTTGCTGAAAAAACTATGGTTAATTTAATATTGAATGTTACTATACATGTTACTATTTTTTTGTTGAGTATGTTAGTATTAATATTGAATGTTACTATTAATCCAAAATATCAATATTCAATATTATTTTTTTTATTGACCATGTTATTACTGTTATTTTTTTAAATATTAATATTCAATGTTACTATTTTTTATTTTTGAATGTTACTATTTTTTTTGTGTTTAAACGGTACTATTTTTTATGTTTGAATGATACTATTTTTTATTTTTAATATTACTCTATATATATACTAGTCATTACCCGTGCGTGAATGCATTATACAATAAAAAAAAAATTTAAACAATTGCCCAAATTCAAAAGGAATGGTTTAAAAATATTCATTCCAATTCTTTTTTTAAATGATTCGAAATATATCGTCAACCATATCCTCCATATTAATGGAACTGTCATAAAAATATATAAAAACTCCCTAAAATAACACCATAGATATAAATGCCTTTGAAAAAAAAAATAAATACTAACATAACTCATTGAAATTTACAATCTTTAAGCAATAAATAAAATCTTACTCATTTATAAGACTCACAAATTTATCACCTCTACTACCACTCAATCTAATAACACAACATAATTATAAACTCAACGACAATATTTTCAATCCACTCCATCCTCATGTAATAAATATCTCAAGTAAAAAAAAAATTTCTAACAGAATACAATTAAATTCACAATCTTTAAACAATAAATAAAATTAATCAAATCTTGCTTATTTATAAAACTCATAAATTTATCACTACTATCACTATTTAACCCCAAATGACACAATATACTTATAAATTTAATCACCAAATGTCCAATCTTCCACATATAAATATACACAGAAACATACCCACACACATTTCTTTTTTGATTACCAACAAACTCTTCTAACCAATAACTGCTTTGATTAGAAATATAATAATTCAAGTTTTTAAGATAAAATAATAATAAATTAATGTTTAATTAAAAAATAGGGTAAAAATTGTGGACATCCCCCTGAGTTTTGACAATATTATACGGACACCTCCTGACATTTTATAAATAATACGGAGACCCCATGAGGCTTGAAATTCATTAACCCCCTTCTGTCTTCTTTCCGTCAATGTTGCTAACAAAATTTGATATTTTTATCCCAAAACTTTATTATTTTTACAATTGCTTTTTTCCAAATATAGTATAAAAAAAATTAAAATTTTAATAAGATCAAATAAAAAATTGATCTAATTTAGTACTCTAAAAAATTAATTAAATGAATTTTAATATTAATTTGATAATAATAAATTTAATTTAATATTAATTCGACAAAGTTGAATATAAATTGGACAAAATGAAATGTCAATTTTTGAAAAAATTATATATTAATTTAAAATATAAGTTTCATTTCGTGTTGAATATTATTTGGTGTTTATAGTTAATGTGCTAATTTTTATTTTTTCCGAAAGGTACGCTATTTTTTATTTAAATTAAGTGTTATTTACAAATTAAGAAGCAAGTGGCAAAATATATGTTATCAGATATATGCAATTTTTGAATTAGTTTCGTGGAATAAATAATTGTATAACATGTAATTTTATCTATGTTATGGAGTAAATAATAACAAAAATAACACAAGGGAAACGAAAAAAAAGATAATAGTATGAGATGGAGAAAGGGAGAGTATAAGATAAATAGATAGATAGAAAAAGTTATATGAGAGATGAGGGTCTTAGAGTTGTAAAATGAATAAAAGTCTAATTAGAACCACCGGATCAAAATGATCTGAGCAGCAAAAAACTCAAGATAAACAATCTAGCTACTTTATTATATAGATATAGAGAGAGAGAGAGACAAATAAATAGGCATATTCTATATATGTATATAGATGGATATGAATAAGAGAATTTTAATATTAGTCAAACTTTTAAATTGTAGGAGTTGTTAGTTTTCAAATTTGTTGTAATTAAATATAACTAAAGAGGGTATTTTGCACAATGGAGATCAAAATAGACTTAATATTAAACAAGTTTCTTTGATGGACTTATCACCAAATAAGTCCATAAAGGGAGACCTGCCTCCAAATTTCCTTAAAAATTATCAATTTATATCCAACTAATCGGATCGAATCAAAATTCGATCATATAAAATAAAAAAATAACAAGTGCCCAATAAAAAATAAAATAATTGAAACTAATTGCAGTCGCAGAAAAACATTCAAAACTAGTGTAATCGTCATCACCACTTCCACACAAACAAAAATTATAAAATAAAAAAATAACAAGTGACCAATAAAAACAAAACAATTGAAACCAATTGCAGTCGCAAAAAAAAAAAAATTCACAACCAATCTAATCACAATCACCACTTCCACACAAACAACCCAATAAACAAAAACACAAAGTCCAAGTTAATCACCAATAAAAAAAATAAGTGATACCAATTACACCAAAAAAATAAAAAAAAATAAAATCCAAGATAATTACCAATTCTTCCATGCAAACAAAAAATAAAAAATAAAAAAATAACAAGTTCCCAATAAAAACAAAACAATTGAAACTAATTGCAATCGCAAAAAAAAAAATTCAAAACCAATCGAATCGTCATTACCATTTTCTCACAAACAAAAAAATAACAAGCGATCAATAAAAAAAAATGCATGAAACCGATTGCACCAAATGTTAGTGGTGTATGCTTTGGCAAAATTTTATTGGTTTTAATATTTAATGTTGGTGTTGGTTTAGTTTTGGATGTTTTGACATGAGCTGATTGCTGTTCAATGTTATATGTTACAACTTTATTGTTTATATCTTGATTTAGGTTGGTTTTATTACATTTCTTAATTTACAAATCAAATTTGCATAAATTTGAAAATTTATATTAAACACACATAAAACACTCAATTTCTCTAAGTTCAATGTTTTGTTTTTTAAGGTTTGAATGTTTAAGATTTGACACCAATAACAGCGTACACATCATCACTTCAACATCAAAACCAATATTCAAATGGACAATATCACCATTTTTGGACATGTAAGTTATTTATTATATAGATTTTATCAAAATCTTTAGTATAATATTTCAGTAAAAACCATGTCATACTTACTATATAATTTTTCCTCCTCCTTATTACAGACTGATTCAGATCTAGAGTACACCGTAAGTTGATCTCCTTATCATGCATCTTATTACCGGTGCTTCATGTTTACTTCTTACTTCTTATCGATCAATTCAATTTAAAATGTCTACACATTTCTAGGTCAATTTGCTTCGACAAAATAATGTAGGCGTTGTGATTCGTGATGAGCGTGATCTTAATCACATAAATGAGGTGGTGTCATATCACATTTCTTGATTTGACGTTACTCAATTAATTATGTGTTCAACCGTATTGTATTCTTAAAGGAGAACAAAAAATCAAAGGCAATGGCGAATGGTAGCAGTAAAAGAAAAGAAAAGGCAAGTTGTTCAAGCAAAGGAAAGGAAAAAGCAGTATGTGAAGTGGTATGATTTATTGATTTCCCATGTAATACATACGCAATTGTTTCATATCATTCAGAACGATATTATTAAATTCAAAATTTAGGAAACCATTGGTGGTGTTATATCAAACCGCCAATTGGCACAACCTGCACGTCGTGAACGTGAGAGGTCATTACATCCACCCATTCAGCCAAGATTTTTTCCTTCTGTAACACCGAGCCGCCGTCATCAAGCTCAATTAGACCTACCAACAACTAAAAGAGCTCGCAGTCAAGAAAACTTGGTGTCTACGAAAATTCCCGAATTTGTGCCAGAACAAATAAATGTATCTGAGTCATCATCCAGGTGTTTGTTATAAATTAGAAATTCTAATGCTTATGTAATTGAACTGTTACAAAAAAAAAAATTAAGTACATAATTTTTAACTTAGTCATGTGAATTTGATCTATGTAGTGCTTATGAATTAGAAGAAAGTTCATTTACGAGTTTTGGAGTTCCTTCTCAAATATGTGTATCGGAAGTTCGACATTCACTCGGGAGTATGACAGTAGAATGTTCTCATTGTTCAACCTTACATTGGAATGATGAAAAATTAGCCATTTCAACTTCATCACGTGTTTTGTTTGGAACATGTTTGCAAGAAAATATTAGGTTACCTTCACTTTTTACACCCCCTTCAGCACCTAAAGAGTTGTATGATGGCATGATGATAAATCAAAGTCGTTCCGGCAACATGCACGAAAATATAATGCAACTAATGCTTTTACGAGTCTTGGTGCTACATTGGATCTAAGATTACTAAATGGAAGGGGTCCTACATCATTCACTATCCATGGAGAATTGCGCCATCGAACAGGATCGCTCATACCACAAGGAGGTCATGAACCGATGTATAGTCAATTGTACATTTATGATCATAATTCAGCTTTAGATTTTTGCAGTAGTAGAAATCCCCAGTTTCAAAGGGATGTTTTGAAAATTATTCAAGACTGTTTGTTTCATGTAAATCCATTCACAGATAAATTTCATCAAGCTTATGAGATTTTAAGTCAATCAGAATTTGCAGGTCAAAGTTTACCTGCTTATCTTCGTTATAATCCAACACTAGATAGACGACAATATAATCTCCCTACGACAGATGAGCTTGCAGTAATATTACCCGGAGATGGAAGTGAGTCAAGTGGTATGAGAGATATTGTTTTACATCTGAGAGAAAATAATGAATTGATGCAGATCAATGAATGCCACCCGGCATATTTACCATTGCATTATGTGTTATTGTTCCCTCATGGCGAGCTTGGATGAGAACCTGAGTTGAAGCAGTGGGACCCTTCAATTGATAGATCCTCAACTAATCGATTGACTCAGTTGCAATATTACTGTTATCGTTTGTTTGAACGTCCAACTGAATATTTAACAATTTTGAGGGGGGAAAATTATTCCAAGTGTTTTTAGTAGATGATTAGGCCTCAACGAAACAAAATCGGTTAACATACTATAAGCTTAATCAAGCAAAACTCCGTGCAGAACTTTACAAAGGCCTTACAGATGTTTGTGCAGATGAGCTGGGTCCTGAACAAATTGGTCAACAGATGATTTTGCCATCTTCCTTCACTGGAAGCGCAAGGCATATGTTTGAAATCTTTCAAGATTCAATGGCTATTAAACGGTACAATTAACACCCATATATCTTTCTCACCATGACCGCAAATCCCAATTGGCCTGAAATTTCTTCAGCTCTACTATCGCATCAGACAATTTATGACCGTCCTGATTTAGTTGCCCGAGTTTTTGAGTTAAAGAGAAAATTTTTGATGAAGAAGATAGAAACGAAACAACTATTTGGAAAAAAGGTGGCACATGTTTTTACAATCGAATTTCAAAAATGGGGTTTGCCACATATGCATGCACTTTTGTTCATTCATGGGCCGGACAAAGTACGAACATCTGCCCAGGTAGACAATCTGGTATGCGCTGAATTTCTAGATCCTGACGATAATCCTATTCTTTTTGATACAATCAAGAGTTGCATGATACATGGACCATGTGGTACCCGAAATCCGAATGCATCATGTATGGAAAATGGTATATGCACTAAGAGGTATCCTCGAACATTTGTAGAATCAACCAGTATGGACGAAGATGGATATCCTATCTATCATCGTCGTGAGAATGGTCACGTGTATACGGTGTGGGGGGGCCATCAAGTTGATAATAGGGATGTTGTACCATACAATCCCTATCTTTCTAAAATGTTCAACTGTCATATCAATGTGGAAGTTTGTGTGGGAATAAGATTCGTGAAGTATATTCACAAGTATATTTACAAAGGTCATGATCGTACCACTATGGTGTTGGGAGGAGGAAATGAGATCCAACAATATCTGGATGCTAGGTATATTGCATCTCCGGAAGCTGCTTGGCGATTATTTGGTAATCCTATGCATAAAGAAATTACATCCGTTGTACGTTTGGAACTTCATTTACCTGGGATGCATCGTGTTGTTTTTAATACGACCGAACAGCTTGATACGGTCATTTCTAGGGGTGCACAACATGATTCAACGTTGACAGGATTTTTTAAATGCTGCACTTCAAATGAATCTGCACGTGAGTTAACGTACCAAGAGTTTCCACAAAAATTTACTTGGAATAAGAAAACACATAAATGAACACCTAGACAAATAGGATATGCAATTGGTAGAATGTACTTTGCTAGCCCAAATTCAGGAGAACGATTTTACCTGCGTTTGTTATTAACTGTAGTCAAAGGACCAACATCATTTGACAACTTACGCACGGTAAATAGTATTATGTACAATACTTTCAAAACAACATGCATTGCAAGAGGACTTCTGGAAGATGATGGAGAATGGGTACAATGTATGCAGGAGGCTTCAACCATGAAAACTGGACACCAGTTGAGGAGACTGTTTAGTATTATTCTCACAGAATGCTCTTTGGTGCATCCACTTGAGTTGTGGAATCAATTCTCGATACATATATGTGATGACCTACAACATAAGATTCGTACAATATTTGACATTTCTATTCCTACTCAGGATCAAATTGAAGATTATGGTATATTTCTGTTGGATCAGTTACTCCATGAGTCAGGCAAAAGTTTATTTGACTTTCCACCCATGCCCCAACCGATTGGGAATTGGAATGCAATAGTTGGTAACATATTGTTGTTTGAGCATCAACAACTCCAACATGAAGCGCAACAGTCGGATGTACAAAATAATGTTGATTGTCTAAATAATGCACAACATGTTGCTTATACTGCAATCACTTCATCAGTAATTGAAAATAAAGGAACTACTTTTTTTCTTGAGTGGGGGTGCTGGCACGGGAAAAACGTTTCTGTATAATACAGTTGCTAACAAAATGCGCAATTGTGGATATATCGTTGTTACTGTGGCTTCATCCGGTATTGCATCTTTATTATTAATGGGAGGTCGTACATCACATTCAACGTTTTGCATCCCATTGACTGTGCTTGAAAATTTAATTTGTGGGTTTACCAAACAATCGATACATGCAGAATTGTTCAGATCAACTAAATTGATAATATGGGATGAAGTTCCTATACAAAATAGGTATTGTGTCGAGGCAGTGGATCGTACAATTTAGGATGTCTATGATAACCAAAATCCATTTGGGGGTATCACTGTTGTTCTTGGAGGAAACTTTCAACAAATCATGCCAGTTATACCAAAAGGAGTCCGCGAGCAAATTGTAGGTACGTCATTTAGGCGATCTGCATTGTGGAGGAATGTACATGTTTTGACTTTGGGGTTAAACATGCGTTTAACTAACACAAATTCTGAAAATGCTGAATTTGCAAAATTCTTAATGGAGGTAATATTTAATTGATCATTTTTTATATAACATATTATTTGGAATTACTATTATTATTCTTATTCTCTGATTTTACTTCTAATTTTAGGTTGGAACCAATCCACAAGAAATTGTGGAACTTCCATCAACAATACATAAGTGTCATACTCTTCAAGAATTGATATTTAAAATTTATCCACATTTGGATATGGTTGGTTCAGTGACCCCGAACTTCCTAACCGAGCGCACAATTCTTTCTGTAAGGAATGATGATGTTAATGCTATAAATGTTGCAGCATTGAATATTTCCCCAGGACAAACAATTATATATTTAGCTGCTGACAAAATAGCCGACGGTGATGTACTTGATCGATCTATCACGAATCGATATCCTAATGAGTATTTAAACTCACTAGACCCTTCTGGGTTACCACCGTTTAAGTTAGACTTAAAGGTGGGTTGCCCAATAATGTTGTTGATAAATATAACGCCAAATGATGGGCTTTGTAATGGCACCCGATTGATGGTTATCAGATGTGCCACACGCGTAATTGAAGCTCAGATCTTAACTGGAGATAAATTTGGCAATTTGGTCTTCATTCCAAGAATATCTTTGTCACCAACATCTCTAGATTTGCCTTTTCAAATGAAGAGACGTCAATTTCCTGTTCGATTGACGTACGCTATGACAATCAACAAATCTCAAGGACAGTCTGTAAAATTCGTTGGGGGTAGATCTACGCACACCAATGTTTAGCCATGGACACCTGTATGTGGCACTATCTAGATGCACATCTTCTGATCGTATAAGTGTCATTCTTCCTGAAGATGGGTCGAATTGTACAACGAATATCGTTTACCCCAAAGTTTTGTTATAGGACTTTCTATCCGATTGCAAATAAATTGTACTATTTCATTACAAATTTATCTCTATTGAAGACGAAGAATTAAAATAATCAATGATTTGATTAACTTTGTGATTTAATATTTGTAGGATTGGTGTGAAATGACAAGAGATATGAAAAGATTAAATAAAATTACACTGCATCAATGGGGACGTGATAATAAGGTAAACTAAGTCTTGCATTCTTGCAACGAAATATATTATTTTTAGATGTAATCAATTCTACTAAGATTTATTTTGTTCTTCTGTTTTTATATAATTAGGTGGTTGTGCATTCTCGTAACTTGGTATTTACCATATGTATTGATACATACACGCTCAAGAAGGTGATGAAGACAAAATACAATCACAAGCTGCAAGGCTAAACCATTCAGTTAATGTTTATGAATAAGACACACTATTTTAATATTCTTTGAATTTAATTCATATGGATGGATTTGTATTTGTTGTCTACCTTCTTGGTTTAATTGTTGCATGTTTATGATTATCAAGAATAATATTGCAGCAACGAATAATAACATGGACATTTTAATTATTCTATTTCTCTTATTGTTGTTGGTGTGTTGTTATTATTATTCTTACAATATTAGATCACATGTGTTAGTAAAAAAAAATATTTGATAGTTGTAATATTGGTTAACTGCTGTTAATTTTATTACTATCAATTTAATTTGTAACTTTTATATTATGTATAGATAACATGGAACGCCCTCCTATCTATGTACGTCGTAGTATGCGTTTGACAGTATCAAACATAATAGATAAATTTGAAAATGATTATTTTGAAGATGGAACCCCAATATCAGAGTTTGGGTTGGAAAAAATTAGATTAGGTCGTATGCTGCAAAACGTAGGAAAAAACATAAGTGAAGATTATATTATGAAGAAAATAGCAGAGACTCTTCCCACCACCTGGGATTCTGCAAAGGCAAAAATTTTTAATCACGACCGACCAACTTGTGCAGTACGATTTATACAATTATTAGCTGAAGCGGAGCGCAATATCCATCAATTGTGGATACAGTTTGAGACAGAGAAAATGGATCCACAATCAAATGTCATTGACCATATAAAAAAGAAAGAATCATTATTTTACGAACTGAAACAAAAAGGTTTCGGCCCGAATAATCCAATTATGTTGTATGTTATTGTTAGCACGCTTCCATCTTCTTGGCCGATTGACTTCATTCATACGAAGTTCGAGAATGGCTTCCTAGATATGATAGAATTGGAGGATCTGTTAGAGGATATCGAAAATGACTTAATTTGTTTACGAGCATTAGAAAACGTGGAGGCTCAACTGACAAACAATGAACATCAGAACCTATGAAACGATACTTTTCAGGTAAATATGTTTTTTCAATTTTTTTATTATTTGAATGTAGATGAATTGAAAAAAATATTTGTATATTTTTAGAGAATGAAAAAACTTCTAAATAAATTTTTTTTTTTTTACAGGCTGTATTCATTCTTTTGGAAGCTGGTGGAATTTCAAATGGGAAAACTTATTTTTTTGATAGCATTTGTGAACTTATTTTTATTATATAGATGATTGCATTTGTGGGCTGTTTTTTGTTTGAGATATTTATTACATGGGTGGATTGAGTTTATAATTATGTTATGTTATTGAATTAGATTATGGTAATGGTGACGAATTCTCCAAAAAATTTATTATAAATTTGATTTGGTTCTATCAATATTTTTTTTTCTTAATGTATTTGTATATGTGGTGCTGCTTTGGAGATTTTTTTGTTCATTTTTTACGAGTAACGCAGTGCCTTCAGGCACAGACAATTACTAGTAGCTTTATATGTTATCTGGCAAACAAACACACCCTAGTGATATGACCCAAAAGACGGGACATGGGACACATTCTTATTATTTTACGATATTCAGGGGATAATATAGAAGGATAATATAGAATTTTCAATCTTCTAAAGGGCAGAATAAAAAAAAGTCAGAATTTTTCGAGGAAAATTCAATAAAATAAATTTCAATAATACAACGACCAAATTGATATTGTTCAACATGTATCTAGAACATATATAATCAAACATTTATATAACGAAAGTTACGCTACAACTACTACAATATATTAATTCAAAAATCTGAGAAAATATAATTATTATTGATCAAACATCCACAATTTTAACATTTTTAATAAAATTTATCTCAAATTTCAAAAAAAATATAACTATTTATTTTTCTATAAGTTTTTAGTTAAAGTTCATAACATTATATCTACACCATTTTTTCAATATGAGTTTGTGTAACTTTTGTGAGGAAAATATCTAAAAGTTTTACGTGAATTCTTGTAAATATAAAAAATTTTGTTGAGAAATTAAAATCGGTTTCCATTTGAATTCAACTTGAATATTCGTAAAATTTAATCGAATTTAAGTTTGAGTGGGCTATTCCCACCTTATTTAATTTTTCATTATCAAACTACTAAGCTCACTTCTTCTATACCCACCTCATTGGTAACTAAATTCACTCCATGCTACATACACCCCATTTAATATGTAAACTCACTTTATATTTGTCATAATTTGTGTTTCATTCTCTATTTCATCTCATGCATTCACACAAATACTTTTTCAATATGAATTTTTTCAGTGAGATACAAGTTAGTATTACTTCTCAATTTAATTATATGTTTGATTTCTTGTTTGTTGTATGTATTTTCATTTTGTTCGAAATATTTTGATATCTCTGTCAAGTTTAATAATTTTTTATTTAGAATTTATGTGTGTGTATATATATATATATGTATGCTTTCAGATTATTTATTCTTTTTTTTATCTTGTTTAGGTTTTGCATCTATGCTTGTCATTTTTTTTTCTTCGATTTTGTGTTTATGCTTGATACTTTTTTTTTCATGTCCAGTTTTGCGTCTTGTGGTTTTGCTTTTTGTAGTTTTATTTGTTCCTCTAATCTTTGCATGATTTTTTTCCCCCATGTTTCATTCTTTTATTTTAAAGGGGGTGTATGTAGCATATGGTGGACTTAGTTAATAATGAGATGAGTGATTAGTACTTAAACTTGACATATTATTATGACATTTTAAGACTAATTGTACTTTAATGGAGTTTAAGTGATGTCATTTCAGGCCCTAAACTGAACAAGGACCCAAAAACAACAAGTACCACACTTGGATGCAGTGCCAGTACATTATAGCCCAAAATTGGAGAAGCTTGGAACACTGTCACCACGTTCGAACGGCAACTCATGTTCGAACGTCAAATAAGACACTGTAGCAGACTCAGATGCTGAAGAGATGACGTGTGGCAGTTAGGAAAGAAGACTGGAACTCTGAAGTACTTGAGTGTCACGTTCGAACGCCAACTCACGTTCGAACGTGCACTTGAATGGATTGAAGACCAGACCACTGCAGAGAGTTGGTACTGCACTTCACAGGGGACCTACAAATCACTCGAGTGAAAGGGCTCAGAGCAGATCTGGCGTTCGAACGCCCTCAGTGCCAAAACAGAAGCAACGTTCGAACGACCTCAGTGCAAAAAAAGAAAGAACGTTCGAACGCCAACTCACGTTCGAACGTCATCCACAGACTGGCTGCAGAGTTGTTGACTGTTCACTTGGACTTGGGTGGCAAACACTATTCTTTCACCCCCCTACCTCCTCCTCTTGCCTATAAATACTCCCCTTGTTGGAGAGCTTGAGGAGCCAAGCATTGTAGGAAGTAGCATAGTGATGGAGGCTTAGACTCCCACTTTCATTGTAGTTAGTTCATTTTCCTTATGAAGTATTTATTTTAGAGATTAGTTTGGCTTTAGTCCAACATCTCTTGCTTGTTATAGCAGTAGTTTTATGCTTATGTTTATGTCTATGCTTTCAATTCTCATGCATAGAAGAGAGATAGCTCCCATCTTGGTTGAGGAAGCAACCCTCCAATCTTTGGTTGAGGAAGCCACCCTCCAAATGTGACTAGCTTTCTTCTACTTTAATTGTTCATGCATTTCACTTCCATTGCTTGAGCTTCCTTCTTTCTTAGAAGAGTGAAACTCTTCCACTTTTCTAGAGCTTGATCAAAGTCGTGAAGGGTGGAACGTGATTCACCCATTCTTTGGGGAAGATTTGCTCTGTATTTGTGTTACTCTATCTTTTAAAGTTCTCCACTTGGAGGGATGAGTATCACTCACTTTTCTAGCTTCACCCAAGCCATGAAGAGTGAGTAGTTTCTCATTCACTCTTTAGTGAGAGGAGAAGGGCATGTATAAGTTATCCGGGAATTATATTTGTGCAATGTTCTTTTATGCTTAACGTTTATTTTCCCCTATTATCGGATGATTGATTGCATCTAGCAAAGCTAAGGTACTTTGTATAATTGTGAGCCCTTTCTATGACATGGATGACTCCTGCATAGAAAGACTCATCAGTTCAAGGCAAGTACCCCGGCTAGATCCTCATGACTACCCTTCAATCTCCCCCCTTATTGTACTTCACTAAAAAGAATGGACTATTAATATCATGATTGGATGTCTTGTAGAAACACTTGATTGTTTTGTAGACGGGTTAAGTCTCGGCACAGGCAATGCTTGTAAACTTCTAGAAAGACATCGGAATCATGTTCTTAATTCTCACAATCCATCTTTATCTTCCGATTAACTTACTGTTGACACGGGAGTTAATTGAGTTATCAAGCACAATTATGACAAACCGGATAACTAACTACATGTCCAGATCCTTGCACTAAAGAGTGACTCTTTTTTTTTATTAACATTCATTTCCTAATTTGTTAAGAAAATCTCCTGGAAAGAATCTTATATTCTGTCCAGCAAAACCCACATCTCACAGCAAATCCAAATCAAAAAATGTTACCACCAAAAGGTCTCTACCACTGCTTACCTTAGAAATATCAACAAAAGTTCCCTGTGGATTCGACTCCGGACTCAAACCGGATTATTACTACAGCTTGACCACCTGCACTTGGGTGTACATCGGATAGATAGCTGTCAAGTTTTTGGCGCCGTTGCCGGGGATTTTTTTTGAAAGGTGCTTTAAGGTAAAAGGTAAAAAGACCTTCAACATTGTGAATATTTTGTCTTACTGTACATAACTTTGTTTTATTTTCTTTATGACTGAGGGCACTCCTCACTTCCAAAATTTGCCAACAGAATCGTGTGAGTCCGTGAATCAGCCTGAACCTAATTCACCTAGATCAGTAGCAGACTCTTGTGAGGGTAGTATGTCAAATAATGAAAGAAATGGAGAAGTCCCTATGAGAGAGGAGGAAGTCCCTAACATTCGAACTTTGCGGGATTACTTGAATCCCACAAGAAATAGTGTCCCATCTTGTTTTATTTTTCCTGAAAACGCTCCCCTCTTTACTGTAAAGTCGGGGACAGTGCAGTTATTGCCCGTGTTTCATGGATTGGATGCAGAAAATCCATATCTGCATATAAAAGATTTCGAAGAAGTGTGTGGAACATTTTAAGACAATTCTGAATTGACCAAAATGAGACTGTTTTCGTTTTCCTTGAGGGATAGAGCCAAACAATGGCTAAATTCTTTAAAGGCTCTTTCAGTACCCAATTGGCAACCATTGCAAAATGAATTTTTTAGAAAGTTTTTTCCTTTGCACCGCACAAATGCATTGAAAAGGCAAATCATGAATTTTGAAGTCAAAGAAGGAGAAACTTTTTATCAAAGTTGGGAGAGATTCAAAGATCTACTCCAATTTTGCCCACATCATGCTTTTGAAAATTGGACATTGGTAGGATTTTTCTATGACTCCTTACCCTCTAGACTACGTCAGTTTGTCGAAATGATGGCCCAAGGAGAATTCATGGGAAAAAGTTCGGAGGAGGCATTCAATTTCTTTGACACCATATCTGACAGTTCTCAGATGTGGGACTCAGCCTCCCCTACCACTGTAGAAGCCAGACCATCTAATTCCCAAGGAGGAAAATATGTCTTGAGAGAGGATGATGACTTGAGAGCAAAAATGTCCACATTGTCTCGAAAGCTCGAAGCTTTAGAGATGAAGAAAGTCCATCAAGTTGATGTTAGCCCTTCCACTGAGCAAGTGTGTGGAATCTGTGCGCCTACAGGACAACCTACTGGGGAGTGTCCCACCATCCCAGCATTCAAAGAAGTCTTGTTAGAACAAACACACGCAGTTTCCAACTTCAACAAGCCCTACTCCAACCCATATTCTGAAACATACAATCCAGGGTGACGAAATGACCCTAACTTCAGTTGGAAGAACACACAACCAATACCCATGAACCAACAACAAGGGCCATACCCACCACCTCAAGGACCTCCTGCATATCAACCATACCAACCACCACAAAAGAGGAACCTTGAGGACACATTAAATCAGTTCATGCAAAGCCAAATGAATTATAACAATAATTCTGCACAGGCTTTCACTGATTTCAAAACTCAGACCACTCAATCTTTTGAGGATCTTAAAAGCCACATCCAAAAGTTGACTCAATCCATGGTCACACATGAAAAAGGAAAGTTTCCTTCACAACCAAAGCAACCACAAGGCCAATTCCATGTAGGGAACCCTTCAACAACATGAAACACCCAAGACCAAGCCCAAGCTGTCACGACACTAAGAAGTGGCAAAGTGATTGACAAAACAATCAGGGACATACTCATTCCCAAGCCAAGACCTGAGTCAAACCCAGCCAATCCATCATCTGAACCTGAACCAATTGAGAAAGACCCTGAGCCTGTGATTGAACAAAAGTCAGAGCCTTCTGAGAAAAAGGAACCTTCATATTTTGTTCCGGCCCCATTTTCTCATCGACTCAGAGCCAAACAAAAAGTGAAAAATCAACCTGAAATTTACGAGCTTTTTAAGCAAGTAAATCTCAACATCCCACTTCTGGATGCAATCAAACAAGTCCCGCCTTATGCCAAGTTTCTAAAAGACTTGTGCACAGTCAAGAGAAGACAGAAAGTCCAAAAAAGAGCTTTTCTAACGGAACAAGCTAGTGCTCTCCTCCAACAGAAAACCCTTCCAAAATACAAAGACCCATGATGTCCGACTGTCTCATGTATCATTGGAAACTTCAGAATTGAACAAGCCTTGTTAGACCTTGGGGCCAGTGTTAATCTGCTACCCCACTCTGTCTATCAGCAGTTGGGTTTGGGTGAACTTAAACCCACTTGTGTCACACTCCAATTGGCTGATAGATCTGTCAAAACCCCCAGAGGGATTGTTGAAGATGTGCTTGTCCAAGTAGATAGTTTTGTCTTCCTTGTTGACTTTATTGTTCTGGATACTGAACCAGCAATAAATTCAGAGAACCAAATTCCCGTCATTCTTGGTCGACCATTCCTAGCAACTTCCAATGCTTTAATCAATTGCAGGAATGGAGTCATGAAATTAACTTTTGGGAATATGACTCTCGAAATGAACATTTTCAATATTGCTAAACACCCAGAAGAAGAAAAGGAAGAAAGGGAAGTAAACTCCATAGAATCTTTGATACAAGAGCATCTGGATGATACATTCTGTGAGGATCCTGCTGAATCATCTGTGTTAGAAATCATCTCATCAGAAATAACAGATGATGACCCAAATCCACCAGTTGACCCTAATCATACTGTTGAGACCTGGGCACTCAAATTTGAAGAAATTTCACCAAGTGGCACAAAGCCAGTCTCATCAAATGTTAGCCCACCAAAGCCTGAATTGAAACCTCTCCCATCTGACCTCAAATATGCATTTTTAGGAGAGAATGAGTCATACCCAGTGGTAATCTCATCTAAGCTCACAGACTTGCAAGAGTCTAAATTGCTTGAAGTTCTTCGGAGTCATAAAAGTGCCATTGGATGGACCATCGCTGATTTGAAAGGTATAAGCCCGTTAATCTGCAATCATGCCATATACCTTGAAGAGGACTCAAAACCCTCTCGTCAAATGCAGCGACGACTGAACCCTTACATGATGGAAGTTGTGAGAATTGAGGTACCCAAACTCTTAGATGCAGGAATAATCTTTCCTATCTCAGATAGTAAATGGGTCAGTCTAACCCAAGTTGTGCCAAAAAAATCTGGGGTCACAGTGGTAAAAAATGATGCAAATGAACTAGTGCCAACTCGAGTCGTCACAGGATGGTGAATGTGCATTGATTATCGAAAACTCAATTTGGTCACTAGAAAAGATCATTTTCCTCTTCCATTTCTTGACCAAGTCCTGGAGAGAATTGTAGGCCATGCATTTTATTGTTTCTTGGATGGATATTCAGGGTATAACCAAATTGAGATAGCCTTAGATGATCAGGAGAAAACAACCTTCACATGCCCCTTTGACACCTTTGCTTTTAAAAGAATGTCATTTGGACTTTGTAACGCTCCTGCAACATTCCCAAGATGTATGCTAAGCTTGTTCAGTGATATGGTTGAAAAATTTTTGGAAGTGTTTATGGATGATTTCTCTGTCTATGGTGATTCTTTCGATTTGTGTCTAACCAATCTGGAGAAAGTACTGATCAGATGTAAGGAAGCCAACCTAGTGCTCAATTGGGAAAAATGCCATTTCATGGTAACACAGGGCATTGTTCTTGGTCACATCGTGTCGTCTGAAGGCATGAAAGTTGACAAGGCAAAAATTGATTTGATTGGAAATTTGCCTGCTCCTAAGACTGTAAAAGATGTTAGATCATTCCTATGACATGCAGGATTCTACAGGAGATTCATCAAAGATTTCAGTACCATAGCAAAACCAATGTGTCACCTCCTAAGTCAGGATGTAATATTTGATTGGAATGAAGCATGCCAAAAAGCCTTTGACAAACTAAAAGACATGTTAATTTCCGCACCTATAATGCAATTTCCTGACTGGAATCTTCCTTTTGAACTAATGTGTGATGCAAGTGATTTTGCTGTAGGTGCTGTATTGGGACAAAGAAAAGATAAGAAACCCCATGTGATTTACTATGCAAGCAAAACTTTGAATGATGCCCAAATGAATTATTCAACAACTGAGAAAGAATTGCTTGCTGTAGTTTTTGCACTGGAAAAATTCCGTTCTTATCTTGTTGGTTCTTCTGTTACTGTATTCACTGACCATGCAGCTCTGAAATTTTTGCTCACAAAGAAGGACGCCAAACCAAGACTCTTGAGATGGATACTTTTGCTCCAAGAGTTTGATCTTGTCATTAAAGACAAGAAAGGCGTCGAGAATGTGGTGGCAGATCATCTATCCAGACTAACCTATGAATTTCATGAGGATGGACTGCCAATCAATGAGAAATTCCCCGATGAACAACTGTTCATGATTGATAATACACCTTGGTATGCAGACATTGCTAACTTTCTTGCTACTGGTACACTCCCTCCATCTTTTACCATGTTGGACCAAAAGAAATTTCTGAGGGAGGTACGTAACTTCTTTTGGGAGGATCCTTACGTATTCAAGTACTGTAAAGATCAAATCATAAGACGTTGCATCCCTGCTCATGAAAGTAGCCAGGTAATAACTTTTTGTCATTCTGAAGCATGTGGTGGCAACTTTTCATCAAGAAAAATCGCTGCAAAAATATTACAGTGTGGATTTTACTGGCCCACACTTTTTCAAGATGTTCATGCCTTTTGCTTAACTTGTGATAGGTGTCAAAGGTTGGGAAACATTTCTAAAAGAAATATGATGCCCTTAAACCCCATTTTGGTAATTGAAATTTTTGACTGTTGGGGCATCGATTTTATGGGACCATTTCCCCCTTCCTTTGGCTATCTATACATTTTAGTGGCTGTAGACTATGTATCTAAATGGGTTGAAGCAATTCCATGCCGAAACAATGATCACAAAACAGTGATCAAATTTTTAAAAGAAAATATTTTGTCTCGGTTTGGAATTCCGAAATCAATCATAAGTGATGGGGGTGCTCATTTTTGCAATCATCCTTTCTGGAATTTAATGAAAAAATACTTGATTTTTCACAAAATTGCAACCCCTTATCACCCACAGACTAGTGGACAAGCTGAGTTAGCTAATCGGGAGATCAAATTAATTTTGGAAAAAATGGTGAACCCAGATCGCAAAGATTGGTCATTAAGACTAACTGATGCGCTCTGGGCATACCGAACTGCTTTTAAAACAATTTTGGGCATGTCTCCTTATCGATTAGTCTATGGAAAGCCATGTCACTTGCCTGTGGAATTGGAACATAGGGCATACTGGGCCATTAAAGTAATGAATTTTGACTTAGACAAGGCTGGGCTAAAAAGGAAACTTCAGATGAATGAATTGGAGGAATTGAGAAATGAAGCATATGAAAATGCTAAGATTGCTAAAACCAGGATGAAAATTTTTCATGACAAACACATTGTGCGGAAGTCTTTTGAGCCATCTCAAAAAGTCTTGCTATTCAATTCAAGACTCCGCCTCTTTCCTGGTAAGTTGAAATCAAGATGGGCTGGGCCTTATATTGTGAAAAAGGTGTTTGATCACGGAGCAGTTGAAATGGAAAACCCAGCAAACGGTAATAATTTTACTGTTAATGGTCAGAGGTTAAAACCATTTTTGGAGGATTTTGTTAGAAATGTGGAAACCATTCTTTTAATGGAACCAGAGTACTCCTCCGAAATTCGCGCCTGCCGACACTCCTGTGGATCGGGTCAGGAAATATCAACTCCAACCCGACCCACTGAGGCGCCTTTATAAGACGCCCACGTGTTCCCCAGCCGCTGCAGTTGGCCCCCCCCCATTTTTCTTCTTCTTCTTGTTCTTCCTTTTTCTGTCTTCTGTTAGTCGTCGAGTCGCCGAGAAAACACCCATGACCACACACTCCACAAACACGATATTTTGCTTCCTGTTTAGCATTTTAATCTTATATTTGCTCACGGGTGTTCTTCTCTTGTTCGCACTCACACATAAGGATTTTCAGCCTACCCGAAATCCGGATCTGCGCACAGATGAGTAATTTTTGGTGTTTTTTATTTGTAGGTCTCAGCGGTGAACAGATCTTTACCATTCAACCGCGTCTCCACACTCAATGAACCGGTAAATTCGAAACATTGGGGACAATGTTCAGTTTAGGTTGGGGGGTATAATCAGTTCATCAGTTCATTTTCGTTTATAGTTCAGTTTCGTTCATAATTTTTGCAATTTTTTTTTAAATTTTATTGTCGTTGTTGATCATGTTTGAACATTGATTGTATAAATTGATTATGCTTATGAATCAGCTTCAATCGTCTTTGTGACTGGCAGACGTAAAAGAACCAGATAGTGAGTCTTAAAATTTAGCAATCATGGATGTAAATCTGTTTTGGTTTAGCCTAGGAGTCCTACGTACTTTTCCATCTGATGTACATACCATGATCATGAAAAAAACAAGGTTAGTAAGGAAGGCTGAAATCAAAGAGAAACAAGCGAAACCCCTCTGTGGCAGAAGTAGTTTTGCCAAACGCCGTCGTGCAAAAAAGCTTGGTGCCTGTAAACAGTGTGGCAGATACTTTCACGAAAGAAGGTACAACCAGTGTTCTGAACCAATTTCCGGTCGCGCACTTGATCGATTAGACTGGATAGTGAATGGGCTGAGTAAGGATTACCCTGATACGCCATGCTATTCCGGTACTGTGCTTAACCGATTTGTGAGAGAAGAAGTTGGGAGAGTTACTGGTTGTCCCTTTTACACAGACACAGATGGAGACTCAGATTAGATAATTTTTTATAGGAAATATGTACTTTTGTGGGGGAGTGAATGCCAAAGGTCCGAATTTGTTGTAAAAAAAAAAAAGTAAAAACCTTTTTGTATAAATTTCTTTTTGATTGAAATGAAAATATGGGTCGAGTAAGGAATGCCCCAAAATACCAACCTGGAGCGTGGGTAGGGGTTCATCCTGAGACGCCTTAGTTTTTGAATTAAATTTGTGTGTTTTGTCTTCTTTGATTGTATATAGTGCAATAGGAAAAATTTTATTTTTGGATCAACGTTCGAACGCCAGGTAACGTTCGAACGTTGACTGCCTACAGTACTCAGCCTCTGAGGAGCTTCTGCAGAAACTTGGAAGTACTGGGAGCTCAGTCCGTTCGAACGCCAATAGACCGTTCGAACGTTGACTGCTTACAGTACTTTGGCCTCTGCAGAAACACAAAAGTACTGGGAGCTCATCACGTTCGAACGCCATACCACGTTCGAACGATCTTTTAAAATTCCTTCTACTAACGTTCGAATGTCACCAACGTTCGAACGTCACAACTCAGGTTATAAAAGCCCAGCTCGTCTTCTTCATTTCAAAACTCTCCAAAGTTTTGAAAAAACCGGAAAAACCCTGGAAACCCTGCACTACCCAGACCCCAAAACCCCAACCATTCTCCATCCTTACCAAAAATCAAGTCTCCCAAGACATTTGCCACTTCAAGAAGATCTATCTTCACAAAGAAATCAAAAATTTGTTTTTTTCAAAACCCTTCAGCTCAAAAACCAGAACAATGCCAAGGGTTAAGCTTCCTGCCAAGAAGAACCCAAACACCCAAGAACCAAATTTTGTCGAAGAAGTGGTGGAGGTGAGAGAAGGGCTGCCACCACTCACAAGGAGATACGACAAGACTCGGTTTCTCACAGCTCTAAAAGCAAACATGTATGAGAATTTCTACCAAAACAAAGCCATTGTTTGCGAAAGAGATGTGATTTTGGCGGATTTTTTTGAGTTGGGGATCTTTGCGGAAATGGAAAGGAGGGGATGGTTGTTTTATTTGAGGAACGGCGGTAAAGCCGTAGTCGACTTGGTGCGGGAGTTTTACTCCAACGCCGAGATTGTCGACGGGGAAATTCGAACTTATGTAAGGGGAGTCCATGTGGACGTTGATAAGGATTATATTTGGGGGGTAAGGCAAGAAGTGCCTCAGGTCCCAAATCCTGCTTATCCCCCAAGGAAAAATGTGGCGATGAACGAGGTGGGGAGAGAACTAACGGGGGATAGCTGACTTTTCTTGGGTGGGGAAGAAATTTTTTAAGCAAGGGGAGCTCACCAACAAGTATAAGATGTTGAATTTAATTGCGGTGTCGAACTTTGCCCCCTTGGGAAGAAAGAATGAGATTCTACCTGATATGGCCCAATTCCTATATGCCATTGGCAAAGGACACAGCATTGACCTCCCATCTCTCATCCTGAGTGAAATGAAGAAGGGATGTGATGTAAAGAGGAATGCACTCCCTTTTGCGACTTTAGTGACTCAGATGTGCACGGAGCAAGGGGTAAGGATAAAGACTGGGATGGAGATCCAGAAGCCAATGGGGCCACTGAACAAGGCTTCCTTCCGGAGGAGCCAAAGTCATAGTGGCGGCCCAGCGGCAAGGCAAGAAGAGCCCCCGGCCCAAGGAGTGGATGAAGTGGAGGAAGAGTTGGATGAGATGGAGAGAGAGATAGAGAGAGAAGTAGGAGGGGAAGGAGATCAGCCAGCGGAGGCAGGACCTAGCACCAGCACCCGACGCTCTTTTATGGACGTCCTGCTTAGCATCGAAGCTAAGCAGGACGAGATCCTTCGGTATTTGAGGGGTGGACAGGGTGGTGCTAGTGGCCAAGGAGGAGAGTGAGAGAGAGGAACTTCTATTTCTGTTCTTGTTCCTATATTTTTGTTTTATGTTTGTTTAAAGTACTTCTTTGTATGAATTTCTTCTTTTATAGTTGTAAGTTTTTGTGTGGTTGTGAATGAATGAACCGTTGATGTTAAAGGATGATATTTTGAAATGAATGGTTCCATTTATCACTTTTATTTGGTTTTATACATTTGTAGATTTAGCATAGAAATTAAAAGGAGAAGGAACAAATGTGGATATAAGAATGCTTGCTAGAGTAAATATGCACATGATCGGTTTGACACCTCAATTTATTAACTAAGACTTCAAACCACATTTCTTGAAAAACATGGATGTTCTCTCTATACTTAAATTGTCATTTGTACATCGATATTTGTTATTTTAAAAGTACAGGAGGATCTGACTCGCAAATGGAATTGGTATATAACCGATACTCCCTGGAAAACCTGACATACACAGTGGAGATAACAAAGAACACCAGGGTGAGTTTCGAACCTAACGATGCTTTCGAGAGACAATCAATGTTTACTCAAGCAAATTCTTTTCAAATCTCAATTTTTGAATGATCTCATTAACCTTGCTTTGATTAACGCACTTAAAAGTGATCTATTGACATATCCCACACGGAACCATCACATACGACACATACATGTGCACATGCTTGAGAAATGATCTTAGGCCATCTTTGATATAATATTGAGCCTTAGACCTTTCTTTGAAAAAAAAAAAAATTTCCCTCGTTAGCCACGTTTGAGCTATCAATGTTTAAAGTTTTCTTTGATAAACCTACATGATTACCAAACCACAGGAAAACATCCTTGACATACCTTGGCTATCTAATTTTCTTACATCCTCTTTGTAAGATGATACAGAAAAAGGAAAAGAAAAAGGAGCATTCGAGATTATCATCCAAGAAGAGTTGATTGGAACAATTGAAACAAAACAGGAGCGAAAAGGCAAGAACTTGCCAAGAAAGTGAAAAAAATGAGAAAAATGAAAGAAAGAAATGTCATCTTTCGGCAAAATATCAAGAAGCTAGAAAGAGGTGTGCTATGATACGCAAATAACAGATAGCTTTTGAAAATCTCTGACGTCGTTTCGTTAGCCACTGACCTCTGGCCACGCTACAACCCGTGCAAAGCCCTAATTGATCTCAAGTATGTTGCATGCATGTGTTGTTAATCACAATGGGGATATGGTAAATAGCATTCCTTTTAATTGCGTTGATATTCTTTCATGAGATTATGCCAAACATAAATAGTTGCTTATTTAAAATTTCACTCCTTTCTTAAATAGTGCATGTGATTTTTCGACTGGTCATCTTCTGATCACATGATCTGTGAGAAACAAGTCACTATAATCAGAGTGAACCTTTGCTGAGAGTTTACTACGTGAGGTTTGTAAAATTGAAACTATCCATGGAAGGTGAATAAAAGGGAGTATTTGTTACATAACAAATTTTATTGCTTGAATGATCATTCCTATTGCATTGAGAATTTCAAATACCAATGTATCAAATGATAATTTTTGCATAGATTGAATACCTGTGAAATAAGGATGTGTGAGACATAAATCAAAAGTTGAAAATCTGGTGTCTCAACGACCATGATGCTAATTTACTTTAGACAGCATTCTACTATACACATCTGTTCGACTGAAATTTGTGGGTAGCTTCTCTGGAAACCCTCACGAGACAACACTCGTCCGCTAGGGTAAACCTAGTGGTTCAACGGCTTGTTGCATAAGCTAAATGCAACCGGATGACCTACGAAAATGGCATTAGGAGTAGAATTTTCTTTTTCGTATTACTAGAGACTAGCAATATTTAGGTTGGAGAGTGTGATTAGTACTTAAACTTGAAATATTATTATGACATTTTAAGACTAATTGTACTTTAATGGAGTTTAAGTGATGTCATTTCAAGCCCTAAACTGAACAAGGACCCAAAAACAACAAGTACCACACTTGGATGCAGTGCCAGTACATTATAACCCAAAATTGGAGAAGCTTGGAACACTGTCACCACGTTCGAACGGCAACTCATGTTCGAACGTCAAACAAGACACTGTAGCAGACTCAGATGCTGAAGAGATGGCGTGTGGCAGTTAGGAAAGAAGACTGGAACTCTGAAGTACTTGAGTGTCACGTTCGAACGCCAACTCACGTTCGAACGTGCACTTGAGTGGATTGAAGACCAGACCACTGCAGAGAGTTGATACTGCACTTCACAGGGGACCTTCAGATCACTCGAGTGAAAGGGGTCAGAGCAGATCTGGCGTTCGAACGCCCTCAGTGCCAAAACAGAAGCAACGTTCGAACGACCTCAGTGCAAAAACAGAAAGAACGTTCGAACGCCAACTCACGTTCGAACGTCATCCACAGACTGGCTGCAGAGTTGTTGACTGTTCACTTGGACTTGGGCGGCAAACACTATTCTTTCACCCCCCTACCTCCTCCTCTTGCCTATAAATACTCCCCTTGTTGGAGAGCTTGAGGAGCCAAGCATTGTAGGAAGTAGCATAGTGATGGAGGCTTAGACTCCCACTTTCATTGTAGTTAGTTCATTTTCCTTATGAAGTATTTATTTTAGAGATTAGTTTGGTTTTAGTCCAACATCTCTTGCTTGTTATAGCAGTAGTTTTATGCTTATGTTTATGTCTATGCTTTCAATTCTCATGCATAGAAGAGAGATAGCTCCCATCTTGGTTGAGGAAGCAACCCTCCAATCTTTGGTTGAGGAAGCCACCCTCCAAATGTGACTAGCTTTCTTCTACTTTAATTGTTCATGCATTTCACTTTCATTGCTTGAGCTTCCTTCTTTCTTAGAAGAGTGAAACTCTTCCACTTTTCTAGAGCTTGATCAAAGTCGTGAAGGGTGGAACGTGATTCACCCATTCTTTGGGGAAGATTTGCTCTGTATTTGTGTTACTCTATCTTTTAAAGTTCTCCACTTGGAGGGATGAGTATCACTCACTTTTCTAGCTTCACCCAAGCCATGAAGAGTGAGTAGTTTCTCATTCACTCTTTAGTGAGAGGAGAAGGGCATGTATAAGTTATCCGGGAATTATATTTGTGCAATGTTCTTTTATGCTTAACGTTTATTTTCCCCTATTATCGGATGATTGATTGCATCTAGCAAAGCTAAGGTACTTTGTATAATTGTGAGCCCTTTCTATGACATGGATGACTCCTGCATAGAAAGACTCATCAGTTCAAGGCAAGTACCCCGGCTAGATCCTCATGACTACCCTTCAATCTCCCCCCTTATTGTACTTCACTAAAAAGAATGGATTATTAATATCATGATTGGATGTCTTGTAGAAACACTTGATTGTTTGTAGACGGGTTAAGTCTCGGCACAGGCAATGCTTGTAAACTTCTAGAAAGACATCGGAATCATGTTCTTAATTCTCACAATCCATCTTTATCTTCCGATTAACTTACTGTTGACACGGGAGTTAATTGAGTTATCAAGCACAATTATGACAAACCGGATAACTAACTACATGTCCAGATCCTTGCACTAAAGAGTGACTCTTTTTTTTTATTAACATTCATTTCCTAATTTGTTAAGAAAATCTCCTGGAAAGAATCTTATATTCTGTCCAGCAAAACCCACATCTCACAGCAAATCCAAATCAAAAAATGTTACCACCAAAAGGTCTCTACCACTGCTTACCTTAGAAATATCAACAAAAGTTCCCTGTGGATTCGACTCCGGACTCAAACCGGATTATTACTACAGCTTGACCACCTGCACTTGGGTGTACATCGGATAGATAGCTGTCAATGAGTATAAAAAATGTGGACTTAGTAGTTTAATAATGAGAAATTAAATAAGGTGAGAATGGAGATTTTGGGGGTGGGAATAGCCCCCCTTTAAGTTTAAGTAAGAATTTATATTTTATACTTGATAGTCAAATTCAGCTCAATTCCAGTCTTAATCATAATTACATCAAACCGAGAATTGAATTTAAGTTTGACGCAATTACCACTTCTATCTTAAACCTACAAACTAATTCTTATATATTACCGTTCATTGAGACGCCATAATTTCTTCTTCTTTTTTTAATTTAGTTATTTTTTATTACTTTTACAATCAATTTTAATTTGACTTCAACTTGAATACTCGTAAAATTCAAGAAAAGTTAAGTTTAAGTAAAAAAGCAATGTTTTATATCCCAAATTTATATTCCACCAACTTTTTTAATTGGGACCCACTGATCCAACCATCCTTATTGATTTGAGATACAAATTTGGAGAATATAACATTGCTCTTAAGTAAAAATATATATTTTATACTCGACAATTAAATTCAGCTCAATTTAAATCCTAATTATAATCATTTCGAACCAATAATAAAGTAAAATGAAAGAATTCTTATAATTTTTGGGCGGGAAAAGCTCAAAAACAAATAATGCTATCTCCTTTAGTTTAGATATCTATATCACAAATTACACATATATTATTCGACTATTATATCATTCGAATATTATAGTATTTTTATTTCAATACAAAATATGACATATATTATAGTCATTCGACTTGTTTTAACGTAAAGAATCTATATTTAAGGTCCATTTGTTTATTTGAAATTTTAAAAAATAATATTTAATTAGAATTATAATTAACAAGCTAATTAATGTGTAGTATAAGATAGAGAGAAATAGAGAGTTATAAGAGATATAGAAGTCTTAGAATTGTGGAAGGAATGAAAGTCTTATTCAAAAAATTTGTTGGTGTTGGTGGTGGTGGTGGGGGGGGGGGGGGGGGGAGCCGTTGGATCAATATTTCTTTAAGCGATCTGAGCCTCAAAAAGTTAAAAACAAAGAAATCTAGCTACTTTATTATATAGATATAATTATTTTTTTAAAATATTATACGATCAATCTTTAATTTTTTATTATTATAAATTATTTACAAAAATTCTAACTCTTGTCGTATTTTAAAATTCCGAATCTGAACACGTATTTGAGTAGGATAAGAACTTACCATACTTTTAATGTATATAAATTAGAAGTTTTATAATGTAGAATCTACCTAAACATGTGCTGGGCCAGAGAGAGAAAAAGAGAGGAGAGAGAGAGTGTGTACAATTTTGACCATTCACTTTCTGGATCTAGGGTTTCTTTCGTGACAACTCTTTCATCGTCATCATAGGAAAATCAAACCCTAGCTCAGAACAATCAAAACTGATTCGATTTGGATCGAGATATCAAATCCGACTGCGTATTTTTCATCATCATCATCATCGCCGAAAACCCTAAATTTCCATGCACTACTTTTTTGATATACTACTCAGCAATCGATCTATAAATTTGGAAAAATCGGACGACGAATCAACTGATATCTAGGGTTTATGACGATTTTCCATGACAAAAAATCATAGATCTGTATGTTTTTGTTGAATCTATATACTGAAACCGAAGAGAAAGAAACGTTGAAGAGAAACTGAAAGAAAGATTTGATTATTTGGTTGAGGGAAAAAAAATGTATAAATCGATTGTGTATGAAGGGGAAAGAGTACTGGGAGAAGTGGAAGTATATCCACAAAATCAGCACGGTGTCGTTTTTGAGAAGGAAGTATTCATCTCTCACTACTCCCAACCGAGTGAGAGGTGTCCACCACTTGCAGTGCTTCACACTATTACTTCCACCGGTGTTTGCTTCAAAATGGAGTCCTCCTCCAAGTCCCAGAATCAGGACTCGCCGCTGAACCTTTTGCACTCCTCCTGTCTCAGAGAGAACAAGGTATTGCCCCCAGAAGTTACCAACTTTAAACTCCAAATTAATTCTTGTAAGACCAAGAAAACCCTAATTTTCAGAACAAAGAAGCCCTAATTTAAGGGAAAAATCTGATTTACAGCAACCCAGATAAATAAGTTGAGGACTGGACAAATTTGGACAAGGATTCTTAACAATTTGAACAATTTAAGCCAAACCCGCTACTGATTTGACTTGTGATTTTGCAGTTTAGCCTCAAATTTGGACTTAATTCGAACAACTTCAGTGAACCAGTGATGATGTGGCTTGTAATTTTGCAGTTTTGCCCCAAATTTGGACTAAATTGATGATTTCCAGAAAATTATGGAGAACCCACCCAGTTTATGGAACTGAGAATCTATTAATGATTTGGCTAATGATTATGCAGTTTTGCCCCAAGCTTTGGCCTGAATTGGTGGTACCTGGAAACATATGAAAAGCGCACTTCATGAATTTGTTAACTGATGATCATATCCTATAGAACCTCTGTGATGCCAATAATATGTCATATGATGTTAATAACAGTTAGGAGGTGTTGGTTTTCCTATGGATGGAATTGACAGAGAACTCTTATGCATATATAAGTAGAATTGGGACCTTGTTTATTGGGATAATCTGCACCAATTTTAATTTCATAAACTTTAAGTTTGGGAACAATTCTCTTCTTGTTTTAATTAGGTTATTTGCTCCAGAATTCGCATAGAATGGGATTAGTGGATTAAATTTGACCATGCAAATAATACATTCACCCTTTCTCTTTCCAGTATAAAGTGCATGAAGAACAGGGGTTGTCAATGCAATATAGTCTTCATAATGCCTGTTGGGTTAATTGAGTTTGACCTTTCTTTCTCTGGTTTGGGTGCTCTATTGCAATTTTTTCCGGCTGAAAATAGAGGCATGCAGAAGTTGTCTTGCTTTGATATTTTATAGCATTTGAATTGAATTCTTTAAATTCGGTCTTGCTTTGTCTTTGATATTTATTCTTGCTATGATAATTATGCTGCAGCATCAATGCAGTTCTTTTTCCCCCTTTTCATTTCTTTATACATGCACATGGGCATATTAGTCTTACCAACATTCATTGATGATTATGATATCTGTGTCTGTAGACTGCAGTAATGTCACTTGGAGGGGAAGAGCTCCATTTGGTTGCCATGCATTCTAGGAAGCATGATGGACAGTGCCCTTGTTTTTGGGGATTCATTGTTGCACCAGGACTTTACAATTCTTGTGTTGTCATGCTAAACCTAAGATGTCTAGGCATTGTTTTTGATCTTGATGAAACACTTATAGTTGCCAACACAATGCGCTCTTTTGAGGATAGAATTGACGCTCTGCAGCGGAAAATAAGTTCTGAGGCTGATCCACAACGTAGTTCCGGTATGCTGGCAGAGGTTAAGCGGTATCAGGATGACAAGATTATATTGAAACAATATGCAGAAAATGATCAGGTTGTTGACAATGGGAAGGTGATTAAGTCTCAATCTGAGGTTTTTCCAGCTTTGTCTGGCACTCATCAACCTATTGTTCGCCCACTTATACGGCTACAGGATAAAAATATTATCCTCACTCGTATCAATCCATTGGTATGTATATATTATTTTAGATTGTTTGATCCCAGTGTTGTTCAATTACATAAATGCTATTATGTAATTGCCTTAAAGTAATTATAAATGCTATTATGTTGTTCAATTACATAAATGCTATTATGTAATTGCCTTAAAATATTATAAAACTTGCTTGGAGCACACAATGGGGGTCTTTGGAACACTTGACAGATGCCATAGTTTTGTTGCATTAGTTTTATTAATTCTGTTTTCCGATATATCAAAATTTCGTTGTTTATTGTAGGTTCGTGATACAAGTGTCCTTGTGAGACTAAGACCTGCATGGGAAGATCTCCGAGGCTACTTGACTGCTAGAGGTCGAAAGCGTTTTGAGGTTTATGTATGCACAATGGCTGAAAGAGATTATGCTCTAGAAATGTGGAGGCTTCTTGATCCAGAGTCAAACTTGATTAACTCAAACGAGCTATTGGATCGAATTGTGTGTGTCAAGTCTGGTAAGATTTGTAGAGATAAATATTCATGCATTTTCAGTTTTAAAATCTTGCTATTATGTGAAACAGCATGGTCTCTGTATCTCTCATATCTACTCTTACTTTCTAATAGGCTTAAGGAAATCATTGTTCAACGTTTTTCAAGATGGAAACTGTCATCCTAAGATGGCATTGGTGATTGATGATCGTCTAAAAGTGTGGGATGAGAAAGATCAACCTCGAGTGCACGTTGTCCCTGCATTTGCTCCATATTATGCTCCTCAAGCTGAAGTATTAAATGATAATTTTGTTTTTACTTTCTTCTGTTCTACTTTTCCTTTTCAAATTTGAAATTTAACCCTTCTTTAGTGACATGCCACTTAAAAGATATTCATTCTCTTATAGGCAAACAATGCTGTCCCAGTACTGTGTGTTGCGAGAAATGTAGCCTGCAATGTCAGAGGTGGTTTTTTCAAGTAAGGATATATAAACCCTCAGAAAGTTAGTATGGGCACACACAGAGCACACCTTGTCTTGCCACTGTTGGAGTTGGTGTCTAGTCTTGATAGTCAAATTTTACTTTGATTATATTTGTTGTGGCATATTTTCTATTCACCTGACAAGACCTAATCTAATGAAGAGAATTTGATGAGGGTCTATTACAACGGATTCCTGAAGTTGCATATGAAGATGATGTGAAAGAAATTCCTTCTTCCCCTGATGTCAGTAACTACTTGATCACTGAGGTAAGTGAAAACAAGCTATTATGTTTCTTCCGTCAGTCATGCAGTTGCAGTGGATTTTTTTTGTCATGGTTCCAAATCTGATATGGTTATTGTGTCCATGACTGTGTAGTTAGTTTAGAGTGTCTGTGTTTGGTCGGACATTCACTTAAAAAATTCTTGTGAATTGATATAATTGGTGTGATGCTCAGGATGATGCTTCCTCATTGTATGGAAACAAAGATCCACTTGGTTTTGATGGGATGGCAGATGCTGAGGTGGAAAGGAGATTGAAGGTAACATACATTGTGAATCTGTGATGATGAGGCTCTTATACTCTTATTTGATGTCTAAATTCGAGGATCAATATGCAATCTAATTAAACTAGGTGAATGTTCACTTTTTACTTCTAGTGCTTATGGGAGTCTTTGATGTTTGAATGCATTGAATTATACAAATATTTATGTTACACCCTCTCTAATTTTAGAGCAAATAGTGGTTTAACATGGTATCAGAGCAGGATATTTTGCGTTCGAATCTCGCTGCCGCACTGACAGTTGTAAACTTCAATTTGTTTGACCCAAAACCTTGTCCGCATGTGAGTGGGTGTGTTCTGTGTTTAAGTATGTAAATATTTGTTGTACTATCTCTAATAGCTTAAACTTTAGAACAGATGGTAGTTTAATAGAATGTTGAACTGCTTGTGATTAAATATTTCGTTGGTCCTCTTAATTAATTGGAAAAATTCTGAAACTTATGTGTATGAAAGGTGATTGTAGTTTCACTTTATCAACGTGATTATTCAGGATGCATTTTCCGCTTCCTCAGCAGTCCCTTTGCCAATCACTAATTTAGATCCAAGGGTTGTTCCTCCTCTACAGTACACAGTAGCATCTTCGTCTATTTCAATTCCACCGGCAGCATTACAAGGGCCAGTTATGCCTTTTTCCAGTAAGCAGTTACCACAGGTGTCCCCATTAATCAAATCAATGACTCAAATCGTCCCTCTAGAAACTACCTTGCAAAGTTCTCCTGCTAGAGAAGAAGGTGAAGTACCTGAATCTGAATTGGATCCTGACACGAGGAGGAGGCTTCTCATTTTACAACATGGTCAAGATACAAGAGATCCTGCCTTGAGTGAACCTCAGTTTTCTGTACAACCTCCAATACCAATACCAATTTCTGTTCCACGGGTTCAGCCGCGTGGAAGTTGGTTTCCGGTGGAGGAAGAGATGAGCCCAAGACAGCTGAACCGAGTGGTACCACCCAAAGAATTTCCTCTAAACTCAGAGGCAATGCATATTGAGAAACACCGACCTCAACATCCCCATTTCCTCCATAAAGGGGAGAATTCTATCTCATCCGATAGAGTTCTCGTTGAAAGTCAACGGCTGCCAAAGGAGGTAATGATATTTGTGTTGACCTGATCTATTTGAGTGTTTATGCTGAAAGGTGAAAGTGGAACTGTGGTCGATGAAATGTATTGATCTTGCTGGATTGTACTTGCAGGCTCTTCAAAGAGATGATCGGTTGAGGTCAAACCATTCATTGCCTAGTTATAATTCTTTTTCTGGTAAGATATGAACTGTGTATACTTGCCTAGTGAATTTACTTAAAATTTAACATTCC